>OY728159.1:473596014-474842264 GCA_963277665.1 Viscum album | reverse complement strand
CCGACGCACGATTTAGCGGCGGTTTTGGAAAACCGCCGCCAATCGATTTAGCGGCGATTTAAACCGCCGCGAAACGAAAAAAAACCGCCGCTAAATGCCTTTTTTGCCGTAGTGTGTCTTCAATACCCATTGAAACTTCGTCAAATGCTGGTTTTACCATTACATTGGAATCAAATCTTCCATTAAGGATTAATTATGGGGAATCCATAAAGATTTCAAATATGCTATACAATATGGATGGTATTATCTTTTGGTGGAATCAGACACGATTACAACAATTTATCTTTTCAAGACACGATCCAAGAATGTTCCATGGAGAATGCTTCCTTAATGGATTGACTATCTTTCTCTCTATGAGTGCATTTATCTAGATGTTACACATGTTTTTAGGGATTCCAATCAAGTGACTGATGCACTATCCAAAAGTGCAATTATGGATTCTTTCTCACGATGTTTGTTTGTAACTCTTATATTCTACTCCTGTTTTGTTGATGTAGATTCATGTGGTGCTTTTCATTATCATCTTTTTAATCCCCTATATACTTCCACTTTTATATTTTCTAATATATTTATTAGGAATAGGACCTGACTGTTTCCTAATCATGTTGGATTAATCAATAAATAATATTTTCATACAATAAAATCTCTTATATATAGGTAATAGGATATGGATTTTCATATTTTAGATGGGGTAGAAGGCATAAGACCTAGAAACTATCTACTCTATGAGTGCAGGCCATTAAAAATCTATTACACCAGGATACTATGAAAGTTGATATAACCTGCTATCTAAGGAATGTGAATCCACAAACTATGGAACAAACTTTAGTGGTAAGTAGATCATGTTTGAAATGTGTGTTTAATTATCTCATTATTGGGATAAGTGTCAAAAACATGGATGAACACTATAATAACCACCTCAATAATGACAAAGAAGAAACCCTAACCATCAAGGCTCAAAGCATTTTTACCACCACCAGTATATCTAGGATCCTTATATCCATAGAGGTTCTATGATATGATGGTTCCAGAGCTAGGAAAACCATAATTTTAAAGGATGTGGTAATTTATTTCAGGACCACCTCACTACCAAAATAGGAATTTAACATCATTGTTATTTATCAATGCTAGAAAAATTAACACTGATAAATGGAATCTTTATCAGAGCTAAAGAAAGTGCTGATAAATTTAACCCTTTATCTGTGCTTTTTTACCACTAATAAATTCTTCCTTTATCATCACTTTTTTCTTAATGCTAACAAAAGGTACCCTTTATAAATGCTTTATTGATATCAATTATTAAGGGCACCCTTTATCAACATAATATTTTTAGCACTCATAATTGAATCCATTATTAGCGCTTTTTAGTGTTGGTAAATGTCCAAATAAATAAAATGATATAATGAAATAAATAAAAAATAAAAAATGACTTTATTAAAAAATATTACAAATTTTATTAATTAAATAATTAATGATAAAAATGAATAAATTGATTATACTATATAAAATTATAATTACTAATAAATAATATCTATTATGTATATAAAAATATATAATGAAAATTAAAAAAATTAAAATTAAAAATATGTAAATTGGTAAAAATATTAAACATTTTATTAATAAGATGATTATTGATAATGTTAATTAATAATATATCTTAAATATATAGATATATATATTGATGTATATAAATATGATTTATATGTTACAAAATATTTACATGTATTTCATTAAATAGTAAAATATTTTGTGAATAATGGTTTATAATTAAAAATTATTATGAAATAAAAATAATGACTAATTTCATAGAGCAGTAGAAATATAATATAATATAATTCATTATTTCAATTTAACATAGATCAAATGTTTGTTATATTTATTTCACATGTACATAATTATTTTATTTTTTTATACAATGCACACACACAAAACTTATCAATTTTTTTAATCTAATTAACGTGTAATTGAAACACCCCGACCCTAGAAGCCTGGAGCCGATGCATTATTTTATTACATTAGTATGATTACAAGGAATAAAATCCTAAAGGAATGAATTATTTAGTAGATATGAGAAACCAAATACATATATAAGTTCAACACTATAATTTAAAAGGGTAAAATATAGCATTTCAATTGGAAACATTCATTACTCAAATATTATCCATGTAATTCATTGATAATATTAAACTTTGCAACCTAGGGGAAGTATAACATTAGAAAGGTGTGAGATCATATGATCAATAAGTTTAAGTAATACAGAGGACGTAATCATAAACCTAAACACTAGGAATGTAGAGAGTCTTAAAACCCATTCCATTAACCATATACTTTAGCATAATATGGCAGGAATAAAAGTGGAATGAATAATTCCATAATAAAACTTATACATGGATATTCTAAATATAATAATCACATGGACATTAACTTACTAGTTTTATTACGATAGATATCTAAAACATACCTTCAATGCTTCATTCTAAGTATCTATCATGACTTTATTCCAGAATCTATTATTTTCATGGCTATATTCTAAGAATATATTAAATGGGTAACACCTTGGCCAAAACCATATCTAGTTTGTCTCATGACACCTACCAATTCAACGAGGGGCTATAAAGGTATCCACCTAAAACTTACTAATTCAAATTAATTCCTAATATCAAATGGGTGAAACATAGTCATCATATTCATTCATATTGAAACTAATATATGAAATGTAAATCTCTTTCCCTAATCATCAAACATAGCACTCACCATTCCAAGTAACATGGTGTATGGTTTCAACATAGAATATCCATAGTCAAACTAATCATAAATCATTTAACGTAACACGGTATATGAAATCATAAAATATTTATACCAATTAAAAATTTTAATAAAAAAGAGTGTTGAAAAAGATGAAAATACTCTTATAAAATCATCGTGTAATTCTTGATAGAAATACTCTTTTACTTTAAAAAGAAGAGTTGTTTTATAAAAAATATGTTTAAAACTAGAATATAATTACTTTATTTTTTAAAAAATAAAATCAGTGATTTTAGAAAAATAATGGTTTCTTAAAACATATTATAGGGTCTATTTCAAAGTAGGTAAGAATTCGAGAAGTTCTTTTTAAACAGGCTTGTTTATCAGGAATAATTTTTGGAAGATAATTTTAAAACATGTAACTCCCTATAAGATAAAGATGGATTATTATTTTTAAACATGTATAGAAGATTATAATATAATTTATGAGGATTACATAAAAATAATTAAGAATTTTACTGGGGTAAATAGAAGAAAAAAGTAACTCGAAAGAAAATGGAGGTTCGGGAAGAAAACCCTTACCACTTTGTAATCAATCGAATCATATGACCCTAAATTAACAATCATAAAATAATTAATTCAATACCATGAAAATAAATAAATAAATGGTATGATTTGTAAATTGGAAATATACATACGCCACACATATGAAATTGATGTGAGTAAGAAATATCTTAGGGAAATGAAAGTGAGTTGAGAAAACTCTTACCTTATTTCTGAATGTGTTCTGCAGATGAACATAATGTATTAAATATTCAAATTAAAACCATTAATTAATTAATTCAGAACTTTATCTAAATGTATTAGATGTATTATAATTTTCTTAAGTTTATTTATGGCCTTTTGTTTTAGTTATAAGATAGAAAATTATCGCTCAGGAGATTTTGTTTCCTTTATTTTCATGATTGATACACTTGTATATGAGTATGGATGTTCATGTGGAAGAGATATAACTCTCCATAATTGAGTTTATATATTATTAATGAACATAAATAAGTTTAAATGGTTATATATATATATATATCATTTTTTTACATTGTATCAGGATGAATTATTAGAAAAAACATTACGGAAAATCATTTAGATTATTTTGTAGGTATTTCGATTATTACGAACTAGTATTGTCGTATGAATTAATATTATGTATATATACTAGTTATAGAAAATAAAATATGTTATAATACATATATTATAGTTTATTTCAACAAAAAAATGATTTCATGACCGTAATTGAAGGATAAACTAAATAACGAAGCTTCATCATCAATGAAGGTTGTAAATCGGCACCTGCCAGATGATGATTTCATTTTTAAAATAAAAGAAAGAGAGAGTAAGGATATTGATGATGAATCTTATAATAACTTGATATAATTCTACTATATAGGTGATAATTTATTTAAAATTTTCATTTTTACATAGGATGTGAGGATAAGATAAGAAAATAAAACAAATTGAAAATGAAATTAAAAGAAAAATGAAGAGGGTTTACCTTTTGAAATATCCTCCCTGAGAACCGCTTTAAGGCTGGGGGATTTTGTATTTTTGAAATTACAAGAGATCTTGGATGTGGGGAGATACTAGGAAATATTATTTGGTAAGAAAATTGATAATATTCCAGGATTATAGGAATGAGGAGAAGAAGGGGTGAGGGGAAGTTTTTATAGTGGAGGAGGGGAGTGATTTTTGAATATATTATTCATTATTTTATTATTTTTCTCAAGAGTGGAAATAATGTTTTATTAATGTGAGAAAAATAATAATATGTGAATTTTAGTTCGAACCAAGTGTTTTCAAATCATCCAGGATGCAAGGAATTGTTTATTTATTTGATAATGTATTTATACCCCAAGTTACCGTATTTTACTATTCACCAACAAGTCAAGTATTTTAGAAAAATATGGAAAATTCACCCCAACAAATTTTATATGTGTGGAATTATAAAATGTAATCAATTTTTTCAAAAAATTTCTAAATATTTGATATTTATTTTTTAAATAAAATCATCATTTACTTGATAAATACCGTTTAAAAAACTAAAATTGATTTTATAACACCTTGAAAAAATTAACTAAGGAATTATTAAATTATCCTAAAATCACAGGAAAACATAAAATTTATCTATTAATACATTCTATAAAATTTAATTTTATTTTAAATAAAATTATTAAAAATTAATTAATTAAATATTCATTACTCATAAAAATTTCAAAACATAATTATTACTATTTATAATATTAACTCTTATTTATAAGGTTTATAATTTTTTATACATTCTTCTGTGGGGTTACTATTAATAAGATACATATTACTATTCATAAGGGTACATTACTATTCATAAGGGTAACATTTCTATTTATAAGGGTAAGTTACTATTCACCAAAAATTAATTTTATCATATTAGACTAAAAATATCTTATTAAATGCAACTGTGTAGGTCCATTCTTCAAAATTCAATCCAAAGAGTTGGAAAAATTAATTTTCATGGATAGGTTATAACTATATTTATTAGATAATTATAATAAAAAAGTATTTTTTTCACAAGGAGTCAGTGTTGTTTGCATTTAATTTTCTATTAAATTTGTTTATAAATCCTTAGGGGGATACATTCCCCCCTGCATCAACAAATTGCATCCTCACAATTTTAACTTTGCAAGTTAAAGTTTGTAACTTGAAAATTATTTTCTCGAATACCCAAATTTTAAATGGGGTAAAAAAATACCCGTAATAAGAGACGGAGGAAGAATTTGAAGGTCACCAAAAAAATTAGTCCTTCAGATAAGATAACATGAGCATAAAGTGAAAACATAGTCATGGAAGATAAATATAACAACCATGTTCTGATGGAGTGTAATGGATAATAAGGTCATTAGAATGTGAAAAATTAAAAATCTATAAATCTATGATCTGTTAAAAGACCTTTCATTTCTTAAATATAAATGTATACAGATGGTGTTTTTGTTCCAAAATGTTTTTACAAGAGTTAGGGGTTTCTTTTACTATATATAAAATCACTTTAGAAAATAAACTTACTTGCTGTTATAATATCATCCTTTGGTTGTACTTCGATGTATCTCTAGTTCACTTCTTAAAACAAAATATGGATATTCAAGGTGAATTTTTATACATGAACAACTTTGATCAAATGATCTATAAGTTATTCCTACAACATTTAAATTATTACTAAAAAAAGGTTAGAACTATTTATCAAAAATCATAATTTAGTCTAAATTCATTCTATAAATAGTAAACATTAAGAATAATCTAGATTATGTCTATTAGAAATTTAAAGTCCAAATATTTTGAATAATGTTTAATTAACATCATATTTTCCCCCTAAATAACATAATGTATCCATTATAAATAACATTTGAATTCCTTGATCACATTTAAACCAGTATAAAACATGTATGCTTCCAATACATTAAATAATTACTAAAGTAAGACATAATTCATGAATATAAAGAAACAAATACTTTAATTATTCATCTTTGACTTTACTAACAACATAATCTTGGACATGATCCCTTTTCTTCTTTTGGGGTATACACCCTTGGCATTTAGGAAATTCATTTGCATAGTTCCCCATATCCTTACAGTTGAGGCATGAGATATTAGAAAATTCTTTATTTTCCTTAAAATCCTATTCATGGTGGCCTTTTTTTCCACATATAGAGAAAATTCATTTTCCATTTAAGCATGTACTAAGGTGTTTTCTTCTAGAAGTATCACATGTTGGGAAGTCCATCTCTCCCTTCATCCCATTATCCATATTTTTTTCAATAGTCCACTTTTTCTCTTGTTTACCTTTAAGACCATATGACTTAGACAATTATTTATCTGTTATGATAGTGAATGAGACTATATCATAATATGATGAGAATGTTTGGGAGACTAATTCCCTTCATATAATTGGATTAAGGCCATCAAATAAACGATCAATCTTACAACTTGGATTTTATATGTAGTTTATGGCATGTCTTGCCAACCTTGTAATGTTGGATACATACTTATTTTCATCCTCTTTCTGTCTCAAACCTAAGAACTGACTCTCCATATCTTCTCTCTAATAGCGAGGGAAGTATTTCTCGATGAATATTTCCTTAAAATCTATCCATTCCATATTTTCAATTTCATCCTCATACATTATGTTTTGAATTGACACTACTATAGATATGGATTTTAAATGTTCTAGAATTGATTTTAATAGCACTAAAATAGCACTGTTAATCTCAGCAGAGATAGGGGTCCCCATTAATAGTGATAAAAAAGTGACAATAAAGTGTGTTCTTTATCCATGCTAATTAAATCACTGATAAAGGTCCCCTTTATCCGCGCTATTTCAGCGTTGATAATTGTTCCTTTATCAGTGTTATTTCAAGCCCGGATAAAAGAGTACTTTATTAGCGCTTTAATTAGTACCGAAAAATGGTTCCTTTATCAACACTCGAAGTAAAACTGATAAAGGGGGTCTTTATAATACCACCAAATAGCACTGATAAAGGCCTAGCTACCTATGATGTGTTATTTATATAACAGCACACCCACCAGTTACACCTTCACCTGTATAACACACACACACACACACACCACCTATACAAAACATCACCAGGATAGCACACACAAGAACAAATAAGCACACACAAGGGTTTAAAAAACAGTGGTATAGAAATTTCAAGAATTTTTTTATATAATTATATTTAAAATTATCCAAAAATAGTTAAAAACATTATTGTTTCATCATTTAAAATTTGTGATCCTCTCAAAAAATTTCCCTCCATGGTATTAGGTCCTGAACAAATCATCCCAACCCAACCAAAAGGTTCCACTTATATAAGAAAAAAACATTACGTTAGCAATACTATAAAGAAATAAATTAAACATTAATATTAAATAATGCATTAATAAAATGTCAATTTATAATAAAAAAGACACATTTGAAGCTATAAAGGTCACACTGTGTATCTTATTGAGGTGGGGTTTTTTCCTACACATCACAAATGAGTTATGTATCATTGTCCTATAATATCAAAAACAATCGGAATGGATTTTCTTGGTTTTGAGTTTTTTCCTTGTTTTTTACTAAAATAAATATCAAAATTAAACGAGATATTTGGATTTATACCAGTGAAATAATTCATCATATTGAGGTGTGATTTGTTTCCTACATGTCCCAAATGACTCATGGATCTTTTTTTTAATGTATAAAAACAATACGAATGGGTATTCTCAATTTTCAGTATGATTGTTTTGTTTTTTATTGAAAGATCATTTCAAATTGAAAACACACATTTTGAGTCATACCGGTCTCATCGTGCGTCAGTTTGAGGAGAGACTACTTCATACACATCACAAAGGACATATGAGTCACTCTCTTAAACTATAAAAACAATCGGAGGGTGTTTACTTGGTTTTCATAGAGTGAAACATTTTCATCTAAAATGTTGATTTAAACTAATAATGGACACTCATAATCACATGGGTCACACCATGCATTGGACTGAGGTTTAGTTGATTCCTACACATAACAAATGACTCATGGATCACTATCTTAAAGTGTCAATACAATCTTATTATCTTTGATCGGTTTTCATTATGTCACTTGTTCTTTTTAGTAAAATTAATTTCAATTTTAAATAAAAACATATTAGGATTTATACCAGTCACACCATTCATCGGATTGAGGAGTGATTGATTCTTACACGTCAAAATAACTCATGGATAAATGTTCTATGGTATCAAAACAATCTAAATGAACTTTCTCAGTTTTCAGTATGTTAGTTGAGGTTTTTACTAAAATATCATTTCAAACCAAAAACACACTTTTGAGTCATATTAGTCACATCTTGCATTAATTTGATGTGATAATCCTTCATACACGTCAGAAAGGACCTAGGAGTCACTTTCCTAAATTATAAAGACAATCAGAAAGTGTTTTCTTGGTTTTTAGTGAGTTACAATTTTTGAGATAAAACGAAAATTCTAAACTGATAACAGACACTTTTAGTCATACCAGTCACACCATGCATCAGATTGAGATGCGTTTAATTTTTATACATCACAAATGACTCATGTTATATTTTCCTAAAGTATCAAATCAATCTGAATGTGTTTTTTAGATTTTCATATGTGAGTTGTTCTTTTTTTACATAAATTAATGTAAATTTTGAATAAAAAGACACATTTAGATTTATACTAGTCACATTGTCCATAATATTGAGGTTTGGTTGATTCCTACGTATCACAAATTACAGATAGATCATTTTATTAATTTAGTGAAACAATCAAATTCAATCTCATGGTTTTCAGTATGTCACTTATTATTTTTGCTAAATTTATTGTTAATTTATTATAAAAGTACACACTTAAAGAAATAACAGCCACACCATGCGTCATGTTTAGGTGAGGTTGATTCCAATATGTCACAAATGACTTATGGATCATTTTCCTTAAGTATCAAAACAATCCTATTGCATTTGTTTAGTTTTTAGTATGGAACTTGTTATTTTTACTAAAAATACAGATAGTTTTAAATAAGAATAGACACTTTGAGTCATACTATTCACATATTCATGATATTTCTGTTCATTCATCCATATGGTATGTTGTCCAATCTTTTCTAAACAAATCTATCTCATCTTGTGAATTAGATTCTTTTTGAAAATCATGGTTGTAGTGAAAAATATAAATACACAAAGGATTAATAAATATTTTAAATGAAATAGTTATTATCTTTGAAAATGCCTCTTTAGGGATACTGGTTTTTTTCATGGAATACGATCTCTTTCAAAATTTTAAAAACATAATAACCACAGTCTATATCATTTGTTCTTTCGGGCACTGCAGAAACATTGAGAAAAATAAGTATTTTTTTATATCTGTTTGGATAGTGAAATATTATTATATATAACCAAATTTGTATCCAGTCATAGTACTTATGATGTTTCTTTTCCTTTTCCCCTAGCCTCATTAAATGATGTAGAAGATATTAACCCACTACCCTATCATAATTGAATCCCCATTAAAAGATAATATAAATTAAATAACTATACATCTGGTTCTAAAATACTGGATGTAGTTTATTAGAAATTGATAAATGTCATCATTTGTGGTTAGTTTGTTGGATATCCATGCATTGAATCAAACAAACGAATCATTTGAGTATCCAAATTGACCAAAATGAGTATGCAATGCTACCTAAAAACACCAAAAGAAATAATTAATAAAATAAATTAAAATATATTTTATATTATTAAATTATATAGTTTTACCCCAGCATCATTGCTATTAAGAAGTGTTTTTCATCCTTAATTTTTATATTAAATTATTTGATCAGGCCTGCCACTATTTTAACATCTTTATTGGATTCTATATCTACTTGTTCTATTGAGGTGATGTGAGGACTAATGAGCCCAATTTTTTGTTCATGTGGAAATTCCTTCAATTTTTTTTCATATACATGCCTACGGATAATTTAAAATATATTTATTCATAATTATCATAGTATATCATCTTTTGGAAAATCAAATTGTGGAAACACACCTCATATATACATTTACAATTGAGCCACCTAGATAATCATACTCTTGGATTTCACTCACATTGTTAACACTAATTAAATATGTATCTTCAATGATATACATATTTTCATAAAAATTAATTGTGTGTACCCCACCATCTTTGAACTTTGTATTCACATGAGTATACAATGATAATAAATGAGGATATATAATGTGCAGGGTTAATGTTTTTTTGGTATATTGTTTTGATCAATTGGTTGATCCTTGAGATTTTTTGAGCAGTTTTTTATTTTAACCCCCTTCTCTATATCCATCTGTAAAAACATCCATCGACTTAGACCTTTTTTATTAAATGTTAATGGTGTATCTTGAAAAAATTGGGAAATTAACACCTCTTTTTCGAAATGTTTTTACAAGCTATGATGAGAATGCGATGAATATTCCGATAGCTTATTCGACTTTATGAATATCTTCATCATTAGTTGGAATAGGTTGCTCGATGCTTAGCTCATGGGATATGTTTTTCATCACATTGACATGACCTGTTGGAAGTGTTCTATTGTGTAGCATGACATTCTGGTATTGAACATTGCAGCCCTCGTTACAAGGCGATGGGTGGGTGTTGATAGATATAAATCATAGTTATTTTCACCTTGTACAATATTAGTACAGGAAAGGTATCAGTGTCTATATGATTTACAATTCATAGAAACAACTATTAGAACATTTATTACCTCAGCTAAGACAGGTTCTGAGGGGAGTGGATCGCCTCAAAGTTAGTGGGGGTGGAGCTGGATCTTCACGCACTGGGTTTTCTTGAGTTTTTTCTTCTATTTTCCCCCACCATTATATTTTCCATTAACTCTCTCTACAATTTTATATTTTCTCCAAGGAGATATATTATTTCTCTCATCATTTTTATTTCATCAATTTTATCCTCTTCTTTTTTTTTCTAAAAAAATGTTTGGGTTGTCAACCCAAAACCCGCACCTCTAAAACGACCATACTCTTATGGCTTCTTCCAGGAGACCGAAAGTATGTACACATCTAGTTTGGGTGTTGATGATTCCTATGAATGTGTTTGAGTGAAAATATAGTAAAATGAGTAATCATTTTTATATAAAATCAATTTAAATAAAAAAAATATTTGTTATGTCATACATACACATGTTTCCCATACTTTTTATGTGTTTTCATCTATTAGTATCCCATATTTATTTACACGCACCTCCTTCCATAGAACATGGCGTGGGATAGAAGTGACACTGAATTTTGATTCATCAATCTATATATAAAAAGAGGAACGTAGCTATGGTGTTGTTTTTTTTCACAAAAAATTATTACGATAGATTTAAAATATGTACGATTTTTTACAAGTTAATCGTACCCCATTATTGTATTACGGTTGGGGTATGATGGTTTTACTACTTGTTTCTTATTTTCAACACTCATTTTATATTTCATTGATAAACAAATATCAATCAAAGTGATTAATACATGTATTTTCAAACAATATATCACCAAACACAGTGTACCTGAAAAGACTTCTCCTCATGATGGCCAGTAAATACATCCCACGCTAATTGGGTTATCAGTTGTACATAAATAGGAGGAGTATGCTGGTTTATTTTTCCTTCGGCATCTTTTAGATAAAATTTCATTAAAATTGTGTGAAATCCTATATGAATCAATATATAAACCCTTATTACATTTTCTTTGTGCAAGTCATCCACAATAAATTCATTGCACATTGGATGATGAAGAGTAAGTCAATGTTTCACTATTTTATTTATTAGTAAAGTAATAAAATTATATATCATAATGTTACTATAATATATCCCCACATCAGTGTCTAAATCCCGTTGACAACATTTCTCCACAAATTTACATCAATCTGAATGCATTTTCCAGTTATGATTCCAATTTAACTACTGAAAATGGCCTTATTGGGTTTAACATGTTGTCCCCGCTTATTCCATCCAACCTCGTATTTGATGCCTTTCTCTTTTTCCTTAAGGATTTTTTCTAACACCCTCAAAATATGATGCTTCTATTTTTTATACACCGCAAGTGTTTTAGTGCCTACCATTTCATCAGATTTAACATCATCAATATGTTCCTTCAGAGTGATAGTATCAACATGTGCAGATTGTGGTTGTACCTCTGCACTTGGAGAAGCATCAACAACAGGTTGAGAAACATATTGGTCCTCTACACTGCAAGCAGTAGTAGGGTGAGAGACATGTTGTTCGTTAGGATTGGGAGCATCATCATGTATATAAGTCATTATCTATATAAATGGTTTAACATTTAATTTAGATTACATTAAATAAAAAAAACATATAATATCCTATGTTAACACGATGTATATTACCAAAAAAATAACCTGATTACTGAACTCTATTTCTTTAAAGGCCGAAGGGATTTGACCCCTCTATCAACTATCCAAATCTTTTAATTATGGTCTATTCTGAAATAAAAAACTCCACCTACATTGTGACCGTTGTGAAATGACTGTGATGTCCCATTGAAAGGGTCATCCTCTATTAAATTTTCATCTGAACCTTCAGTGGTTTTGGTGGATAATAGAACAATTTACCAGTTTCTTTTGCGGGATATGAAACCTAAAATACTTGTACTACCAAGAATTCCATTATAAGTAGTTCATATTTTTACCGTTTCTTGTTGAAATAAGCTTTCATGAATCAAAACCCATCTATTTTAACATCACTCATATTATCAACCCACTTGCATTGAAAAAACTAAACTTGGATGTTCGTATAGTCCAACTCCCATATTTGTTTGATGATGCCAAAGTATGACATATTTTCATAAATTAGATTTCTTTCCTTAGCATGGAAAATATACATAGCTTCAGCCAAATGCATAACTCCACTATTATGCATGGTAAACTCTTCGTCATGTTCATTAGTATAGCTTGTATAACCATTAATTACACAAGAATTATAAGATAAAACATTCACACTTGGTCATCCGTCTATCCATTGAAGTTGTTCTGAAATTGAGTCCGGATTTTCATCTGACTCCCTAAATATATGGTCCTGAAACCATCCTATTAACTATCGATTTTGTGTATTTGATATCCATTTTTCATCCCTTGATGGATTCAAAGGCCTAATAATTTCTATGTGAGTTTTGACATATGTGTAAACCTCCATATTGTTATGAAAAATGTAAATGTGGGTCATCTCCCGATCTATAATATTGATTATGAAAATCTCTCATCCATAAATTCTTTTTCACGCAAGATGCCCAGTGTGATGAGATTTCAGTAGACCAATTCTTTCCACACCAAACATGTATTCGGTACAGAATTCAACGACTTCCATAAATATTTATCACTATACAGTACAAACTTGTGGCCAACTTTTATTTATGACATAATATTTCAAAATATTCATATACCATTTAATGGGGTACATCTATCTATAGTGAACATGAACACATAGTCGAATCTCTCTGACCAAGTGAACCACCAAATGAATTATGATATAAAAGAATGTTGGTGGGAAGAACATTTCCAATTCACATAATGTGATGGAAATTTTTATTTCTATACTCGCAAAATTTTCTAGGTCTATAACTTTGTAGCATATGACTTTGAAGAAGTAACAAAGCTTCATTAACGTATACTGGAAACATTTAGAAAAAATAAAATGTAAATCTATATGAATTATATCTTGCATCAAAACATAAAATTCATGTGATTTTAGACTCTTTAACAATAAATCGATCATTGAAATGATTTACTTTATATTATATGAATACCCCTATGGAACCATTACATCATTAAAGAAGTTTCAAAACTGATATTTATCCTACTTTGAAAGAGTTTAAGTAGCAGGAGGAAGAGAAGTTCATTTTTTACCCTTCACTAGCACCATCTCTTCTAATATTCCCATGTTGAACATGTCCAACCTAGCCTTAAATCCATCCTTTTTGACGGGTTCATTTAGCAATTTGCTGATGACACCGTCACATACATTTTTTTCAACATGCATAACATCAAAAAAGTGTCTTGCATACAAATAATTCTAGTACGGAAATTCATAAAAAACTAATCTTTTTTTCCAACTTGTTTTCATAAGGTTTTTCGAAAATGGTTTACCAAAAGAAGAGTCCACATTTTTTACTTTCTCAAATAATTGATCACCAGTTAGTGGAGATGATGTTGTACGTTCATCTGAACATCCATCAAATGATGTCATCCAAGATATATACTTATGTTATTAGCATAGAAATATGCAATGTCCTAGAAACATGGATTTTTATTAACGTTTCAACCTAATTGACTATGTACCTTGTTTGCAGATGGGACACCCATGGCTTCCTTTAATGATATATCCTAAATAATTCCCATAAATAGGAAAGTTATTTATCTTCCCATACAACATGGCTATTAATGTGAAATCTTCATTTCTATATGCATCATATAACGTAACAACTGAATCCCAAAATAATTTCAAATCCTCGATCAGTGGATCCAAATAAACGTCAATATCATTACCCAGTAGTTTCAGTCTTGATATAATCATAGATAGCATGATGTGTTTTCATTTCATGCATAACCACAATGTAAAATTATAATTTAACAACATAAACAACCATGTACTGTGAGTAATGCTTTGAAAACCAAAAGGATTCACACCATCTGTAGATAAAACAAGACGACGGTTTCTCAACTCATTTCCAAAATAAAGATACTCATGATCGATTCTCATTAAATGAGAAGAGTCTTCCATGTGATGTGGTTCCCCATATTTATTTATTCTATCTACATGCCACATCAATTTCCATGTTGTCTCCCCATTTACATATAGGTTCATAAACCTAGGAATGATTAGAAATTACCATAAAATTTTCTTAGGACTAGATTCATCTTTCTTATATCGAGGAGAATGGCACTTTGAGCATTATCTACATGATTTGTGGTACTTGATAAATAGTATACATTTATTTGGGAATGCTTGTATTCATTTAGAGATCACACCCATCGATTGTAGCATTATTTTTGCATCATATGTTCATCTTGGGAGCTAATTATGTTTTAGAACCATATCATTCAAGAGAGAAAGTAATTATTTAAAAATAGAATCACTCCATCCGTTGCATGCTTTAAAATTATACATCTTCAGTAAGACTAAAAATAAATAGACAAAACAGTTGGCATCCTTCTAGTCTTTTCTTATAGCCATCCTATTTGATTCAGTAATATTAATTTTTAATAAAATAACTAGACAAAACATTGATATGAAAATTTACCAAGGATAAAATTAATTATAGACATTATGTCTCCTTTGAAATTTATTTATAAAATCACAGTTGAAATCCCATTAAAAACTAAGAATTTACACAAATCCCTATTTTAAATAACATGCCCTTTTTAAAATAAACCAATGAGTTTCAAACAGTATTTCTCAAAAACCCCAATTCCTTTTTTATAAATCATTCGAGGAAACTTCTTGTCCCAATAATTTTAATCATTTACAATGAGCGAAAACCCTCTATATTTTACAAAATTTCATTTAAAACATCCCACACCCCTAGTTAAAATGAAACAAGCATTACATATACTTTTAAAACATTCACATACCTTTATGAAATCCAATTAGGTGAGATGAGAGGCCCTTCACATAAAACATAAGTCCATGTAAGGAGTTTAAATCATTTTAATATTAATTAAAACAAAAAAAGGTTTGTTGAAAATATTTTTCAAAAACTTTTTTTAGTTTATTCTAAAAATATCTCGTTGAAAGAACCACTATTTCCAAATATAAGAAAGTATTTTGGATGTTTCTCTCATGTATTCTCATATGTCTGGACACATAAGCAACCACATGAGCATCATGAACTGAAACTATTCGAATCTGGACTCCTGATACATCTCAATTTAAGCCATACTCATTACCAAGCTCATTTATGGTTAATATTGGTGTTTTCATCAATCTCCCATTAAGTTATTTTAAAGATCCCTGATAAACATCTAAATACTCATATTTAGGTACACAAATTAGGTCATGTCTTGTATAATTCCATTCCTTTTTCAATGGAGTTATCATAGATGGAAATTTGAAGTTATTAGTTCATCCCTATCTCATATAATTCAAATATCTTATTAGAATCCTATACCATATCACATAGAGTCTTATATACTACCATGACTTATCTAAACCATCAATTTTGGGAGTATAACTAGACAATAGAAACTTAAAGCATTGTTACAAAGGGTAGTGATTAAAACCCACTCTAGACCAATCACCTGATTTATAAAAAAAATCATAACTTGTTCTTACTAAGATATCCTAAAAGGAAATTTAAAAAGAATCTAGAACCCAAATAACTATAACATCGAATCTAGTGACCCCTGGTAAAACACCAAATCCCATCTTCCAACCATGGACCAATCTGAGCATCAAAAACAAAACAAAATAGGGCACTAAAAACGGAGATATAAGAGCCTAATACACTACCATCCACTAGTTCATATGTTGGGCGTGAGCTAAAAATTCATTTTATGATTTCAAAAATAATTCTCTTGGAATTAATTCATAATATGGTTCATAAAGTTCTAGTTTGAACATAAGGTATAAAATATATTTTCAACTGAATTATAAAACAAGTGTAAAAGCAATAAACATACGTATTTTCAAACAACCACCCTTTTATAATATAAAGACAAAGATAACTATGAATTTGAAATAAAAATATCAGAAAATGGAAAGAGGGACTTTAAAAACCATATAAGACCTCTCAAATCACAATCTATCTATTTTTTTGAACATTATATGAAAAACTATTTTTCAAAAATAACCAAAATTACAATCCATTTTCTTAAAACTCATTTAACAAATAACCAACTTTTTTATTTTTTAAATAAATATTTAACCATTTATATCAACCTATTTGAAAGTAAGAAAATACACACTCAAAGTGAAACAATGATCATACATAGGAACTTAGGAAATAAAGAAACATAATCCCCAAAACAACCAAACGATGGTGCCATATAATAAAAAGAACCAGGGGAATACAATCTATCCAATAAAATAAATCCTCTTAAGTGTCCTAAGGATGATTTAACCATCATGTGAAACTTCTTAAGACTCATATATTTGGATCCTATATTGGAGAACAAGAACCTAGGTCGATATGATTTAACTTGTCATATCCAAGTTGTCCTATAGAACTCACTAGAATCTATCATGATCAGGGGATAAAATGAAATCCTAGTCTCATCCATTACATTCTAGGGACACTGAAACATCTCAGAAAATCACTCAATCTAATTGGGCCCTTACACTAGGCAGCACACACCACACTAGGGATTTAACTTCTCTGGATACCTATGAGTCTCCTAGAAAAACCATGGCATTTCAATACTAGAATTAAGTAACCAATGAGATAATAGATCATCACATAAATATATTTTCAATAATTGGATATTTAAATTGACCTCTCCTCCTATATCATCACAAGAAACAACCATTTCACATCCTTTTATAAGCTTCAAAATAATTATTAGAATATAATGAATCCCCCATGGGGTCACTAGCCATAATAGAAACAATAAATTCATGGATCTCAATAGAGGTTCTCTCATATTTATAAATTAACTGCTCTTAAATTACCAACTTGGATTCTGCAAATGTGTTCGAGAAGCCAAATCATTTTCACCCCATTTGAGATCAAAATTTCAAATTTAATCCAAAATCCATTAATCAAAATGAATTATAAATTGCATTTAAAAACCCAACCATTTTATATATATAAATTTTCAAAATAATAAATCCTTTTATATTTGAAGGAAATATGTGCTAAGAACCCTTTTATTAAGCTTCAATATCCTTTTTAAAACATCTTAATCCAGCATGAGAGTTAAGGGTCTCAAAAAAATTTAAATATGTTCGAGTAAAATTCCGTTAGTTTTGAAAAACATGACTTTAAAATATCATATATTCACTTTAATGGAAAAAATTTTATTACCAAACATTAGAAATAATTAAATTCCCTTAAGAATCAACTTGGGACTTACAAAACACTTGGCATGTGACATAAGTCTATTCCATGTCTTTAAACCATTTTCAAGATATTTGAAACCCCAAAAAGTCAGAACATAGGATTATAATTTCTTATGAAATTATTTAAAAATATCCAAGAAATTTATTACATGTATTGCAAGGGAGTTCCAATGAAACACCTACCTCACTGAAGAAAAATTGAAGCTAAAACTTGTTGAAATTGTTGGAGAACACAAAAATATGTCAAGTGACATACTATTCAACCCCTAATGACATAAATAATCATCCTTAAAAAGAAATTACACTATGATCTAGTGGAATGAAACTTCAAATTCATAACCGAGTCACAAAAAATCAAAACAAAAAATATTAAGAGGAACACCAACCAATATGCAATTAATTTAGTGTGCAAACAAGGACCACCAATGACCACAAATTTCAGTTGGGAATTTATCCCCTATAATTAACAACATACCATCAATATAAAACTATAATTTCATGAAAACAAGACGAAATAGTTGAAAAGAAGAGAAAACTCACTAGTAGAGGAGAGGCACGCAGAAGAGGAGAGTTGCACGGTGGAGGTGTGGCACACGATGGAGGTGTGGGACGTAGAAGAGGATATGCACACAATGGTTTGGTTCAAGAATGACATAGGTGTGGTGCATGGTGAAGGATAGGTGCCTGGTGGTCTGATTCATGGTGGAGGAGAGTCGCATGGTAGAGTGTGGTACATAGTAGACAAGAGGCGGCGAGAGAGGAGGAGGAGGAGGAGGCACACGGACAACGATTGGCTACCGCATGAGCTTAAGGGGTATGAGAGAGGAGTCGAAAGTTATGGTTCTTTTATAAAAATTGGTGAACCTTTTATCAGTGCTAGCTAAAAAGCACTAATAAAAAAGCCTTTATCAGTGCTAAAAATACAGCACTGATAAAGAATCCTTTTATAAGTGTTTTCCAGCACAGAAAAAACATAAGCCTTTTTGAGCGCTAAATAAGTGCTGATAAAGATACTATGTTACTATTTATTAATATTATTATATATATTTATAATATTATATATATAATAAATATATATATATAAATATTTATAATTGTAAGTATATATATATATATTTATAAAATTATAATTTAAATAACTATAAATTTATAAGAAATATACTTATTATATTTATAATATTAGAAATATATATAACAAATATATTAATTATATATATATATATTTATAAGATTATAGATATATACAACTATATTTCTTCTAATTTTATAATTATTTATATGAATATATATTTAATTTTAATTATATAATTATAAATGAATATGTATGTATTTATTTAAGTAATTATAAAATTGAAAAAAATTATATTTGTAATTTTTATTATTTAATTAAATTATTTATTATAATTTTATAAAAATATAAATAAATAAATAATTATTTATAATTATAACTACTAAATAAATATATATTTATTTTTAATTTAAAATTATAACAAATAAATATTTATTTATAGCTATAAGTATAAATAAATAAATAAATAAATAAATAAATAAATAAATAATTATAAAATTATAACAAATATCTTAATAATTTTATAAATATATAAATAATTTTATAATTACAACCTATATATTTATAATTTTATAAATATATATAATTTATTTATTTATTTTAAAATTGTAATTATATAAATATATCTACATTTATTTAGAATTATATGTATAAATATCTGTATTTTCTTATTAACATATTTATTTAATAATATATTTATAACTTTTTAAGTAGTATAATAAAAGTATTTGTTATAATTTTATAATTATTTAAGCACATATATATATATATATTTATTTTTAGTTATAATTATAACTATAAATAAATATATTTATAAATATGTGTGTGTATATATATATATATATTTATTTATAGAATTATATTACAAGTATTTATTATAATTTGATAATTATTTAAATATATATTGAGTTATAATTATAATTAAAAATAAATATCTTAAAAAATTATTCATATATAAAAAATATTTAATAATTATAAATATAATAAATATTATTATTATTTAAATATATTTAATATAAATTTATAACTATTTTTTAGAACATAATAGTATATATAAGAAACATGTATTAATCATATATACATTGTAATAAAATATGTATAATAAAAAACAAGCCACATCAATGGACATCATGAATAATAAGAAGGGTTTAATGTATAAATGAACATTCATGATGATACATGACATATATGCACGCATGATCGATCAATATATTTACTGACCAAATTCATTAGAAAAACATATATATTTAATAATTAAAATATAAATATATATAAATTTAAAAGAAATTTATATATATATATATTAATTATAATTACAATAAATATAAAAAATACAAAAAATATAATGAATATAATGAATATAATAAATCTAATGAATCTAATAAATCTAATAAATCTAGTTTATATATTAATTATAAAATAAATCAAATAAATATATATATAATAAATATAACAAATATAATGAATACAATTGATCTAATCAATGTAATAAATTTAATAAATTTAATAAATTTAATAAATATTTCCATTATTTAATGAAATTTATTCTAATCCTATACTTATTCAAATATATATATATATAATTATATAATTATAATCTTTGAAATAATTTAAAAAAATATATATATATAAATTTTAATTATTAAAAAATATATTTTAATTATAAACATGCATTTTTTTATTTAATGTATACTAATAAAAATTATTTTCGAATATAAAAATAATAATTTGATATAGATTAATAATGTATTTTTTTAATTTTTTTTATTAGATCTAAATTTAGTGCTGATAAGTTAATCCTTTATGGGCGCTAAAAAGTGCTGATAAAGGGTAAATTTATGAGTTCTTTTTTCTAGAACTGATAAAGGACCCAACTTTATCAGTACTTTATGCTTAGCATTGATAAAAACTAGCATTTCCCATACCCCATGCTATGGTAGTGTAATGAACACCAATTATCTGCATCTCCCAAGTGATGGTATACATCCATGATAAACTTCTATCATTCGTTACATCCCAAAGCTAGAAATATCTTCCCTAAGGAACTGATCTATTGTTTGACTATAAATGGGTTTGTAGTCCCATTGAATGATGGAGGTTTTTGTCATATGAAGTGATCAAACATTGATCCTCCACATTCTGGACCAGGATGCTCCATATGAGTAAGGTTATTATTCATAACATAAGTCATTTGTCCTAGTATATTTATAATTTGATCAGAACTAGTAATAGCTCTAGAACCAACCTCATTATCTTGCATAAAATGGAAATCCCTATATGGAACACGCGCGTTCATGCGGCTTCCATTCCATCCAATATGCACCTTTTCTAAATAATATAACACAATAGATTTAGTAATGAATCATAATATATAATATCAACTAGAAAAATACATAGCATAAATTGGAATCCTATGCGTAGATTATCTCATAAACATAAGCATTGTTTATTTGAGGAAAATATTTCTTTTAAATCGATCATAATGGCTTGTAAAGAAAATGTGAATTATCTTAAGCATATCCCCCGAGAGTGTCAAACAAGGTGTTTAGTATATCCCATTATCATGTACTAGGTTACTCCACGTCAGGTCCAAAACACCATTTTAGAGTTGTTACTTCTAAGTACACCTCTTCCAGAACTAGGAACACTTTTAGTATCTTGATATGCATGTATTGGTAGGAAGAACCATATAATATCTACCTTTCCAAAATTATTGGATTTTATTCTATGGTTAACCTCAAATTATATCTTAGTGTTTTTTCCATAATCTATGTTTTTTAAATTTAATTAACAAGGTTTCTACTAAACTTTTTTTGATACCAACTACAACACCCCGACCCGAGAAGCCCAGATTTGGAGCATTATTTTATTACATTGGTATGATTATAAGGTATCAAATACTGAAGGAACCGGTATTTTTGAAGTTTTATAAATCCAAAAAACTTACATAAGTTCAACATTACAGCTTGAAAGGTAAAAAATATATAATTTACATTGGAAACATCCATAACTCCTAGATTATTCCTTCAAGTCATTTATAACATTCAACTTCATAACCTGAGGGAAATAAAACATAAGAAAGGGGTGAGCTCAGATACTCAGTATGAGTAATTAATACAATGGACTTAATCATATGCATAGGCACTAGGATTGTTGAGAAGCCAAAACACATGCCTTTAAACATAATAATATGGTAAGAATAAAAGTTGAATGAATAATACGATAATAAAGCATAATAATGGATATTCTACTAGTCGAATAATCACATGGACTCAATTAATAGTTTCATAATGAGAGAAATACATAAAGATGGATATCTAAAACACACGTTCAAGGACTCATTCTAAGAATCAATCATGGCTACATGCTAGAATCTATCATTTTCATGGCTACATGCCATTAATCTATTAATTTTGTAACGCCTCATCCAAAACAACATCTAGTTTGTCTCATGAGACCTACCGATGCACCGAGGGGAAATAGAGGGACCCAAACGAGACATACTAAGTCTAATTAATTCCTTATATGAAAGGGGTGAAACAAAAACAACATATATATATATATATTAATATTGAAACTAACATATGAAATGTAAATCACTTTCCCCAATCATTAAACATAACACTAACCATTCGATTTTATATAGGGAATGGTTTCAGGATAACACATCCACAGTCAAAATAATCATAATCAATTAAATAAAAAGGATAGTTGATATCATAAAATATTTATTCCAATTGAACATATGAATCAATAAGTGTGTTTAAATAAATGAAAATACTCTTATAAAATCATTGTGTAATTCTTGATAGAAATATTATTTTACATTGAAAAGAAGAGTTCTTTTAGAAAACATTTGTATAAATCAAAAATCTAATTAAGGTAGTTTTTTCATAATAAAATAAGTGATTTTGGGAAAATAATGGTGTCATAAAATAGATTATATAGTGCATTTGAAAATATGTAGGAATTAGTGAAGTTACTTGGAAACGAGCTTGTTTATTGAGAATAATTTTTTAAAGTTCCTTTTAAAGCATGTAACTCCCTAAAAAATAAATAAGTATTATGATTGGTACATATATATAGAATATTCTCATAGAATTTATGAGGAGTAAATAAGAATAACTAATAATTTCATTTGGGTAAATAGAGAAAAAGTGTAACTCGAATGAAAATGGAGATTCAGGAAGAAAACCCTTACCACTTTGTAATCAATTGAATCATATGACCATAAATTAAAAATCCTAAAATGATACATTAAATACCATGGATATAAATATATTAATGATATGATATGTAAATGGGATGTATACATACACCACACATATGAAATAGTGGCGATTAAGGAATATTTCATGGAAGTGAAAGTGAGTTGAGAAAACCCTTACCTTATGTTCGAACATGTTCTCCACTTGACCATAAAGTCTTGGATTATCAAATTAATTAATTAATTAATTAATTAATAACCTTATATATATGTATTTTATTTATTAAAATTTTATTATGTCCATTTATGTACTTTTGGATGAGTTATAAGATACAAATGTATCACTCGGGAGCATTCACTTCCTTGGTTTTCACGATCAATATACTTGTATATGAGTCTGGAAGTTCATGTGGAATGGATATAATTCTATAAAATTGAATTTAAATATTATTAATGAGCATAAATAAGTGTAAATTTTTATATATATATCACTTGGTTACATGATTTGAGGATTAATTTTAAGACAAAATATTAATGACAATCATTTAGATTATTTTGGTGGTATTTCGGTTATTACGAACTAGTTTTGTCGAATGGATTAATATTATATATATACAAGTTCCATAAAATTAAATTGTTTATAATAAATATATTTTATTTTTTTCAACCATTAAAAATTGTTTCATGACCATAATTAAAGGATAAACTAAATAATGAAGGTTCGTCATCCACGAAGGTTGTAAATCGGCACCTCCCGGATGATGATTTCATTTTTAAAATAAAAGGGACAGAGTATGGATATTGATGATGAATCTTACAATAACATGTTATAATTACATTATATATGTGATAATTTAGTTATCGTGATTATTTGTATATAGGAGTTGATGAGAACAGAAGAACATAAAAAAAATTGAAGAAGAAATTAAAAGAAAAAGGCATAGGGTTTACTCTTCAAATATTGTCATTGAGTACCACCTAAAGGAAGGTGTTATGGCCTTTTGGAAAGGCCATGAGATCCTAGAAATTGAGAGAGACTTAGGAAGAGTACTAGGGTATATATTTTATAATCTTTATGTCTTAGAGGAGTGAGAAGAAGTCGTAGTGATGGGTAGTTTTTATAGTGGAGGAGGTGAGTGATTTTTGTATATCTTATTAATTATTTTATTATTTTGCTCAAGACAAGGAATATGGTTTGATTCTAGCAATGAAAATTAGTAATAGGTGCATTATATTTCTAAACAAGTGTGATTACATCAAACATGATTATGTTAATAGTGTATTTATCTTATAATGTATTTATACCAAAAATTACTGTATTTTACTATTGGAAAAATTCAAGTATTTCAGAAAAATCCCAAAAAATGACCGTTTTTTTTTCAATGTGTATAATTAAAAAATGGAATATATATTGTAAAAATTATTTTCTAAATATGTGAAATTTAATTTCTAAATAATATCATCATTTACTCGAAAAATATAGTTTAAAATAAACTAAAACTCAATTTATAATTCATTAAAAAATTAACTAACGCCTTATTAAATTATCCTAAAATAATAGGAAAAAAATATTTATTTAGGAATAAATTTATTAAAATTTATTTTTATTTTCCACCAATTTATTAATTATAAATTATAATTAAATATTTATTACTCACAAAATACCAACACTTAATTTTCAATTTTGAAAATATTCACTCTTATTTATAAGGTGGCTAAATTTTATTTATACTTTCTTGGGTGTGGTTACTATTCCTATGGGTCACATTACTATTCATATGGGTACATTACTATTCATAAGGGTAACATTACTATTCATACGGGTATGTTACTATTCAACAAAAATTAAGTTGATCATATCAGACTCAAAATATCTTACTGAACGCAATCGTGTATTTCTGTAGTTTGAAATTAAATTCATAAAGGTAGAAAAATTATGTTTCATGGATAGGTTATGACTCTCTAGCTTAAATAACTATAATAAAAATCTTTTGTTTCAGAAAGATTTAATATTGTGTGAATCACATTTTCTATTAAATATATTTGTAAATCATTGGGGCATTACAACACTAATTTTTAATTTTTTGAATTTCACTCATTCTTAACATGCTTGCACTTAAAATTAGATACTCATTAATAATATTAAGAAAATATTTGTAAAATAAAATTTCTAAATAAATATATTTATACAAAAATATATTTTAAAATGTATATAATATATATATATATATAATTATATCTTTATAATTATAGGTAAATATATATTTGTTAACATAATTTTTTAAATTTTAAATAAATAATTTTATAAATAAATAATATTTAAATTTATAACAAATATAATTAAATAGAAAATATATTTACTATATTTATATTTATATATATTTACATAAATATATAAAATTATATAAATATTATTATGTAAAAAAAGTTACATAATTATAAATAAATAAATATAAAATCATAATAAATATATTTAAATAAGGAATATATTTAGTATATTTATATTTCTATAAATTTATGAATTTTATATATATTTATAATTTATTTATTTATAATTATAATTATAATTCCTTTATTAATGCTTAAGTAATATGCGCTAATAAAAGAAATCATTATTAGCTCTAAAAGGAACTAATAAATATAAATTTTATCAGATCTTAAATAATAAGTTCAAATAAAAGTATCCTGATCTAATTTAAAAAACCTAAAATTTTGTGAACTCATCATGATATCAGAAGCTTTATGTAGAAGCCATCCTTTTTCAGCACTCCCAAGTGAATCGAGGCTTGAATCACACAAACCCAATGCCTCTAGTTTCTTAAACATCATCCAGCATCCGGTGTTCACTTGGAGTTAGGATTTTTGAAGAAAATATCGAGTTCTAGGTCTGAGGGTCTCATATTTTCTTCAACCTATTGAGGTAGGACTTTTTTTCCATGGTAGGTTCCGATTTTCTTTCAGTATTTTTAATTTATAGATATGGATCTGAGGGTTTCTGATTTTCCTTTATAGGTTTTGACTTTATTTCTTTGTTTTTGATCTAGTTGTTATTTACTATTTTTCTTTTGTTTATGTTTCATTGTTTTCTTGGATACAATTTTGGATACCTTGTTTTGGCCTTTTTAAATTATTTTTTTGAATAAAATTTTCTTCACTTTCAATATTAATACTCTATCTTGCTCTGTAATCTTAATTATTTTGTTGATTTGAAATATAATTGAATCACCTCTGGTCCCTAGATAAACCAATTAAATATATATTTATTACACTATATTAACAATGGATGTTTTGGATATAAAAGCCTTAAAATAATGAGATAATTTATTTGATAAACTAGTTCTAAGGATGATGATGGTGTGAAGCAACAACAAAAGTTTATTTAATGCAATTTATGTAATGGAATTGATTTATTTTAATTCTATTTAAATATTTTGGTATAAGGGTTTATCCTTAAAATATTATTTTCTTATAATTTGGTTCTTTTATTTTAAGGTAAATCTAATTAATTGTGATACCATATTTTTCTCAATGGCTCTCTATTTTCAAAATTAGTATAGGGTTGTATTTATTTAACTATGTTGTGAAATTCTACTATGAGGGTTACATATATATTTATCAATTTATGTTTATTATATATATATATATGTTTATATATATGATCTATTTATATATTTTTTTCATAAAACATAATGTAAGGGTGATTTTATTTTTATTTATACACAAATTATAGTTTTGGACATCCAAATTAAGCAGAAACTATATTTATTTTCATTAAAAATTATTTTTAAATGTGAATTTGGTTTGAAATTATGTGTATTATAAATTCCATTTTGTTTATAAATTTTTAAAAATGAGTTTTCTTCTATAAATATAGTATTAATAGAGTCCCCAAATATTCATGTATCATAACATATCCACACTAAGACACCTAAAATCACATACAATAATTTCTATGCTCCCCAAATATCACCTTAAATAGGACACGAGTTAATAACCAGTTATAATGGTTTAATTCTCACAAATGGGAGGCATTTACCCTTTTAGATAACACAAATAAGTACAATTTTTATCCTCATCAGATTCATATTCCAAATAGTTGTAATTTCATTTTTTGTACTTCAGACTCATCCCCCATCTATTTTATGTTTCCTAGAATACTATGAGCTTTAGTCATCCAATGGATGACTGATTCTTGTATTATTTCAAGAAACATAGGTGAATGTCCACAAGAGATAGAGAATGTGTATCAAACAAAAAAATGCAATGATAACTATTTGGGAGATGAGACGATGAGGATGAAAGTTGTCTATAACTTTTTCCTTTGAATAAATTCCGAAAATAAAACAGACCAGAGTGGATAAATTGTTTTCTTAAATTCAATTACCCATTTTATTTAAAGCATACTGAAATTATTTGAATTAATCAAACATAGGGTTTACATTTTTAAAAATGTATAGAAAATTCACTTTTGATGATAAATATATTTTGTGTATTTATTTATTTATAGTAAAAAATAAATATTTTATGAACCCAATAGGGTAGATAAGAATAAAAAATGTTTGCACCCTAATCATTTGACAAAAGAGTATGAATATATAGTTAAATATTTCATCAATTTTTCATTAAAGAATGCATATGAACCTTCTAAAATCCTATTTATATGTTTACCTTGTTGTTATTCCAGAAAAATTAGTCTAGAAGAGTTGGAAGAACATTTGATTTTTCATAGAATAGGCGAGAGATATAAATTTTGGACTAAACATGAGGAAAAATTGAAATGACTATTTATTTATTAAAATGTTTTATCAATACATTTTTATATCATCGAGGTGATTGAATGAGAGATTATTATTATTATTTATTATATTTTGATTTATTATGTTTCAATAATTTCCAATATTTTATTTTCATTTGAATATGGGATTTAATAAATACTTGATGTGGTTTAAAAAATAGTTATTATTGCAATTTTTTATTGAGACTCATCCCCATCTCTTTTATAGAAAATTTTCATCCTCATCCACTTCATCTACAAAACTTCTATTATTGTAATTTGTTTCTTGATGCTCATCCCCCATCTATTTTATGTTACTTGTACTAGTCTGAACATTAGTTAACCCATGGATGATTACTGCTTAGAGTATTTCAAGCAACATAACTGCTTGTCCACTAGAGAGAAAGGATGTGTCAAACAACAAAATGTAAGGATAAATGACCCCGAGATGTGGTGATAAGGATGAGTTATCTGTAACTTTTACCTTATAATGATTTCTTAGGTTAAAACCTTCCATTGTACATTAATTTATTTCTTAAATTCAATTACCCATTTTATTCAACATAATGAAACACTTTTAAATAATAATAAGTTGAGTTTCCCAAATTAGAATTGTCTATAACTTTTACCTTTGATAATGAATATCTTATTTGTTTGTTTATTTATTTTACTACATAATATATTTTATTAATCCAATAGGATGAATATAAATAAAAAATGGATGTATGAAAATTATTTCACAAATGATTAGAAGATGGAGTTAAAGAGTTATCATGGTTTCAAAAGATCATGCATACAACCCTTCTCAAACCCTTTTTCTATGTTTATATTTTATTCATTCAAGAAAAATTAGTTCGGAAGAGTTGGATGAACTTTTTATTTGTTACAAAATAGAACAAAGCAATAAATATTTTATTAAACAAGGGAAAAACTGAATGTGGACACCAATTTAGATGATACCAGGTTTTATAGATTATTTGATATGAATACCAATGTAAATAACAATAAAGATCACATGGAAGATATGAAATTGGAAATTTAAGATGATATTCATTATTGTACAAAGTTATTTTATGAGTTAAATTGTTATTCCAAGAAACCACTGTATACCTTTTGTATTAAATATACATCATTTTATATTGTATTGAAGTTATATAATTTGAAAGCTGGTAGTGGATGGAGTGACACTATCTTTACCGAACTACATGGTCTCCTGAATTATATGATACTAGAAGAAAATGAACTACCATTCCAAACATATGATGTTAAAATAATGTTAAGTTAAATGGGAATGATATCTAAAAAAACATCATCCTTGTCTAAATTATTTCATACTGTTTCTAAAGGATGACGAATCACTCATAAAATACTATAAGTGTGGATTAGATCAATACAAGAATAATGAACCAGGTCCTTAAAAATCTATATGGTACTTTTCTATAATTCAATAGTCTTGAAGACTATATGGATGTTAAGAAACTATGAGACTATTAACATGGCATGCAGATGGAAGAATTAGAGATGGTAACACATGTCATCAATAATATTCTCTTCAATGGAAGAAAATCGAGTTCGAGTATCCATTATTTAGAAATGATATGTGAATATTTCATCATGCGTTATCTACAAATTGAATAAATATTTTTGGTGCATATAGTAGTACTGAATTTACATGTCCCATCATAATGGTAAATTATATATATCAACAATGGTTATGCATGATGTGTAAATATATAACTTTTTATCAGCTTATATCTAGACCAAAGAAACCTGATAATGATATTTATTTCTATATGGATCCATTGATTGAAGATATGAAATTGATGTGGGATACAGGTGTTACAATGCATGATGCTCATAAAAGTGAATAATTCACATTGATGGATATGTTTTAGGGAATGATAAATGAATTCCCCGATTATGAAAATTTATCAAGATGTAGCATTAATGGAATGCTGGGGTGTCCCATTTTTGAAAAACACACAAATTCAGTTTGGTCGAAACATTCCTCATAGGCTGTGTTGTTAAGACATCATAATTTTTTACTTTAATGACATAAATACTGATCCTGGATGACATTATTAAATGGGAATATCACACTAGGTAAACCAACTTCTTTAGTATTGGGTAATAAACTGTATAATAAAGTAAAATATATTGACACTATTTTTAGAAAAATATTTTTGAAAAACGTTACAAAATTATGTTGCATGAAGCGATAAATTTTATTTAAATTGCCATATTGGATTTGCTTGTATTTCAGACACTTTCTTGATGTCATGCATGTATAATAAAATGTATTTTATTGTTTTATTGTCACATTACTATATGTTCCTGAAAAAACAAAATATAGAGTCAATGATAGGTTGGACGTGATTGAAATGGGGATAAGGGAAGAGTTGTCACCAGTGAAGGGTAAAAGGCATACTTTTCTTCCTACAACAACCTACACTCTATTGAGATAAGAAAATTTGTAATTTTTCCTTTTCTTTAATACTGTAAATATTCTATAGGGGTATTAATAAAATATAGAGAATGTCATTTTATTGACTAATTTGAAGTTATAAGGATTAAAATCACACAACTATCAGGTTTTTATAAAAGATTTAATTACCATTTCTTTCCATTTGATTCTTCCACAAAATTTATGTCATACATTAATGAGACTTTTCTTCTTTTTGAAATAAATATGTAGCAAAGTTATAAACCTGGTGAAGTTTCTTATAATGAATAAGGTGGTTGTAGTCATATTATTCAAATTAGATATGTTCTTCCCAACATTATTCTTTGATATAATGGTTCAAAAGATGGTTCATCTGGTCAAAAAGGTTCAACTATGTGGTCCTATCCATTATAGAAAAATGCACCCCATTAAAATCTATATGATGATTTTGAAATGGTATGCCTAAAATCAATGTCGGCTAGAAGTTTGTATTGTAGAATGATATATTGTTTAAGAAGCTATTAAATTATGTATCAGTTACCTATTTGATTCTTACAACATCGGTCTGCCAAACTCTCATCACGGTGAAAAAATTATGGGTGAACGGATTTCTATAATGGATGTTGTTACAATTACCTTGTTAGATCATGATCAATCATACCATTACATTTTATATAATAGTGAAGATCTTGATCCATAAATTGAACCCCGCAATGAAATTCATAGAGATTTGAATCCATCAAGGATTGAAGGATGGATATAAAATACACATAATCAATATTTTATAGGATGGTTCTGGGATCAAATTTATAAGGAGTTATCCAAAAGAATTAATTTAATTGCTAAACAACTTCAATGGCTAGCTAGAGGTCCAAATGAAAATTTTATATCTTACACTATTTTTATAATCAATGGGTGTATGTTCTATAAAAAACTACATGCTGACTGTTGTACAATGAAAAATAGTGGTGTTACACTTGTAGCTAAAGTGATAAAAAAACCTGGTTCCAAGGATAGTAATAAAATTTATGAATATATGTCATATTTTAGAATTATCAAACGTATATATGAGTTTTATTATACAACATTTCATGTGCTGATTTTCCGCTGCAAATGGGTTATCAATATCATTGTAGATAATGTTGATGAAACAGGCTTTGTAAAGGTGAATCTCAACATGGAAGAGGAAAAATATGATCCACTCATAATAGAATCACAAGCAGTGCAAATAATTAATGTCTTTAACACAACACCCAAGAATCAGTCGATTTTCCTACTGGAGACTAAAACAAATATCGAGTTAGATGAAAATTCAATCGAGGATGACCCTTTTATTGGGACATCACAATAACTTCTTATCGATCCCAATTTAGAAAATATCTTTTATGTTATATGGGACCACAAAGAGGAGATTTGGATTCTCGATAGAGTATCCAAATCTATAAAAACATAAAAAAATAAAGAGATTTCAATGATAAGGTAAAAGGGTTTTTTTAATATACTATGTTTTCCTCATAATATTATATATTCTCGACTTATTTAACATAATATGAATGAAATTTTTGTCTATTCAGGAAGACAATGTCTTCTGCACATGATGATGTTACCAATCCCGCAAAAGAACAAACTATAATGAATGAAACCCTTTGGGAAAATTTAAAGCTAATGTTATGATATAATTTATCTATTTTATTATAAAATTATATATTATAATATTTATTTAATTTTCATTTTTCCCTTCTATGTTTGTTTATTTTAAAGATTCTTTGTCTATCCATAAATATTTTATAGGAAGGGAAATTACAGTATCTCTAATCAATCAAATAGGTAATCACGATGTATGTACAATAAAATCAATATCCATTTAATTAATGTATTGTTTCATTTTTATTTTTATTTTTTTAATTTTATTACCACTTACATAATAAATTTTTATATAGGTGGATTATTTTAATTGATTTGGTTTATTCTTTGTATCTTTCATGCCATTCTATACCAAAAAATTCATATATATCGTCCCCCTCATAACCTTTTCACCCTTATAGAGTTTAATTTACAAATTTATTTCTAGTTCTCTCCACCACCTTTGTAGGAAAATAAACAATTCTTCTTCTACTCAATCATAGATATAATCTTGATGTTTCCATATTAAAATCACTGTCCATATAATTAATGTACTATTTTATATTTATGTTTAGTGTATTTCATTTTAATATCACTCACAAAATAATTGTTTTTTTATAAAGGTGGATTCTTTTGTTTGAGTTGGGGTGGTCTGCCCATCTTTATTTTCTTTCTTTAGCAAAACATTCCACAGACTTCTTCTCCCTCAAATCATTTTCACCTTTATAGCGTTGCATTTATCACATTCATTCAAGTTATCCCAACTACCTTTGTAATAAGTGAAACAATGTTTCCCTTGAGCAATCCCAAAGTTAATCTTGATGTTTTCATAATAATTTTATTTTCCATAGTTTTAATGTATTTTTTTATATTTAGGTTTAATATATTTTTTAGTATCACTCACATAATAATTATTTACTTTTATAGGTGGATTCTTTTGTTCGAGTTGGGTTTGTCTATTTATCATTATTCATTTTCTTCACTTATACTTCCATAGACTTCTTATCCATAAAAACAATTTCACCCCTATAGCTTTTCATTTATAAATTTCTTTTATGTTCCACAACTTTTTTACAGGAAGAGAAATAATGCTGTGTCTTCCCAATAAGAGAGGTAATCTTGATGTTTTCATGGTAAAATCATTGTCCATATAATTAATTTGTTGTTTCATATTTTTGGTTTATTTATTTATTTTTAGTATCACTCAAATAATTTTTTTTCTTATATAGGTGGATTATATTTTTTTGAGTTGCGGTGTTCTATATATATTTTATGGATTTCTACACCAAAACTTCCATAGAGTTCTTCTCTCTCAAAATATTTCTCCCATACAATGTCGAAATTTATTAATTTACTTCATGTCCCCTCCACTGCTCAAAAACATAGGTAATCTTGATGTTTCCATAGTAAAATAATTTTCAATCTAATTAATGTATTATTTTATATTTATATTTAATTTATTTCAATTTTTTACTCATATAATAGTTGTTTTCTTATACAGGTGAATTATTATTTTTTGATTAGGGGTGCTTTGTTCGAAGCTTATCTTGCAGTGATGAAAAGTTGATGTTGAAATTCAATGGATATTTTTTTAACACTGATAGCAAGGATTGTTTTGAGACTTTATGTCTAGGAATAGGCCAGACCTCAATTTGGAAAACGATGTGACTGGTATACCTTCAGGTACTTATTTCTATTTAAAATTGACAATAATTATAGTAAAATAGACAACTGACATACTCAAATCCAAGGACACATATTAATATTGTTTTTATACTTTGAGAAAATGATCTATACATCATTTGTGACATGCAGGAATTAGCCACACCTCAATCCAATACACGATGTGTTTGATATGACTCAGTGTGTCTATTATGAGTTTAAAATTGACATTTTTGTTCAAAATGTTTTATTCACTAAAAACTAATCAAACACACTCATATTTCATGATAATTTAAGAAATAATTTATAATTCATTTTTCATGTTTTTAAATTAGTTTCACATAAAACTGATACAAAATGTGATCAGAATGAGTCAAAAGTATGTGTTTCCAGTTTAAAATGAAATTATAGTAAAAAAGACAACTGACATACTCAAAATCAAGAAAACATATTCAATTTTTTTTTATACTTTAGGAAAATCATCCATAAGTCATTTGAGATGTGTATGAATTATCTTCAATTCAATATGACCCACGGTGTGATCTATATGGCTCATAGTGCAGATTTTTATTTAAAATTGACATTAATTTTAGTAAAATGGAAAACTGACCTACTAAAAATTGAGTAAACACATTTAGATTGTTTTGATACAATAAAAATTTTCTATAATTCATTTTTGATGTGTTTTAATTATACATAACTCAATATGATACATGATTTGATCGGTATGGATGAAAGTGTTTGTTATTAGTTTAAAATTGACATTTTAATTCAAAAAGTGTCACTCATTGAAAATCAATCAACCAGACTTATATTTTCATTCTAATTTAGGAAAACGATTCATATGTCATTTGTGATGTGTAATAATTGGTTTCACATTAAACAGATACACGATGTGATCAAAATCAGTCAAAATTATGTGCTTCCAATTTATAATGACATTTTAGTAAAAAAATACAACTAATGTGCACAAAACCAAGCATACACATTCATATTATTTTGATACATCAAGAAAATAATCTAAAAGTAATTTTAGGACTGTTTGAATCATCTGTACCTCAATCTGATGCATGATATTATTGATATGCTTCCAAGAGTGACTTTTTATTTAAAATTGGCATCAACTTTAATAAAATGGACAATTGAGCTACTCAAAGCCAAGAAAATGGATTCGTATTGCATTGATACTTTATGAAAATTATTCATAAGTAATATTTGACATATTAGAATTAGCCTCACATCAATTTGATAAAATATGTTCCTGGTATGACTCTAATTTCCCAATAATTGTTAAAAATCGATATTTTAGATCAAAAAGTGTACCTCACTAAAAACTAATAAAAAATTCTCAAATATTCTTGATAATTCTGGAAAATGATTCATAAGTCATTTGTGACAAGTGGTAATAGGTTTAACATCAAACCAATACATGATGTGATTGAAATGATTCATAATTTTGTGCTTCTAGTTTAAAATGAAATTTTACCAGAAAAGACAACTAACATAATCAAAATTGTTAAAACATATTCAGATTGATTTGATACTTTAGTAGAAAGTCCAAGAATCATTTGAGACCTATTTCAATTAGCCACACCTTAATCTAACACAATGTGTGATAGGTATGACTCAAAGTGTTCCTTTTTATTTAAAAATGACATAAATTTTAGTAAAATTAAATGTTTTTGTTAATTTAATTATTTATATTATTACTAACATAATAATTTTTTTCTTATACAGGTGTGTTATTTTTCTTGATAAGGGGTGGTTTGTTCAGTAATAGTATGATTCAGAGTGAGGATACAAATAAAAAAATAACATTGATGTTTTTGAATGTATATAATAATTTGTATTTATGTAATTTTATAAAACAAACTTTGAAATGTCAATAATATATTGTTTTTATTGATTTTTTGTGGAAAATTTAATTTCATTTAAATTATATATTGACACTTGTTATTTTATATCTGTTCTATTTATGGTGATATGGTGTGCTATTACAGCACATTGTAGTGTTGCTGTAGTGTGTTGTTGCAGCACACTACAGTATGACCTTTTATCAGTGCTTTTAAAAGTGCTATTAATGTACACATTTCTTAGTTCTTTTTAAAGCACTGATAATTGGCACATTTTTCAGCTCTTTTAAAATTACTCATAAAGGTACACTTTATCAGTGCTTATAGAATCACCGATAAATGTTCCTTTATCAATGTTTCTATCACGACAGATAAAAGACCAGGTGTTTTAATCTATATCAGGTAGTCAAATATTTTCTAGTGCTGTTAATGTCCATTTATATCGTTGTTAAATGATTATTTTTAGTAGTTCCTCCTCCCCTACAAAACCAGTCTTTGCTAGATTGGTGAAAATGTCACAAGAGAAGCCCTCACTATTCCTTCCACCATGTGATTCACCATTATCATTAGGGACATGTTCTATAATTATCATTTTGGATTCCCAAAGGACCACCAATTATAAATTAATAATATAAGAATAGTAAGAAGATATGAAAAATCATTGAAGAGAATGTAAGCTGAAATGACCCATTAAGAATGATAAAATGAGATAGGATTGTAACATTTCCATTAACAGATACTTAAAAAGTGACAAATTCACCTACCCTTATAATTATGATGTGATTCGTATATAATATTATGAATTAGTGAATTTCATTTGAATTAACCCCCCAGAACACTCAATATATGACACTGAATAAGATGAATATGATTAGGAATTCAGTAATCAAAATTCTAACCACACTAAATACATGAGGAATGTGTAACTACCTCGTATCAGAAGAAGACTCCAAACCTATGAGTTAATCCAAATACCATACAACCACCTCCTCAACAAGCTTAAGAAAATGAAAAATATAAGTGCATGACGACATCGTACCCACCACCTGAGGAAATGTATGGTCCCACTTCTGAGAAAAATGTAGCCTAATATGAAGTTGGTTTGATGGAACTAAGGTGACTCAATAGAGAATTTATTATGAGAAATATTGTTATTGAGTATATCTTATAGGTATAGTTTAAAAAATTTATCAAATGAATATTCATAAACATAATAAAGATCGCCAACATCAGAGGGAAAAAACTAACAATCCAACAGCTCTGGGTCCCGACAACTAATGTATCTAAACCCAGTGAACAAAGTCTATTATGGGTTTACTCTAATGTAGTAGCAGTTAGAACCATATTGGGAAAACTACCCTAGGATATCTTATACTCAGCACCAACAACATACAAGAGTGGGCCAATTATATCAAGCTATAACCAATACCTCTACTCAATTATATTCCTAGACAACCATCCCACAGGGATATATTGACTCCATCAAGTCTTATTACACTTGGTTAGAATACATAAAAGGGTGATTCTCACTAGTGTAGTTTGAAAGAAATACAAATCCTCACTATGTGCATATGAATCATCATTTTACTAGCTTCTAAAATATATATTTATAAATATTTAATGATACTAGGGACCCAAAGAATAAGTTTAAACTATTTGTGTGTCGATGTTTCCACATGGTTGGAATATTCAAATAAAAGGAAGTATCCAAGATCAGGTGCTTTGTGTATACTCTTGAAGGACCAAAATTTATCTTATACTAGAACCTACCAGATGGTTCATTCATAGGTTGGGAATTAATCTATTGGAAATTAATCTATCAATTATTCTCAATGATGATAAAGATGTGATTCTTAATCTCTAAAATGGTAAATAGTTTGAGAAAAATAGGATTATAGATTTCATCACCCAATTTAATGGTTTAACTTTCCCCCTGAATATTAAACTCCCACAAAATAATTGATAGATATTTTTTTAAGAATATCTATGATATGTTGTAGACACTGTTGATATAACTAAAATACCCTGGTGGATTTCAACAGTTCACAATAGTGTTATAAAGGTTAGAAAGATATATCTGATGGACCAAGGAAAAATCATGTCTAATGATATTATCTCCAGGATAGAGGGATGTAAAACCAGAAATAGAATCTGTTATGCTTAATCAAATTCTAGCACTAGCGTAGGAAAAAACCCATGAAATATGAAATATTGCAACCCCTAAATTACAACAACAACACTAACAACAGTAATCCCCAAAAAATGGAAGGATAAAATGCATTTAAAATTTGAAGATTTGGAGAAAAAAGTGTTTTATTTATGAAAATATAAATTCTTGGGGTTACTTCATCTCTGCCATAGAAAAAAACATACTCATTTTTCGCGAGTCTAAGATACCCAATGATGTATATATCAACTACCACCATGATTATTTTACTTACCTTCATATTTTAGGGAACAACAACCAAGGATAATTTTTCCTTAAAGTCATCCTCTAAAATATGTTTGATTTTAGGAAAGTAAAACTAGGATACCAATGGTATAATTGAATTTTACCTTTAGCCTATTACCAGAGAAGGAAGGTCAATAGTAGTAAGTATTTATTAATATAATATAAATTTATGATGAGTTCCTGAAGAAAAAAATACCATACACATGACATCCTCTTGGAAAAAATGAATCTAGAATTTTTCTTATCATTTATCTCTATAAAAACTAAGTGATTTTCTTTAGAATAAATGTCCCATAAGAGAAATTCCTTTGAAAATGAGGTGACAAATGATATAATAAAAAGGAATGGGAGGTATAATCTCCATATATTCTCAAGACTATCCATAACCTTTAATATTTACAGCCTTCATCCTTTTCACGATAGGTAATATCCCACCCTACATGGAAAGGGGAACCACCCCACTAAATTTTGTTCCCATGGAATGAGGAGTAAAAATATAGATATGTTAATGTTATTTATGTGAAAAACACATTCTATAATGAGGAATAAGTTTAAGGATGAGGGTTACCCACCTATAATCACAATGGAAGAATAAATGGATCTATAGGTCGAGGAGGTCAAGGAAGATGAGGTCGACATGTCCCTCATTATTCATAAAAACTCTCTCATAAAGACATATATATTGAAGATACCCATTGATAGTCACATAATTAGGCTCAATATGAGCACCCATTTACACTTAAATTATTAAGAACTAATTCAAACCTAATTATTGTATCGTTAGATTCAGAATTGGGGAAGGCCAACTTAGTCCAACCCACATAGAACAAACACATCCATAAATTTTTTATAGAATAAGGAACCTTCAATAAATGTTGCCTCAAACTCCCACACTCATAATATAGAAGCATAATAAATTGGGAATCATAGTCCCATAGTCTAAAAATATGACATTTTAAATAATATGGACCCTATTCCAACTATGATATCAATCCTATATTCCCCCCACCATTGAAATTATGTTTCATGAAGCACTAATTATGGACCTTTTATACTTCTAGAAGCTCATGGAAAATGTAACTAACTTGTAATTGTTTCAAATAAGGACGGAACCCATTGAGTTTCATACAATCATCTCATTCAAAGAACAAAATTGAGATGTTTATATACATGGATATATCATACCCTAGTATATTTTAAAAAATAGAAAATATTAATTTACATCATATTCTAATTGATAACTTCTCAAGAATAAATCTCATACTGAGAATGACCCATCAATATTTGGGTTAGATCATGTTGTCATGTCTCCCTTGAATCTAAAAATCCATATATGTGGCTACTATAAGGAAATTTCTCTTAACCAAATCAGTCATAGATTCTAATTTATGGAATATTTATCTCAGTCCATGTTCATGTTTTCCACCAAGATATAACATTCAATGCTCTACTAGGAGGAACACTGATTAATTTTAATGTGGTTGTTTCTAAAACTTATCATTATAGTCTCAAGTACGCAGTTAATAGTAAAATTAGACATTATTTATAGTGATATTTACATATTTAAGTTTATAGAATCTTAATATATAGAAATATGGTTTTAATCATGGGATATAAAGAAACAAGTAGTGGATAATTTCATCTGGATCACAACCCCAAAAAATATGGAAATGGATCATATCAAACCATTCAATGAACTCAATGAAGACTATATAAATCCAATCTATCAAATTGAGGAAATGAAACTAGTTTTAGGAATTAATTGGGTCATGTGGTTAGGAATGTTAAAAGAATATAGTTACATTCCTATCATATGAGGGTCAAGAACATGCCCACCCAATGCGACAAACACCACTTATCAATTAAAAGGTAACTACACCTTCCATAGAGATCTATCTTTCTCTGGAGGGACCTAACATGAGGGATGGTCTGACTAATATTATAGAAACATAGACAAATCTCTTAAAAAAATCAACATCAACCCTTATATAAGGAGATGAGCATGATGTATAGGCATGTTTTCCCCTATTTTCATGATATCAGTCACATCAATTGAACCCATCAATTCATAATATGAATGTGATCTTAGTAAATATAATAATGAACTAGAAAAAAATTACATACACTATAACTTTTAATATAAAAATATTTTTCCTCACCACTAAAACGAGTAGATAATTACTCAAAATTATCCTCTGAATCTCAGGATATCAACATATTGTCTTATATTGATGATCGCTGGGAGGAAATAGAAAATATCTAGGGTGTAAATGTTAATTATTCCCCTATTTTATCACACTATAGATCTAAATATACCTACTCATTGTTTAAAAGAGATAAAAATTCCCCAATATAATATTTTAGATCATATAATTCCCTTTTGTCTACTAGTTCCAATGATGTTGAGGTATAATAATAAAAAGAAGAAGATATCTTGGATACCCCTATAATACATGAGGAAGGAATCTCTACAACTATAAATGATCTCTTATAAGTGAATTTGGGTACAAAGGAGGATTATAAAGTATGTTTATTAGATTTTATTTGGATAAAAAATAACTTGATAAGTATATATATTTCTTTAAAATCATGGAGATATCTTTTCAAAGAATAAAAAAAATACATGGTTTGTTCCTGATATGGATACCCAACATTTGGGTCGACCAGATGATCAAAATTATTTCAAGATAGTATCATGGAGAATTAATCCAAACCATGCTTTCATGGTGGAAGCCAATTTTTATAAACTCTTAAAGGATAAATTTATTGATGAAGTCCAATACCCAAAATGGATTTCCATTATACTCCCCCTAAAGAGGAATAATTGGAAAAATTAGGGATTACATTGAATTTATAAATATTAAATAGAATTATTGAAAAAAAAATTTCCCAATCCCAATCATAGAATTATAAATAAATGAAATGGTTAGTTTTCATTCCCTCTCATGAATGAATGGTTACTCTGACTATAATCAAATATAGATAGACCTTGAGTATGAGGAATCCACTACTTTCATGGAACCCCAATTGGAGATTTTATATTAATTAAACACTTTTTTCTTGATGAATACATGTTATCTACATCAATGAACCATTAACCATATCTTTAACCCCATATAAAGGAATACCATGGAATACTATGTTGATGATATTGTAGTCAAATATCAACAATAATGTGATCATCTTGATGGTATTAAAATTATTTTAAAAAAAAAACTATGGCAACATAGCCTAAATATGAACCCATTGAATAATATTTTTGGGGATAACATTAGGGTAACTTTTCAACATCATGGTTCTCTTTAACTAAATTAAATTTGGCCCCAAAAATACCATGTCAATTTTTGACATTACACCACATAAAAACCTCAAATAGTTTAGAGGGATTTAGGGAAGTGGCTCCTATATCATGTTCTTAATAAAAAAATTGAGAAAGAGTTTACCCTTAAAAAATCACATAAATAAGGTTACCACCGATCAATTATACAGATATTATTATAACCCCATGCATGTCCTTAAAGAATATATTTTCATCCCAATGGTATTAGTTCCAAACAAAGAAAGAATGTCACCCATTAATTATGTGGTGACCTTTGAGTGATTGTTTAATTACCTCACCACGTAATGAAATGAAACATGAAAAGAAAATATTTTATATTATCTTAGTGAAACTATACAGGATACCAAAACCCAGTATTCCGTTACCAAGAAGAATTTCATTGCCCCAATCATCATGTTACAGATGGTGAGAAACTCTTTTATACATCATGAGGTCAACTGTAGATCTCATATTGATATGCTCAAATGCATCCTTAATTGTCATATTCTAACTAAGAATACCTAATTATGAGTTATCAACCACTAGTATTTTGATATTCAGTTCATATCACAATGTTAATTTAGAGAATATGTGTTTGATGATTTTATCTAATCACAACCTACCCAAAATGTGTACTAATAAATACATAACTTCTATATGATGGATTTTTCTTATTCGATAACACTCCTCAAATATAGAAGATATATTTTAAAAGTTCTTCTATAAGCCTATTAGGACGAATAATAGAAAATATGAAACTCTACAGATATGTATTTGGTTTTGTTCTTGTCTCTCCCAAAAAGAAAACAACTATACCTTATTCATTCTAATTGTAGGATGGTTTCACAAAAAATGAGTTAATGTAATAAGACTGAATTGAAACCTAGGAATTTTATTTTTAGATACTTTTATCCCTCTTGAATATCACATGTTTCTTAGAGTTGGAGATCACATAGATTAATGTCGAATGTTCTATTTACTAGGATTAAGTGATACATATATTTGATTATTTATAAAGGTTGATGGAAGAATTCCCTTTTGAGAACTAGTATAGAAAATCATTTTTTCTATGATCACCAGGAGGAAGTCTAACTCAAGGATTATTTTGTCCCACAATTGAGAAATCACAAAACATAAACCATGAAAAATGGAACATCTTCTCCCATGGTTGGATCCCAACACAACCAGAATGAATTACATCATGATATAATAATATAGCCAACCTACTAGTCAAAAACCATTCCCAATAATAACTATAGACATATAAAGGACCATAATATCGATGTTAATTTTTCAAAACCCCTATGGAGGAGGTTCCCAACTTGATGATCCCTACTCAATAGATCTTTCCAATGTATTGATAATGTGTGAATCCCAATGTTACATCCACTCCAAACCACATTCAAACCAAATTTTATTATAGGTATACCTCCTTTTAAAGAACCATTCATTTTTATAGAACCATATGAGCCATGAAATCATATAGATAATCACTTATATCCATGGTTGAATATAATTGATCCGTTTATGAATTTTTAAATTCAAATCCATTAAAGGAGTAAAGAAATATTGAAAATATATCATCCATAATTTCCTAAACCCCTCTGCCTCTTATCACTAGTGGATGGAATATTGTGATGAAAGATATAAATCTTAAAATATAATATTTAAATTCAATGAATTTTTTTATTACATTTATGTTATCAATTAAAAATAAATTTTCAAGTATTTTCTAAATTATAATAAAAAAAGTGAAGCAACCTATGTGTACACATATTTTATCATTATTTTAAAATTTCATCTTGTCTTATTATAATGATTCACCCCATATTTAAAAATTATAATTATATACTAAAATAAAATGTTATTATAATATAAAGCTATTTAAATAATAAAACTTTCATATCCAATACTTATTTTACTTTTTATCACACATACTCATGTATAATGCATAACCTGTATGTTTTCCTTTCACGTGGATAAAAAACACCCAATTTACCATAGCCACTGATATAAATAATAGAATATGAATATTTATTTAATATTAAAAATAAAAATATATGAAATATTTTTTTTATACCATCCCTAATAATGAAGCATCCAACACTTCATTTCATTTTTCTAAAGAATCTATTAATTTAACATGAATTTCCTGAGATATAAGAGAAACAACTCATTTCTATATGTATCCATAAACTAATTTTATTTTATTCTGAATACAAAGTTTACAGATATAACTAACAAAAAAACATTGGTATGAAGTTAAATTTAATCTTTAACATTGAAAGAAATATGAAAATATACTTGCATGGAAATGTTTTTTGTCACAAAGATACCCAACATATATCTAGTTAAAAGTTATTTGATACCTCTATTAAAATTTATCATTTTATAATAATAACTAAAAAATTAATTACTCATTAAATCATCATAGGTATCCCTCAACATAAATGCTTATAATTATAATATAGAATACCTTTTAGAAATAGGGTTTGAAGATGACATAGTCTCAACATGTTTTTACTTTCTGTACAATATATATTTAACTTTATCATATTCATATAATGTATAAAAATATAATATTTAAACAAATTTAATACAAATATGAAATAAAGTTATAATAGATTCATACCATAATGATATTATATTAGACATGTTGATATGGAATAGTAAAAATGCCCAAATTTTTTTCCAATTATTGAAACCTCATCAGTAAGGAATGGTACTCGAGATGATGCATATATAATATCATGTAATATTACCCTAAGTTGATCCATATTCATCTTTTGATGATTTTGGGTATCCCTAATTTTATATATGATCATATATTATACAATATGATACTGGGGATTCATAACATGTAATTCACACTAGATGGAAATATATGGAGGAGTAGGTTGAGTAACGAGATGTTAAGGTTGAGGTGGAGAATTTGAATAAGAAGGTGGAGGTGGAGTGGTATATGTCTCCCGAAACCAAATTTTTCATTTTAGCAAACCTCAACTGTACAAACATAATAATCCTCTCCTCCATCATCCCACCCATCTCATTAACTCTAGCTTCTAAAATTCAGATTTTCCCTATAAAATTATCCCTCAAAGATGTTTCAAAATACATATTGTTTTTATTCGATACACCCTCATATATCATTATACGCGAACTAAGTTCTCAAGATTCCATAATCTGGCATTCTAAATACAAGTCCAACCCTTGGGTATAATGGTCCTCTTTGTTAGACCCAGGATGAGTTTTGGTTGTATTATTTTTCAATAAAAGATATATGATTGAAATTGAGAAAAGTTAAAGCTTTGGTTTTTGGAAATTCCCCATCAGAATGAACATCAGAATGACCAAGAAGATGCATTGGACATAGTACATCATCTTCACAACAAAGATGGAAATAAAAAACATCAAACTCAGGACATCGATATGAGTAATCAGACTCAACCAATCTGTATGTGTCAATAAATCCAGACCATCAGAATGAGACCTAATTGGAAAGATATAAGGTAATGGAAAACAAAAAAGTCATATAACTTTCCAATGTAAATCCGATGACACTTTTTTGATCATGATGTTCCCATAAATCATGATGAATTCACAATACAAGATGGATGTTGTAGAAGAAAGGTTAATACAATTTGAATTATTATTGATACTTACAATCAATGTGAGGAACACTGAATATGGAAGATGTAGATCATCAGTACGAGAATCATTAGGGTGATAATATGATAAGGCTATAATATTGATCTTTTTAATGTAAATAATTAAATATCGACACTGATCAATCATAATGGATTCTAAAACTGATTCATTTTATATTGTTTTGTATCATTTGATTATCGAATGAAGAGTTTTATTAGAGGAAGAATGTTTAAGAAATTTTAATTGTCAGAAATGATAGTCAATCAAAAGGATTCAGAGATCGATAAACTAGATGATGATCAATAATATACAAAATAATTTTTATCAGGATGAATTGTATTATAATTAGGATAATAATTTGGTTATTTTTATTACAAGCGGTTCAAGAGTCATCGAACAATAGATGACAACAATTCATCAGATTGAAGTAAAGACTGATCCATCGGATGTACATTGATGCTGATAAATTCACGAGAAAAAAAACATCATTTGAAGTGGGATCATCATTTTGAGGAATTGATGAATAGAAGAAATACTTTGAAGAGATTTCAGATTTTTACTTACTACCAAATTATTATTAAAGTAGGTTTTGAATGCAATAGAATGTTCTTAATGTTTTAAAAAGTATTTTCAGTTGGTTCCATAAATCTGTATGAGAATATATTCAGAACATTCAAAAAGTCATGGTAATAAGGAATATTTAGTTTTTCATATTTTTTCATCATATTGAATAATTGGAAAGAATAATTGGACTGGAGGATTGGACTAAAGAAATCTTTGTAAACCTGAAGAAGTCTGATTTTTTTGGGATGATTCAATAATATTTTAGAATCTCCATGAAGTATTGGGAATATTTGAAAAAGTAAAATATAAAGACGTAAATGAACATGAAATTTAGGATTTGAGAATTTCATTTAGTAGGATGGGGAATTAGTTTTCTCACCATTTCCATTCTGGGATACCTATAAGAAGAGATAAAATTACATTCATTCTTCATAATAGTGTTGATCTATTCACATGATATAGTGTTCGGAAAATTGAAGAACAATTTCTTATTACCAACTAGATATTTTTAGGTTGATACTAAGGAAGTTCCATCAGAGTGAGAACCATCAGTTTGAGAACCATCAAATCAAGTTATTTAGACAAAAAAATTATGATAAGCCAATTGAGTTTTTACTCAATTGAAGAAGGATATTAAGATGAATAATTAGACTAAGGCCAATTGGATAGATCCTATCAAATAGAGTTTACTAGACTGAGGTATATTATACTATCATTTCATATAGAAGTTTTTAGGACAGAGTTTTTGGAAGAAATATAATGACCAAAAATTTCCTCAGAGAATTGTTTATGTTATTGAAAGTTATACACAAGTAATGATTGACTCATATTAATTGTGGAGGAAGTGGAATTTTATTAAAGTGTATCAAAAAAGAATATAGAAATGAAAGACTACAACTGTGGATATATTGCTGGTTTTGAAAAGGCATGATTATTTTTCTAGTGTATAAAATCATCATGTTGGGAAGTGGATACAAAAAAAAATATTAGGGGGTATAAACAAATATTGAAAGAAATTTACTACTAGTATTGTTGTAATTTTTCACTACTCATACATTTATATTCTAGAAGGAATATAGTGAAAGAATCCATGTTAGTGGGAAAACTCAACATGGATAGAAGTAGGAAATTGTACTAATCATTTTAAATAGCACATGCTTTCTTATCTTTATATTTGTTTCATATGAAAGGTAAGGTTGGGAATATATATTTTAGTTTATTGTAACTTTAACAAGTCTCATCGGATAATAATATTTACTAAATAAGTTATTAATGGTTCTTATAAATTATAAAGGAACCATTGATTGACCCACCCCCACATAATGGTCTCGATCCTATTTGGTAATAATAACAGGTAATAGAACCAGTTACCTATAAATAATCCATTTAATATTATAGAGAATTTCAATTCAATGAACTATATGTGTGTTCCTATTTTTTATGGCATGGAATATCATAGTTTGAATAACAGGATTTTACCCTATATAATTTCACATGGCCTTGATGTTAGAGATGTAGAATAGTGGGATTTCCTCCCACAAATGAAGCTTCTTTGACAATTACTGAGAAGAGAAATATTTTAGATGAAGGAAATGATCAGAATTCTTTATTGATAGATGTTATAGGTAATGTTTAAGAAATTATTATGGTGTATCCGACTACTTTGAAAATGTGACATAATTTGAGATGTATATATGAAGGGAATGAGAAAGGTAAATAATCATTGTTACAATTCAGGATAGATTTTAGGATTTTAAAATGGATGATATTGAATGTATTGATAGTTACTTTACAAGGGTAAATGATATTGTGAGTTACATCATAAGTTTTTGTGAGAAGTTAGAAAATTTTACAATTGTTAGGAATCTTATGATATACATTCCAGATAGATTTGATGACCATGTTTTAGCTTTAGAATATCATGAAGATTTATCTCTAGATAAACTTTAGAATATTTAGGTGGAATATGAGAGGAGAAAAGTGACTTATTTTAAGAAAACATATATTAAATAAATTGATTTAAAATATTTATTAAAATGGAAAAATTAAGAAAAAGACACTAACGAAGAATCATGTGATTTGGAGGCAGCATAATAAGATGAAGATTTCAACATAATTGTTTCCCTCCTTTAGAAGAAATACTATAAGGGTAAATGGAAAATTAAAACTCTAAAATGTTAGAATTTTTAAGGGAATAGAAATATTTCATATATTGTTTTAAGGAATAACGTTTAAGAGTATGATTCTGAAAAGGATGATAATAAATCTCATAAACAAAAGTGGAAGAAATGTAAGAGATGATTTTTTATGATAATAAGAATATAATTTTAATGAGTAGAAGAAAGAAGAACAAGTCCTCATCTAGTGATGAATCATATTATCAACTAAAATTTATTTCTCATGTTATAAATGAAAGTAATTCTTTAAAAATTGATTATTATGGTGAAGATATTATAGAAATATAGTGGTTTCATAAGAAAAATTATGAAATATAAATTCAGAAGAATACTTAACTCAACAATAAAAGAATAAAGTTAGGTTAAGGTGTCAAGGATATATCTTTAGTGAATGATGATTAGATGAAGAAAGTGGAAAAAATATCAATTCTATTAGATATCAAAATATGAATATTTGTGAGAATGAATTAAAACCGAAAATTTATAGATAAAGATCAACTATAAATGAGGACCTCAACATAAAATAATCTACACATTTTGAAGAAAATAAGAAGAACAAGTGGAAAATAGATAAGTTTAAAAATATGATAGATGTTATACAATTTAGTCTAGATGAGAAATAAGAGTAGTTGTTATAAACACAATCAATGCTTCTTAAAACACAACTTGAAATAATAATATGATAGAAACCAAGACTAATGTAGTTGATTTTAATGGTAAAAAATTTAAAGATGGTGAAATAAAGCTTTACAAAAGAAGGTTTGTGAGAAAACATCATTCACCTTGAATGATAAGAATTATTTAGGAAAGTATTCTACTAATCAAGGTGGTTCATGAATGGGGAAGAAACAAAAACAACAATGTTCTTAAAATGTTCCCTATTAGTTCAAAAAACATCATTTATAGTTCATTGTTGGTGTTGTGGAGTTTTTGGACACATATCTTATTCTTGCTGTTATAAAATGTATCTACTAATAAATAATTATGAATTAGGGGGGGTTGAGACAAGAAAATAAGATCAAATGTTCCAAAAAAATATGTGGACCCGTAAAAGGGAACTTTGAAGAAAAAGAAAGCTGATTATGGTTAAAAAGTTGAGGAAAGAAAACATGTTAAGGAAGAAATGAAATAATTATTATCCATCTAGCCGAAATATTTTTCCATGGTATAAATGTTATAAAAGTAACAAATATAATCTAATTAAAAGGAGGGTAAAAAAAATATTAAGAGGTAATCAATGTTCATAAAATGATATCAATAGATTATAGTTTTAAAATTTAGAAAAGATGCAATATATTTAAGAAATAAGGGAATCCTACTAAATGTTTTTAAAATATCTTTCTAGAAAAAGAATAATTCATGTTGGAGAAGTTACAGATTCATTGTAACAAAAAGGTTACAAAAAAATAAAATAATTTGACCTCCATATCAATAAATTCTACAGATGAAGAGATACATGTTACAAAAATGAGAAGGATAAATATAATAAATAAAATTAATCTAATGAAAAATATAAGAAGAAGAAGAAGAGTCAAGGCTGAAAGAGGAATCTCAGTCTGAAATATGATACAAAGAAACTAATTAGATTTCTATTTATTCCCATTTTTTTATAATTTTGCTAACAAACAAGGAATTTAAGGAGTTGAAATAAGGAAGTTGATGTATAAGTATTTAACACTTATTGAAAAGGGATATAACGAGGTTATAAAATATGTTTTGTTTTGAAATTTTCATTTATACACCTAAATGTTTTCATTTACTTGTAGAGATGGGTGTAGGTTAATTTTAATCTTAAAAAAAGTTTCTAAAGAATTTCTGAAGAAATGAGAATGCTTAAAAAGGACTATAATGGTATTACATGAAAGTTGTGTTATGGAAAACATTGATTACCTTGATTATACACTATTTTTTTCTACAAAGGGATATACCATGAAGAATTATATTTTATTTACTTAGAGGATCATTGTTAAGAAACTCCTATGATACTTTTGTTTTCCTGGTGAAGAATATCAATATTTTGAGATGAAGAATGCCGACCATTTAGAGTAAAATAATTTTTCAATAAAGGGAGAAACCTATCATTATGGACACTTTTAAATTTATTATAAATATGGGGGATAGATAAGAAAAATGTGGAGAGATTAGAATTACATGGGGAAAGAAATTAATGGGGAGAAGAAAAGGTGAGGAAAAAAAACTACAAGTGGAATAGTTTTGAAGACATTATTGAAAACAGACTAAAAGGGAAATATTGTTAAGACCAAGTTGAGTTTTGGTTGTATTTTTTGTTAATAGATCATATATGGTTGATGTTTATAAATTCTCATGTTTTTGATGTTATAAAAAACACATCAAACTGACCAGGAGGATGAACCAGACAAAGTTCATTGGCTGCACAAAAAATAAAAAAAATACCTACCTTCATACCTCGTACATCGATATGTGGAATCAAATTCAACCCATTGGTATGAGTCAATAAATATAGTTCTTTATAATGAGGCTTTATTGGAATGATAGAATGTTTTAGAAGACATGGTTTTTCATTGAACATTACAATGTAAATCTAAATATTCCTTTCTAATCATGAAGTTCTCATAAATCATGACTAAGTCATGATACAAGCTATAGTTTGAGGAATAATCAAGAATATTATGTGTAATAATCAAGAAGAAACTCAGTGGTGTGATGAACACAAGAATCAGAATGTTTTAGATCATATGAGAATCATTAGTGTGAAAATATCTGATATATAGAAGAATGATCTTTCTAAAGTTAAAAATCACTACTGACATCGATCAATCATAATGGATTGTATCACGGAATAATTATATATTATTCATATCCTTTGGGTATTAGATGTAGTGTTTTATTATAAGACAAATGTTTTAACTATTTGATTTATTTGAAATGATAATCCATCTGATGTATTTAGAGACCGATCAATCAGATGTTGATCTAAAATGTTGTGAACCATTTTTGTCGGGTTGAGGAGTTTTACAATTTTTTCAAGGAAAAAGGTTTTATTTGTATTATAACTAGGTTAAGGGTTATTAAACAATACATGAAACCAATTCATTAATATGAATCAAAGACTAATTCATTAGATTCATGATGACATCAATAATTTCATCAACTATTGAGCATAATTAGAATCTAGATCATAGGTCTGCAGAATTGAATAAAAGAAGAAATAATTTAAATCCATTACAGATATTCACTTACTATCAATGTATTTTCAAATGAGGTTATGAATGATATAGAATTTATTCAATCTTTTAACAAGTGTTTTTTAGTTGGAAGGGAGAATCTGTATGAGAAGACTATTAGTGTTTATAAGCGGTCATCATAATGACCTATCTTCATTTTTTCATATGCTTTCATCATAACAAATAATTAGAATGGAGAATTAGAATAATGGATAATTCTGAAGAAATGTTTGTAATCATGAGTCAGTCTTATGTATTGAGAAGATTCAAGAGGATTAAAGAATCTCCCCGAAGTATTTAGAAGAGTTGAAGAAGTTAAATATAAAGACTTAAATGAACATTAAATTCGGGATTTGTGAATTTTGTTGAGTGGAAAGTGGAATTTATTTTCCCATATTTTCCATTATAGAATGTATATAAAATGATAGAACATTACCTTAGTACTATATAAGAGTGTTTAACTATTCACTTTGTCTAGATCTCTGGCCATTGGGGAAAAGGTATTGAGTATCCTGTTAGAGTTTTTTTGGTTGATACTGAGGAAGTTCCATCAGAATGAATCCACTACAGTGATATCTATTGAAGTGAACCCTATCAGAATGTGTTCCATTAGATGAATAAATAATTAAAATCAAATTTAGTTTCCACTCAAATGAATAATTAATATAATAATAAGACTTGGACTGAGACTAGTCGAATGGAGGCCATCAGACATAGGTTGCCGGAGAGGGGTTGATCTGACTGTCTTTTTGTGAGGTAGTTTTTAAGATAATGTTTATACAAGAAGTTTCAATAACAAAAAGTTCCTAATATAATTTTTATGTTATTTAAGATTTTATAAAGGTAAATTTTGATTTATATTACTTGTATAGGAAGTGAATACATTATGATGTGGAACAAAAAGAATAAGAAAATCAAAACTTGTTACTATGGACACTTACCAGTTTTTGAAAAGGCTTGATTGTTTTTCTAGGGTGTATAAGCATATATTAAGAAGTGTATACGAAAATGATAGTTTCAGAGTATAACCAACAATAGTAGGAATCTTCCTATAGGGATTGTATAATTGTTTACTAATCATGTCTTTGTATTCTAGAATGAAAATTGTGAAAGTATTCATGTGGATGGGACTATCTAATATGGAATAGAGAATGTATTGGTACCGAGCCTTGTATATACCAGGTGTTGCCTTCTCTTTATATTCATTTCACATGAAAGGTAATGTTGCAAAGTTATATTTGAGTGGATCATAAAATTAATAAGTTCTAGAGGATAAGAAAGTTTACTAAAGAAGATAAGAAACTTTCTTATAAAAGATAAATGAAACACTGATTCACCCCCTCTTAGTGGTCTTGATCTTATTTTGGAACAACACCCTTTGTGAACTTCTCCTCAATGGAATCCTATATAAAATGATTGAATTTTTTAAGTGAATTTAAAAATATAAATAGTTTAAAAATTAATTTATATACTTTTTATAGTATTTTCTAATAAAACATTTTCCTCATATATAATATATTTATCCATTTTCAAATCCAAGCCCTTTTCAAATTTCATTTCTTTCTGGAGGGAAGGAGGGGTAGTCCCTATAGAGCCTAATGACTTGACTCTCAATTTTTAGCCCTCATTTGACATCCAATAATGTTTACCCTCAATGAGATATTTTTTTTTTATAATTTTTTGGATTGGATATATTAATGAGATATCCTTATATGTAATTAATTAAGGATAATAAAATAATTGATATAATAAATTTTAATGATTATACTAATAGAAAATTCACAATGTCAACATTTCACTTAATAAAAATTCTTAATGTAGTCTACCTTGAAAAAAATATTTCTTGGTATCACTTTCTAGAAATACATATATATTAAAAACAATTTCATTTTTAATTTCTCCACAAATAAAATCCAAAGTTAGTGTTTATGTATAATCATTACTCTGCTAAGAAAAAAAAGAAACACTTTTACTCCTGACTTCTCTAGTGTAATGTATATCATATTTCATCTCATGAGAAGGGAAAATTTACCAAAATTAGTAAAAACACATCACGATAAATAAAATGATAACAAATGAGCTACTAAAATTGTCTCCCATAGTTGATATAGTTTCATTTAGTAAATACATATCCAATTAGAAATCAAAATGATGAATATTTCTCTAGCATGAAAATATATAAAAGTTCTAAATTGTTTTGAATTTGGAATCACAAGATTTACCTTTTTATTAAGAATGATAACTATCCATTATTCCCAACCACAAAAACTAATAATTTTTGTAACTGTATGTTACCACATTTACTAATGTTCGAATCATTCCATTTTCCATAAGAAGTATAAGGACTCCATGTAGAATATTGGGAAGTATCATTAGAAAAAGTATAAGTAGGATTCTTCTTAGAAGATTGTGGTGACTCAACTATTGGATCTGAAATTATCCTACAAATAAAATTAAAAATGAAATTGTAAAATATTATTAAATCTATTAGTTACATGTAAATTCAAATAAAAATTGAGAAAATGATACAACCATAATAAAACTAAATGAAAAAGATTTTAATTAATAGTATTTTAAGTAGTTATGTACAGAAATTAATATATATTGCCAATATTTATGATTTATGAAATTATATATATAGAGGAAAACAAAAAAACTACAAGATTATATAAATCGATTTATTACATATACATTTGAATAAAAACATTAAAATTATATGAAAAACAAAACCAATGTATTTAAATTATTTATCCAATTAAAAATAGTATAAAAAATATTTTAAAATATTAAAAAATTTGAAAAAATTTCAAATAGAGCTAAACAAAAAAATTATTTATTTTGTTGATTGAAATATATGAAATAAATAAAAAAAAATTAGATCAAATATTTAACATTTTAAAAAAATTGTAAAAACTAATAAATAATATATAGAACTTGAAATATTAAGAGATTTATAAAGGATTATTTTAAAATATTATTTATCATTATCATTTTGTTTGAAAAAATTCATGTCAATGAATTTTTTTTCAATATCACATGATAATATTTCTATTAAGGTAAGGATTTAACATGATTTATCATCAATTTTATTATCACCAAAATATTTTACCCCTTTAAAATGATAGAACACCACACATTTTATGGATTAATAGCATAGAATATTTTTTTTCACGTGGGTTACTATCATAAAAGAGTCATTTTTTTATTCTAATCTATTCAGTTTTACAAGTTTCATTCCAAAACCATCATTTTTGACAGTATTTTTACATATAAACTATTTACATTTGAACATATGAACATGAAATTAATATAATAAATATTCCAAATTAAATAAATAGCTCTATAATACAAACTTTAATAAAAGATTGAGTTTTCTTCCATTTCAATTGAACAATAAATTGCTCCATGAAACATTAATACAATATTATTATGATTTGTACTTCTATTGTCCTTGAATTTGGTATAAAATATATAACCATCTATGTCATACAAAAACCATGTTTTTTCATTTAAAAATTTGATTCCCACTAACCATTTCAATTTTTTTGATGCATACAATTTATAATTAGATAATCTATTTAGACAACTTCAATGTTTTTCTTTTTTCATCCAATATCCGCATATATTTCTTATTTAGATACAAGTATTTTTAAATTTTAATATGCGATATTATATAAGGAAAATCATCATCTATATTATTCAATATATATAAATATGTGTGATTTACGTACCCACATTCCCTAAAAACTGAATCATTCATGTAGATATATATACAAACCGATGTGATCTACTAAAGAAAAACATTCTATGAAAACTGAAGTTCCAAAGGATTTAATTATAACTGAGAAGGGGGTGGGGGGGGGTTGAATCAGTCATTCACTTTTTAAATGTTTTAAACCTTTTAGAATCATAATCCATATAACAAGTTAAGATTTATTTTCTTATCAACATTTAGTAAATACTCATGCATGAAAAAATAGGAAAAAAATAAAGTGCACAAGATTTATAATGTTCATCCTCAGTATGAGAACCTACATCACTTATATAGCCACTCACATGGGTCTATGGAAATTCACTATTATGAATAAGTGAATAAAACTTTTTCCAACTCCCATTAGACTCCTTTTATATTCCAATATGTATTATTATACTGACTCCCTTCCTTTTACAATGATTTATTATAAAACAAATGGGAAAAAGAGAATAAATAATTTGTTAAAACTTACCAACAATTTCTCAATCCAAATCCTTAGTGTGACTAGGCTAGATCTAATTTTCTAAATCTTATGAGTCTGGATCCAATTATCTTTGTACAATCTATCTGAATGTAATTTTCTCAATTTGATGAGTCTGGATCTAATTTTCTCAAAACAATTAGCCTAGATCCATTTCTATCAATACAATGGACTCAATAAGATGAAATCATTATCAATCTATAAGACTCAAAATCTTATCAGATTCTCAATATGGTATGGTTCAGTCTGATTGAATCAATATAATTGATTGAATACGATCTTCTCAATCTAATTGACTCAATACGATATTCTCAAACTGGTGAACAAATATTCACCTATCTAATAATCCTTATGAGATCTCTAAATGGTAATGAAAATCACTTGATTTCATTAGTCCACCATCTTTTTTGTCATTTTTTCTTATGAATGAATGATCTGAGAATGTATTTATAGGTGACTGAAAAACCAAAATTAGGAAACTTTAAAACATTCCCTACTTCCTCAAATTTTAAAATCTCTAAAGTTATCTCATATTAAAATTATACTTCATCTTCTTCCAACCTTCATATTTTTTATGAGATTTACAAAAAAATTAATTTCACATTTCACATATTCAGATATTTATACTAATTTGGGAATTTGTTTGAGTAATAGTCATAATAAGATTAATACGATTCTGTTTCTTTCTCAGTGATTCCAATTTATATTTCCTTATTAATGAATCAAAATTATATTTCATTCTCAATGGATTTTATATACATTTTTTTCTTAGTGAATCTGATTGAATTATCATTATGATGGAATTAAAATTATGATGGATATCCCATTACAATTTAATCTTCATATTGTAACATTGAAATTCTTCAAACCTCTCCACCATTTCATCAAAATATTTTTTCATGAATGTTATCTTTAGTTTGTGAGAACTTATTGATCAGAAAATCATTTTATGATTTGGTTTATAATGTATCAAAACTTTCTAAATAATGACTTCACTTTCTTCAATAAACCTCTACAACAACAATTTTACTTATTCCCTTCATAACTTCTTTATTTCTCTGATTACAATAAAGGGAAGCTTCCAGTAAAAAATAATTTATTCCTCTGATTATTTTGGATATGTTGATCTGAATACACTGTATATGGATATGATTATTTCAACAACATCTAAATATCTTTCAAGAGCTCATTATAATGGACTAGATTCAATTCCAATATAAAAAACATTCTTATACAAAAGGTTAGTTTTCAAAAAATACAAAACGTTTTTTAAAACTGTTTTACCATAATGTTTCTTCAAAAACTCTATGATGTAATCAAAAATATATTTCAAAAAAATGGAGTATTTTTATTGATATAGATTCTAAACAAAACCCTTAAATATCATCATACATATTTCAAAAGTGTACACCCATTTTATCAATAAGAAACCACAAAAAATTATTTCTAGTAACAAATGAACTATTAAAAATACCATGGTATCAAAAAAGTTATGGAAAGTACATTTCTTGATGAAAAAGTAAATATTCTTCATTGTTCTATAAATTTTTCAAAAAATTAAAATCCATCACTTTTTAAAAAATGAAATTGAAAAAATAGTACCCTATAGTGATTATCAATTTCACACATATGGCTAGTATTCTATGTAATGAAATTAGTGGGAGCTGTTACTTAATAACTTGATAGTCATGATATTCAATACCTATTAACTCGAAATATTTTTTTCAAATAATTATTTTCATTCAAAGAATAACCCTATGAAATTTTGATACCTATGAGAACACTTAAACACTTATTTTATCCCTCTTATATAATATATGAAAACCTTGAGGAAGTTATGTTTGTATTCCTTGAAATGTTGGAGTAATGTGAAAATGTATTAACAGTGATACTAATTACAACCTTTCATTCAACCTCTGCTTAATCATTCCTTAAATAACTAACAATTTTATAATCAAACAATTATAGATTTTATTCTCAAAATGCATAATATCAATGTTCTGTTTGAGCTCATGGGATATCTTATGTATATAATAAAAAATATCTATTTCAATAATTTCTATATATCTTGTATCATTTATAATATTTCATCAATGTGTTTAATGCTCTAAAAAATGATCAGTTGACAAAATTTTTGGGGAAATATCAAATCAATGTGATCTATTAAATTTTTATGGAATCTCCGACCTAAAAACTCATAATCATTACTAATAAAACATAATTTTAAAAATCATATTTTATAAAAAGATATATTATCCAAGATAAACATACAGAAAATTTATATTATTATTACAACTCACAATAATCTCACATAACTTGGAGAACATTATGGTTTAGTGTATTTTAGGACCTGTTACATATGAATTTGTTTATAAATGTTTTTAACATTTCTCCATAATTAAACCATATTGGAATCCATTATATAAATACCATAGGTTGAAATTGTATTTATAACTTGGGGAATAGAAACATAAGAAGGGGATGGTATAAAACACCACGTAATGGAAAACATAAGTGATAACCATCAATGACCTCAAGTGAGAAAAAGATGATAATATGGGTAAAGTCAAGATACATAAGAAAGTTATATACAACAAGGAATATATCATAAATATTTTAATAAGGTATTGTATAATTGAAAAGTGTATAATATATTAGAAAAGATGCATAAACCTAGAATGTAGCATAGCTAGAAAAGAACATCAAATTAGAATTGGGGAATAACATGAAAAAATTGACGATATGTCACGACCACAGTCATATGAAAATCTTTCAAGAAAACTCATCATACTCAAGAATATGTGAAAAAACTCATTATATACACACCTGACTATCTAATGAGATATTAACATAATCCAATGCACTAGTGGGTGGCATCGAACACCAACCATTCTCATTATGAAAAATGTGTTCCTTAAAAAATAAATCATTATCAAACCAATACCATGGAAAGAAAACTATTTTCTTAGCTATATCAAATGGAATTGTATAAGAAAAAAATTCATAATGCCATTAATAATCATAAAATGATATACCTATGTAAAATAAATGGGCTTATAAATATATTAAGTAACATTCTAGGTAAATACTATTGAATCAAGATAATATGTCGTATGATATTAGCACAATATAGATAAAGGGTATACAATTAAGTAAATAATTTTCCCAATCAGTCGATATATGATATTTAGGTGAACATATTTTAATGAAACATATGGAAAATGTTGGACACCTATAGTTTTAATGCTAAAAAATCACACATAATTTAGTTACATTGTGTGTTATTCTGTTTAATTATGATTACTAATCATATTAATCAATTTTGTTAGTGTTTCATATCATAAGATATGATTCTAATATGAGACTAAGTATGAGTCACCATTAAGATGGACTCACTGTCACCATTATGATTGAGACACAATTGGGATAAACTTACTGATGATAGGAAATTTGTTAAGTAAAATCTATTATTGGTATAGAAATATCGATAATATTTCCCTATCCACTATCCCTCCATCAACACAAACATTGAATTCTCATAAAGAACGAGTCACTGTCACTCAAGATATCGATGCAATGAGTTACCACTGTTCAACTTATTGACATCTCAACTCATAATTTTCACAAAGGATTAGACACCATCACTTTGAGATACTGATATCATGAATACCCATCAAGTCAACATATCATCAAGTCAACGTACCTTTAGAATGAACTACCCATCCTGAGTCACCAGTAATTGACTCACCATTCTAGATTACTGAATTATCAATGTTTGTGACACTAATTCAAAGACACTACTACCAGACCAACCGTGGTTGTGACACCATCAAGTATTACTTTTTTAATTAAATACAAATTTATTAAAATCATATTATTTGTGAGACATAGTGATATTATATAGTTTAGTAACTTTTTTTCTATTTTTTTGAAAAAATTAATATCAATGTCAGAGACCAGTACAAGGTAATAGAGAATATACTTCTTGTCTGCTACACTATATAAAGGGAATAACCTATAAAAAAAATGATGAAGTTTGAATAGAAAAGTATAGAGAGATGCTTGTGTGACTGAAAATAACTAAATAACTACTTGCTTTACTCAATAGGTGATACTTTTGAGAGCTTAAATTGAAGAACATCTTGTACTAATAACCTAAAGAGAGGACAATTTCTAATAGATCACACTACTACCTCACTAGAAAACATAGTAGAAATAAGCTCTCATGGCACTGTATTTTGTTGTCTGTTTCTAGAAGTCAACTCACACTACCTTTTGACACAACTTTGAGGAGTCACAAGTTGCATTACCAATCACACAGATCATTCTAAACTCATCTATTTTTTTATTTTTCTTGTGAATTGTATCTACTTTTTTAGTGGTGTGCGTATCACTATTTTATAAACACACATTCACCCCTTTAAAAACTAGATGATACACTTATATATTCACAAACTATATTTTAAACATTTCACTACCACTGATAATAGTCAATGAGGTCCCTACATGGTGTGGTTTTTTTTCACTCCAACGAAAACTGTGGAAGTGGTCTTGTTTACCAAGATAGTGTGTATACTATTTTTTTACACCAATCGTGGGTATGGATCCTAGTTTATTTATTTGAACTTGATTGTGAAAGGTGATCACCAAGTGGAGTGGATTATGTTTCTTCTTGGTAATGAACCTATTTTTGTTAATTCCACTGTGTTCTCTTATTTTCAGTTTTATATTCTTGAATTTATTTAAATAATAAAACTTTACGTTACTATGATAGTTAATCTTAGATATTGGTAAAATTATAATTTTATTTAGTATATTTATTTCAAAAGTAAAAATAATATCTCAAATTTTTTTATCTAATAACTATTCATTCTTTCATAAATCTCTCAGAAAAATAAAAACATTAATAATTCTGCTAATTTAGTTAACTAGGCCATTTGGTATTTCAAAATGTGGAATTTTTAAATAAGTTTTTTAGATATGAATTTCTATAGGATCTCAAATCACCCCCTCTAAAGTGTCATACTCTGACCAACATTTGGTATATAAGGATTACATTATTACTAAGATTTAATGTTCTAAAATCTTTTCAAATGTGATTTTAGTTGTGTTTTAAAGATCTCAAAATTTCTATCAGTTCAAAATTTATAGTTCTTTAAATATTGTTTGTATTAATTACCATGAATAATAAATAATAAGGTGCTGCTACCGACATGCCTCTATATTTTAATTGAAAAAATTATGATTAGTGGAATCCAAATATGAAAACACATTTATAAATCATCTGTTTTGATATATGGTCTTCAATTATAGATAAATATAATATTCCTACTTTTATTGGAAACACTTGGGATGAACCAACTATTGAAGATGACAATAATATTTATAATTCTATGAATTCATTATACTATGATCTAGGTGGTGAATAATTCGATAGGATTTCGGGATGTAAAATATCCTTTCAAATTTGGGATACTTTAGCTTTTTCACCAAAAGGAACCACTAATGTTAAGAAAATGAGGCCTAACACATATACTACGTAATATGATAATTTCAAAATGAAACCTCATGATCCTATCTCTGACATGTATCTATTTATCAATTACATTGTAAATAAAATTACCCTACTAGGAAAGATAGTCACTACAAGAGAAAATATCATGAGGATCTTGAGATGTCTTCTAGAAAGGTGGAGAGGGACCTTAGTATCAATTAAATAATCTTTTGAAATCAATGCACTACCTTTAATGGAGATGATATGTAATATTATGATGTATGAGGAAGATATGATGGTTAACAGATAAGAATATGATGAACCTAATGGAACATCAGTGGGTTTTAAAACCCCTACATCCAAATAGAAGGAGAAAATCCATGTTGATGCTGAAATTTACAGTACTGAAGATATATTAAGTGAAAAGGATAAGGAAATGTCTCAACTAACCAGGATATTTAAGATGTATTATAGAAAGAAGATGTTATTTAGATAACCTAGCTACAAAAAGAAGTATTACAACAAAGGCAACTAGAAATATGATTGGAAAAGAATTGATAATTCCAATGATATAGTCTTTTATGAATGAAAAAGAAGAGGAAATGTAGAGTTTTTTTATCCAAAGATAAATTATTAAAAGGAATATGAGGATAAAGATAGAAAATACAAGAAGATAATAAAGGATACCTACAGTTCACTTGAGAATAAATCTAGTGACTCAAAATCATCTCACGATGAAAAGTCCAACAAAGACAACAAGTGTTTTTTGAAAAACACATCTGAGGTAACCTTAACATCTTCTACACAGAGCTCTTATTATTCTGGAGATGAATCTAAATATTACAATTCTAAAAATATGATTGAGGAAGAAATTTTTGAATACTAAAAAATTATTGATTATACTTGCAATGATCTGAAAGATAAATATAATTCTCTCAAGAAACAACATTCTCTTTCTACTACTATTAAATCTGATCACACTGTAAAAAGAGAGAATAATTCTCAACTGCTAATGGTAAATACAAAATTAAAATTTTTTAATAAGAAACTAAATAAGTATTTAGAAATATTTAGAAATGGTAAATATACCTTAGTTCATATTTTTAGGAAAAAAAGTTTCTCCAAAATATTCTGCTTGTATTGGTTATCAACCTAGGAAAAAGAAATTTTGTTAAAAACAATTTGGTATCCAAATCTAGAAAAATCAGTTTTATGTCCATTTTTGGAAAATTTTCTAAATGTTTCAGTAGTGACACATCATTTAATTCTTTTATTTATTCAGAATCAAATAGAGTTTATTTTTAGATACTTTACAAACTACTTATTGGAAACCCATTTTGAAAATGTGGGTTCCTAAATCTTTAATTACTAATATTACTGGACCCAAGAATGTCTGGATACCAAAGAGTTTTCTTGTTTAAATTATTTTTGAAGGAAATTTGTTTGGAGAGATTTTTTAAAGTCTTACGGTACTTGGACAGTGGGTGTTCAAGACACATGTTAGTTTACTAATTTAGATACAAGAACCTCATAAGGATTTATGGTGGACATGTAACCTTTAGTGATAATGAAAAGTTAAAATTATTGTCCATGGAAAATTCGTAACACTAAGTCAGTTTTAATTTCTAATGTTCTTTATATTGAAGGTCTTAAGTAAAATCTTATTAGAATTTAACAGTTATGTAATGATGGATTTTCTGTTAAATTTGAAAATGATTATTTTAATGTTTTCAATTCTAACAATGATTTAGTCATTATTTATTTTATAAATGAAAATGCATATCCTGTAAATTTGGATTCCATAGTCTCATAGAGTTTTTCTTGCTTAATTTCCTTTTAAAAAGAGTATTGGCTCTGGGATAGGTGACTAGGCCACTCTAACATTCACTCTATTAGAAATATTAAAGAAAATGACTTGTCAAGGATCTATCTAAACAATAATTTCCAATTGATAAAGTATCTAATCCTCTTAAAAATGGAAAACAACATAATATATCATTCAAACCAATGAAATATGTTTCAAATTCTCAACCAATTCTATTGGTTCTTATGGATTTTTTTGGAACTTCTTGAGTTTCATGTTTAAATTAGAAGAAATATGCCTATGTTATAATAGATGACTTTTCTACCTATACTTTTAAATTATTTTTAGCTCACAAAAGAAAGGATTTCTCTTATTTCAGATTGTATTCTGGATCTGTAGGAAACTTCATTGGACATAGGCTCAAAAACATAATAGGTGACCATATCTGTATGTTTGAAAATCAATAATTTTAAAAAAATTCTCATAAAATTGGTATAGTTATAACTTCTCTACTCCTAGGATACCCCAGAAGAATAGAGTTGTAGAGAGGATAAATAGAAGCTTACAATATATAACCCAAAATATGCTTAATGAATATGATATACCTATTTTTTTTGTTTCAGAAGATGTGAATATATATTTTTATATAATAGAAAACCTAAGGTAAATTACATTATTGTTTTTGGTTGTATAATATGTATCCATAATAGAAAAGATAATCTTGAAATTTATTTACCAAGGGGTGATGAAGAGATTTTTCTAGGTTATTCAATCTCTAGTAAAGACTATAGAGTCTTTTATAATATAAAAAAGTGTGTGGAAGAATTTGTGTAGGTCATGTTTAAAGAAACAGATCCACATGAGTCTAAAACATCTCTAGAAAATCTTGAAGATAATTTTTCGAGTCTAGACATAAACTCTAAAACGTATGATTCTATTGTTAAGCAAGTAACAAAACCCAGTTCTGGAAACATGTAGATGAATGTTAAGTGACCAGTCCATCATTTTCTATGTCTGCTATAACCCTTAAAAATCATCTTTTAGATTTCATTATTGGAGACCTAGAAAAAGAAACAGAGACTAGAACTTCTGTAAAAAACCAAGTTGAACATCATGTCATTCTTTCATAGTTTGACCCTAATAACATCAATGAAGTAATCAATGATGAATTATAGATGATGTATATGAAGGAAGAAATAAACTAATTTGAAAGAAATAGTGTATGGATACTTTTTGATAGACCCAAAGAGATAATTATAATAGTCACTAATTGAGTGTTTAAAAACAAATTAAATGAAAGCTAGAATAATAATATGAAATAAAACTAGACTAGACTAAAATGTTATTGTCCAGAGGAAGGAATATACTATGAAGAAACCCTTGCACCCATGGCCTGACTTGAATCCATTATTATACTACAAGCTTTTGTAGCACATCTTAATTTCTAACCTTACCTAATAGATATCAAAAGTGAATTCCTAAATGGATATATAGTTGAGGATTTTTTCCGTTGAAAAACCTAATAGTTTTACAAATCCTTATTTTCCAAATCATGTTTTTAAATTAACAACCCCTTTGTGTTGTTTGAAATAGGCTCTAAGTTCTTGGTATTATAGGCTCATCAATTTTCTTATTTCTAATTGAATTTAAAATTATATATTTTATCCTACTCATTTAATAAAATGAATTTATAAATCTGTTTTAGTTGAACAAATATATGTTGATGATATTATTTGTTGATCTTGAAAAAATTATTTGTGTGTTTATTTTTATAAAATGATGCAAAATGAGTTTGAAATGAGTTTAATGGGTGAAATAAAATTCTTTCTTGGATTTTAAAATTTTCAAACTAAGGAAGGTGTTATTTTGAATCAATGAAAATATAGAAATGATATTTTAAAATGTTTTGGCTTTGATAACACTAAAATTGGTGATAATACTATGAGTACCACTTTTAAATTAGAGATTGTTGAAAATGGGAAATTAATAGATCAAACCAATTACAGAGGTATGATATGAAGTATTCATTACTTGTATTCTAGTCGACCTGATATTATGTGTAGCGTGTGTATGTGTGCTTGTTTCAATAAAATCCGAAAGAGTCACATTTACATGCTGTAAAAATAATTTTCAAATACCTCAAATATACAACTAACGTAGGACAATTCTGCCCTAAAGGTAAAAAAATTTATATAGTTAGCTATACTGTTGCTAATTTTGGTGGTTCCATGTTAGATGTAAAAAGAATCTATAGACCATATATTTTTCTAGAGAAGTATCTAGATTTATGGTGTAGTAAGAATCAAAATATGGTTGCATTATCTTCTACTGAAGTTGAATACATTGCTGACAATATTTGTTGTGCCCAAATTTTGAGGATGAAACATGCATTACTAGAATATGGATATCAATTTAGGCATGTACCTATAAGCTGTCACAACACAAGTGCTATTAACAATTATAAGCATCCATTTTCTCATTCACGAACAAATAATATTGATGTAAGGCATCACTTTTTCAGATATCATTACCAAAAAGGTGATATAACTTTTGAATTGATTGGCACTAAACATCCTCCTACTGATATTTTTACTAAGACATTAAATTCTAAGAGAATGAGCTACATTAGATGAGAGTTGGGGATGTTTAATTTTGGGTAACTAACCATTGATGTCTCACCATTTATGACTCACTGCTGAGGGCTCATCATTGATTAATGAACACTGATGACTCAATATTGATGTATCATTGTTGATGACTCACCGTTGATGTCTCACCGTTGACGACTCATCATTGATGACTCACGGTTGATGAATTAGAGTTTATGAATCACCATTTATGTCTCACTATTGATGACTCACTGTTGATGTCTCACTATTGATGACACACTATTTATGCCTCACCATTGATTTATTAGCATTTCTGACACACTATTGATGACTCACCAATGAAAACTCACTGTTAGAACTGACCATTGTGACTTAACACTAGTCTTTACATTGTTAATTTTCTGGATCAAACTTAAACATGATATTTTACATATTTCTATTCATTTTTATCAGTATTTGAAATTTAAAATTTTGAAATCCCTTAATGATAAATATGAAACCTATCCATAATAATTACTTACTCATTCACTCTCCCAAAACAAAAGCAGTTTTTCTTATGAACCTCTAATTCCTTTTTCATTGAATAGATCCTTTCAAATCCCTTGTAGTGGCTCAAGTGAAGTCTCCATCTGAGAAGTATCCCAACGAGCCTCATCCTTCGAAGAAGAAAAAGGGTGAATTGAGTGATCCTAAACCTAGACATGTTAACACAGATCTTTCCAATAAAATATTCACACCAGATAAGGAAGTACATACAGAATTGTTGTTGTATGGTATGTATATCATTTTGCATATTTTGACAGAACAAGGTTGGTTGGAGTGGTTCTACAAAAACACTTTCCCTGAATCTCTGAAACTAGAGAATGAGTTTTAAATTTATGATGTGTTTATTCTTTATGGATCTAATGTATTTTGGATTAAGTTGATAATAAATGGAAAAAATATTTCATTATAGTCTAATAAGTGGGATGAATTTGTGAAGGTACCTCATGATGGTATTGTTGATGATTACAGTGGAAACCCTCTTCCAAGTGATATTTTCAATTATGAAATAGACCTAACTGAGTTGACTAGTGATGGAATCCGAAGAAGGCCTATAGCAACTTAGGTGGATGGTGAAAGATGGTTGTTATTTAAGTTTATCCATCATAAAATTTATCCTAGGAAAAGGGATTTTGCCTCAGTAAAATACCAGTATGTTTATTTTTTTCTAATAAAAGAGGGACACAATATTAATTTTTGAAGATCTCTCAGGGTCCAGATGAGTTACATGATAATGTCTGAATATAAATTAGCATTCCTATTTTATTATAAGATGATTTATGTGATGCTTAAATCTAAAGGATTTTTAAATGAAGTAAAAGAAACTATGACTAACTTTGATGGTTTTTTCATTACTAAAGCCATATAAAAAAGCACGAAGATTAGTTGGAATACCTGGAAAAGGTAGTGGGTTAAGGATAATGAGAATAGTTACAAATTTTTTTGATCATGTTCAATGTCCCTATATGCCAAATGATATGGATGATCCTTTTCTAGGACAATATGAAGTGGAAGAATATTTTAATGAGGAGAAATAATTAGATGAGGAAAATAAAAAAATTGGATCTCTTATAGATGATAAGAGTCATCATGATATTTCTTAAAGAACTAAAAGAATTTTTATTTGAAATTATATCCCTCCAAAAAGGCTTCCTACCAAATAACATTTTCCAAATGATGATTCCCAAAAGGAGATAGAAGAATACAACGATACTTTGTATTCCAGTGGAAGTAAAATTGAAGATGAAGATTAGTCTAGTGATGAATAATAAGATCATGAGGATTAAGAAAATGATAATTTGAAAATAGAAGTATCACAAGTTGAAAAATAATAGAATTAAGACAAAGAAGATGTTTCTTGAAGAATAAGGTGAAAGTGATGAAAATGAAGAAGAAAGGGAAAAAAGGAAAGAGTGGTAAAAATGATTGTGAAGATGGTGGTGATGATACTGTTACAATTTGAAATCGAGGACTTATTGTAGAATACAAGACTCTTATTTAAAATTATTTAGTATATAAGGGATTTTTTTAAACGTCAAAAGGATACAGAACATGAAATTTTGGCAGAAATTATTGTATTTGAAAAGGAACCAGCGGTGGAACCTCAAAAGGATGATGTGTATGTTTTATCTAAAGAAGTATCTCCAATTTCTCCAGTGTAAGATCTTTTTAATGTTGCAAAGAATTCACATGTTGGTAGGGAATCATATTTTGAGGGGGAGAAATAGTCCAAAATATTTAACATTTCCACCCTTATTAATTTTGATGTAATAGTAGCTGAATGGGCGAAAAACCTTGGATATGTCACTGTTGTCTTAGGCTATATAGATTCATATATTGAGGAATCTAATCATAAGGGATAATTAGAAGAATAAGTTGATCATTCACAAAGAGTTACTGTAAGATCCCTGTTTTTAGAAGGGTCTGTTTTCATTGTGTTTTGGTTGAATCCCTTGTTTCAGGCTTCAAGGGATATCTTCTGAAAGTATGAGAGGTCTTGGGGGTGTTTCGGGGGCTCGGGTCACAAAAGAAAGGAATGCTGGGCAAGACAAGCCTGGGCGCACGGGCTGCGCACGGCCAGGGCAAACAGTGCAACCTGGCCGGTCAAACTTTGAATCCCTCCTCCTCTAGAAAGTATCATGTGCACAGTTTGCGCACGGTTTGTCAAACCATGTGGCCTCTTAATGTTGGGAAAAATTACGAAATTGCCACCCCGGGATTTTAAGAACTTACTTGGGATTTCCTCTCAATTTCTCCCTCTTCAACCTAGGAATGAACCAAATCTCCCAAGAGATTCAAGAGGTCAATCTCCCTTATTTATAATGTGTTCTTGGTGCCATTGGATGTGGATTGAAGCTCCGGGTAAGGCTAATCCCATCCTTACTTCTCTTTTTGGTTTAGGGTTTATATCTTCTCTCCCTCTTGTTCCAAAGCTCTAAAACCCTATCTTTTGGGTGAGTTCTAGGTTGAAGCGACAAAGGCTGGACGGATTTAGGCCTAAGGACTCGATTGAGTGTGTGTTCAACTGTGGTTTCGAGGTAGGTGGTCTACAAATGTTATCCCATAGTTTTATGGTGAATTTATGCATGTGTGGCTTTGCTCATGGTTTCCTCTTGATGAGATTTTTTTAACCTGGATGCATTTGGTATAAAGGATGCTAAAAAATGGTAAATGGGAACTCTCATGATCCCCATGGGATGTGTTGAGAATGAATTTACCTAATTGGGGCCATCCATGGGGTGTGCTGGCTTTTCCCATCCATATGGATTGTTATTAAACAAGTGACCTTGTTGTAATAAATTGTAGAGCCCTGGACGGATATGTTGGAATGATTGGTTGAACTTGGAATAGAAGTTAGGTGATGAACCTAGACATGGAAATAACCTAAGGGTTATTTAGAATGGGTTTAATGGTTGATTCATTGAAATAATGAATGGGTTAAATGGGTTATGGAAAAATTTGAATTCCCAAGTGGTTTGTTGTGAATGGTGTTTGTCAAAGGACAATAATATAGTGGGTTGATGGTTTCTTAAATATAATAGCATGTGCACATGGCTTGGTAGAGTGGGGTATGACTTGAGGATCTACACCCACGGGCCAAGTGAAGACTGATTCTCTGAACTTCACCCTAAATACATGGGTTAGGAATGGGGATTGAGGATCCATTCTCCTAACGGTTGCATCCACCTAGACTGAGGCTTCAAGGTGAGGATATGGTTGCTATGAAGAGGTTAGTCATAGTGAGATAGGATAATGATGTGTTTACCCTTTGAATGTGATTTTTGGCCTTAGACCCATGTAATATAATGTATGTGATTAATCTAGGGAAATGTGATGAAATGGCAAGTGATGATAATTGGTTTGAAATGAATGGTAATGGTAGTGGCAACGGATTTGGCTCTACACTGGATAATGTAACCTTAAATGATTACTTGTAAATTATCATTCATATTCCTTTTTCATGCACCAACTGTTTATACTGGATATTTTGTAAACACCATTGGTGGTGGCTTACTGAGTTGTACTCACACCCTGCTTGGGCCACCATTGGGTACCCGAGAAGACTTCATGTTTTTAGGTCAGGAGAAGGGAAAGGGTCCTTTCTAGATAGATGAGTGGACATGGGAATCACTTGATGGAGGATCCGGACATGGAGTTGGGGCCATTTTTTGGATTTTGGATATTGTCTTTATTTTGGGCTTTTGTTCACTATTGTACTTGTTGTAGAACATGGCATATTTATTGTTGAAAATGGTTGTTATACATGTTACTTGTTTATTGATTATTGTTTCTACTATTGGTTTATTTCTGTTGTGGATTACTCTCATAAAAAGGGGGTATAGTCTCCCCACATGACCACATAGACCCCCGATGCTATTCGGCAGCCTTTGGCGTACGGGGAGGCATGCTTAAGGTTACTTAACTACCCAGCTCGGAGCATCGGTTTAGTGGATTCCGGGTCGGGAACATCACAAACTGTTATCAGAGGATGTCTTTTTTCTCCTTCTCTAAGGTCTTGTTATTTGGGATTGGATTCTAAGTGTTAAGATGTGTTGGGACTTGGTAAATGAGCTCGTTCTTGGGAGTATCTAACCCATGTATGAGGGAAAACCCAAGTCACCCTGGGTGGGAAATGTTGTTCTTGGTTGTGTGTTGTTACAGCTGATGATATTTCACCTTTGGGTGATGCACATGTGGTTTGATGTGGCTATTTTATGATATTTGGCTCGTGGCCTTAACGACACGAGGATTTGCATTCATGCATCATTGTTGGCACCTAGGAAGATAGGTGACATGCATTGTGTTATGCACACGCACGGGGTGGATGTGTGAGGAAGGAAAGTAGGGTGCATCATGCATTTCATGAAACCAAGAAATATTGAGAATAATGAAATAAAACTAGTGGGTAAATGATGTTTAATGAAATATAAGGGTTTGAAATGAAGTGGAAAATGTTTTTGTAAAATGTTGTGTGATTTTAGTGGTAGTGCATGGTTGTTTACCCCATGTGGACCACGGCCCGGGGTAGGCATGGTCGGGGCGGTGAGTTTGAGGTGTTAATGTCGTTGAATAAGCATATTAAAATGGGTTTCTATTGCTAGTAAAGAGATTTTGATGAAGTTGTGAATGTTTTATGGTAAGCGTGCTAAATTTCGTGGTTGGGAATGTAGAGAGATGCCATCACGACCTCATTTACCAGTTGTGAAACATGATGGTGTTGCTAAGAACACTCCTTCGGTAGAAGGGCACATAAATGTGGTGATCAATGAAGGTAGAGAAGAACAGTTCTGGGATAAATTGGCTCGCCTTATGAAGATGATGGATCGGGACCCAGGGCGGGTTGCACCGAGAATGTTTGAGCTGACCACGGAGTTCCAGCTGCACCACCCTCCTACCTTCACCGGAGAGGGTGGGCCAGAGCAGCAGAGTTTTGGTTAGATTCTGTCCAAATGATACTGCATCATCTGGATAACCCAGTTGAAAAGTGTGTAAAGATGGTAATTTATATGTTGCGGGGCCAGGCAAGGCGTTGGTGGGACATTCAGGCTCAGACTGAGCAGGATGAGGGGATGTTGTGGGAGGTTTTCCAGGAGAAGTTTTTAGAACATTTCTACCTAGATACATTGAGGCAGGAGCAGGATATAGAGTTTATGAGCTTGAATCAGGGATCACTATCGATGATGAACTATGCTAGTCACCTCACTGATTTGCGATTCTTTGTCCCAATTTTGGAAGGGGATGAGGCAGCGGTAGCAAAGAGTTTCCAGGATGGGTTGAGACATGAGATCAGGTATTAAGTAAATATCTTATGCTTGAAGAGGTTTGCAGAGGTGATGGATCATGAACTCATCTTTGAAGGGAACCTGGAGAGAGCTTATGGTGGTGGTCTTTTTGGTTCCAGTTAGGCGGACAAGTGGTGCATCTTTCGAAGGTTGGAAACATCATTTGGAAAGTTTACAGCAAGGTGGCCAGAAGAGAGGGCCAGCCTCTCAGAGTGGGAACCAAGTGTTCTGTTATCAGTGCGGTAGGCCGGGGCATATATGTGGTCAGTGTCCTCTACCTCTAGTTAAATACTATTCATGAGGAAGAATGGGGAATGTACAGATCTTCTGCAGGAACCCTCGGCAGATGGGTGAGCATGATGATGAAAAGCAGGTACCAGGTATGGGGAGGGGATTAGTTTCCCCGTACCGGGCAAGAAGTAGGATCTCCACGAGTCGTACTGGAAGGGGAGGTGGATGTGGAATTCCCGGGAAAGACCGCTCATTCTAGCCGGGTAGTGCAGCGCAGGGTGCTCATGCCGGAGCCCAGGGTAGAGGGGTAGGTCAGCTTCAGAAAGTTTAGTTTTCACCTGGTGATGGCGAGGCTCGACCGTCAACAGTTCGAGGTATGATCCTCTTAGCTTCTACATTTGCTAGTGTGTTGTTTGACACCAGTTCCACACATTCTTTTGTTTCAACTCAACTTGTGGTAGTGCTAGGTATACTCGGGGAGGGGGTGTGTGGAGTTATGTCAATTGACACCCCGTTGAGGGTGTGGGTTGAGGATATCATGCAGTGTAAGGGATGGGCCTTGGATGTTGGTGGGTATCATTTTCTGTGGGACTTTTTTGTTCTCGAGATGTCAAGGTTTGACCTAATTTTGGGAATGGACTAGTTGGTGTTATATCAGGCACACATAGACTGTTATCGTCGCAGAGTATCATTCAGGTTGCTTGAGGGTGACGCTTATATCCATCGTGGCGAATGGGATGTTCGAGAAGGGCGTGCGGGGCCGTTTTGTCCACAGATGAGTGGACTCACGACTCAAGTGGAATGTCTCATGCTTGATGATGATGAGGGAGGGGAACAATCTAATTTTCCTCCAGTGGTGGATCGGTTTTAGGATGTGTTTCCTGAGGATTTCTTAGGGTTACCGCCCGAGAGGGATGTCGAGATCACGATAAAGTTTCTGCGGGGAGTGGAGCCAGTTTCTATTCCACCATACTGAATGGAACCAATAGAACTCTAGGAACTGAAGGTTCAGCTTGAGGTGTTGGAGCGTAAGGGGTTTATCCATCCCAGTACGTGTCCTTGGGGATCTCCCGTGCTTTTTGCAAAGAAGGCTGATGGGTCATTGAGGCTGTGTGTTGACTATCGAATGTTGAATCAGATGACGGGTGAAAAATAGGTACCTTCTTCCTAGAATCGATGACCTATTTGATTATTTTAGGGGTGAATCGGTGTTTTCTAAGACTGATCTGAGGTCAGGTTATCACTAGATGAGGGTGAGGTCTTCTAACGTACCATTGACAGCTTTCCGGAGTCGGTACGGGTTGTTTGAGTTTGTGGTAAGGCCTTTCAGCTTGACCAATGCACCAGTGGTGTTTATGTCTTTGAAGAACCGAATCTTTCACCCATATCTAGATCAGTTTTTGATTGTCTTTCTTGGTGATATCTAAGTGTACTAGAAAACATAGGACGATCATGCCCAACATCTTGAAATAGTCTTGGGTATGCTAAGAGAGAATCAGATATACGCCTATCTATCAAAGTGTCAATTCTGGATAGGTGAGGTGCATTTTCTGGGTCACATCACCTTAGAGGCAGGAGTGACAGTGGATCCAGATAATGTCCTGGCAGTTGTATCATGGGAGCAGCTTAAGAGTGTTTCGGATTTTCGGAGTTTTCTGGGTTTGGTCGGGTATTACCGAAGGTTCATTCTGGATTTCTCTCATTTGGCAGCAACACACTTGGGCTTGACCAAGAAGGTAATCAGGTTCGAGTGGTCTGAGGCTTATGAGAACGCCTTCCAAGGGTAGAAGAAGTGGTTGGCGACCGCACCTATCTTGATCTTACCTGAGCCAGGTAAGAAGTACATTGTGTTTTGTGAGTTGAATTTCAAAAATCCAAGAGAGACGTTTGACATCAATAATTAAAATGTGGTTAAATAAGATGAAAATATTTTTTGGTGAATAGTAACTTTGGACTTTTATTTACCACGATTAAAAGTAAATAGGGTAATTAATGGTATAAATGATATCATAATTACCATAACACATGTACTAATTCTACTAGATAAGTGTAATTAGACCAAAAATAATCTTAGGAATAAAATATGATCCCATTTGGTCCACTTAAATTAGATTAGGACATTTATTATTATTTTTATTTAAAGAAGAGTTAAATGTGTTAAATTGAAAATTTAATAACTAATCCATTTTTAATATAGGGTTACACACAATATACATTCGAATATAAATATTCATTAGAAAGATAAAAATATTTTCAAAATAATGGTATTTTATTTATAATTTTTAGATATTATATTATTTAAATTATTTATGACACAGTGATGATGCAGTAATTACCTCATTAATGAAATATTAACATAATTTATATTATAAATATCCCAATAAATTTAAATTGAGACTTATGAAGAATTAAACTTATTTTATAGGTTAATATGACATGTTGGGGTTTACTAAATAAATTTCATTCGAAGTGTGATGTTTTTATAAATATGGTACAACTATAGTGTGATGTTTTTATAAATATGGTACAACCATATTGGTTATTCTATTCATCCTATAAATTATAAATTCACCATAAATTTGTACGTACGTACGACTTACCGTCTCCATGTATTGGTGTAGTCTGTTATTCAAACACTTCATTAGTTGGATGGGTATAATAATGAGTATAACTAATGTAAATAGTAAATATAAAATTTTATTTATTATTTATATATAATATAACATCCAATTACATATTATTTCACCATCAATATAATGATATTGTCACTCGTGCATACATACGGATTACCGTCTCCACGAACATGATGAGATTCATTCCCCATCGTAATCATTCAAAAAATAATTTTCATTTTATGAATAAAAATAATGTTTATGAACATGATATCATTCTATATATGAATCCAATACATCATATCCATAACAAACATGACTTACGTAACCAAGCATATAAATGAAAATGAATCAGTTAACACCTGAAATGATGATAATAATTAAATATTATTAAAAAAGTAATATTAGAAGATCATATATGATATCATATTTATGTATATAATTCTTTTATAATTTAATAACAATTTTTTAACTATTATAAATTAGGTTAACAAACCATATACTATGTAAAAGTACAAGGTAAGGGTTAATTATACAATCTCTTTACTTATCTGAGGTTGTTAACACATAAGTATCTACTGGGAACTCTTTATCATCCACATCCATGTTTTCTTAAAAATGTAATTCAATTTTTTTTAAAATTTACTAAACTATGGGTTAAAGAACTTTAAACCCTTATTTGACCATATATCTTTTGAAATGAATCTTTCCATCATTTTCCAAACAAGGTACTTTAGGACATTTTCGAACAAATTAAGGTAAGAATGTATTTTTTAACTTATACGGTGGGTGCTGCTATTTTCTGCTATTATAACATTGTTGAAGCTTCCCATACAAGTATATAAGAATATGTTCAAAATAATTTTTTTCTTTTATAATTATGTGACTTTGAAATTATTTCAAAATAGAAAAAGGTATTTATGTCAAATATTTTTCATTTCATCTATGTCAACATCCTTTGATGGATTTTAAACTTATTTGGAGTTGATTTATTATGAAACAAATCTTCCATATTTTATTTTAGGTTTTGTGATATGCTTGACTGTGGATGTGTTATTTTTATACCGTTCATGGTTAATAGTTAAAGTATTAACATTTCATATGATAGTTATAATATCAATTTTTATTTTATGTTTAATCCTTTTCATATGAAGAATGCATTGGACATAGTATGTGATGGGTGGAGCCCGCTATATCTGCTTGATGAATCGGTAGGTCTAATGAGACAAACTAGTGTCTTGGCACAAGGCCTTGACCAAATCATATTTGTAGTCTTTGCAAAAGGCCTTGAGTATGTGGTTATGAAGTCTGGCATTATGCATTTCATCATTATGAAATTGTCTATTAATATGGCATGTGATTATTCGACTAGTATAATATCCAAGTGAGTAAGTAAATGGCATTATTTGACTTATAATGGCCATATTATGCAGAATTTTATGTTTAAAAGGCTTATTTTTTAGTTTTATACATTTCCTTAAATTTTTATGCTTATTTATAAAAGTTTCTGCTATATTGTTATCCTTTCTGAGCATTTGAGATCGCCCATTTTTGGGTTTTATTTTTCCTAGGATGCGAAGAAGTATATTATGACTGACCTGTAGGGATAGTCTAAGAGGTAGTCTAAGGGATATGAATGTGGTAAATGTATTCAATTTTGTTTTTGTTTTTTATTTTATAATGTAATGTAAAACTTATGAATGTATCTAGTACTTCCAAGGCTAATAAACTGACCAGTCTTTTAGTATATGATCCATTGTAATCATGCCAATGTTATGTTATAATGCACTGACTCTGGGTAACTGAGGTCGGGGAGATATATTCTCTCATATTGATTTCTTCAAAAAATGCTTGAAACAATACAAAAAAAATGTGTTTGGATAAAAAAACTTCTCCACTTGATATACAATCACTCTTTCGAATGAAAGCCTCCCCCTTTGACAATTCATTCACCAGTCTCCTTCTCTTTTCTTTTAATTTTACGTACATGAGAAAAGACACTTCATTCACCAATATTTTCTTGTATCATAAATACCTTCATGACTTTGAACTAATTTAGGATCAGCTTTAGAATCATCTGAGTTCAATTGGAAAGTATTTTATATTTCCATCCATTCCTACTTCTTTCTTTTCATCTCAATCCAAGAATGATCTTTTCAAAATACAATGGTCTGGATACAATTATCCTGAATAGGATCATGTTGGATACGATCATCCTAGATATGATCATTCTAGATTTGATCATGCTAGATATGATCATTGATTATTTCTTGTTATGATTGCTGGATACAATGTCGAATGATTTATAGTTTTGATTTCTTGATACGATCGCTGAACATTTCTAGTTACGATTGCATGATACAATCGTTGATCATTTATGGCTACGATTCAATATAATCTAATAAGGACGATCTTCCCAGATACAATAAATAACAATCTGAATATGATTCATTCTCAATCAACACCATCTCATTCCTTTTCTTCTTCTCAAATATGATTTTTTTTAAACAATTGGTGTCTCATCTTATATCAACATTACCTATTTCATCAGTACCACATCAATCGTAACTAAATTCCAACAGCATCACCTTTCCGATCGGCATCACCCTTTTCAATTGATATTACCAATTCAATCAACATCACTTTTCTATTCCACTCAGTATCCAATTGTTTTGAAAGACAATCGATGCAATCCGGATATGATTGTTTGGAAAGACAATAGGCACCAGTCATTTTTTTGTTTGTTTTGAAAAACAATAAGAATACAATTATTTTTCAACTGGAAACATCTATTTTACTCCCCCTTTCTTCTATCAAACATGAATAACAAGTTCTCACATCAAATCATGATTTATATGAAATATAAACTAGAAAAGCATCTTCACAATTAACATGGTTCTTATTCCTTTCAAAACAAACCCAAACTGTTTTCCACAAACAAAGCAAAGTGATTTACTTTATTGAAAACATACCTTGACATGAAAATAAAACACTTGAATCCTTCATCACCTTTATCATCAGCTTCGTCCCAACAATCTCCCCCTTCATATTTTTTTTTCAACCATGTTTCATTAATTATTGAACTTTGAAAACTCAAGAAATGGATTACATATAAAAAATTCTAAGCCAACATGAGCTAACTCATTGTAGGAAACAAGAATCATTAAAATAAAAACCATGCTATAAAAAAAGATAATGATCAACTCATTCATTTCTTCATTCTTCCAGTGAAACAATTCAATTTCTTTTCCTACAACCACTCCAACAAACAATTAGAACAGTTCACACACTAAAAAATGCTGAATTTATAGCTTACCCACAACTCTCAATTTTGTGAAATAGATTTGTGAAACAAAACAATTCTATCCCTTGACAAAAACAATCCAAAGGTAAGATAAGAGTGGGGACAGAGACACATACCTTAACCTTGAAGAGAAAGAGATTGGACACCCATGTTCAACCTCATTTTTGAGAATGATTCTTTTGATAATGGTTTCATGAAGATATCTGCAACTTGTTATGATGTTGGAACATAATCTAGCTTCAATTCATTCATCTCCACATTCTCTTTGATGAAATGATATTTGATATCAATATGTTTATAATGAGAATGTTGCACTGGATTCCTGGTGAGACTGATTGTACTTTTATTGTCACAACCCAAGAGCAAGGGCAACATCCCTTCAACAAGTATGTCTTCTAATTGTGTTTTCATCCACATAAGTTGAGTAACATCTTGATTAGCAACAACATACTCATCCTCATTAGTACTGAGAGTTACTGAGTTTGGTTTCTTTGAATTCCATGTAACACAATTCTTTCACAAAAAGAATACACCACCAGTTGTAGATATTCTATCATCAATATTTCCTGCCCAATCTGAATCAGAGTACCAAAATAAATCAATACTATCTGAGTTTAAATACTCGATTAAAAATTATGTGGCACCTCTGATGTATCTGAGAATTATTTTTCTAGAAATATGATATGATTCTCAAGTAGAACTCTGAAATCATGCACAAAAGGTAACATCATATACAATGTCGGGTCTTGAGGTAGTAAAATACAATAGACTTCTAATCATCTTCTGATACTCTTTTTGTTCAACTTCTTTTCCTTATCCATCATTACTCAGCTTTATTCCCACAGAAATGGGTGTAGAAACATTTATTGAATTTTCCATGTAAAACCTCTTGAGAAGTTCTTTTGAATACTTCTCTTGGGAGAGGAAAATGTATTCTTTATTTTGTTATATTTTTAACCCAAGAATGTATTTCATTTCTAATATCATGGAAATTTAAAATACATTCTTCATTTCTTCATAAAATCTTTCACAGATTTCTTCACCATTCCTAACAAAGATAATATCTTCAACATAAAAAATTACAATGAGGGAGTAATCTTGACTTTCTATGATGTAAAGATTTTTATCCACTCATTCTTGGTTAAAATCCATCTTTCTTAATCATGTATCCAATTTGGAATACCATTACCTTGGTGCTTATTTTAGGCCATACAATTCCTTTTTCAATTTTCATACCTAACCTCCATCTTTTCCAATAACAAATCCACAAGGTTGTTCAATATAAACATCTTCTTCAAGATCACCATTTTAGAAATCATATTTAACATCCATTTGAACAATCTTACAGCCTCATTTTGCTGTAACAGAAATAAAGGTTCTAATTGTTTCAAGTATTTTCATGGGTGCAAAGGTTTCATCAAAATCTATACCCTCAATCTGTGAGTACCCTTTTCACACCAATATTACTATGTTTCGTATAACCTCACCTTCTTCATTCATCTTGTTACAGAAACCCCATTTTGTTCCAATGATTATTTTGTTTTCAGGCTTGGGTAAGAGTTACCATGTATTATTATTTTTAATCTGATCCAATTCTTCATTCATGTATTTAACCCTTTCCAGATTCTAAAAATCTTTTTTTACATCATTGAGTTCTACTTTTGAATGCAATGAATTGTGTGTAATGCAATTGGTTGTTCTTCTTGTTTTAACCTTCTGATGTTGATCACTAATAATATTCCATGCATCCACATGTTTCTTGGCCTTGGATAAGATTTTTGATTATCTCCATCAATTGAAATAGCTGAGTTTTACTATTCTTCTTGATCACCAAATATATTTTTTCTTTGTTGTATCATCTATATACTCTTTATTCTAGAGAGTATCCAAGAAAGATTCCATCCTCACCATTCTTCTCAAACTTACCATAGTTTCTACCATTATTCTTAATAATACAAGGACTCCCAAAAACTTTAAAGTGCTTCAAACATGGTGTTTTTTCATAAAACAATTCCTAGGGAGAAATAACTGATTGGGGACTATATAAACAATGTTTTGGAATATAAACGCCAGTAATCATGGATTTCTTCCAAAAGTTATGAGAAAGGCCATGCTCAAGTAACATTTTTATTCCCATTTCCACTAGACTTCTATTAATTCTTTCAGCAATCCCATTTTATTGGGGAGTGTATAGAGAGATATACTCATGCCGAATTCCATTATTATCAAGATAGTTTTAAAACTATTCACTTCTGTATTAATCACTATTATCAGTTCTCAACTTCTTCATAGAATACTCACATTCCTTCTCAGCTTTTCTTCTGAATCATTTAAACATTTTCAATGAATCCGATTATTGTTTCATGTACATAACTCAAGTAATGTGAGTAAAATCATCAATGAAAGTAATGAAGTAATTATCTCCATGTGTATATTTTTTTCCCATTGGCCCAGAAATATCTAAATGGATTAGTTCTATGGGTTATTTGAACAAATATAATCTTTATTATACAATAAATTTGTAATTTTTACTTTTTGATAAATAGAGACACACTAATTTCTACTTCTTGGAAAATCTGGAATGTCACGAACACTATCTATTTTAAATAACCTTTTCATGATTCTCAGAAACATATGTCCAAGCCTTTTATGTAATAATTTATTCTCTTCCACCATACTTATATAACAAATGTTTTTTGAGTCACCAACCTGAAACAAGTTTCCTTTCATACGTTGAACTCCTGTAACAATATTTCCATATTCAACACTCTTTACAAAATATATATCTTTATTAAACATAACTTTGTTACCCTCATCACAAATTTGTGAAACACTTAGTATATTTTGTTTCATCCCATAAACATAAAATGTCTTCTAAGATTTCATCTTTTATTTTCCAATGACGGCTGAACCAAAACCTTTGATTTTTAATGATTCATCATTTCCAAATGTCATCATGCCTTCTTTAAAATCTTTCACAAACTTAAACAATTTCATGTCTACTATAATGTTAGAAGAAAATCCGCTCTCAAGTATCCAGGGTCGTTCTCCTTTCATGTCTTATAATGCAGTTTCAACAATAAGTGCCTTTTCTCCATTATTTTCATTATTCACCTTCAGGATTTTAGAATTGAGAATCTTTTACTCAGATGGTATCAAAAGAAGACAAACTTTTGAAAGGTTTATAGAGTTTTCACATCATTCACAAATAGTTTCCAAGGGTTGGAACTTATTTTGAGTCTTCACTTCATTATTTTCATATTTCTTTATGACAACCTTATCATTTTTTTTCAATTAGGAGATTGAATCTCCCTAAATCACTTCCTTTCATAACCTGTGTAAGAATAATAATGTTGTTGATTGAACCCACACATACTTTTTGTGTGCCTGAATCCACCACAATTCCAGTAATACTGATATAAAGAGTATTTACCTCTAAAAATGCCATACTGATCATACTTGTGAATGTGTTTCTCACCCACCGTATTCCCTTTATTTTTCTATACAACAACCTTTCAATTATCAAATGCATTCCTTCTTTTAGTTTCTAAATTATTGGAACCCGAGGTATTAGAAAAATTTCCATAATTATAATGTTTCAAAACATTCCCATAATTTTTGGTCTTAGCCACATTCCTAACATTTTCAAATTTCTTCATTTCAAAAAATATTTCATTCTTATTATCACCCTTTGAAGGTACCTTTTGTTGAAACTTCTCATGTTTCTAATTACGAGGAACTTATCCAACATCAGTGATAGTGTTTTGGATATCTATCATTTAGAAGGTGAAGCAAACTAGTAGTGGACTATAATTAAAAATACAAGGCAGTAAGATGAAATTGAATCCATGGAATGGGACAAATTCAAAAACTTGTTTTTCAATAAGTTCTTCCCTCATATTCTTTAAAAAAAGATGGAAAAGGAGTTACTTGAGCTTATGCAAAGGGATGATGAATCTATTGGTACATATGAGGAAAATTTTACTAGACATTCTGAGTATGATTTTGGATTTATTATCCAACCTGAAAGTAATGTTGATCGATCCTTCAGTGGATTAAAACCGATCATAAAATGGAATTAGGTATAAGAGATTTTAGTAGTTAAGAATATATTTTCCATTATGATATCAAGGTAGAAAACGAATTTAGTGTTACATATCTATCTCATGGTTTTGTTAAGAAATGAAATATGGAGTTCAAGGGAAAATCTGAAAACAATGATGAAAAGAAGATAAATGTTTCTTTATGCCCAATGTGTGGAAAGAAGCATAGTGGAGATTGTCTTAAAGGGACTAAAAAATGTTTCAAGTGTGGAAAACAATGTCATCATGTAGTTGAGTGTCAAAGTAATGGGAAAAAGGTTTCTAATGATGTGGATGGAGAAATAACTACAGATAACACACCTCCAACAATTCAATGCTAAAAGTGCAAGCAAATGGGTCATTATGATAATCAATTCCCTAATCCAAAGGTTAAGGATGATCAACGTCAACACACTCTTAAGGAAAAAGACAAAGGGAAGTCACATGCAATCACTATTGATGATTTTGAGTATGACAACGAAGTGGTGGAATGATTTAATGTTTATGTAATGGGATTCCAAAATAGTAATGTGGAATCTCATTTATAGTATTGTGAAATATTGGAATATCTATGTATTGGTTTATTGTGGTTTTCAATAATTATATGTTACTGGTAACCATGAAAAGTGATTGATTTTTTTGGAAATCACCTGATATGAGGATAATGAAGGGAAAAGAATATACTATGATGTTTGATAGCATTAATGAGCTCATGACTGATAAAAGGAAAAAGTGATATCATGGTTTGAGTATATATAATATTTGGTATGAATAAAGAGTTGATTTTGATAGAGTGTATGTTTTTACTAAGTTTCTATGGTAATTCATGTCATTACTTTGTTTTAAGAGAATTCATGAATGAGGTATTCACATGTTTGGAATTTGACAACCAAGAGCATCCAAATGAGATATGGGAGATAAATGTTAAGTCGATTTTGTTCACCTCTTTCTAATTTTTTTATATTTTCAGTTTTTGGAAGGATTGAAATGTTACCCATTGATGGATAGTATAAGTTATATTCTAGTTTATGTTTGTTAGATTAATGTTTCATCTCACTATAGGTGTACTTATTCATATTTAATAACATGTTATACCATTTTTTGAGATAGATAGACTCACATATCATAATATTTCATGATCTTCTAGCACTTTACGAATGAAAAATTCAACTTCATTTCTTTAAATTAGATATGAAGTGGAAATTTTTCACAACACGACCAATGATGAGATTGTACTAAAATCAAGTTAGAATTTAATCTAATTTTCTTCATCTTTAAGAAAAGAATCTTGAAAATCAAAAAAATGTTTTCATATTACCTTATTATCTGATTAACCATATGGTCCCTTAAATGATCACATATTTATTGCTTTTTGTTAGTTAACTTTCAACAAACCTTATTCTCTATCGTAATCCATTATAACTTAATGGTTATATTTCTTTCTATATCCATGTTTTCACTTCCCACCTATGTTCACCTATGTGAAAACCTAGTGATTATCTACTTTGGGTAACCGTTATGTTTCTAACTTTCCTTTATGAAGTGCTGTTTTAGTATTCCTTTTTACAATGTGGGTTTCTATGAATGAAAATTTCACGATAGCAAACGATTTATAACCCCTATGAATTTTGAGGGTGAAATTTATTTTAAGGGGTTGAATGTAACACCGCTATAATATATTAGATATATTCTTTTTAATTTATTTGATGTATTGTGTTGTACAATACACCAAGATTAGTTTGCGCTATACGCAACACCGTATTAGCTTGCATTATACGCAACACTATTCTTGGCTTGTATTGAACATAATTTCATGTTCTTGATAGAATTCATTTCATGAAACACTGAGTATAGATTTTATTCAATATATTAATGAATTATGTTTTGATTATGTTATACTCAACACCAAAGAAAGATTTTACTATATGAACCACTGACTTGGCTTCCAATACACACAAGAGAAACCTTCCTCGATAATGTGAATTGTATACGATATCCAGTTTCATTAAACAATGATATATTATTAAAATATATTTAATTAATGGGATATAAACTAACCATTATGAATAGTATTAACCAAATTTTGAATTTTATAACACTATAATTCATCTTACATATTTTTTATAACATGATATTAGAAAAAAATCAATTATTTTAGATAAAATAAGTATTTTTTAAAAAATACAGTTTTGCAACCTTTTGATGGCGCAACCATTTTAAATCTAGTTTTGAAACATTTATAAGTTAAATTTGAGAAAATAAACATCTTCTTTGAAATAAGGATATAATAATTTACAATGGATAAATATTTGATATTTTTCTGAAAATTTTCAAATTTTGATGAATAGTAAAAATATGCAAAATTTTAATTAAAAACATAATTTTTTTCATTAAGATAATTTGTATCATTAAATTTTAATATTAAATGGTTTTAAAGTATGAATAAAATATATTTTGGAAATTTAATATAATTTATTTCATTAGAATTAATTTCATATTGAATTAATAGATAAAAATATTTCAATATTTTGCAATGTTATAACTTTTTAAAAATATGTTTTCTCTTCTCAAAAACGAGAATAATTTGAAACTAATTTATGAAAATTATGTGTTTTGAATTTGGAAAAATGGATTCTATATTTAGAATCATAATTTCTAAATTGTTTGAACTGGTTTATTTTATTTTTTAACATTATGAATAGTAACTTCAGTTATTATTTATTTACCATGGTTAAAGTGTAAATCTGTTAAATAAGGGGAAAAATAATAATTTAATAATAGAAAACTACACTAAAATGTGTCCTAACCAAATTAGATAAAATTATTACAACCATGGAAATCCTTGGGTCAATTTGGGGACCCCATAGATTCACATGGATGAGAAAATAACATTTTATAAGAATGAATTTTATATAACGATAATTATAACCTAAAGATATAACTTTAACTAAATCGATTTTAATATAGGGTTATATAATAGATATATAAGTATATAAATATTAATTTTAAATATAAAAAAATTTCATAAATCATGGTATTTTATTTATAATTTTTATTTATTATATAAATATATTTATTTATGACACAATTAAGATGTAGTGATTACCTCATTAATGAAAGATTCAAATAAAAGAATTTATAAATATTAAAATAAATTTAATTTGAACATTTTGATGCCATAAAAATATTTTATGAATTCAATTGACACACTAGAGATGTGTTTAAGACTTCTTTTCTAAGTAATTAGTTTCTATGAATTTTTAAAAATTCAAATATGAAGAGTGTCCAAAATTAACATAATTCATAATTTAAAAAATAAAATATTTTATTAAATGATATTAAATTCCTAAAAATATAATATTAGAAAAAATGGTTAATAGAAGTCAAAATATGTCGTAAATAACCTTTTTGTGGGTCTTTTGACAGGATATAGTAATTATATTAACCCATAACGTGTAAATAACATGATATCATGGTATGATTAAAAAGGGTAAAATAAGGGTAAAACAAACAAGGTAAGGATAAAAAAATATTTAAAACTTATCAAAAAATTAATAGATGATATATATTTGAATAAAAATAATATTATATTCAAATTAGATATGTTTTGGACCATTTGATGTTGAAATTTAATTTATAATAAATTAATATTTTGGTACATTCCTAAAGTTCCCCTCTCTTTTATTATAAAAGGGCACCTCCTCCCTCTCCTCTTCACTCCAATTTGAGACTTCAATCTCAGCCAAACCATGCCCATTTTTCTTCTCAACTTCCCTAGTTACATTATATATGTGATGGTATTCTCAAATGACCAACTCTAGTTCTCTAAGAGAATATTTAAAGGAGGTACGTCAAGGAAGAGGTAATCTCTTATGCTGATTCATTCAAATTTATTTATTATTAAACTTCTTCTGCTATAGATGTTTCATTATAAATTAATTTGATAAGTATCACTAATATACATATACGTCATTATAAATATGAAACAACCCTATTTCACCTATTATTCTTCCTACGAAAAACATAATCACCGCACGTGCGTACGTACAACTTTCTGACTACACGACGTGGTGTAATCTGCTATTCCCCACCACCTTACAAGAATGGCTAAAATGGTGGAAATAATAACTATATAATATTATTATAACATTATAATAATTATGATATATTATACACCATCCACTTCAATACCTTTCAACAAATATGGGAATAATATCATCGCTCGTGCGAACATACGACTTACCGTCTCCATGATGTGATGAGATACATTCTCTATGTTAACCATTCAAGAATGATTGTAAAGTATATATAATAAATAATCCTGAAATATATGAAATAATAATTCTACTGGATATATATATATATATATATATTTCATTTAATTACATCCATTTATTTAAATAAAAAATGAAAACAACATTCATGCGTATGTATGACCTACCGTCTCCATGAATGGTGTATTCCATTCCATTTAATGATATATTATATATATTTATATACTAAATATATATGATATATAAATCATTTTTTAAATTCATGAAGTAAGTAAATTATTATATAAGTTAACAAATGAATAATAACAAGTCTAAACACATACGATAAATAAAAGGATTATTACCCAAATGTTGATTTAACATGGAATTGACAAATGAACAGGTAATATAATGTTTTATGTGAATGATATATGATTTCATAAATATTATTATGGTTCTGTTACAGGTAAATAACATGTTTAATCCCATTATACAGTAGATTTAGACACATATAGAAGAAATTGGACCTAAAGTAAGGTATAATTTTGCAATCTCATTATTATCCGAGATTGTTTATTAGTAAGTATTTAATGGGGTATATTTGTCATTCATGTGCTTGTTTTCTTATAATGTTTTCACAAAATGTTTAATAATATTCTATATATGTTTTAAGTGATTTTTACTATTTTTTACTTTTACAATATGGTTTGGAAGGAAACTTTCATTCATTTACCATAGGAGTTACTTTTTGAATTCACTAAAAAAGGTATGAGGGGAATGTTTTTTAACTTGTACGACATGAAAAGATTTTTAGAATTTCATATAGAATTATTTACATGAATATTATTTATAATTTATTATTTTTATTTTCAATAAACTTCTTTTCTTTTAAAATTGCATGACATTTTGAGAAAAGAAAATGTTTTTGAAGACGAAAGTATATTTTACTCAAGAATTAAGTTCATGTGTTTTATCAAAATTATTTTCTATCTAAGATGACATAAGGTTATGTTTATATCCCTATTGTTACATTTATTTGATTACGTTATGATGTAATTAATTTCATGAAGTCCATTTAACTCCTATGGATTACGTTTTACTGGCATGATGTTTTAGAATCCCAATTTATTTCAAAGGTTATGCTATGACGTGTGATTTATGTTTTTTATGGCACATGTAAGAATGATTCCAATATGAGATGGGTGGTATGTATATCTCACTCCAATTTATTTGGGAAAGATTTATATCTCATGAGATAGACTTGGCTGGAATGACAAGTAAATCCAGTTCAGTAATATAGAGCTGGAACGACAAGTAAACCCAGTTAGTAATGGACTTTGTCCACTATGATGGTCTTGGAAGTAATGCCTTGTCTACTATGGAAATAATAATATATACTTATTAGTTTAACACAACTACATGTTTTATGACAATACTATTCTATCTTGTTTAATGTTCCTTATGATTTATTCCTTACATACTACCAAGATTTTTGTCATTGCTCATGATTTTGATGTTTAATCATTTTGTTCATGTTTTTATATTCAAATGTTTAAGGTTTGTTTTATGTTCTCCATGTTTACCCTTAATAAGCATTTAAGCTCACCATTTCTATTTTTTGCATTACCCTAGGATATAAATAATGGTTTTAGGTAGGAAAACAAAAGGGAAAGATCTTTATGGGAGATATTGATGATCTTCCACCATGATTAGAAGATTCTATTTCATGTTACCAAAGACACTAAACTAATACAGTCTTTAGTAAATTTTTTGATTCATGTATTAAGTATTCTGAAAAAGTAATGTAATTTCTATGTACGCCAAGTGTGGGTCTCTATAGTTGGTATCATACTGAAGGTTTAGTTAACATTTGGAAACATGGATGTAAAATCATTTGTGAGATCCCAAGTGATATTTATATGGTTTGTCTAGTAATGTACCTAAGGTTTAGTATAATTATAAGATACAGTCCTAGAATTATGTTAATGATCATGAATAATCTAGTATTATACCTAAGATGTTAGATATTTAAATTACTCCACATGATTATGTTGCTTTCCTAGTATGTTTTTTTCCTATCACACTATTCTTCTTTGGGTTTTAGACAATGGTTGAAACCTGAAAGAACCAAGTTAACGATCAATATACTGGGAAATACAATGATTTTCCTCCTGAAAACCCAAATGTTATGGGAGATGGAATAAAAAATCTTATTTCTATACTTACACAAGATATGAATCATTATTAACTCCCAAATGAGCAGAGAAAGGAACAACATTCTATTGAGTCCTTCATGAGGCAATTCCCACGTTCTTTTAGTGGGTGTTCGGATCCACTTTTTTCTAAATAATGGATCCATACCATTGAAAAGATATTTTCCATCCTTCTCTATTGGAATATAAAAAGGTAATTTTTTATTTCTATCATTTAGAATGTAATGCAGACCAGTGGTGGAATCTAGTAAAAAATACAAGGTTTCAAGATGAAATTCAATCCATGGAATGAGGTGAATTCAATAACAAGTTTGTCAATAAGTACTTCCCTCGTATTCTATGAACAATGATGTAAAATGAGTTCCTTGTTCTTAAGTAAAAGGATGATGAATAAGTTGGTACATACAAGGAAAATTTTTCAAGACATTCAAGGTATGCTTCTAGCTTTAACATCCAACCTGAAAGTAAAGTCGATCAATTATTCAGTGGCCTAAAACTGAGTCTTCAGAGGGAATTAGCTATAATAGATTTCAGTAGCTATGAAGAGATTGTGAATTGTGATATCAATTTAGAAATGGATGTTGGTGTCACATATATATCTTATGGTTTTGATAAGAAAATAAAGATGGAGTTCAAGGTTAAATCTCAACAAAAAATTCTGAAAACAAGATAAATGTTTCATAATGATCAATGTGTGGAAAGAAACATGGTGGAGATTGTCTTAATGGGACTAAAAAATGTTTCAAGTGTAGAAAAGAAGGTCATCGAGAAGTTGAGTGCTAATATAATGGGAAAATGGTTTCTAATGATGTGAATGTAGAGAAGACTATAGGGAATTCACTGCCAACACTTCAATGCTACAAGTTCAAGGAAATGGGGCATTATTCTAATCAATGCCCAAATATAATGGTTAAGGATGATCTAGGTCAGCACCTTCTTAAGGAAAAATACAAAGGGAAGTTAGATGAAATAACTATTTATATTATTGAGTATGAAAATAAAATGGTGTAATGATTATGTGTTCATGTAATGGGATTCCAAAATAGTGTTTTGGAATATCATTTATAGTATTATGGAATATTGGAATATCTATGTATTCGTTTATTATGGTTTTCAATAATTATATAGTACCGGTAACCATGAAAAGTGATTGATTTTTTGTAAAGCACATGATATGTGCATAATGATGGGATAATGAGATAATAATATTTCTGATAGTATTAATGCGCTCATGACTGATAAAAGGAAAAAGTGATATCATGGTTTGAGTATATAGAATTTTTGGTACGTGGAAAGAGATAATTTTGAGAGAGTGTATGTTTTCACTAAGGTTCTATGGTAATTCATGTCATTAACATGTTTCAAGAGAATTCATGAATGATGTTTTCACATGTTTGGAATGAGACAACAAAGAACTTCCAAATAATACATGAGAGATAAATTTTAAGTCAATTTAGTTCACCTATTTATAAAAATATTATATTTTCGGTTTTTGGAAGGATTGAAATGTTATCCATTTATGGATAGTATAAGTTATATTCTGGTTGATGTTTGTTGGATTAACGTGTTATCTCACTATAGGTGGACTTATGCATATTTGATAACCTGTTATAACCTTTTTTTTGAGACAGATGGAATGACTTATCATTCTATCGCATGATCTGCTAATGCATTACAAAAAAAATCATCTTCATTTTTTAAAATTAGAGATGAAGTATAAATTGGTCAAGGCATTACCAATTATGATATTGGTCTAAAATCAAGTAATTATTACATATCATGTTCATCATATTTAGGAAAATTAACTTGAAAACAAATTGTTTTTTCTAGTACCTTCTTATCTGATGAATCATATGGTCCCTTAAATTATTGCATATTTATGGCTTTTTCGTAGTTAATTTTCTCAAAACCTTATTCTCTATCACTATCCATTAGAACTTGATGGATATATTTCTCTTCTATATCAATGTTTTCACTTCCCACCTATGTTCTCCTATGTGGAAACCTAGTGATGAGATACTTCGGGTAACCGTTATGTTTCTAAATTTCATTGTTAAAAAGAAGTTTTAGTATTCATTTTTTCAATGTGGGTTTACATGAAAGAAAGATTCAAGTATTAAACGATTTATAACCCTGATGATTTTTTTTGAAAAAATTCATTTATAGGGGGGTAAAATGTAACACACCAAAATTATATGAGATATATTCTTTTTAATTTCATTGATGTATAGTGTCGTATGCTACCCTAAGATTAACTTGTGTAATATGCAACACCGTATTAGCTTGCAGTATACACAACACTATTCTTGGCTTGGAATGAACACAATTTCATGATCTTCATAGAATTAATTTCACGTAACACTGAGTATATATTTTGATTAATTTATAAATGAATTTTTTTTATTATATTATATGCAACATCAAATTAATATTTCACTACACCCAGCACTGACTTGGCTTGCATTGGATGCAAGAGAGTCCTTCCCCGATAGCATGCATTGTACGCGATATTAAGTTTCACTAAACAATGATATGTTATTAAAATATTATTAATTAATGGGATATAAACTAGCTATTATGAATATTATAAACCAAAATTTTAATTTTATAACATTATAATTCTTCTTACACATTTTCTAGAACATCGTATTATAACAAAATCAATTTTTTTAGATAAAATAAGTATTTTTCCAAAAATACATTTTTGCCACCTTTTGATGGCACAACCATTTTAAATATAGTTTTTGACAACTTTATATGTTCAATTAGAAAAAATAAACTCTTCTTTGAAATAAGGATATAAAAATTTACTTTGGATAAGTTTTTTATATTATTCTCATAGCTTTCTTATTTTGATAAATAGTAAAAATATTCTAAATTATAATTTAAAACAACTTTTTTCTTCGAGATAATTTATATGGTTAAATTATAAAATTGAATTGTTTTAATGTATAAATATAATATATTCTTACAATTTAATATAATTTATGTAATTATAATTAATTTTACATTAAATTCATAGGTAAAAACATTTCAATCTTTTTCAATGTTTTAACTTTTTTAAAACCTATTTTTTTCTTTTCAACAATGGGAATAATTTTAAAATAATTACTGAAAATTTTGGGTCTTGAATTTGGAAAAATGGATTCCATATTTGGAATCAGAAGTTCCAAATTGTGTGAATATGTACCTTTTATTTTGGGATATTATGAATAGTAATATCAGTAATTATTTTATTTACCATGGATAAAGGTTAAATCTTGTATATAGGGGTAAATAATAATAATTTAATAATTTAAAACTACCCTAAAACGTGTCCTAATACTATTGGATGAAATAATTCCAACCATGGGAATCCTTGGGTCTATTTTTGGACCCCATGGATGCACTTTTATGTTAAAATGACATTTTATATTAATGAATTTAAAGTAGATATAATTATAACATAAAGATATATCTTTTACTCAATAGATTTTAATATAGGGTTGTATAACAGATATCTAATTCAATAAATATTAATTATAAATATAACAATATTTCATACATCATGTTATTTTATTTATAATTTTTATATGTTAGAGAAATATATTTATTTATGACACAATTATGATGTAGTGATTACCTCATTAATGAAAGATTCAAATAAATGAATTTATAAATATTAAAATAAATTTAATTTAACATTTTGATTTCATCAGAGAATTTTTTGTATAAAATTGATATAATAGTGATTATTTTAAGCCTTTTTTTGAAGGAATCAATTTTTATGAATTTTTAAAAAGGAAAATATGAATAGTGTCCAAAATTGGCATAATCCATACCTTAAAACATAAAATAGTTTATCAAATGATATTAAAATTTAAAAAATCTAATATTCCGAAAAATGGTTAATATAAGTCCAAATATGTCAAAAATAACTTTTTTGAGGGTCTTTTGACATGATATGATAATTATATTAACCCACAATGTGTAAATAACAGGATATCATGGTTAGATTAAAAAGGGTAAAATAAGGGTAAAACAAAAAAGATAAGGATAAAAAATATTAAAAACTTGTAAAATAATGATTGGATGATGTTTATTCAAGACAAAATAATATTATCTTTAAATTAAATATGTTTTGGAACATTTTATGTTGAAATTTAATTTATAATAAATTAATATTTTGGAACATTCCTAAAGTACCCCTCTCCTCTCTTATAAAAGGGAACCTCCTCACTCTCCACTTCACTCAGTTTTAAGCCATCAATATCAGTCAAAACATAAAAATTTATCTTATAAAAATTAAAATTTACATTATATAGGTTTTGTTTTTCCCAAAAGACCAACTGTAGTGCCCTAATAAGAAATTTAAAGGAGGCATGTTAAGGAAGAGGTAATCTCTTTTACTGATTCTTAAAAATTTATGTATTCTTCAACTTCCTATTATTTAGTTGTTTCATTATAAATTAATGACATTAGTATCAATCATATAGTGATATGTTATTATAAATATTAAACAACCCTATTTTACTTTCTATCCATCCTACGAAAAACAAAATCCCTGCATGTGCGTACGTACGGATAACCGTCTCCACGCTGTGGTGTAATCTGTTTTTCACCACCACCTTACTTGGATGGGTATAGTGGTGAAAATAATAACTATATAAGATTATTATAACATGATTATAATTCTGAGATATTATACAAAATCCAATTCTATACAGTTCAACAACTATGGGAACGATAGCGTCGCTCGTGCCTACGTATGACTTACCGTCTCCACGACGTGATGCGATTCATTCTCCATGATAACCATTAACGAATGATTATAAATTCTATATAATAAATAATCATGAAATATATGATATAATATTGTTACTGTATTTATATATATATATATATATATGTCATTTAATTAATTCCATTCAATTTAATAAGGAAAAAAACAACGTTAATGCATACACATGGCCTTCTGTCTCCATAAATGGTGTATTCCATTCCATTTATCGATCTATTATATATATTTATATACTGAATATATAAGATATATGGATCATGTTTTACATTATTGAATTATTTAAATTATTATCTATGTAATAATATGAGTAATAACAAGTCCAAACACGTACAATAAATAAAACAATTATTAACCAAAAATGTTGATTTAACATGGAATTGACAAATGAATGGGTAATATAAAGTCGTATGTGAAGCATATATGATATAATAAATATTATTATGTTTTTATAACAAGTTAATAATATGTTTAAAACCACTATATAGGAGTTCCAGACACATATATAAGAAATTGGACCTAAGGTAAGGAATAATTTTTCAATCTCATTATTATCTGAGATTTATTATTCCTAAATATTTACCGGGGTATATTTTTTATCCATTTCCATGTTTTATAAATTATATTAATAATTTTTTTAATATTAATCTATATATTTTTAGGTCATTTTTATCCTTTTTATACTTTTCCTATATGTTTTGGAAGGAAAATTTCTTTTTTTTACTAGAGGAGTTTCTTTTTGACTTCTCTGACAAAAGTACGAGGGGAATGTTTTTTAACTCATAAAGCATGAAAAGAATTTTATACTTTCATAGAGAAATATTTCCATGAATATTACTTTACAAGTATTAAATTTTATTTTCAATTAACTTCTTTAAATTTAAATTTTTAGACATTTTGAGAAAAGAAAATGTTTTTGAAGATGAAAGGATATTTTCCTCAAGAAATTAAGTTCAACTGTTTTATCAAAATTATTTTACATATAAGATGACATAGGGTTAAGTTTATATCAATATTATTACCTATATTTGATTACATTATGATGGAATTATTTTTATGATGTCTATTTATATTATATGGATTATATTATAATGGCATGATGTTTAAGAATCCTATTTTATTACATGGGTTATGCTATGATGTATGATTTATATTTTTGTGGCACATGTAAGAATGATTTAAATATGATATGGGTGGTTCCTATATCTACCTCCGAGAGATTGGGTAAGATTTATATCCCCTGAGATAGACATGGATGGAATGACAAGTAAATCTAGTTCAGTAATACAGGGCTGGAATGGCAAGTAAACCCAGTTCAGTAATTGAATTCGTCCACTATGATAGTCTTGGAAACAATGCCTTGGCTACTATGGAAATATTATTATGTGATTATTTGTTTTACACAATTATATGTTTTATGAAAATGTTATTCGATCATGGTTAATGTTCCTTTATGATCTATGCCTTACGTACTTCCATGATTTATGTCATCGCTCATGATTTTGATGTTTAAAATTTATGTTCATATTTTTATCTTCATATGCTTATGGTTGATTTTATGTTCTCAATGTTTACCCTTACTGAGCATTTGAGATCAGCTTGTCTATGTTTTATTTTATCCAGGATATAAAGAAAGGTTTTAGGTAGGAAAACAAAGGGGGAAGATCTTTATGGCAGATGTTCAAGATATTTCACCATGATTAGAAGATTATGTTCCATGTTTCCAAAGACAATAAACTAATACGGTCTTTGGGATTTTGTTTGTGTCATGTATCAAGTATTCCCAAAAATTAATGTAATTTCCATGTATTCCAAGTGTGGGTCTCTACATCGGAGCAATTATGACTTTTTCAATGCTTCTCGATTCTTCTGAAAACATCTACAATATTCATCTCTTCTTTTCCAGAATCCCATTTCAAATGTTAATATGATTACAATTGATGAGAAATACATGGTTCTAAAACTGATTCTCCCATAAAAATTTCTTCAAAACAATGCTTGAAACAATACGAAATGAATGTGTTTGAGGAAATTCACTTCTCCACTTGAGATACAATCACTCTTTCAAATGAAATGCTCCCCCTTTGACAATACATTCATCAGTCTCCTTATATTTTCTTTTTATCATTACCCACATGAGAAAACACACTTCAATCACCAATATGTGATTTTATCATGACTACATTCACGACTTTGACTTTATTAAGGATCAACTTTAGCATTGACTGAGTTCAATTAAAATCTATTGTAACTTTTTCATTCATTCCTGCTTCTTTATTTTCATCTCAATAAAAGAATGATCTTTTCTGAATACAATGGTCTGGATACAATTATCCAAAATAAGATCATGTTGGATATGATAATCTTGGATACAATAATTCTGGTTATGATCATGCTGAAGATGATCATTGATAATTTCTGGTTACAATTGCTGGATACGATTTCTGATCATTTCTAGTTATGATTGCTGAATATTACCGCTGATCATTTTTGGTTACGATTATTGGATATGATCGATGATCATTTCTGGTTACTATTCAATACAATTTGATAAGGATGATCTTCCCAGATATAGTACAAAACAATATGAATATGATTCATTCTGAATCAACACCATATCATTCATTTTTTCATCCTGAATACGATTGTTTTGAAAATCAATCAGTGTCTCATCTTCTATCGGCATCACCTATTCCATCGCACCACCTTGATCGTAACTACATTCCAACAGTATCACCTTTCCCATGGGAATCACCCTTTTCAATCAGAATTACATATTCAATGGGCATAACTTTTCACTTCCACTCGGTATCTGATTATTTGGAAAGACAATCGATACAATCTGGATATGATTGTTTTGAAAGACAATATGCACCACTCCTTTATTTTATAATTATTTTGAAAAAAAACTTGAATACAATTCTTTGTCAATTGGTTGCCTCTCTTTTACTCCCCTTTTCTTCTATCAATATTTTATCATAAGTTATCACATCAAATCTTGATTTATATGAAATAAAAACTAGAAAAGAATCATCACAATTAACATGGGTCTAATTCCTTTCATTACAAACCCAAAAAAAATTGTTTCCACAAAACAATGTAAATTGGTTTCATTTCATCAAAAAAATCCTTGAAAATAATAGAAAACACTTGAAACCATCACCACATTGATCATCAGTTTGGTCCCAATAGTTATATCCTTCCCCCTCTATAAATTTCTTCCATGGAATTTAAACTCGTATTCTCAGTTGAGAATAAGTGAGGGTACTTTTGTTTCATTGTTTCCTTTAGATCCCAAGTCTACTCTTCACACTTTTGGTTCCTCCAAAACATTTTGATATGCTGAGTAGTCTTTTTGTGTATAACATTTTCTACATGGTCTTAGATTTTTACTAGATTCCATTTTTAGGAGAGGACATTCTCCAATTGTACCACCTATAGATTTCGTACATGTGAGGGTTCCAGTATGTACTTCCTCAGGAGACATATGTGGAACATGTCACGAACTTGATCCATAGTTGGTGAAGTGCAAGATAATAGGCCACTGATTTTTTGTGATTAACCATCTCAAAGGAGATAATGTACCTTGGGATAAGATTCCCTTTATTTACATACCGCATGAATCTATTCCACCGTGATAATTGAAGGATGACTTTATCTCTAATGTAGAAATCCTAGTACCCTGGACGGTTGTCATCCTAAATCTTTTACAGACTCTGAGAATAATTTATATATTTTTGGATGGTTTGACCCTTTTGTATTATTTTCTTCCATGATCTGGTCAAAGTATCTTTCATTCCGCAACTTCATCCTAACAGGTTAGATTTATATGTCACTTCCTGTATAGTGATCATACGAATCCATCTGAATACTCGAGTGAAATAAATTTTTGTATAAGAAATGAACCAATGAGAGATGTTGATCTTGTCTTTATTTCAATTACACTAAGCATGCTCTTAGCATGTCTTTGAGAATTTGAATAGTCCATTCAAATTGGTCATCCATTTGGGGGTGATAGGCATGATGAAATTCAATTCAGTACTCAAATAAAGATGAATAATACTCTAGAATTTTGATGCAAACCTTGGATCACAATCAGATATTTTCTAAAGTGGAACCCCATGCAACCTCATTACTTCATTCACATATATCATATAATTTTATTCAAGAGAGATATGTTCCTGAATTTCAGTAATGTGGGATGTATAGGTGAGTTGATCCACCACAAAACATATTGTATTTCTTCCTTTGGATGTATTTGGGAGAACATTGATAATGAAAATGGTGAAATTCTCCCATTTCCACAGGATTATTGGTAATGATTGCATCATCCCATTGGATTTCTATCATTCCTATTTAACATGATAACATGTCAAACACTATGAGACGTATTCTAGAATCGCCTTCTTTTAGTTTTCCCTCCAAAAGTGTTCTTAAAGATCATGGTTCGTCTTGGTGCTTAAAGGATGGATGGAAAAATATGAGATATGTGAATTATCCAATAGATTCCTATTTATCTCAGGTGATGCTGGAACACAAAGCCTCATTCCAAACCAAATCACACCAAAATAATTTAAATGGAACTATTGTAGCTTCCCTTTCTTTACTACAATCACCTTTTATCAAAGATGAAAATCATCCCATTTTGCCTCTATGAATATAAGTTATTTCTCAATCCGCATCACAGATAGAGTAGCATATTATTCTCTACTAAGATCTTCAACTACATTGTTTTGTTTCTTTGGATGATAGTGAATAGAGATATCATAGTAATTGATTATCTATAACAATCTCCATAGATATGTTTAGATCATTTTGTGTGAATATATATTTTCGGCTCTTGTGATCGATATATTTTACTCACTTTTCACTATCGAGGTAGTGCCATCATATTTTTATTTATAGATCACAACTACTAGCTCTAAATCATATTTTGGGTAGTTCTTATTCTGTATATTCAACTATCATGAGTTGTAAGCTATCACATTATCATTATTCATGATCAAAAAAACCAATACTTTCTTTAAATCATTAATTTATATCACAAAAATTTCACCAGTTGTTGTAAATGTGAGTATAGGTGTAGTGATCATCCTTTTCATTATCTCTTTTAATCATTCCTCACATTTTTTTTCCATACATACTTTACGCTTTTCCTTGTTTACATAGTTATAGGGATATAGAATCATGATGAATTTCTCACAAAATTTCAGTAGTACCCAACCAATTCAATAAAACCATGGAAATATGTGACACTAGTGGGTCAGGTCCACTCATCAATTTCATTTGACTTAGAAGGGTCTACATAAATTCCATCAAATGTGATCACATGCCACAAGAATGTGACTTTTTGTTTCCAGAAGTCACACTTGCTATACTTAGCATACATTTTCTCCTTGCCTAATCTCATTAATATAATACTTGTATTCATTTCATGTCCCTCATTTTTGTCAAATTAAATTATAATATCTTTAATAAACACCACCAAATACATGTTTAGGTATTATATAAAGACTATATTAATCACATACAAGAATATTTCATGGGAATTAGTATGTTTGAATGGAATTGCTTTGAAATAATAGTGTTCATACCTTATACGAAAAGATTTCCTCTGAATATCTTCTTTCTTCACGTTCAGTTAATGATATCCAGAACAAATATCCAACTTCGATAAGTACTGGGATCCTCTTAGTTGATCAACATGAAATAAATCAATGGTAGAGGAAACTTTTTCTTTATAGAGATCGTGTTGAGCTACTGGTAATCTATATACACATGCATTGTTCCATCCTTCTTATTGACAAACAACACTGGAGCACTCCAAGTTGAAGCACTAGGGTGTATGAACCTTTTTTTTCCAAATGGTCTTAAAGCGGATTCATTAACTCTTCTAGTTTGACCAGGGCCATCATACCCATGTATTTATAGATTAGAGTAGGTCCAAGTATGATCTCTATTGTGAAATATAGCTCATGATATGGGGGTGTCCAAGTAACTCTTTAGAAAATACATTAGTTTATTCCCTAACAATGGTAATTTCTTCCATGTTGATACCTTCATTTGACTAAACCCTTTAATAAAGGTATGATTCTTTATAAGGTATCAAAACCCATACAGTTGACGGATATTTCTAAGGCTTTTTATGATCTTCAATTTATTTTTATATGAGAATGGGATGTTTTGGAATATGAAAATAGATTTCTTCTATTATGAAAATTGATGTGTGGTCTATATATGAGAGCCAATCCACACCTAGTATAGCATTGAATTCCACCAAAAAATGTATTATGAGAATTGCTGGAAGAATCCTCCCACATACTCTAGTAGGATAAGGGTTCAACATTTGGGTGTAAATGATTTCACTACTAGGTGTTTTTATAGAAACCAGTACTTCAAGGTATTAGTTCTTTGATTAAATAGTTCTACCAAACTTGAAGGATATAAAGGAGTTCATAAAAGAAGAATCAAATCAATCCTTTTCCATTATTGAGTGAATAAGAATTGTACCTTATACAACATCATTTTATTTCTCCACACTATAGTAGTAATGGAATATGGTTTCCCTTAATACTTAGTATTTGGTGGATATGATGTTGATTACCAACAATTATTCGAGGTTTAGTGCACTGGCTTGAATAGTTCCCTTTCTCCATAAAATTGATGCATTGAACCGTGGGAAAGGCATTAATAGATTACATCCCTTTCTTTATGATGTTGGTTGGCTCCTTCATGTCTCTTCAACATTCCTGAGCTTGGTGGCCTTCACTCCCGCACTTGTATCATTTCTCCATCACTTTGATAAAATCAATATGATGTTTCTTCCCACATTTTGATATATGGTTAGTTGGATACTCTTTCCTCCTTTTTCTTTTGACCCACAAAATTGAAACTCAATTATCCTATTCTTCCTTTTATAACCATTGTGCCATTATCTTAACCCCATATCAAATTTTAGAGCACATAGAACCACCACTTCATTTATTTCAAAGTCTCAGATTTATAATTCCATTCAATGGGGTGGATTTAAAGTACTAATGAATATTTCTATTTTTTTAATTTGTAATAATAATACCCTAGAAAATATTCAATCCTTTTGAAGTTTTACCCATAAGACATGATAGATTTACCTTCATGTTTTATCTCTAAGAATCCTCTATCTGTCTTTATTTGAAGATCTCGAGGGAAATAATTGGTAATACATATTTTCTAAAATTATTCAAACTCAATATATTCTATTTAATCATTTGGATTAGTCTTCATTACCAATTCCCACAATTCTTCATTTTCTCCATCAAATGAAAAACCATAAGAGTCAACTTCTCCTTCTCAGAATCATGTATTACAGAAATGATATTCTCATTTTAGTTAACTAGATGTTCTCTGGGAAGTGAATCCTAAGTATCAATAAAAATCAGTGGTCATTACCACAAAAAGGAATCAATGGTTAGTTGATCCTTTTTGGGTGAAGGTAGATGTTCCAAATGATTTAGGTTATTATTCATATCCTAAGATAGGTGGGTAATCACACTATAATGTTTTCAATTCCACCTCCTATAGCATTGGGTTTGTCTTTCAAAAATAATTTCACTGTCCCTCATATAGATTTTTGTCATGGTTTCTCGTGGTTACCACCATTTTATGAAATATGAATTTTTTTTACAAATTAATTCCACAAAGTTTGAATAATTTATTCCCTTTTTCAATTAACTATAAGGTATTATATCTTGGGATCCATATGATTAAAATTATTCTAAAACAATTATTCTTGGATTCTTATATATACTTAGTCCTATACTAAGGGTTTTCACTACTATTCTCTAATACTGGTTCCCAAATTAACTAAACCATGTTCTGGAACAAAATATAGGAACCCTACATTTTCTTACATGACTATTAATTCATTTGAATGATAAAAGACATAATAATGTTACATATCCTGTATCAAATGGTTTAGTATCTTGGAAAAATTATGCCCATACACAACTTTTATATAATAAATCACAAACAATATTTTATTTATTTACTATCTAAATTCTCAGTATACCATACATTTTCTTTAGTATAAGTAATCACTTGAGGATATACATCCATGAAAAGGGTGATCTAAAATCCCAATTAGGGGATACAAGCAAACCTGAATCAATATAACATCGTTGAGCATAATCATCATCATATCAAAATAAGAAGTGGATCATAATAATACTCCTGATAGAAATGATTAGATAAAGTAATAGAATGTAGAAATTTATAAAAATTAAACATAATGTCTTAGTGGTCAAATACCACAAATATTTGTGAATAAAGTGAACATCATGTCCATGCATAACGTACGTGCATAATTATAATATCATTATTGTGAAAAATATAGCAGCATATTAACACATATTTCACCTTATCTCATGAGATAAATAAAATTAACTAATTCTTTAGAGATAAATATAATTCAGGGCACACACATCACATCATAACATTTACATAATCTTGCGTGAAACATAAAACATATATCAATTAATGTCATGAAGTAAACCCAAGAAATAGATTTGGTTTAATATGGATTTCATAAATCATATATTCATGAATAAAATTTTCTATTAACCAATGAAATATGGAAAAAAATACTTGGTATATGAATCATCAATCCTTAGTGAAGAATAAATAATTTCATTAGTGTCGAGATGTGTTTTGGAAAGAAGAGTTATTTTAGAAAATTTATAAATTTTTCATAAAAAGTAGTTGGAAACATTTATATCCTCAAAATAAAAATAGAATAAAAATGAAATTATAATTATGGAAAATTAAATGAATATAAATACTGAATTTTTTGAGGAATAGGGAAAACCTAAGGAAATGAAGTTGGGTTTGAGAATCCCCTTACCTTAATTCTCGCTTAATTTTGTTTTTTTTTCATCTCATCAATAAAAAAATTCATATTCATTAAAACACTGATACAGAAATGAATTATAGTCATTTTATAAAAATATTTATCAATTATAATAATTATATGATATTTTTTAATTTCTGTTGATGAAATTGATTCATTTTTATATCATATTTTACTTAATGATTTTCAATATTGGAAAAATTTTATTATTACATTAAATGTAATTTATAAATTTTTTATATTAATTTCATAAGCATAGATTAAATTAAATTAAAAATTTATATATTATATATGATTTATACTATCCATCCATGAAGGAGGTTATAATAATTTTCTTGGAAATTTCTTCATAGGTGGTTAACAGACCTTTAGTGGGACATTGTCGAAAGTGTGGGAAAATGAAGAGTAATATTTTTGTATGTCATATATAAAATATTTTTAGTAGAATTATAATAATTTATTTAATTATAATATAATAAATAATTAATTTTAGAGTATATTTTTTTTAAGGTAATTTTTAAAAGAATGAGGAGAAGAAGAAAAGATGGTAGAGTTAATGGAAACGTACTCATTCCACGGTGTGGCTTCTCTTGTACGACACTATAATTCCATGGTGATTAGAGTTGGATTTCCTCCAAACATCCCTAAGGATTCATAGAGGCATAATAGGGAGTATTTTGGTAGATATTGGGCTATAGAATATATTGGAGGAGAGGGATTCCATGGGGGGGAGAGAGGGGTTATTTATATTAGAGGATAAGGGTATTTTTAGAATAACATATTTAATAAAATTATTTATCAAAGGTAAAACATGAAAGAATTAATTTATGACTTTATGAATCAAATATTAACATCATATAACTAGTTTAAGACTTTAAATACTCTTTATAATTCAAATTCATTATTTTATGAAAAAGTAATGTAGAAGGATAGAAAAATTGATATTTTAAGGAAAAAAATTTGACTTTAGGTTTTGCAAAGTTCATTTTAGGTTTTGAAATTATGTTTATTTAATTTTAGGGAAGAATTTATGAAATTAAATATACCATTGATGAGTTTAATGTTCTATAATGTAATGTGTCATAAATAAATAAATAATACTGGAATTTTAGTTACACTAGTCAGGTTGAAAACTCTGTTTTTATAATTCACTTAGAAATGGAAGTATTTTAGAATATTACCAAAATGTAACACTTTGATAATTTTGACATGATGATATCAAAAAGGATATTAAATTTTTTGAAATAAAATTTTAAAATATCTAATTTTAATTTTTATCATAAAAATAATGATTTTTTCAAAATACTTTAAAACATAGTTTATTAAAAATGTGTTTAAATTCTCTTTGAGTTTCTTAATCATGATATTTATTTTGAGGAATTTAAAAAAAATATTTTCATAAATTATCCATGATAAATATTATTATATTACAATTTATTAATTGAGATAAAAGTTCTATTCCAACGGTCTGGTTATTATTCATAATAGTTACATTACTATTCTAATGGTCAAATTATCTCTTACAACAACCAATATATTCCTTTATTCATTATTCAACACAATTAATCTTTAGGTTATTTATTACCATTTTATATAATGTTTTATAGTTTAATAATATTCTTATTATTCCTTATAGTGTTTGTAGTTGGGGCGATGATTCTAATAGATTGGGGCGATCCTTTTTCACATTTTAGCATTTTTTTATTTTTTTATTTTTTTCTAGTAGTAATGTTTGTAATTTTAATTGGATTCATTTCATATTAGTGTAAAAATATTTATTAATGAATTTTTTTATTTTCCTATATTTTTATGGGTATAATATAATACAACAAACATTTTTTTCAGAATAAATTTTTACTAAAAATAATGGGTTATTAAAATTTGGTGATTATACTACTACTTTTAGTATAGGATTAGAATATAAATATTAAAAATAAAAGAAAAATAGTTTGCAATACATACATATATACCTTTAACTTCTTATTGATGAGCTCCTTGTAATTTATGGACATAGAATGACTTTTTGGGACTGTAGGATTTAGTAAATTAAAAATATTTATAGGAATGGAAAATTGATTTGGTTTTTAAAAATATTTCAAAGGGAATGTGAATCATTGAAAGGGTCGAATTTATTATATTTTATAAGTGATAAAAATAGAACTTTTGTGATTACCATTTACTTTTAAATAATTTGATTACACTATTAAAGGGTCAATGAGTCAAAAATTACAAAATAAATTATTGTGGGGGAGATCTTGGGTTATTATATACTCAATAAATTATTTTGAAACGTGTTTTAAATAATTTTGAATTTATTTATTCTATTATTTTGTATTATTACCCTTTTTACTAGTGTAAGTAGTATTTTCCCATGTAATGTATTTATTAATAAACATATAAAAGATCCAATATTACTAAATTTAGGCCTAATGAAACTAAATTTAATATCCATTTAATCTAATTAAAATTCTATATAATATAAAATTAACTATTAAGAAAATAATTTATATGTAATGGAAATTATTTTGTAGAAAACTGATTTTTTAAATCATTATGTTTTATTAATCATATTTAGCATTGATTACCAATTAAATGTGTTTTTATATAATGACATATGTGTTTAAAAATATTATTAGTGTAATTATTTAAAATATAATTATTTAATTCATCATATAAAAGCTACACAACATAAATAAAATAATTCATTGAAAATGGACCTTTCACCATTACGTTTATTATTAAATTTAATCTTAGAAAATTTGTTTTATGCCCCAAAATTAAATTAAATTTATCAAAAAAATATGGACATGTTTATCTCAAATATGATATCCATTTTTTAATTTAATTTTAAAAGTGATAAAATCTAATTTTTAAGGTATGCATATAAAAAGAGTTTCTAGTGTAAAATATTACATGATTTTCAGAATTACTAAACATGAATTTTATAAATAAAAAATAGTTTTAAATTATTTATATTAATTTTTAAATATATATATTTTATATAAATTTTTGTAAGACTATTAATTCATCTTTTTAAAGATAATTTAATAAAATAATTTTTTTAGCAAAATAAATATTTTTACTATTACCCAAAGAAACAATTATTTTTGAAAATTATCAAAAATTCCCCATAAGATAAATTTGACATGTTGAATTTGATAAATTAATTTTTTTAAAAAAATTTAAATTATAAATTATAAAATTTATTTAAAAAATAAAAATACAATATATAAATAAAACAATTTTTGTTGAAGATCATCCTTTTAAAACATTAAGTATTCTTAATCTGAGTTTTTATGAATTTATAGTTGATTATATGATTTTTATATATCATATTTTTATGTTATAATTTTGTTAAGTTTTATTTATTTAATTTTTTTTTTGTGGACTTTTCAGTGTACACAGTGTTAATTTAAAGGAAAAATATTATATAAAAAAGTATTGGTTCATTGCATTCTACACCCTTAAATAGATTTTATCCTTGTTGTTTTAGTTATAAATAAATGATTAAAGTAGGAGAGGAAATTATTAACATATTTTTCATTCAAGATATAACTTATAATATTAAATTTATCTTACTTTCATTGGCAATATCAAGATATATATCTTTCATCAAAGAATGTTTTTTATTTACACAATCATATTCTAGATTATTTATATACCATAATCATACATTATAAAAAATATACCACTCCCCAAACCATTTTAATCTCTTTTATATTAAAAAATAATGAACCCATAAATTATTCAAAAAAAAATCTATATTTATCTTTTTAACATTATAAAAAACTAGCTCATAAGGTCAGAGACTATTAAATATATATCATATTCCAAAAACTGGGAAACAATTACCCAAATTATCATGGGTAATTTTTTAAATAAATAATAAATTTTATTATTGTGAATACTATTTAACTCACTTTTCTAAAAATTCCACCATCCATTTAAACATAATGGTTATCTATCCCTCAAAAACTTATTCTTTAATAGTCATCCATAAAAATTTATCCATGGCATAAATTATCTTTTTAAGGTTATAAATACCATTTAATATATTCTTTCAAGCATTTAACGAAAAGATTATAAATAAAAATCCATATATTTTCCACATAATCTTTATAGCCTCTTTTTTAATATATATGAATATTATCTATAAATTTCACCACTAATGAAAAGAGATAAGAGTTACAAGATTAAATTTATATTAAAATATCAAACTAAAAAACATATGTTTTACTAGAAAAATAACCTATTATATCATAATAATTATATTCTAATATTTTCAACCATTTATGTATTCTACCTTATTTAGCTATAAGATATATTATTTTCTTGATTCATACCTTTATAATCTTTATTTTTATGTTCTTGTTTCAACTATATACTAAAACGAAAAAAAGCATTGATAATTTCAAAAATATGAATTTTAAAAAAATAATGTAAAGATGTACTCCACTATAAAACCTTCATTTTTGAATATAGGAATCTTTTATGACCAACTAATGATTCAGTTTGTTAAATCCTTGGTTATCCATGGTTATTTTTCTTTTAGGTTCTCCAAACTAATTAGTTAACATTATAGTCAAATATTTTAAAATAGTTTATTATAGAGAATGAATATTTACATTAGAATATCCCCAAGGATTGTCAAACTAGGTCTGTAGTTATTCCACTTTATGGTGAATTGGGTGACGAACAAGTTAATACCCAATACTCAAATTCAAGGGTTATTACTACTTAGTACATGTGTGCTAAATCCTACTTCCACCTATAGTATTTAGATAAGGATTTCTTTTCTTAGAAAACATCAAAACGCATACTTTACAAAAACATTTAGATTTTAACCTTTCATAGAATTATCCTTTAGATATATTTATAGGGATTTCACTAAAGTTCTCTTTTAATAACATATAATTATAAAAAATTACAAAAAAAACAAATTATCCTTTGATAATAACTAAGGAGCCATGTACCCACACTCCTAGACCCGTTTCTAAAGACACACACTTCTATAAATTAATTTTTTTTTTCAACGTGAAAGTATCCAAGATAAATTTTAAAAATTATCACATTATTATTTCATCTGATAAAAATATATCACAACTCAATGAAACATTTGGTTTCGAAGCATTGAGTAAATGTTATATAGGAAACTTATTATACAATAAATTTGAATAATTTTCATAAATAAAACCATTCTTGAATCCCTTTTATAATTATCATAGGTTACAAAAGTCTTTATAAAAAGTGGATTAAAACGTAAAAAAATGTGAGCTCAAACACTAAATAATAGAAAACATATGTGATAAAAATAAGTGATCATAAGTGAGCATAATATGAGCATCTGGGAAAAATCAAGACACAATATAAAATTATACTTAATATAAAATATATCATAAATCATATAATAAGGAGTAAAATAAAATAAAAGTGAACAAAATCTTAGAAAATAAAAAACATGTAAAGTTGCGTAAAATTGAAAGGAGAAAAAATAAAAATTGTATAATAACATGAAAAATGACTTGAAGATATAACATAATAATATCAATAAGAACGAATTGTATGAAAAATCTTTATGCCCACATATATGTGTCAAACTCACTTTGTCCACTCCAGACCATGAAAAGATATAAAATCATAGGGAAATAAATTCAAGGGTGATATATGACCCCATACATAATTAACCATACATATATATTCCATAAAAAATCCAACATAATCATATCAAACCCATGGATCGAAAATGTATTTAATATACCTTTCAAATGGAATCATACTTTTAAAACATTTATAAATTCATCAATAATTATACCATGATACACTAGTGGAAAATAAAAAGGTATCTGAATATATACATTAATAATATATGTAAATATACGTCAATGAAAATAATAGTGCATTCAATATTTACACCATATAGATAAATGGTATACAATTAAGTCAACAATTTCCCTGATAATGATGGATAACTTATATGTGATTTGAAACATACAGACCCTCACCCAATATCTTGGTAATAGGTTAAGGTGACACTAACCATAGGTGAAATCCCAATTATGGTAATGGTTGGAAATAAATTCTACTATCTTAGTAGTAATATGGGGGATAATTTTCCTTGAAGAACCATAATAATTGAATGAGAAAAAATACAAAAAAACCAAACCAACTATATGATTCCAGAGTAATCATAATACAACCAAAATAAAAACAAATATACAATAACATCATATTAGTAGATATAATTAAAGAAAATATGATAAAAGAATCTAAAGGGACATCCAGATATAGTAGCAACAATCTGGAATCATTCCAACAACCCCAAGGGATAACTCCTTGCTCTAAAAACTAGTTGAGGAGAAATAATCAAGATGCACCATTAGAGAAATGTGACACCTTTCCCTTATATTCATCTCATTACACAATATATACCAATATATAAATATTTCCAAGAAGGGGGGGAGTTTTATCTCATTATGTAATCCAAAATGTCTTCCCAACACATGCCATAAGGACAAGAACAAGTTTTCACATTTTATATAAAATATAATAGAAGAAAATAAATATATTATTAAAAAGGATTAAATAATTTCCATGTTTGAAAATGATAATATAATGTTTTATCACCATTACTTTACATTTGGCATAATCATCACATTTCCACAATCACTATTTCTCTCTCTCTCTCTCATACATGAAACTGTGGTCCTCTGTATACTCATGATGGGTGATTCATCCATTCACCATACTATCACTTACTGAACCAGTTTAGTGGTTAAACTTATGACCATGATTTGTCCAATGTTTTCCTTATTAACAGTGTCAAATTCCACTATGATCCATCCAAAATTCACATTGACACACCCCACCATGTATACCATGTCCACATTTTAAATTATTCTACACAAAAAAATTATTTAAAAAAAACCTCATTTCAATAATTTTATCAAATAGTTATTGAGAATCATTCAAAAAAAGTTATTAGGTTGTAAAACTAGGATATTACTTTAAAACAATTAGGTATAAATGAATTTTAAAACAAATCCATTAAGTTCTAGAGAGATAAGAATTATATTGGAGCCACTTAAATAAAAAAATTTTAAGAAAATGGAAGAAACACAGAAGACCTCTAGATATGACCACAGTATACCTTCCCTTTAAAATATCTCATAGAATTTTAATAAGATAAATTTAAAGTATCATATTTCTACCCATGATGAATTAGTTATAATGAACTGGGAGAGACGATATGGGAGGGCCTAAAGGGAAAGTGAAATTACATGGTCTTTCATTTTATTATAGGGATCTAACCCACTTTGATTCTTCAAAATCTCATTTCAGACAAAAAAATCACAAAGGGCACATATGAGTGGGGAAGAGCATGAGAACATGTATGAATATGAGAAAAATGGGGTGTCTAGGGCCGTAATCTGAGTTGAAGAATAATATTTGGAGTATTTAATACACACAACAAGGTTACACATTGTAGTTTTTATAACTATGTTCCAATCACGTGCGTGATACTAGAAAATATTCAAATAGAGGTACAATTGTGCCCTAGAATTTGGAAAATAATGCACCAATCGTGTAGTGGTAACATCTTATGTAGACACCCATTCATGGTTGGATGGTTTGGAAAAATATGACACAAACCATATACCAAATCACTAGCTCTTAGAATCATAGTACATTTTTTCCTAGAAATAGTTCATGGTTTACCCTAAGAGTTTTTAAACAGTAAACCTACAAAACACTTCCAAAACACTCCAAAACCATCCAGAAGGTCCTGAAACTCAACCCAAGTATTATATAAAATAAAAATACATAATAAAAATGAAAATTATATGAAACATGTTTTTTTATATTCTTCCCATAATTTATCTTTTAATCCTAAAAGATATATATTTTTATGATGATTTGGAAAATCTTAGGTCACTACTATTTCATATCATTCATACATTTGATATTTGCTTCTAGAATCTAACCGTGGTTCCATAAAACCCATACCACACTAATTATTTACCTATGAAAAAGATTCTATCATATTTATAGAATCCATATTGAATAATGAAGAAAAATTTCATTTGATTCATGATCAATATAGTTCTATAAAATCAAATGGTTGGGATTAGGATGGTAATTCTTTAGTTGAGATACATGAAACACATTGTGCCCAAAAATAAATCATAGAAGTAAATACAAGGTGTATCACAAACTCATTCTTGTATCTCAAAAGGTATAATATTATATAGATATAACTATCCTTTTTTTCCCAAATTATAATTCCAAAACATATGAGAGGTTCTAAAGAAAAAATTTGCAGCCACATAAAATGATACTTTTCAATTGAGATGATCCACATATGAATTCTGAAAACTTAAATTCATCACCATTATCTTTCTAATAATCTGTATATTATACCCCATAATATGTATAAGACTAGGATAGATAAGTTAAGTCTCTCAATTATCTACCAAAAAATAGGATAACGATAAGTAAAACCACACAAGAATTCTATAGAATCCATTTTTAATGAGGCATAAAAACTATTATTTTATGAGAACTCCACTAATGGTATATGATCCTCGCATGAGCCTACAAAATAAATCACAAAAGATATAAGAATTTATTAGCATGTTTGGATCATTAAATTGGATTTTCCATACCTTTCATGATGATATAACATTCTAATGGTCAATAGGGTTCCAAGGATATGATGTAATGACTTCCAAAACTGAGACGTAAACATAGGGTCTCAGTGAGAGACAATTGAAAATGGTACACCCTAAATTTTTTTAACTTAATAGATATAGAGTTTTGACAAGTTTTACATTGTATTATATTATTTTAGAGTTATTAAATGTGATGAAATTTTGAGCCCATCCATAATCAACTATATGATATCATATTTCAAAACCGTTCTAAGTAGACATGTGAAAAAATTTATAATTATCTATACCTATTCTCACACTGGAATAGGTAAAAAAGGTTACAAACCAATAGTATATAGGTTCCCTTACATGATATATAGAAATGTGTGGCATGTATATTCGTACTCCTTGAAAATTATTTTTTTTCATGATTTAACACTCCAATAATTTAAAAGAACACAATGTTTGATAACATATATTAAACACAACAATAAGTTTAAACAAACCATAATATACTATTAGAATTTTATTATTTAAACAGGACCAATGTAACTAAGACATTAAATTAGATGGTATGAATATGATTAAATATTTTATGAAATATATATAAATTCCGTAATTAATATAAATTTATTATTAAATACTTATTAAATAAGTTCATAGGTTCTTAAAAAAGACATTAAAAAAATGTTTTCATCATAAAATAATTTTTATTTTGTTTTTTGGGAACTATTATAATTAATTTAATGAAATATTTTAAATAATATTTTATTAAATTAACATCATTTTTGGAATCTTCATATTAAATTTTTTTTTGGTGAAATATTTTTATTTTTCTCACATGTTAGATTTTTAAATGAATAATCAAAATTGCCTATTTTTCAAATACAGACATTTGTATTCCTTAAATAATGCAATTAAAAAGTTACAATATTTCTAGATTTGGTATTAAAGTTAAATATGAAACATTTTATTTATAATAATATAATTAATTTCTTTTGATTTATCAATTTTCTTATTTTGGGAAAAAGTTAATTTTTATTCTTATAAAACATGCTTTTTTGAAAACTATTTTCATGTGAATACTGTTTGTCAATTTTAATTAATTAAAATAACTCCAAGTTAGGTTATATTAAGAATAAATTTACATATTTTAAATATAATTATATTAATTTATATTCATATAATGATTATTGTTAGTCATATATTTAATATATGATCTTCTATTGCTTAAAAAATTCATTTCTCTAAAAACATTTTGTCGACACGTTTTACAGGATTAATTTTAATTTAAAACATAAAAATTATATGGTTTTAATTTGAACAAATTTAATTAATTATTTTTAATCATCATTATAAATATTATTTAATCGTATACACTTAATTTTGGAATTAATATGTAGTAAAAACAGAAAAGAAGTAGTTACCATGGCGTAAAAATGAAATATTTAATGTGATAAACCATGGAGGTAAATAGAATTAAATTTTTTAAAAATGTATATTTGTTAATTAAGGGGGTTATTATTTACTATATCAAAAATAAAATACATCATTTATAAATTTTTGAGTCACATTACTTGAGAGTGACTTCCCATTATTGAATAGTTTTGGGTATTTAAAAAAATGTCTATCCCCCTCACATGTAAAAGGGAACCTTATATCCTCTCATTTCAGCAATTCAAAATTATTTCAATTTTTCCACTACCTACCAAAATAATTTATTAAATTACCTACTCACATTCTAGAGGTATTGGTTTTATCATAAATCCAATTTCATAAGGTTTTAAGTATAATCCGAAAGAGGTGGTCAGAAAGAAGAGGCATTGTCCTCACACGAGCATCTTTATTTTATTTATCCTTAAACTGACTTAAAATAATAAAAAATATTAATGATATAAAAAAATAAGTATCTAAAATATATTTAGATTTTAATTTTTTTGATAACATAACCTACATCTGTCTCCTCTTCCATTAAATGTGAAACAAAACCATCATTCCTATGTATGTAGGAATACTGCCTTGCGAAACGATGTAATTACATTTCCATAGGTTCCTATCGTATACATTCATGATGATGGATTTAATTATTTTATATGATATTACCGAAATATTAATCATTATTTAAATTTAACATATCATATACCCTATAACCATAACATCTATTTAAAAATGATAATATTGTCTGTGTGTATGAAGGACCACCGCCTCACAAATAAATGTGTTTTTTTGTTACCAAATTACATGAATGGTATATGTAATTATTTTTAAATACATTACATCCTATTTTTAATATAATTATCATTTTTAATATAATACAACACTTACCTTGCATCCACCAGTATTGTTGAAAAATGGAAATGCTTGTCATTTGTATGTATGACATCCTCCATGATTAGAACACAGTTAATATTCCATATCCACTTTTAATGATTGGTTTCAAAAGTATAATTTATTTATAAAAATTATAATAATTTCATGGTTTATATTGTATATATTATAGAAAAATTAATCCTTTTACCACGGTCCAAAGACTGATGCCATTTATAAATTATGAACGGAGCATCCACCGAACACCTAATGTGGTAATAACTAAATAAGTAATTAAATATGTCATTGAAATAAATGAATTATTATTTTTTGTATATTGCATTAATCATATAAATTTTTATTGATAAAATATTTTTATTTTTTATTCTGTCGATAAAAGATATACATGAAAAGTTTGAGCTCATGTTTTTGGATTTATCATCACTCATTTACTTCCACAAGACATATTCTATATTCACCATTAAAATATTTTGTGTGGCCGATATAATAACCCTTTTAATTTTATATTGATAATATATTTATCTTCGTGGTATTAGAATTTTAATTACAAATTTATTCTTTCATGGGGGTCATAATTAAACATTTACCAATTTCGTAAGGGTTGATTTCACAATATCATTGTTATTAGGGATTGTTAATGTTTAAGTCTCCATTGAAGTAATTGTTTAATATTTCTCTCATAAAACCAATATTTTGTCCTCCATTAATGTTATTTTTAAAAATTTAACGTAATAGTACCATTTTCTTCTCTAATCATCATAAAATTATAGAAATTTTTTTAAGAAAAGATGACTTTATTTATTACTTTGGTTAAAAATACTTTTCTCCAAATATCAATGTTTTATTAAAATATTTTATATAATTTTTTTAATATTATACAAATTATTTATTAAATAAATTTTTACCCATGTTAAATATTTTAGAATATATTTCTGAAATAATCTTCATGTTGTTTTCTAAATGAATTACTTTTAATCCTTTTTATAACAGTATGAATAAAATGTTTTTTAAATTATAATAAATGTACAAAATTAATAGCCATAATGACCATTATATTATTTTTATATAAGATTATATGTTTCTATCGTTCTTTTTAAATAATTTATTATATATGATATTTTTGAGTTTTTTTGAGTAATTGATATCATCGTGAAAAGTATATTTTCCTTATGAAATATTCTATACAATATTTTGAATAACATTTAATAAATTTAGGAAACCATTGATGTCATGGGTTATTTATAAATTATTTATTTATTTCTATAATATGTATAACTATATTTTTCTACCTTAATATTAGTTGTTAATATATGCCTTATGATCATATATCAAATTCCTTTATTACAAAATTTTCATTCATCATGATATGAGAAAAGTTTATGCGACCCATTTCGTTCTACTGGTAATTCTAATTCTAATTCCTTAAAATTGAATTCCTTTTATTTAATTCATAATCATAAAAATATTATTATTTGTGTTCCAAAATCGGGCTCTAATTTATTGTGTAAATCTTGATTTTCATAGGGCATCATGTATTGGGTTATGGAGTCAACCTAATCCATTATGGGACATTACCCACCGTGTAACTATGTCTTGGAAGTTATCATGTAGTCATATTTATATCATGTAATATGTTTATTACAAATTTCATATTATTCCATGATATTATGATACATGTACATTATTTTATGCTCCAATTTGATTATACATGAGACTTCTCTTTTCTGATATTTTGTTATACCATAGAATCAAAAGTTATTCATTATTATCATGTTTATTCCCTTAATATGATTTTTAGTTCAACCATTCATTCTACATATTCCACCAGGTTATCTAGATTAGTTTTAGTATATATAAATTATTTAGGATCTCATTAAGAAGAATAAAAAAAGAATATTTATTTTAGTCTGATTTGATGTATTATGAACCTAGTCATCCAAATACACTAGGAATCACGGTGTTTGGGTTGTAATTATTGGATGTTTATATTAAAAGTAATGGAATTATATGTGTTCAAGTGTTGTGTATCTATAGTTTGTATTAAATCAAAATCTAGTAATTTATGGGGATTAGGACTAGAATAGTTTATCTTGAAATCTACATATAAATATAAGTGTATGTCTAAGTGTAGGAAAATTTTAGATAATTTTGGTGAAGTTTAGAGAAAGTGGTTTTCCAAAATTTACATCCCCATATGGATACCACCAGTAGATGTGACTCTAAAATAGTTTTACCTAGGGGTAATAACATTCAAAATAGAACATTATTCTTAGAATAAATAGTCTCCTGGTGCCTAAAAATTTTCCTTTCTACACATCTAGTTTGATACTCTTGGGGGATATGATATGAAAATTCACAAACTCTTTGTGAACCATTATGAAGGACATGAATGAAATGTTAGATTTAAAAATATAATAGTTTAAATTACCATGGAAAACATTTATTTAAATATATAGGCTCATTTTTACAGTAATACTTGTAATTTATAATTTATTCCATCTAGGTTTATAAGTTTCCATTTTTTATGTTGATGCATTTTCATCTTGTTTGTTTTAGTTTTTTAGTTAATAGTGGGAAATAAGAGATATAATACCAATAGAATATTTGATGGTATATATAATGATTTAATATATATGATGAATAAAATATTGGAATATATTTTAGAAATCTTTGGATCATGTAAAATGAGCTATGTCATATTTAGATTAACCAATGAAACATAATTGAATTTCCAAATACATAAAAGAATATAAGGACTGAATCTCATGGTAGTTTAATTGTTAATGATAATAAAGAGAATAATATTCAATTGTCTATATATCAAAAATATGGTAAGAGGAACCATAGAAAATTAATTAATGGAACTCAAAGATACATACTCTATGGAAAAGGAATAAATAAAAAAAGTTATTATAGAAGAAAATTGATGAATCTGGTTAAAAATAAGTAGGGAAATAAAATAAATTCCAATACACCACTAAGAGTTAAATGTCATAGATATAGGGAACTTAGTATTTATAAAATATAATTAACCAAGAAAATAATTAATTAATAATGGAATATGTTATGAAAATCATTGAAGTGAAATGATTGAATTGTTTAGGTGCTGGAACATGAGAATCATGTTGTTGAAGTATTTTTATTAATGTTATTCTGTTTATAATAATCATGAAACATCTAAAGATTATTGTGATGTAGTATTTATTTATGGATATTAATGAATATTTTGAATTATAATAATGATCTAGAAAGGGGATTTAATGGTAAGGTGATATTTTATGAATAAACACAAGATTAAAGAAAGATAATGTTTTATATGTGCTTAATGTTAATGTAATTATTACAAGTTAAAATTATTTGTTTTTATGGAAATTAATGAGATGGACAGAAAAACCTTGAGGTTGAAATTTTTTATTTGATGAAGAATATTATTATTTAGTATATTCAATGTATTCTAGATAATGTTATAGGATTCATGTTAATTATTAATATTATTATCACATTTGTTTTTTCAAATTTTTATAAAAAAGACAACCCATATACTAGGTGAAACCCATAAAATCCAAAAATTCCATGGATATTGAACCCTAAACCGAATGGTGATAATGGAAAAACACCTACCAATTTACTACACAATGTACTGGTTAGTATGAATATTTTTTTTACTTGAACAATTTGAATGATAAATATTTAGTTGATTTTGGGAAACATATTGAACGGTAAAACCATTTTGAATTTTTACGATTTTGATGTGAGTTATGATATTTATGGAAATGTATCATTGGTATTAGGTATTTTTAACCCTTATTTATAACATGTTATTTAACATAAAATATTGTCTGGGAAGAAAGAAATTAAAATTATGAATATTGAGGTTATTTAGAATGTAGTGTTATTTAGCGATGGAATGATTTAATTTGGAATTTTTCATTGGGAATTAATTAAAAGTTTTTATTGGGATATTATATTCCCATATGGTAGCCATTTAATTTTTGGTCTACATTTAAACTCAATAGTATTATATTGTTATCCTTTTGTCTATTATGTAATCTTTTATATGATCATTTTAATGCTTCAGGAATAAAAATTTATCTTCAGTAAAAATCATTCCTAGAAATATATGACATTGTAGGAAAAAATGGTTAAAGGAATAAATTTAATATTTTAAGTATTTATTTTCCCTATGTTATTAGTCAATATGTTAGTGGGATCCCTCAACATTAGTTAAAGAATTGTGAAATAAAAAATATATTCATTTTTGATAAACTGATATTCTACTATCATAAAAAGGGTATAACATTATATAGAAAATTATATTCTATTAAAATACAGTATTTCACATCCTTCCAATGTTATCCTTATGTGGAAACCTGGGTTTGAATTATCTTGGTTTACCTTTTTATTTACTTTTCCCTCTTTTAAAGAAGATGTTTTACTAACCAGTTTTATGATGTTGGTTTTCAAAAAATGAATTTTTGAATTTAAAACATTTGATTACTAAGAAAAAATTCCTTTTACAAAGGACAAATTATTTCATAGGGGTATAATATAAAACCATTAAAATTTCAAGGAAAACTGTATTTGATTACATATACAACACACAACACTAAGTTTAAATAAATATAAATATACTATTAAAATATTTTATTTAAATATGACCTATATAACCTGGACATTAAAGTGGTTGATGTGACTAGTATTAAATAATTTTTTAAATACATATAATGTTCCTAATATGTATAAATTTCTTAATACATGTATATTGAATCTGTTCCAATTATTTTAATAAAGACAATGATAAAATGTTTTCTTCAAAAATGATTTTTATTAGTTTTTGTGAGAAACTATTATAATTAATTTATGTATATAATATAAATATTATTTTATAAAATTAAAATTATTTTTTAATTAATCATATCAAAATCAAATTAGTTTTTAATATTGGTAATATTCTGAAATGTTTTAATTTTCAGTAATGAATAAAAATTGTCAATTTTTCTAATACTACCATTTTTTTCATTAAATCAAGATATTTAGAAGTTACATTATATTTTTTTTTGTATAAAATGAAAATAATAAATATTATAATTATAATAATCTATTTAATTTCTTTTGAATAATCACTTTTCATGATTTTGGTATAAGTTTATTTTTAAGCTTAAAAAATATAGTTTTCTATAAACTGTTTTTATGTGCATAAAGGTTATAACATTTAATTAATTAAAATAAACACATTTAAGAATTATTTTAATTAATAAAATAACTTATACATCTATTTGAAATAATTTTAACTATTATAATGATTATTTACATTCATATAGTCAATATAAGATCATCTATTTATTATAAAATTAATTTGTTGAAAAATTATTTTTCCACACGTTTTGACGGTTTAATTTTTAATTTAATTATTAAAATTATGTTATTTGAATTTTATAAAATGGATCCCATATTAGGAATCATAAAAATTTATGTTAGGAAATAATTTAAACGTAATTTTTGTCATATAGAGAAATAGAAATAGTAAAACAACCAGTTACTATTGTGAAAAACTAAAATGGTAAAAGGAAATAACCATAGAGGTAATTAGAATGGTCTATTTAAAACAACTTTTTTTTAAAATTTTCAGGTATATTAAAACTATATAACCAATACACTCTTTTATTTATCAATTTTTGATTCACTTGTCTTGAGAGTGACTTTCTGTTAATGAATAGTTTTATGTATTTAAAAAAATGAAACTCCCTCTCACATAGAAAAGCACACATCCTATCCTCTATTATACACACATAATAAACCATATGGTTTATAAAATAACTAAAAAAATCCCTTCCTTACTTTATTTTACATGTCTTGGAGGCCTTTATTTATTAGCAATCCAATCTAGGAAGGCTTTAGTTATAATTATAAAGTGGTGGTCTGAAGAAGAAATATCATCCTCAACTGAAAATATTTTTTAATTTATTCTACATAATCCTTCAAATATTACACAATAATGATGATATAATAATAAAACTATAACTCATTTGTTTTTATGTTATTATTTTAATATCATAAGCGACATCTATCTCCTCTACCATCAAATAGGAATCAAAACCATGATTCATGCGTATAGTGGACTACTGCCTCACGAACTGATGTAATTCATTTTCCATAAATGCCTCTTATGTATTTACATGATGATAGATTTAATAACTTTATATTAATTTAATTACATATTAATCTTTATAATAAATTAATATATCATATACCTTCCTACCTTACCATCCATTAAAAAGTGATAACATCATTCAAGTGTACGACATATTACTCACTCACAAAGCGATTTGATTCATTTTTGTTACCAAATAATATAGATAGTAAATTTAGGTATATTTAAAGAAATAATATTATATTTAATATATAATTATGAATCTAGAAATATTAAATAAATCATACATTCATTCCAACATGATCATTGAAAAATAAAAATATTACTCTTGTGTACGCACGACTTACAATCTTCATGATTGTAACATAGTTAAATTTTCATAACCATTATTCATTATTGATTTTAAAAGTATATTTTATTTATAAAAATTATAATTATTTCATGATTATTATTTTTTATATGATATAATAATGACCCCTTTGATCATAGTCTAAAAAAATGATGATGTGTTCAAATTTTTAACTAAGCATCCTCAAAATACCTGATGTGGTCATAACTAAAAAATTAATTAAATATTAAATTAAAACAAATTCATTAAATTGTTTAATTTTAAGGGTTTAAAACTATAAAATTTTATTAATAAAAAACAATTGATATATTTTTATTATAATGGAGATTAAGTATATACATGAAAAGTCTAGACTCTTGGTAAGGGATTTCACATCTCACTGATTGTAACGACCCAAGTATTTATAGAATAATAAATTTTTATGACTATTAATACTTATAAATAAGATATTAATTTTATAGTAAAGGGGAAACCTCTTCCAATAGCTTACTTGACATGAAACAATAGATTTCTCCGAAATCTTACTTTGCAAACAACTTTGAGTTATACCGAAATATAATAAAATAATATTATTATTATTTTAAATGGTACTTAATGCCTAGTCATTATGATTGAGGTAATGAATAGTTTAAACTGGATTTTGAAATATGTTTTACACATGTTTAAATAATGATTAATAGTTTACCATATTTATTAGAAATGAAAATAAAAACCAATTTAATATAAAGGATGTGTTTTAATGAGAATAATTGGGTTTTCATATCACTCTTTATGGATTTGTATTTAATGAAAAATATATAATATATGTTCAATATAATGTTTTAAAATTCATCTTATATGTTTTCTATAGGTGATATAAGAACAAATTCATTTTTTGAATAAAGGAAGTATTTTTAAAAAAAATAGAGTTTTACCGCCTTTTGTTGGAGAACCCTTTTTAAATCTGGTTTTGACACTTTTATATGTTTTATTTGAAAAAAAATAAACTTCTTATTTATAAGTGTAACATCAAAATTTACTTTGTATGAAATTTTGGAATTTTTCAGCTGAAGTTCATTTTTTAATGAATAGTTAAAAATACAACATTTTAATTCAAAACAACCTTATAATCTAATTTATTTATATAGATATATTATAAATTGAATTGGTTTTAATGTGTAATAGGATTATATTTTTTTAATTTAATACAATTTTGGTCATTGGATGTAATTTTACTTTGAAATTGGACATAAACACATGTCAATATTTTGGTAGTTTTTACTTCTTAAAAACACGCATTTTTGTTTTGACAGTGGAAATTAACTTACAAATTAATTTATGCCACTTATGTGTTTTGAATTTGAAAATATGGATTCCATATTTTTAATAAGGTGTTCCAAATTTTATAAATAAGTACCTTTTATTTTTAGATATTATGAATAAGAACTTTAGTAAATATTTTATATACCATGGTTAAAGTGTAAATATGGTAAATAAGGGTGAATAAAATATTATAATAGTAATAAACAACCATAACATGTGTCTTAATCCTATTGTATGAGATATGTACGATCCTGGTCATCCTTGGGGCGATTTTGGGACCCCATGGAGCCACTAGGATGTGAAAATGACATTTTGTAAAAATTAATTTAAAGTAATGAAAAATCTAACATAAACATGTATTGTTTAGTAAAAAACATTATTTGGGGTTATATAAGTGATATCTTCAACTATAAATATTCATTATAAAAATAAAAAGATTTAATAAATCATGGTATTTTATTTATACTTTTTTGCTATCAAATAAATAAATTCATTTATGACACAATGATGATGTAGTGATTACCTTATTAATGAATGATTTAACTAAATGAGATTATAAATATTAAAACAAATTGAAACTTTTTATGTCATACTCCAATTTTTGGGTGAATTTTTACTTCTTATATTTGATTTAATGAATTTTTTTGAAAGATTAATGTTATGACTTTTTTTAAAGTCATGACATGTATAGATTATAATTCTCATAAATGCATTTTTAAAACAAATACTATTTTATTAAATGATATAATTGTCCTAAAAATATAAAATTCTGCCAAATTACTTGTATAAGGTTTATAATGTCATTAATGAACCAATTTAGGTTCTATTGGAATTTTATTTTATCTGCATTAACTATATAGTATGAATATAGATGAAGATATCGTAATAGTTAAATTAGTTAGCAATAGTTTAAAGATAAATGATAAGCTTAAATTTGGATAAAAATACTTTCCTAAAACCTATTTTTTGAGATTATTTCGAATAATACTCATCTTATCATCTAATTAAATGAGTTTTGGACCTTTTGAATATCAATATTCAGTTTATTAGAAAATAATCTTTCAAGATAATCGTTAAGTACCCCTCATCAATCTTATAAATGTTTATCACCTCTTACCCTTTATTCACACATCTCAAGACACTTGGATCATCCAAACTCTGCTCCAATAATCTTAAATCATCCATATCTTCCTCCTAGAAAAATTACCTTAGGTATAAAAAAATTCAAGAATGACTTTTGGATCAAATCAAAGGGAGTTACCTGTTTTAAGAGGTAGCATCTTCTCTAAAGTTCCTTTCCGATATTCTACTTCTTCACTGTCAATTATAATTTTATTCATTGATTACATAACAAAAACAGTATCATAAATATACTATGGAGTTTTTATTAGAATTGTTCTAACAACACATACACACACCAAAATCAAATGGATTTAGAACATACTGTTTCTGTGGACGATGAACTACTACCTCATGCAACGATGATTGTTCAATTATCTCATACAGCCTATTATGTTGGCCATTATGATGAAAACATAATTATATATGATATTATATGATATTTTTTTGTCCATATTCTTATGTAATTATCATTCAGAACATAACATTATTCGTTTCATGTTGTATAAATATGATAATTTCATTTACGGAAGTGTGGACAACCACCCCCTCAAAGTGATATGACTTGTTCATGATATACATGGAACATATAAAGGATTGAATTAACGAAATTATGTAACATATATAACATAGATATTATAATATAATTATAATATACCTATTTTTCATTTAGTTTTCATTCCATTAAATAGGAAAAAGAAATGAAAGTAGCATTCATGCGTACATACGGCTTACCGTCTCCATGAACAGTGCATTTAATTTCTTATATCCAAATGATATGAACTATTATAAATACATATAAAATAGATATATATGATATCTCAATCATGAATATAATTATGGATATAATGTAATTTTGACCACATGGACAAATTATAATTATAACAAGTTCATTTTTGACTCAAGTTCCGTACATTGACAAAATGTCCTATATGAACTCAAATAATTAACTAATTGTTATAGCTAGGTAATAAGTGATATAAAAGGATTAATAAACTTGAATTTTTTTTATTCAACTAGAAATAACTTTTGATTATTATTTATGAAATTAGAGAATGAACGATTCAAGTCTGACAAGAGGTAAGGGACTTTGTCTTAATATCCTTTCTTTGAGGCATATTTTGATTTATAAACGACTATATTTTTACAGTATATAATAAAACCATTTGAATTTTAATTTAATTAAATATAATATTTTTATATGAAGCATTCTACTAAACAACCTAAGGAATTTTTTTAAGGTATGCAGTGACAATGACCTTTCTGCCCCCATAAGAATTATTTGATATATGTCTTCTTTAACAAGATGTAAAGTTATTAACATTAAAAGAAACCCCATATAAACATTTTACATGTTTTGGTTTGAAAAATGGTTTGTTTGAAATGGATTGATTATTTCAATATCATGAAATTTGGTCTTGTGATTTCAAATAAAATGTTATTAGTGAAATATTGATATTTGAAATATTTTATGTGTTATGATTATATTTTGGTACTTGGACATTCGATGAGTGGTTACGTGAGAAACCAATGACGAGTGGTTATGTGATAAACCAAATAATGGGTGGTTCCATGATAAAAAATGAAGGGTGGTAACATTATAACCTCCAATGCATTGGGTATGGAATTCGGCCGTATGGTTATTCCATTTAGTGATATGTGTGGAAGTTGACCGTATGGTTATTCCATTTCATCACGTTTATGTCCCAAGTTACGTTTATGTGATATATGTTTCATTATATAGTCTTTGTTGTAATATTTTTCATATAGGAATGTTAAGCAATGAGATTATATTTAATGAAGTGTTTTTTATACTTCTTAAAGGTTTAATGTATTACTTTCTTATAAAGTATTCATGGTCAACTTGTTAATTAGAAGAAATAATAGTTTTTATTTTTTTATGTATCCTTTACTGAGCTTTTTATGCTCATCCCATGTTTTTGAAATGTTTTTCACAAGACTTAAAGTGGAATCATGAAAATTATGGGATCATGGAAATGTAATTCTTCATAAAATATAGAACTAAACATGTTTCTTTTTTAAGAGTTTCTATTTTATGAAAAAACTGGATACTGAATAGAAGTGTCTACATGTAATATTGAAGTTGTTATGTATAATTTATGACTTAATTCTATAAAGCTATAAAAATAAAAATATCCTCAATGTGAATAATTAAATTAATTCAATATTATGAAATGTTTAAGGATGGGGCCTTACAGTTGGAATCATAGGTCGGTTTAGATAACATTAGAGGTTAGGGTGTTATTTAAGAATAAGTGACATAACCATAATGGTTATCATATTATAAAGAGTCATAGTTATTTTAGATAAATTAAATGAGTTTAAGATAACATGAATAATTTTATTTTAGTATTTTCCCACCTCATAAGATATTATATGATGATTTTACTCATATACCCACACTGACCTTATTTGATTTAGTAAAGGGCTGGATATAGCACGCACCAAAGTAAAATTAGATGTGAGGAAAACATTGATGGTCTTCTCCATAATCAATCAAATGAAATGGGAGATATAATGAGAACTATTGTGGTTATTCTCAACCAACTATCTAGAGTCAATATTGACCACCTGATCCTTGGTAGTTTTTATAAGGTATCATATATGTGAGAAACAAATCCCTACATAAGTTTAGGTAATAATAATAATGGTAATCATTTTCAAAAACCTATGTGGCAAGGATGTGGAAAGAAACACCTAGGAATTTTCTTCAAAGGGGTGGGAAGATACTATAGATGTGGTAATGAAGGCCATAATGCAAGAACCTACCATGGAAAGAGGAAATATCCAGTCGAATCCATGAAAGGGATATAAGTTCTTTATGTGTGATCAATGGAATGTTTTAAATGTGGTGTGCATGGTAATTATACAAAATTATGTCCTATAAAGAAGGTTTGGGAATGGTATCAATAGGATCATACAAATATATGTCTACCAATACCAAATTCTATTCCAATTGAGGATGAGTAAACTGACAATGACCAATGAAAGGTATGGATTATTTCATAGCTGATGTTTTGACATTATTGAATCATAGGATATGATTCAGGATTTTGTTTGTAAGAAAGAAGTATTACTAAATAATATGAAATAATGGTTGATGTATCATGAAGAACATTGAATGGGAAGAAGTATACATATAAGGAATTAAAGAGTTATGGTAGATTTTAGGATAAAGAAATTCTTAAAAGTATTAAGGCTCTTTTGATGATGGGATTACTTTGGAATAATTTTTCTAGTATGTGTTACCCTGAAGCATGATATGTGAAAATGTTATTAAAGAAATAATCATCTTTTCTTGTGTGGACATAATTGATAACCTTATGGGTTCATCTGATCTTTTTTAGGGAATTATGGGTTATTAGTTTTTGGGATGAAAAATGTGAGGTATGAAATAACTTTTGAGGTTAAAAGATGTTATGGATATTTTTAAGGATTTAATCACATTTTGTTACTGTTATTATAATTATACAATTTTTAAAAATGGTCAACAAATAGACTGTGTGACAACCCATCGCATCAGGCAAAGCAGCGGGAATCGAACCAACAACCAAAGTGCAACTAGGATTTATCACCCACCACTGGACTACATGAAGTCCCTAGTTAGTATGACTCATTATTTTTAGTTAAGTTATTTTATTGATCAAGAAAATTTTGATTCAAGATTTTATGTTTTATATATTGGATATCCATAGTATAGGAAAATGATTTTGTGATTAAGTGATAAATGTGATTTTGGAAGACATTTTCTCTTTTGGGAACAATATATACCGAAGGAAAATAGAATACTTTAGGATTTCAATTGATGAGTAATGGTGGAATTTTATTTTGGATGAGTATATGTTTTTTATTGTGTACATATAGTGATTTGGGTTGTTTAGGGAAATGAATAACCTATCATATTGAATATGTGATAAGGTTAATTACTTTTCAGTATGAGACTTTAAGAGTAGCTGATGTTATTTGACGATTAATGTTACAATTTTTGTGGAAGACATGGAGATCAAATCCTTATGGATTTTTGATTTCATACATACATTGGATTATTTTGAATAATTATAAGGAAAATTGTTTATTAGATGGTATTTGTTGAGATTTGGGTATTTTTTGTTGAATTTTGGAGATTTTAAGTAGTATTTGTTTTTATAATGGGTTATCCTTTTGGAGAATTATCAGATCTCGTACTAGACATTTTGGTTTTGGTTAATGTCTAAAGATAAGGGAAATATATTGTTCATATTTTTTGGATTATGTGATTCCCTATAAGATGATTATAGCGCTTCAGGTGTGACCATGTCATCATGAATACTCATCATTTGCAGAAAAGATGAGTTTGTGGTAGAAATTTATTAATGGGTGAAACTCTACTTTAAAGTTAGGTATATTTCTTTATGTTATTAGTAAATCTCATAAACAAATTCCTCATATTTATAAAAAGTAACTTAAAACAAAAAATATTGTCTGTTTACTTTTCCTAATGGGGAATCAAAGACCGTTTAACTTATCACATTTTTAATGTTTTTCTGGTAGTTAACTTTCTACTGATCATGTTTTATATCACACTCCATCTAAACATGACACTTAGTTTCTCTTCTATATCAATTTTTTACTACATAGAATACTAGTGTTATATTGGGTGACCTTTTTACTTTAATTTATTTCTTTTAATGTGATAGTTTTATTGACACTTTTTCCGATGTGGGACTTTCAATGATGTTTCTGAGCCCAATTTTAAAATTGTGAGGTCGCAACTTCCAAGGGGGGGAGAAGGATGTAATAACCCATGTATTTATAAAATAATACCTTTTGATATCTATTAATACTTATGAATAAGTTATAAATTTTACGTTAAAGGGGACACTTCTTCTGATAGAGTACTGGATACACAACAACATATTTCTCTTAAATCTTACATTGCACACAACGTTGAGTTTTACCGAAATATAATAAAATAATAATATTATCTTTTAAATGGTAGTTAATTCCTAGCCATTGGAATTGAAGGAAGGAATAGTATCAAATAAATTTTGAAATATGGTTTAGACATGTTTAAAATAATGATTCATCGGTTACCAAATTTCTTAGAAATAGAAATAAAAACCAATTGAATATAAAAGATGTGTTTTAAAGAGAATAATTGTGTTTTCATATCATACATTATGGTTTGGTATTTAATGAAAAATATATGATATATATTCAATGTATTGTTCAAAATTTATCTTATATGTTTTCTAGATATGATATAAGAACAAATTCTTTTTTTTCGAATAAAAGAAGTCATTTTCTAAAAATGCAGTTTTACCGCCTTTTGATTGAGAACCGTTTTAAATCTAATTTTGACTCCTTTATATGTTTTATTCGATATAATAAACTTTTTTCTTTTGAATCATAACCTCAAAATTTACTTTGGATGAAAATTTGGTATTTTTAGACTAAGGTTCATTTGTTAATAAATAATGAAAAATACAGCATTTTATTTAAAAATGCCTTTTAATCTAATTTATTTATATATTTATATTGTATTTTCAGTTCTTTTTATATTTTAATTGGATTTTATTTTTATCATTTAATCAAATTTTGGTCATTGAATGTAATTTCCCTATGAAATTGGACATAAACACATGTAAATCTTTTGGTAGTTTTTACATTTTTAAAACATACCTTTTTCTTTGATAACATGAATTAATATTGAAATTAATTTCTTCAACTTATCTATTTTGAATTTGTTTAAATGGATTCCATATTCGGAATCATTAGGTCCAAATTTTTTAAATATGCACCTTTTATTTTTAGACAATATGAATAGTAACTTCCATAAAGATTTTATTTACCAGAGTTAAATGGTAAATCTGGTAAATAAGCGTGAAATAATACTAAAATGACCTACAACATGTCCAAATCCAATTGGATGAGATATATCCGAACATGGGCATAATTGGGTCGATTTTGGAACCCCATGGAGTCACTTTTATTTGAAAATGACATTTTATAAAAATTAATTTAATGTAATGAAAAATGTAACATAAACATTAATTGTTTAGTAAAAAAAATTATATGCAGTTATATAAGTGATATATCCAAATATAAATATTCATTTAAAATCTAAAGATATTTCTTACATAATTTTGTTTTATTCATAATTTTTAGACATCAAATAAATTTCTTTATTTATGACACAATGATGATGTACTGATTACCTTTTAATGAATGTTTTAAACAAATGAGATTATAAATATTAAAATAAATTTTTATTGAAAGTTTTTATTCCATACAAGAATTTTGGGGTTGAGTGTGACTTTTTATCATTTAATTAATGATGTTTTTTGAAATAATAAAGTTGTTATTTATTTTTTATAAGTCATGATATGAATAGTATATAAATTGACATAAATGAGTTTTTAAAAAAATTTCTATTTTATTAAATGATATAATAGACTTAAAAATCTAAGATTCAGCCAAGTTCCTTATTTAAGGTTGATAATATCATTAATTAACTACTTTAGTTTTAATTATAAATTTATGGTATCTATATTAACCATGTATTATGAATATACAAGAATACATGGTAATAGTAAAATTTGTTAACTGAGGGTTAAAGCTAGAAGATAAGGTTAAATTTGAAACCAAAACTTGTCTAAAACTTATTTATTTTGAGGATTTAGAAAAATCATAAACTTATATTCTAATTAAATGATTTTTTTACTAATGGAAATATAAATTCATTTTATAATAAAATAATATTTAAGGACATTCCTAAAGTACCCCTCCTCCCTCTTGTAAAAGGCCATGACTCTAACCCTTTACTCACACATCTCAAGCCCCATGTATCGTCCAACCTCCACTCTAATAAGCTCCCAACATACATTTATTCCTCTTAGAATCCTTACCTTAGGCATAATGAAATTCAATAAAGCTGTTGTGGTCAAATCAAAGGGAGTTACCTTTTTTAAGAGGTAACGTCTTCTCTAAAGTTTCATTCAAATATTCTACACCATCACATGCTATTATATTATTATTATTTTATTACATAACAAAAATATTATACACAACATAATATTATGTTTTTTATGAGAATTATTTAAACTATACTTACACACACATCCATCTAATGGATTTAGAACATACTATTTCTGTGGACGACGAACTACTGCCTCACAGAACGACGATTGTTCCATTATCTTCTACCGCCTCTTATGGTGGCCATTATGATGGAACTGTAATTATATATGATATTTATTTTATCTAAATTATTATTTAAATATCATTTTTAACATACCATTATTATTTTTATGTTTTATAAATATGATAATTTAATTTGATGAAGTACGGACAGCTGCCCCCTCAAAGTGATATGTCCCGTTCATGATATACATGGGATGTATAAAGGACCGAACTAAAGAACTTATGTAACATATATAATGTATATATTACAATATAATAATAATAATAATAAACCTATTTATCATTTATTTTTAATTCCTTTAAATATGAAAGAGAAATGAAAGTAGCGTTCATGCGTACATATGGCTTACTGTCTCCATGAACGGTGCATTTCATTTCATATATCGAAATGCTATGGACTATTCTAAATACATATATAGTGAATATAAATGATATATATGATATATAAATCATGAATATCATTCTGGAGGTAATATAACTATGACCACAGGGAAAATTTATAATTATAACAAGTTCATTTTTTAGTCATGTTTCGAACATCGACAAAATGTCCAATATGAACTCAACTAGTTACGTAATTGTCATAGCAAGTTAATAAGTGATATAAAAATTATAATAAACATTAAAAATGTTCTGAAACAAGTATAAATTAACTTAAGTTTATTATTCATGAAATTAAATAATAAACAATTCAAGTTGGACATGAGTTAATGGACTTTTTCTCTATCTCCTTTTTTAAGGAATCTTTAATTTATACACAACTTGATTTTATACAGTGTATAATAAAACCCTTTGACTTTTAATTTCATTAAATGTAATATTTTTCAATGAAACTTTTTAATAAATGAAAAAAATTAATTTTTTTAACATATGTGGTGAGAATGAACTTTCTGGCGCTGTAAGCATTATTTGATATATGCCATCCTTAACAAGATGTATTGTTTTTAAAAGGAAAATAAATTCCACATACCATTTTTTCATGTTTTGGTATTGAAAATAGTTTTTTCGATATATATTGAGTATTAAATATCTTAAAATTATATCTTTTGATTGCAAATGAAATGTTATTACTAAAATATTGATATCTGCAGTAGTTTATGTGTTATGATTATATATTGGTACATGGACATTTGAAGGGTGGTTACTTGATAAACCAATGACAGTTGGTTACGTGATAAACCAAATGATGGGCATTTCTTTGATAAAATGATGATGGCTGGTTACATTATAACCTCCAACACATTGGGTATGGAAGTGGCCCATATAGATATTCTATTTAGTGATATGTGTGGATATCGACCGTATGGTTCTTCCATTTCAGTATGTTTATGTCCCAAGTTACCATTATATGCTCTATGGTTTCTGTTATAAAAAGGGTATGAAATGAGATTATATTCAGTGAAGTGTTTTTGTTACTTATTAAAGGTGAAATGTATTAATTTATGATAAAGTATTCATGGTTTACATTATGTTTTAAAAAAACTAAAAGTTTTCCTTCTTTATGTATCCTTTACTATGTTTTTATAACCATACCATGTTTTTTAATTGTTTTTCAACTGGAATTAAAGTGGAATAGGGTCAAGGATGAGATCAAGTAAAATTAATTCTCTTTAAAACATATAACTAAACATGTTTCTTTTTTTCAAGAGTTTATATTTTATTAAAAAAATGGATACTGAGTAGAAGTGTTTACATGTAATATTTAAGTTGTTATGTATCTGTTATGACCTAATTATCTAAATATCTAAACCTAAAAAGATCATAAATTTGAATTATTAACTAAATTCAAGATTATGAAATTTTTAAGGCTAGGGCCTTACACTTTTACTTCAAAAAGACATATGCCATATTCACCACTAATTTATCTTCTACGATGAATAAAACCACCCTTTGATTGTTATTTCATTTATCTCGTTTTCATCATGTTTTTAATGATTCATTTTAAGTTAATTATATCATGGGGGTCATGATTCAAATGTTACCAATGTGGTAAGGGTTTATTTCAAAATATAATAGTTATTTGAGATTATTTTTGTTTAAGTCTCCTTTGTTGGAATTATTTTATTTTTCTATATTAAATGCAATCTGTTATCATCACCTCTAGTTATTCATAAATTGTTCTTATATTATTAGAATTTTTTTCATCAACTAGCCTTCGTAACTTGGTAACCTGATAACCGAGCCGACACTAAAATGGTCCGAAGAGAGTACCCAATCCCCATAGGGAAAATACTAGCACATGAAATCATTAAAAATTATTTTTGGAATGATTTTTTCTACAAAAATTGTGGAATAAATATAAAAAATATGTATGAACAGAAATGAAACTCTATTGAGAGATGTGTACCTGAATCCAAATAAGTATAAATGACGTAAATTACTATAGAAATATACCATCAAACTGGAAGAACATCCCTATTCAAAAATTACATAACTCTAAAAGTCCACATATCAACTGTAAGAACCACATCAAAGTGGTTCATTACCCCTACTCGAACCTTGATGGAGATAATCAAAAAACACTTGAAGGAAAAGGTATGGTGTGAGAAAAAAACTAGTAGGGTCTCACAATGGATTCCATAGTATGACTACAACATTTAATTGACCAGGTAAATTTATTTCAATTCTAAATAAATAGTTTTGGAATTTCAAAATAATAATTAAAATAATTTATGTTTACATTTGAAATGATGGAAATACTTTTATACAAAATATTCACATTTAAATTGAAGTAATATTTTTTAAATAAAGGATTAAATAAACATTTTAAATAGAATAGTTTCTATAAATTCATAAGGCATTTAAAATCATTCCCAAACATTAGTATTTAGTTATATATCAAATATAAACAAGTGATAAACACGATCATCTACCAAAAGGTACAACAGTCCCAAGTTCTGGGATCCTTACACCAACATGTGATAACAACTACAATGTATAAACACACCCCTTATAACTATAATGATAGGAATAATTATTATATTATCAAGTAATATGAGGTGTTAAATAATGTTCTTGTTAGAGTTGTAAAGCATTAATATAGTTCGAGGGAATTCCCATCCTAGCACACTTGTCCCTAAAAACTCACCAAATACATAGGATTTCATGTTCTCTAGATCATAACAAGGATTGAAAATTTATTTTAAAAATAGTTTCTAATAAAATCAATCCCATTCTCCCATTTCAAATACGCAAATTTCCATTTAAAAACCAAAATGGGTTTGTAATCAAAACATGACTTTTTCCATGATAAAACCCAAAGTTTTCTATCAAAACCATTTTTAATACATTTTCCAAAATACCAATTTGAAATAAATTCCATCAAATAAATTTTCAAAATATAAATTCCAAAATTTTAACTTCAACAACTTCTATCAAATTGACAAACACACACCAATTAAATGGAATTAGTGGTTTTATAAATTTCTTTTCAAAAATCAATTTTTAGAAATCAAACCCCCAATTCAATGGAATTTTAATTTTAATCAACCAATTGAAATAAATTTCACCAATTTAATACAATTTAATTTAAATAATAGAATTTAATTTAAATCCTGAAATTTAGCATTAATAAAATTTGGGCATCATAACCGAACCACCTACCTTTCATGGAAACACAATGCTGATAATAGAACCCGCTAAAAAAACGTGGGAACAAAAATATGTACGAACTCAACATAGATATAAGATTAAATAACACAGAGTTTAGATCCATAAAATCCAATATATCTATGAAACTCCCAGGAGGAAAAGAGAAAAGGATGAAGTGACCTGGATAATTCTTACCTGGTGAGTCACACTTTAATCACAACATCAATAAATTACTGATTAAAATGACCCAACAGGGTTTGAGGGATCAAAAGTTTCCTAGGGATTCACCTTGGGTTAAGATAAATGGAGTAAAAATTGAAGTAAATATAATTTTCATCCAAAAAATCTATTTAAGAACAGAACTAATGACTTTACATGATGAGTAACCCAATTACACATTATGTAACTGAAATATCCCGAAACCACTGAAAACCCATTTCCTTTTCATAAAACCCGATTTATTGTTATTTTTGTTGGAACCAGGGTCTTCAAAGCATGATTTGGTGTATGGTTTGTGTTTGTTGTCAATCCTCAGTGGAAGTTCAGGATGTGTACCAACAAAGTGATCATACCGTTCAAGCAGAAAACAGTAGTGAAGGTGGCGCTGTTTCCCAGTGTTTGCCAAATTTTGGGGCCTAAAAATCGTCCTATAAAGTAAAGTGTTTTTGGCTAAGGTAATTGAGTGTCGTGCTCTTGGAGGATAAAAGACTTGCGTGCCATATGTTTTTGAGGATCAGAACATCAAAATTTGGATAAGGAAAGAAGGTCGCGCAAGTATTGGTTTGGTCGCGCAAGTGAGTTGCGCGACAGAGGTTCTGGAGACAAGACTTGCGCGCCGACGAGGAACTTGCGCGCCGCCGCGCAGGGGGTCCAGTTTGCCTATAAATAATGGACCACCCCTTCTCATTTCTCACGGAGCTCAAGACTTCGAGATTGTTCGAGCTCTCGTCGCACAGGTGGTCGAGTCGCGCAGGTGGTAGTTTTGTCGCGCAAGTAGAGCTTGCGCGCCGGTTGTTGGTTGCGCGCCCAAGGCGGTTTGGAAGTGAAAGGAAGTGGACTGTGCAAGTTTGATGTTAGGGAAGGAAGCGTCGCGTAGGTGCATTGATGACACTTGCGCGCCAGTTTGGACTTGCGCACCGTAGTGGGACTTGCGCGACTGTCTTGGAGAAGCGCACCTGGTTTTGCTGAAACCCACTGGCCTGTTTGGAGCTGCACGAAAGCCGAGAGACTACCCGATACATTCGAAGAAAAGTGATATTCTTCTTCTGGTGAGAATCGGACTTCAATAGAGCATCTACATACATCAAAGGATGCATTCTTATGCAAATGATGAAGAGACCTTCACGTCTATAAACTGAGTGGGACTTCACCAATGGCAGTGAGCCAGGGGGAGTCAACGAGAGTGACCCGAGGGACGCAGTGAGCTATCCCTGAACATTTGTAAAGGCAGTGAGCCTGGGACAGAGTGACTGTACCCGAACTTGTGTAATCTACAGCTAGTGAAGCATAGTGGTTTTTGGTATGACCGACAACCTGTCGGCATATGCTCCTTGGATGTAGCCCTTAGTGGTGAACCAAGTAAAAAAGGCTGTGTCTTCTCTGTGCATGTGAATGTTTGTTTTCTAATCATAATCTTCATACAGGTTCAACAAGTTCCTACCAACGTGGGAATAAGATCCATCACTTTAAAACGAAAAAGTGGTCACCCTGATTCACCCCTCCCCTCTCAGGGTGTCCCGGGGTCCTTCAATTTTAGATCACACATGTCTTTTATCCTCATTGTATTGAATGTAAATATCTAGTAGGATTTGGAACCGGTAGGTTTTATGATGAAAATTCGATTAAATGTTTACATTATCATTATAGGTATCCTCCCAATTCATTCTCAGATGTACCCAAACAATTATGATAGAAAAATATGAAAATAATTAAAATGTACCTATTAAAAAGGTAAAAGGATGTCACAACCACCCCAACATAAACACTTTATGTCCCCAGAAATCCAATCAAGAAGATTCCACACCAAAAAAAATGTGAGTCCACTTCTATCTCAGTAGTGCCTCATGTTACCATGTCTCATGATAATCTAAAACGTGATTCCATAGGATATAATCTAAACGTATCTTCCTCCCATGAAGAACCTTGGTTTCAAAATAAAAAACAATAACTGTACTTTCAATCATGGATAAATGAGGTTCAATATCATGATCACTCAAGCTCAGAATGTAACGCCCCAACCCTGGTTACCCAGAGTCGGTGCATTATTACATAACATTGGCATGATCACGAGAAAGATCAAATCTCGAAAGACTGATTAGTTTAGTAGCATTGGAAACACTAGATATATTCATATGGTTTACATTACATCATAAAATGAAAACTACAACAACATAGTCTCTATAGTCTACACTCTTATCCCCTCATAATATCCCTGTAGGTCATTCATAATTTACTTCTTCACATCCTTGGAAAAATAAAACATAGAAAAGGGGTGAGCTCAAATTCCCAGTAAGGATAACAATATTGTAGAAATTTTAATAAATAAGAATATACATTTAAGGCAATGTATAACTAAAACAAAAGCCTTTTAAACTTGAACTTCAACATAGTATGGAAAAAATAAAATGAAATAATTCCATTTACTTATTCACATGGATATTCTACTAATCGAATAATCACATGCAATATCAATAACCACTTTCATAATGATGGAATGCATAATGCCAGACTATCATAACCACATAGCCAAAGATTCATGCCAAGACTACAAATAAGAATTTGTCAAGGCCTTGTGCCAAGACACTAGTTTGTATCATGAGACCTACTAATGCATCTAGGAGCTATAGCGAGCTCCACCCATCACATATTAAGTCCAAGTCATTCCTCATACGAACAGGTTTAAACATAACATAAAAATTCCTATTAAAACTAGCATATGAAATGTAAATACTTCATCCATAAACCATGAATGGTATAAAAATAACACATCCACAGTCAAACATATCACAAAACCATCAATACAATATAGAAGTTTTGTATCATAATAAATCAACTTCAACTAAGCTTAAAATCCATCAAAGGATGTTGACATAGAAGAAATCAAAACTCTTTTTAGAGAAATATCTCTTCTATTTTGAAATCATTTAAGAGTCATATATTTATAAAATAAAACATTTTCTTTGAAAATATTCTTATAAGATTGTAAGGGATGCTTCGACAATTTTATAATGGCAGAAAATAGCCACACCCACAGTATAAGTTAAAAAAACATTCTTATCTTAATTCTATCAAAAAGGTTAAAAAGAACCTTGTTTGGAAAACGACGGAAAGATTCCATTATAAACCTCTTATTAAAAGTCAAAAAAGGGTATAAATGACTTTAACCCATATTATTGTAAATTGTAAAAATGTTTTGAAATACATCTTTAAGAAACATGGATGTGGATGACAAAGAAATCCCAGTAGATTATTACATATAAACAATCTCGGATAATGAAGAGATTGTGAAATAAACCCTTACTTTGTACTTTTACTTGGTTGGGGGTAGGTTAACCTCCTGTATAATTTTTAAATAGTTGTTTTTAAATTATTCAAGAATCATATACATTAATATGATATCATATTTGATCTTTTAACATTGCTTTGTTAATAATATTTAGAATTATCGTCATTTTGGGTGTTAACTTACTCATTTTCTTTTATATGTTTTGTTACATAAGTCGTGATTGTTATGGATAGGTTGTATCTTATTCATATCTAGAATGATATCAAGTCCTTAAATACTATTATTAATCATCAAATGATAATTATACTTGAATGGATACGATGGAGAATGAATCTAATCGCGTTCGTGGAGACGGTAGTCCGTACGTACGCACGAGCGACAATATCATTCTTTTGTTATTAAAATAATATATAATTGGATGGTATATCATATATAAAGAATAATTATCATGTTATATTTATTATTTACATGAAGTACACATCATTATTATTCCCATCCAAATAATAATTTATTGAATAACAATTACACCACGACGGGGAGACGGTAAGCCGTACGTACGCACGTATGGTGACATGTTATTCAAAGGGTGGATAGAATACTGAATATGGTTGTACCATACTTATAATAACATCACAGTATATATAAGATACTAGAGTTATTATTTTATAATGGTAATAACAAAGATAGAAGTAGTGGAAGAAGAAAGGAACTTGAAAAAGGGTGGTGAAATCATTACCTCTTCTTCGGGTTCTTCCTTTTGATTTGATCAAAAGGGCTCCTTATGTTGGCTTTCTGACTAAAGTAATGAGTCTATGTTTTACTGAGGGAAGTTGAAAGAGTATTTGGGTAGTGGTTGGCCGATCCAAAAGGCTTTGAAGGTGTTATGTAAAGAGAAGGAGGAGTGCCCTTTTATAAGAGGGGTGAGGGGTACCTTTGGAAAAGCTAGAAATATTATTTTATAATAAATTAATATTCGGTTTATAATGGCTCCAAAGTGTATTATTTAAATGTTAAGGTGGAGATGAGTCTAAAAACACTCAACCAATAGAATTTAGACAGGTTTGGGTCATTATATTAACCTTATCTTTTAGTTTTAACTCTCAGTTAATTAGTTTGACACTTACCATGGCACTTTGTATTTTTATATTATATAGTAAATAAACTTACTATATAAATCCAAGAGACCCCCAAGTGGTCCATTAATGATACAACTATCATGATATAAGTTTATTGACTGATCCTTAGATTTTTTGGAATTTAATATCAATTAATAATATAATATTTGTTTTAAAAACTCTTTTATGTCAATTTTGAAACTATTCAATAATTGATTTTTGTAAAAATGATAACAGAATGATTACTTCGAAAAAAGTTAATTACATCAATCCTAACATTTCATATTATCCTAGAAAATTTGTGTAATTCATAAAAAGTCTCAAATTTTATTTGTTTGGGTATTTATAATATCAATTATTTTAATTTTTCACTATTATGGTAATTACTGCATCATCATTGTGTCATAAATAAATTAACTTATTTAATGTATAAAAATTATAAATAAAATACCATTATGTAGGAAATATTTTTATATTTCTAATGAATTTATTATAGTCTAAGATCCATCATATATAACCCTATGTAAAAATTGTTTTGCTAAAAGATATATGCTTATGTCATTTTTGTAATTACTTTAACTTAATTAATATAAAGTGTCATTATCACTTACAAGTGGATCCATGGGGTCCCAAAATCGACCCATAGATGACCATAGTCGTCCATGTATCAACCAATAGGGTTAAGACACGTTTTAGGGTAATTTAATATTATTATAATAGTATTTTTGTGCCATTATTTATCGGATTTACCCTTTAACCGTGATAAATAAAATATTTACCGAAGTAATTATTCAAAATGTCTAAAAATAAAAATTAACTATTTTCACAATTTGAACATCCTGATTCCAAATATGGAATCCATTTTTCCAAATTCAAAACACAGAAGTGGAAGAAATTAATTTAAAATTAATTCCCGTTGTTAAAACAAAAAGCGTGCTTTTAAGAGATAAAAACTATCAAAAGATTAACACTGTTTTATGTCCAGTTTATTTGTAAAATTATGTACAATAAACAAAATTGTATTAAATGGTAAAAATATATTCTAAATATAATTTAAAACCAATCAAATTATTAATTTTTCAATATAAATTATTTCGATTAAAAAAGTTGTTTTTAATTAAAATTTAGTAATTTTCACTATTCATCAAAATATAAATGTTATCCGAAAAGTTCCAAAATTTCACCCTAGGATAAATTCGATATTCCGAATCCAAAAATGAAGCCCATTTTGAGAGATGAAATTTATAAAATTTTAAAAAGTAATTATTACTATTCATAACGGCTTGTTTGATTGGTTGCGGTGTGTTAGAACTCGATATTGCGTACAACACACGCTATCACATTATTCAAAGAGAAGCATACCGTAGAAGCTTTGGGTGTTAAATTCTCCCCTCCTTCAAATAATTTCTTCCTCGAAATTTCTAGACTACTACCGCATGAAAAGACTCGGGTGGTTCTTCATCATAAGTTCCTCGGGTTCCCACGTTGCCTCTTCAATCTTATAGTTTCTCCACAAAACTTTTACTAGACGCGTCGTCCGATTTCTCAGCACTTGTTCTGTCGTATCAAGAATCTTGATGGGATCTTTGCAATAAGACAGATCGGGTTCCAGTTCTAATTCCTCATAGGTGAGTACATGTGTTGGGTCAGGCATGTATTTCCTCAATAGAGATACATGGAACACATCGTGAACATTGGAGAGACTTGGCGGCATTGCCAATCGGTAAGCTACAGCCCCAATTTGTTCTAGAATTTCGAAAGGTCCGATTTACCTAGGACTCAATTTACCTTTCTTACCAAAATGTATGACTCCCTTCCATGGAGATACCTTCAGGAAAACATGATCACCGACATGAAATTACAAATCCATCCTTCGATTATCGGCATAGCTCTTCTGCCTACTTTGAGCTGCTTTGATGTGATTTTGGATTACCTTCACCTTTTCCATTGTTTCTACCACCAGTTCTGGACCTACAAGTTTTCTTTTACCAACTTCATCCCAACAGGTTGGTGTGCGACATCTCTTTCTGTATAACGCTTCATGTGGTTCCATTTGAATACTCGAATGGAAGCTATTGTTATAGGAAAATTCTACCAAAGGTAAATATTGACCCCACATACCCTGAAAGTCAAGTGAGAAAGATCTCAACATGTCTTCTAAGGTTTGAATAGTCTGTTCTGATTTTCCGTCTGTCTGAGGGTGGTAGGCAGTGCTCAAATGAAGTTCAGTATCAAGGTATTTTGGAAGACTCTTCTAGAATCTTGAAGTTAGACTGGGATCATGATTAGAAACAATCTATAGGGGTACTCCATGAAGTCTCACAATTTCATTAATATATAGTCTTTCTAGACGTTCCAGTGGTAGATCTTCTGTTATAGAAAGAAAATGTGCTGACTTGGTAAGACAATCAACTATAACCCATATTGCATCATTCCTTCTAGGAGTCTTTGGTAGTCACATGACAAAGTCCATCGTAATATTGTCCCATTTCCACTCAGGTATAGGAAGAGGTTGCAATACTCCACCAGGCTGTTTCCATCCAGCTTCCACTTGTTGACAAACCATACATCTTGACACAAAATCGGAAATCTCCCTCTTCATGTTGTCCCACCAAAAATGTTCCTTCAAATCTCTATACATTTTGGTGCTCCCAGGGTGTATAGGTAAATTGGAACTATGAGAATCATCCAAAAATTCCCTTTTTAGATCAGGTATATCGGGAACACAAAGTCTCTTCCCGAATTTCAAAATTCCTTCTTCATACACAAAGTCTCTCAATCTCCCATCATTCACAGCTTTAATCTTCTTTTGAAATTCTTCATCATCGGTCTGAGAACTCTTAATCCTTTTCTAGTAAAGATGGTTTGGCGACTATTTGAAAAATCATTGATGTTTCACCTTCCCTGGTTATTCCCATGTCCATCTTCACTAGATCTATGAAAATTGGATCCCTTTCAATTCTCATCACGTTCAAAACTCTATGGTCTTTTATGCTCAAAGCATCTGCCACCTTGTTTGCTTTCCCCGGGTGATAGTGTATCATACAATCATAATCCTTGAGTAATTCAAGCCATCTCCTTTGCCTCATGTTGAGTTCTTTTTGTGAGAAAATATACTTAAAACTCTTGTGATCAGTATATATCTCACATTTTTTACAATAGAGGTAGTGCTTCCATATCTTCAAAGAAAAGATCACAGCTGTTAACTTGAGATCATGAGTAGGATAGTTTTGTTCATGAATTTTCAACTCTCGTGATTCATAGGCAATAAACCTATCATTCTGCATAGGGACACAACCAAGTCCTTTCTTCAATGCATCACTATAAATAACGAACCCATCATTCCCTGATGGTAGAGTCAATATAGGAGCATTGACTAATCTTTTCTTCAGTTCTTCAAAAAAATATTCACACTATTTTGTCCAAACAAATTTAACCCCTTTACGTGTGAGCTTTGTTAATTGGTTAGCCAAACAGGCAAAATTCTGGATGAAACGTCGATAATCACCTGCTAAACCAATAAAACTACGTACCTCAGTTATACTCGTAGGTGCTGGCCATTATTGGATTGCCTTGGTCTTAGAAGGATCAACAGAGATTCCATATTTAGAGACAATATGGCCAAGAAAAGAAATCTCCTGAAGCCAGAATTCACACTTGCTAAACTTCCCATATAATTCATGTCTTCTCACAGTCTTCAGGATAATGCACAAGTGATTTTCATGATCTTTGTAGATTTTGGAGTATACCAAGATATCATCAATAAATACCACCACAAATTCATCGAGATATTCCTTGAAAACTCTATTCATCAGATCCATGAATACAGAGGGTGCATTAGTCAATCCAAAAGGCATTACTGTGAACTCGTAATGCCTGTACCTGGTTCGAAATGCTGTCTTCGGAATGTCTTCCTTCTTTACACACAACTGATGGTATCCAGATCGAAGGTCAATCTTCGAAAAGTATTGATCTCTATGATGTTGGTAAAATAAATCATCAATGTGTGGTAGGGGATACTTGTTCTTTATTGTTATAGCATTGATCTCCCTATAGTCGATACATAACTTCATAGATCCATCTTTCTTTTCAACAAAAAGAACAGGGGCTCCCCATGGAGAAACACTAGGGCGAATAAATCCGTTATTACTCAATTCCTCTAGTTTTTTCTTTAGTTCAACTAATTCAAAAGTGGCGATTCTTTAAGGGGTCTCCTATATAGGCCTTGATCCAGGAATGAAATCAATGGAAAACTCAACTTCTTGTTCTGGAGGATGTCCAGGTAAATATTCCGGAAATACATCTACATATTCATTCACAATAGGAACATAATCTATTTGAACATTCCTTTCCTCACACACAGTCATTTCATTCTCTTCCTCCCCAATAATTGAATTTAGATGAGCTACTGGGCGTGGATGTAGATAAGATTTAGGTGGTGACGATTCTGCTCTAAAGATAAGGTGTTCCTTATCATCATCATCAGAAATCGTAACCTCCTTCTTCTTACAATAAATATTCGCATCATGGTCTGAAATCTAGTCCATACCGAGGATTATATCAAACTCAATCATAGGTATGACGATGAGATCAGCGGATAAAGAAAATTTATGTGCTCTAATGGGGACTGATTCACAAAACATTGTTGCAATGATACTTCCCTTAGGAGTTTTAACTGACAACTCCCTTGTTAAATCAAATTGAAAATATCTAATTTTCTTAGTAAACTGGGAAGATATGAAACAATGCGATGATCCAGAATCAAATAAGGCATTTTCTAAATTGAGGAAACCATTTAATTACCTGCCACCACGTCTTTCGGAGCTTCTACCTCAGCAGTAGTGATAGAATAAGCTTGGCCTTGATCCCTTGGCCTTTTCTGAGGTAAGTTCTCCTAACGCTTAGGAAATTCATATTCATAATGTCCCATCTCCCTACAATTGTGGCACTGAACATTGGTAGCTTCCTTCCTCCCTTTGAAATCATTAGCTTGGTGGCCTTTTTCACCACACTTGTAACAGACACCCATTCCGTTCAAGCAAGTACCGGGGTGTTTCTTCCCACATTTACCACAGGATGGATATTAAACCTTTCCCTTCTTCCCCTTATTTCCATTCCCATATTGATCAGCAGACCTCTTCTTCTCTTTCTTTTCTTTAAAGTCATAAGACTTAGAGAATTCCTTTTCTATCTTGATATCAAATGAGAAAATGTCTTCGTACGACGAGAAGGATTGTGAGACTAATTCTCAATGGAGAAATGGTTTTAACCCATCAAAGAAACGATCAATATTACTTCTTAGGTTACGTATATAATCTCTAGCATACATTGCTAACCTTGTAAAGTTAGCCTCATACTTTGCGACATTTTCATCCTCCTTTTGTCTCAGACTCAGAAATTGCCTTACCATATCTGCTCGATGGTCATGTGGAAAGTATTTTTCTAAAAACAGATCTTTGAAATCCCTCCATTCCATATTTGATACTTCATCGTCTTCCTTCGTTTTTTGAATCAATGACCACCATTGATCAACATCTTCAGTGAGACTGTAAACTGCCATGATAACTTTTTCCCTTTCACTACTCCCCAAAGCCTGAAATATTTTCTCTAGGGAATTTATCCATTGCTCAGCTACTAAGGGATTTTTACTCCCATTAAAAGTTGGTGGTTGTTTCCTCATGAAGCGATCTAACATTGATCCTCCATGCTGCGGATCAGGGTGATCCATACGGGTAAGGTTATTATTCATAACCTGAGTGAGTTGTCCCAGTATGGTGATTAGCTGATTGACACCATTTGCATCACCAGCTCCACTATAATTATCTTAAGTAGGAGGAAAATTCCTACATGGAGTGCATGCATTTATACGGTTTCCATTTCTTCCACTAGTCGCCATTTCTAAATAATGGCATAAACTAGATCAGTTTATGAATCAAAATGCATAATTCCATAATTATAAAACACTTAACATAAATTGAACTATTTATGAATATAATCCATAATCATAAAAAAATTTCTTTGAGGAAGTATATACTCATAACCCTTTCATAATGATTTGTAAAGAAAATGAGATTTATCCTAAGCATATCCACCGGGAGTGTCGTAACCAAGAGTGCAACAAGGCCTATTGTCGTGCACCAGTTCCCCTTCGAGTATTGCTCAAAGCGGTGTTTTTGAGATTTACCCCTAGGTACATCTGTGCCAGAGCCACCTCTACCTGCTCGTATCCAGACATGGATGTATTGCTTGGAAAACTCACAAAATCTCTACAATACCAAAATTCTAGGATGTTCTTCTATTCTAATCCTCAAAGTTCATCTTAGGTCTATGTGCTCTAATAAGAGTGTATCTAAATCTAGCTTCCAAGGTTTGTACTAAACTTTCTCTGATACCAACTGTAATGCCCCGAACATAGTTACCTAGAGTCGGTGCATTATTACATAACATTGGCATGATCACAAGAAAGATCAAATCTCGAAAGACCGATTAGTTTAGTAGCCTTGGAAACACTAGATATATTCATAAAGTTTACATTACATCATAAAATGAAAACTACAACAACATAGTATCCATAGTCCACACTCTTATCCCCTCATATTATCCCTGGAGATCATTCATAATTTACTTCTTCACATCTTGGGAAAAATAAAACACAGAAAAGGGGTGAGCTCAAATGCCCAGTAAGGATAAAAATATAGCATAAACTTTAATAAATAAGAATTAACATTTAAGGAAATGTATAACTAAAACAAAAGCCTTTTAAAATTGAACTTCAACATAGTATGGAAAAAATAAAATTAAATAATTTCATTTACTTATTCACATGGATATTCTACTAATCGAATAATCACATTAAAAATATTAATAACCACTTTCATAATGATGGAATGCATAATGTCAGACTATCATAACCACATAGCCAAGGCCTCGTGCCAAGACTACAAATAAAATTTTGTCAAGGCATTGTGGCAAGACACTAGTTTGTCTCATGAGACCTACTGATTCATCAAGGAGCTATAGCGGGCTCCACCCGTCACATATTAAGTCCAATGCATTCCTCATATGAACAGGTTTAAACATAACATAAAAATTCATATTAAAACTAGCATACGAAATGTAAATACTTCATCCATAAACCATGAATGGTATAAAAATAACACATCCACAGTCAAACATATCACAAAACCTTCATTACAATATAGAAGTTTTGTATCATAATAAATCAACTTCAACTAATCTTAAAATCCATCAAAGGATGTTGACATAGATGAAATCAAAACTCTTTTTAGAGAAATATCTCTTTCTATTTTGAAATAATTTAAGAGTCATATATTTATAAAATAAAACATTTTCTTTGAAAATATTCTTATAATCTTGTAAGTTAAGCTACGACGATTTTATAACGGCGGAAAATAGCCGCACCCGCCGTATAAGTTAAAAAAACATTCTTATCTTAATTCTGTCGAAAAGGTTAAAAAGCACCTTGTTTGGAAAATGACGGACTGATTCCTTTATAAACCTATTATTAAAAGTCAAACAAGGGTATAAATGACTTTAACCCATATTCTTGTAAATAGTAAAAATGTTTTTAAATACGTCTTTAAGAAACATGGATGTGGATGATAAAGAAATCCTAGTAGATTATTACGTATAAACAACCTCGGATAATGAAGAGATTACGAAATAAACCCTTACCTTTTACTTTTCTTTGGTTGGGGGTAAGTTAAACTCCTTTATAATGTTGAAATAATTGTTATTAAATTATTCAAGAATCATATACATTAATATGATATCATATTTGATCTTTTAACATTGCTTTGTTAATAATATCTTAGAATTATCGTCGTTTTGGGTGTTAACTTACTCATTTTCTTTTATATGTTTTGTTACATAAGCCGTGATTGTTATGGATAGGTTGTATCTTATTAATATCTAGAATGATATCAAGTCCTTAAATAATATTATTAATCATCAAATGATAATTATACTTGAATGGTTATGATGGAGAATGAATCTCATCGCGTTCGTGGAGACGGTAGTCCATACGTACGCACGAGCGACAATATCACTCTTTTGTTGTTAAAATAATATATAATTGGATGGAATATAATATATAAATAATAATTATCATGTTATATTTATTATTTACATGAATTACACATCATTATTATACCCATCCAAATAATAATTTATTGAATAACAATTACACCACGACGTGGAGACGGTAAGCCGTACGTACGCACGTATGGTGACATGTTATTCAAAGGGTGGATAGAATAATGAATATGGTTGTACCATATTCATAATAACATCACAGTATATATAAGATACAGGAGTTATTATTTTAGAATGGTAATAACAAATATAGAAGTAGTGGAAGAAGAAAGGAACTTGAAAAGGGGTGGTGAAATCATTACCTCTTCTTCAGGTTCTTCCTTTTGATTTGATCAAAAGGGATCCTTAAGGTGGATTTATGACTAAAGTAATTCCTCTAGGTTATAGTGATGGAAGTTGAGAGATTATTTGGGCAGGGGTTGGCCAAACCAAAATGCTTTGAAGGTGTGATGTAAAGAGAAGGAGGAGTGCCCTTTTATAAGTGGGGTGAGGGGCACCTTTGGAAAAGCGAGAAATATTATTTTATAATAAATTCATATTCGGTTTCTAATGGCTCCAAAGTGTATTATTTAAATTTTAAGGTGGGGCTGGGTCGAAAACCACTCAACCAATAGAATTTATACAGGTTTGGGTCATTATATTAACCTTATCTTTTAGTTTTAACTCTTAGTTAATTAGTTTGACACTTACCATGCCACTTTGTATTTTTATATTATATAGTTAATAAACTTACTATATACATCCAAGGGACCCCAAATTGGTCAATTAATGATAAAACTATCATGATATAAGTCTCTTGGCTGAACCATATATTTTTAGGAATTTAATATCAATTAATAATATAATATTTGTTTTAAAACTCTTTTATGTCAATTTTGACACTATTCAATAATTGATTTTTCTAGTAATCATAACAGAATGATTACTTCAAAAAAAGTTAATTAAATCAATCCTAAAATGTCATATTATCCTAGAAAATTAGTTTAATTCATAAAAAGTCTCAAATTATATTTTTTTGGGTATTTATAATATCAATTATTTTAATTGTTCACTATTATGGTAATTACTGCATCATCATTATGTCATAAATAAATTAAATTATTTGATGTATAAAATTATAAATAAAATAAAATAATTTAGGAAATCTTTTTGTCTTTCTAAAGAATATTTATAGTCTAAAATACAACGTATATAACCCTATGTAAAAATTGTTTTTCTAAAAGATATATGCTTATGTCATTTTTGTAATTACTTTAACTTAATTAATATAAAGTGTCATTATCACATAAAAGTGGATCTATGGGGTCCCAAAATCGACCCAAAGATGTCCATTATTGGAAATATATCAACCAATAGGGTTAAGACACGTTTTAGGGTAATTTAATATTATTATAATATTATTTTTGTACCAGTTTTTACCGGATTTACCCTTTAACCATGGTAAATAAAATATTTATCGAAGTAATTATTCAAAATGTCTAAAAATAAAAGTCACCTATTTACACAATTTAAACATCCTTATTCCAAATATGGAATCAATTTTTCCAAATTCAAAACACATAAGTGGCAGAAATTAATTTAAAATTAATTCCCGTTGCTAAAACAAAAAACGTGTTTTTAAGAGATAAAAACTATCAAAAGATTGACACTGGTTTATATCCGGTTTAATTGTAAAATTATGTACAATGACCAACATTGTATTAAATGGTAAAAATATATTCTAAATATACTTTTAAACCACTCAAATTCTTAATTTATCAATATAAATTATTTCGATTTAAAAAGTTGTTTTTAATTAAAATTTAGTAATTTTCACTATTCATCAAAATATAAATGTTATCCGAAAAGTTCCAAAATTTCACCCTTGTCTAAATTCGATATTATGAATCCAAAAATAAAGTCCATTTTGAGAGATAAAATTTATAAAATTTTAAAAAGTAGGTATTACTATTCATAACGGCTAGTTTGATTGGTTGCGGTGTGTTAGAACTCGATATTGCGTACAACACATGCTATCACTTTATTCAAAGAGAAGTGTATCGTAGAAGCTTGGGGTGTTACACAAAACATGAGATTGATCTAATAGATAAATTAATATGCAAGACACATGAAACAAATTATATATCAATTTAAACTATGGTGGATGTTATAAATGGTATGAAACATTAACAACCTACTAAAAACGTAAAAAGGTCCCACAAGATGAGGAGAAAGGATCCCTTTCATACCAAGACACCAATGACCCTAATGGGGTGAAAATTTCACGAATAATTGATCAACAGTTGAAAACACCAACGGTCTATGATAATAATCAATATAAGACTTTTGGAAGATATGTTCCATCAACATCCTCTCAGGAATAAAAGGATTCTTATTTTAATCTTTTGAACCAAAGATATTTTAAACAAAGAAATTTCACCAATATCCTAATAACAAAATGGAGATCAGTAATGCTAGCCATGAAAGGCCTTAAGAGGTTCCATTATGATAAAAAAATGGTAAATATTATTATAATCAAACTGAAAAATACCTTTATGTTCATCCCAAGCACAAAATAATTCGTGAACACAATCACAAAGCATATACTCAAGAATAAGTATAACTCTTTTTTTGTCCATATGACTGAAGATGGTATGCCTTACTCAAACATACCTGATATCCCAGTTCCTCTTGAAGGTCTCTCCAAAAATGATAAGTGAACCATGGATCCTTATCAGAGAAGATAGAATATGGAAATCTATAAAAATGAAAAATATATTTAAAATATATATTACCCAACTCTTCAACATTGGTTGTATCACAAATTGGTATAAATTGATATTATTTTTTCTATTGATCGATCACCACCCCTATAGAATTATTTTTTCTCATGGTAAACATGAATCTAAAAAAAAGTGCATAGATATATGATCCCACTTCCATATAGGCACTAGAAGTGGTTTAAGAAAACCTGGAGATTTATGGTGCTCATCCTTGACATGTTGGCACATATAACAATGAGAGAAAAAAACTAGAAATGCCTTATCACAAACCTAGCTTCCAGAATTTATGCCATATTTCATATAACATATCTGTCATTCTTGGGTTCACTACCCATTGTTAGTTTTTAAAATCCCCCATAACTTCTTTCCTTACCACTAATGGAAGAAAAACATGATTTCGATAGCATTTAATTTCTAATTTTGAGAATAACCACTCAAAAAATCTATTTCCACCATAAAAAGAGTCTCTAATAACATAGAACTCACCATGATGTTTTTTGTTCCTATATAATCAAATCGAGATGAGAAGATGTCTACTGAGTACTGGACAAAGAAACCTCAAACACTGATTCTTGCATTCTAATGTGAAACTGTGAAAAAGAGAAATCAAGTTACACCATTCCAATTATTATTTCATAGCCTGGGTTGGATGTTTCGTGCTCAAATAATATAAAAGGAAATGATTTCTATTTATAATAACATTTCCCAAAACTAAAACCAAAGCATCCCAAAATACCACATAGCCCTGGTCAGCCTCTGGAAGAGTCGACACCTAAGCAGTAGTCAAAAGTAATTTAAGCTAAACAAAATAATTATAAAATCTCTCATCCCAATAAAACATTCCCACCTTTCATGTTAGAGAAGTTAGTAGAGAATCAAACATTATGAAGACCTTAATAAATAAGAAAAAACAGCCTTCTTCACCCAGGAAGCTCAAGATATCAAATTTTTTTTGTTTTTATTAACATTTCTTAATAGACATTTAATTTTTATTATCAACTTAAATAACTTGTTTCAGCACCATGTGTCCTAATGATTTCACTTCAAAAATCCAGAAGTAAAATTTTGAAATATTGTAATAATGTTAGTGTTTTATCAATAATTAAAACATTGCTATCATTTGACACACCTAACCCTCCTCAAACATATGGTAAACAAGGATTTCATCCACAATGACCATAATAAAAGTACCATGATACTCATCGATGTTGATGTCAAATAAATCCATGATGATTATAGGAGGATTTTTTAGACTAAAGTGCATGAAAATATACACAAATTACCATAATTTCTCTAAAATATGTTTTTGTAAATGTCATATTATTTTATCCTCAACTGATGGTATCCAGGCCAAAGATCTATCATCGAGAACCACATAGAAACATTTAATTGATCAAATAGATCATAAAACTGTGGAAACATATATATATTTTTACCATCATTCAATTGAGATTTAGATAATGAAAAAAAGGTGAAGTGAACCATACACTTTTTTACTAAAGAGAATCGACACCACCTAAGGTGACACACTCAGGCATGTAAATCATTTCTCTATAAGATCATCCAACTGAAGCTTAAACTCTTTTATTTCAACTAGTTACATGTGATAAAAAGGGATATACACTATTTTTGTACCAGGTACCAAGTAGATAGAAAAATCCACCTCCCTTACTAGTGGAAAACCATAGAATTCAGAGGAAAAATGTTGGGAAAGAAGACTAAAAATGGAGGAATATAACTGCTCAAATATTATCACCCTAGATCAAAAGAGAACATTGATATCAAATTACCCAAATCTAGATAATTTGGTTTATCTCTGTGAGAGATAGCGTCCTATTCTCATTGGAAGACATGAAAAATTACATAAGGTGTAGTGAAGGATACCTCTCAACGATAGACACCAATCCAAACTTTATCGGTAATGATCCAATCTATCCTAAAAAAGATGTTAAGTGGTTTGATTTTGAGAAACATAAAACTCCATGAATAACAACAATCCAAATGAGAGGAAACATATGCAGGACTACAAATACACTGCTCTCTCTTTGTACCAAGGGGGTATTAATATCCATTATAGAAGACAAAGAATCCTTAAGAAGATTTAGAGGATTAAAAATATGGGTTGAAATAAATGGGAGATATAAAAAAGTATCCAATAAAATAGTAACTAATGACGAATATATAGTAATGGTATATCTCACAGTCACTGAAACAAAATTTTCTTTCTTTAGAGGCTCTCCCACTGCATGAAGGAGCTTTATTTTTTATGCCTATAGCTAAAACACCTTTGATCATGATGAATTTGATTTCCCCTCAATTGTGGATAGTGATGAAGATCTAATTCCCCTATTAGGAGTGGAATAAACAAATAAAAGATTCATACAATGACCTGAGTGTCTATACAAACTGCATACCTCAGGTGCCTAAGTGCAGAATATCTTTGAATGACCCACATTTCCATACTATTAAAATGTTAAAGGAACTTTTCTAGGCATTGTAGGATGTTTAAGAAAACACTAATTTCAAGAACCGCCATGAGAATTATATACATACCTGTTTTCAGTTAATGGAAATCTCATAGCCATTGGAAGAGAATGAAACTTCTAAAAACACTAACTTTCAAGCGTGGTTCATTTTGACTAATAATGCTCAATCTAGAACAAAAAATTAAGAATTAAGACTTAGTAATATAACCTGAGAATGAAAATTAGATCTCAACCCCAACTCAATCTTTTAAGAAATTATATTCTCTTTTGATACTATCTCAGGTGAAAATTATATAAGCGCAGTAAAGAGATTTTCATATTCCGTAACGATCTTATCATCCTTCTCAATTTGGAAAAACTTGTCACCCATGGACAAAAAAATGACTCTAGATGGAATCAGTCCTTGAAAATAACATTTATGTTCTTCCTCTACAATCCCTCATACTTCTTCACAATCATCATTGTGTTCTACCATCTTCTTCTCAGTCATTCCAGCATGAAGGTGGCACACTTTAACCTAATTTCATCATGTGTTTCCAAGAACCCAAACAAATGATCCATAATGATTAACCATTCCATATCCTATTGAGGATCATTTTTATCTCATGAAAATTACTAGCTTCTAGTAATGTAATTATTTTGAATGATTCAAGAGACCAACCCTTTGAGGTTCCACACTTGGAGCCTAAACGGTAAAAGGGTATGGTTCCTATCTCAGTGCTTGGGTTGTACATACAATCACCCCAACTACATTTGGGTTCACAAGAGGATTTTATCACTAAGGTTATACAATAGATTTCTAATAGATCTGATTTTCATGTTTTATTAGAGGAATAATGCTACAAAACATTATTAGAAAAAAATAAGACATCATATTAACACTTAAACATAGAAGCAAGGTAAATTAATCCCAATAGATAGATAATAAGATTTTGATTTTACTATATCCATATAAAAATTAGGGAAACACTAAAACTAATAATCAAGAAGTCTTTCCCAAACCACCCCTTGTGACTTAAGTATCCTTACGATGAGATATCTCCAGACACTCAATTGAAACTACCTTATAATTCCCCACAAGATTTCACAACATCATTCTAAATTCAATAAAAATTCTTAAACTAGAGATCTGATACCTCTTTTTCATAAACTAGACTAGGTACCCTGGTAACCCAATAACTGAGTTAGCACTACCATAAACCAAAGGAAATTACCTATTCCCACCAGTTGTTGGATATCACCTAGAATCATACACAATGAATGTGGGATGGATTTTTTCCACAAACACTGCTGGAAAACATAAAAAAAATTAGTGTGCACACAAATGAATCTCCACAGGGAGAAGTGTACTAGATGTCCAACAGGTCTAAAATCCCGAAGTCCTATAACAATGTACCAAAAAAACAAAAAGAACACCCCACGTACCAAAGGAAATAAAACTATAATTTCATGGATCAATAGCTAGAACCACCTCTAAGTGGTTCTTTAACCCCACTCAATCCAAGAAAGATATAATCTACAAACACCTACATGCACAGGTAGGGTGTGATCTAAAAGAATAGTGCGATCTCATCAAGATTCTATAATAATATTTTAATATTTAATTAACCAAATAATGAGTGTTCAATTTTAAATAAACCAATTTAGAATTTTCAAATCCTTATTAAAAGAGTTCTTACTTTTATAATTCAAATGATGGAAATAATTTTAAAAAAATGCATCACATTTAAATTAATGTAATATTTATGAAAATATTAGTTAAATAAAAAAGTTATATAAAACATCCTATATAAATTTATAAGGCATGTAAAATAGTTTAGAAACATTGGCATGTATTTATATCTCAAATATAGACAAGTGAGAAATATGGTCATCTCCAAAAAATAATGATAATTCAAGGTCGGGGGATCCTCACTCACTAAGGTGATAATAACCACAATATATATACAGATCCCTTAGGCCAATAAAGTTATGAATGATCAACATGCTACTTTGGAATATGATGTTACAAATAATGTTCATTTTAGAGTTATAAAGTGTCCATTTGGAACTAGGGAATTCCCATACTAGCATACTTTTCCCCAAAAACACACTAACTACCTAGTCTTTTATATTATATAGTAAAAATAAATGATGGGAAAATTATTTTAAAAATAGTATAAAATATAATGAATAATGTATCCCATTTCAAACATGAAAACGTCCTTGTAAAAACCAAAATGGGGTTCTCGATCAAAACATGCCTTTTCTAATATAAAACCCAATGATTTTTATCAAAACCTTTATTAATCCATTCTCCCAAATAATAATTTTCAAAAAATTACATTAAATAAATTTTTAAAATTTAAATCCCATAATTTAAATTTCCCCAATTTTAATCAATCTCACAAACACACCCCAATTCAATGGTATAAGAGGTTTCCCAATTTGATTCAAAAATATAGTTTCATAAATAAGATACACTAATTCAATGTAATTATATTTTTAATTATCCAAATGAAATAAATTTCAAAAAAATTGGCCAATTGAATTTAAATCATAGAATTTAATTTAAATCATGAAATTTAGGGTTAATAAAATTTGGATATTGTAACAGAACAACCTAAATTTCATGGAAATAAAACGCCCACAACAAATCCAACCAAAAAGAATGTTGGAACATAATAACTAGAAACTAAATCTAGAGACAAGATTCAACAACACCGAGTGTAGATCCATCAATGCCAAGATAATATATCAATATCCATGGAGGGAAAGGGAAAGAGATGAAGTGATAGGGAGAACTCTTAACCTGTGAGCCACACCGTAATAGCAATACTGATTAATCACTAATCGAAATGACCCAAAATGGTTTGAGGGCTCTAAAATCAAATTTTTATGGCCATTGGGTCGAGATAAAGGATTTTTTAAGAATAGGAAATAACATTTTCTGTAAAGCTTCCCATTTAAAAACAACACTACATAATTTACACAAAGTTTAACCCAATTACACATCATCTAATTGAGAAATCCCAAAATCTATTTACAACCCATTTCTTTTTGATAAAAATGGTTGTATTAATATTTTAGACCATACACATTATGTATCCACATTAAATAGTGTGTAAACCTCAGCAAGATGTTGTACTAGTAGGTTTTATGATGAAAATCCTACAAACCCTTGACATAAACTTTATAGGTATCCTCCAAATTCTTTCCCATCCTTATATGGACATTTAAAATAAAAAATCATGATAAGATAAAAAATATACATTCTAAAAAGGTAATAGGATGTTACAATTTTCTTCTCTTTGGTACTCAAAATTATTTACTTTTTAGGAGAATATAACTTTATTTGTCACTTTGGTCAAAATCCTTTTTATTCCACATTCATGTTTTCTAAAAATATTTCCAATAATATCTTCAAAACTATAAAAATAATTTATCAAATAAAATGTAACCCATATTTTATCTTTTACAGACAATTTTAAAGGAATATTCTTTTCATTTCTTTAGTGTGGTTCTTCTTATCCTTTTCATAAAAGTGTAAAAGTAATGTTTTTAACTTATTTATAGAATAAACGACCATCATGACCACTCAATTAATTGAAGAATACTTTATAAGTATCCCTTTTTATTTTTAAATAACTTTATTTATAATATTTTGAAAATTTTCAGATTTTTATGAATTGATTTCAATGTGAAATGGGTATTTTCCCAAGAAACATTCCATGAAATACTTTTAAGATATTTTCATCAATCAGGAAAACTATTGATGTTGTTGATGGATTTTATGTTATGCATATATATATCCCACATATATACCAAGAATATTCTACCTTAATTTTATGTGTATTACATTTATTATGTTCATCTATCATTGTTCTTTTTTACTAAATTTCATTTGATTGTGATATCATACAAGATTTTGAAACACATTTCTTTCTATGCATAATTATTATGTTTACACCTTATGATTGACATCCATTTATAGAACACATAACCCCTAACCTATTATGATGAGTTTTTTCATTTATCACATTAATTAATTGGGTATAAATTTATTCTCATGAGGCACCATGCATGGGATTTGAGAGAAAACCGAATCCACTATGGGACTTTTTCCACTGTCTGATATTTTCTAGGTAGTTATCCTTGACTCATTTTTATATTAATATTTATATTACTACCACATTTTCTATGATGCATTATATTATGATACCATGTAAATTATATTATTCTCCAATGAGACTAATCATTATAATTCTCTTTTATGATTCAATGTTTTACCATTGACTCACATGTTGTGATTCTTAATCATTATTATTCCCATATTAGGATTTTTACCCACCCTTTTTGTCTATGTATTCCCCAGTTCAACCCAAAAAAATTATGAGATCAAAAAGATTTTAGATCTCATTATAGAGGATAAAATAATAAAGTTTTATTTTATCCTAAATTTGATTCATTATTAACCTAGTTCCCTAAATAAATTTTTCCTTATGATATATGGGTTGTAATTATTAGTGGTTTATTATAAAAAATGGAATATATGTGTAAAGGATTTGGTCACTATTAAAGACCACAAAATATATATTATCATTAAATTATTTCCTCAAACATATTTTGAATTATATAATGAATATACCATCAATAATAGTGGTAGGTATTAAGAAGTTTTTCATGGTAAATCATGGGAACCATAATTCAATCTCTATAATGTAATATAGATATCTCATTTAGATTCTATCCTGCAATAGTTTTACCACTATTATGTTTTGACCTCATATTTAGACATTAAATATCCAATGTTTAATCATATCTAGACTTATAAACAAAATCAAGAGCAATAGAAAATGGAATGAAAACCACATAGTCACCTTGTTCAGTATAATCAAGATACATATAATCTATGTTCTAAATTAACATCCATTGATCTAATGAATCTTTATCCCACTAATTATATTATTTCTTTATCAATTAATCAACTAAAAAAATTCCTTTTACATATTGTATACATCATGTCAAAGACAAACATTTGATTGTATTCCATCCATATTCATTACCTTAGGTACAAATATATTTGTTAGAAAATGTGTCTTAGGATTTTATGATCTTTGTACACTAAATTTCTCACGAAAAATATAATGAAACCACGTTATCAAGGAATTGAATATTAAAAATAATTCCAAATCATGTATCGTGGAGTTTTGATCATAAAACCATAATTATCATGAGCCATAAGACATACCATGATCTCCATGCATGAGAACACATCCTAAACCAGAACCAGATACATATAAATATACAACATATCCCCACGATGACTCTAGAAATGTAAGGATATATATTGATGTGAGTTGATCCTTATGTTGTATAAATTTATTTTGGAACTCATTTACCCTTTGTTATGGAAAACCTTTCATTTTCAACTCTATCATTAGTGATGAAAGTCTTGATAAATAATGAACAAAGAATTGGAAATATCCTTCCATGCTGAGGAAACTATATATCTCTAAAAACATAATTAGTGGTTTCCATGTGATCAAAACTTCAAACTTTTCATGATTTACTGATAATACTCATTAAAAAAAGATTTGTTAAAGGTAATTTTCCTCTTGTATCATGAGATTATACAATGAAGGCTTATACAAATGTGAATGCTCTCACAAGACACCCCACACAATAGTAAAGTGTTTTCCACAATCGGCCTTAGTCTAATTATATGTGAGAATAACATCAATGAACATTTGTAAAAATGTCTCAATGTACCTTTTAAATATTATATTCATCAAATCCATAAACACTTTGATTGAATTTTCAATACCAAACTAAATGACCACCTTTTCCAAATGGACATAACAACTCTTAAAGGTTGTATTCAGAATACCCTCCTTCCAAACTCAAAGTTGGTGATACCCTGATTATAAATCAATCATAGAGAACCATTTGGATCCCTAAAATTGAAAAAAATATCATTAATCTACGGAAGATGATACTGAATCAATATCGTAACTTGGTTGAGAATACTATAATCCTCTCAAATCTTAGGAGATCAAACATTTTTCTTTATCGAAAGAGCTGGTGTTTTCATATATACATACTAGGTCAAATGAACCATTTTCTTTCGAACTCATCTATATGTACTTTTAATTCCATTAATTTTTTTGGTATAATCCAATAAGATTATATATAAATAGGATTGTTCCTTAGTAATAGATCAATCATAAATTTAGCTTCACTTTCAGGTGGAATCTAAGAGAAATTTTTCACAAATTGAACTCGAAAGTGATCCACTATGTTTACAAAATATATATGTTTGATTTCAAAAACATATTCCTTTGTAACTTCCACTAACTAATCATAGACTGTCCTAACAATTGATAACTGAGGTCATACCTTGAAGGATATCACCCAATCCATTCAAAAAATTTGATCATAAATATACATATCAAGAATATGGAAATACCAAAAAAATACATCCCATCAATAGTTATAGATGTTTCTTCATAATTAATGTTTGGAACTCCCCTTAGATGAGTGGTGATAGAAGTTTAAATATAATAGGAATCATCTCAACATGAAAACCCATATGAACAATAACATGAGAATGAAAAAAAGAGTGATACATTCATGATTAATAAATTATTTCTAAAGAGTATAATTCAATATAATAGTAGATTTCTATATCAAAAGAATAGATTCTTCCTTTAGGATCTTCTACCCAGCCCCATACAATTGCTTACTTAGTCCCCATGTTCTTTGCTTGGATGCTATGTTTGGAATGAATGAGGAGTCAAGGTCTTATTAGAATCGACTTCTCCTGCATAGTTCTAAGGATGAGAGATACTCTAGAAGGGTTTTCTAGTCAAAGTAAAATATCTTTTAGAATACTGAGATATATATCTAGTACCAGAAATTAGAGCGCTATAATGAAAATAATACAAACGTACCATGCATTATAGTTGTGACAAGTTTTATGTGGTTTCATACTATCTCTCTTTATATGAGTAAAAGAACCAAAATGAAAAAAGCAAGATATCGGGTTCTAGAGCCAATTATGTGGTCTTAGTTTGATGTGTTCCACCCTATTTAGAATAGGCATACCTCTTCCAATTATTCCTAGCATTAGAGTTACCACCTATTCATATGGAAACAAAAACACTTCCAAAAATAATATTCCCAATGGTATCCCATTATATAACTATTTCCCTATTATTGATCTCTTTAGAGTCAGTAATAGCGAGTATAACTACGTTATAATGAATTATAGGTTACAATTCTAATTAAAATATGAATTCCTTCAAGGAGGCAGTAGATGCTACCTTTAGATAAAAATTAACAATGTTCATAAATATAGATACATACTTTGTCACCAATGGTTTTCATTTTTTTAGGCTAAATAAATATGTTTTTTAGTCTATAATGAATTTGTTAGGATCAAATTTTTTATTAAAAAATGCTTCAAATTACTCCCATATTAGACCTCGATTGACTCTAACTTATATAGATAAATCCCACTATTGAAATAAAAGTCCCTATATTATATAAAACACAAAATTTACCTTAATATCAGTTGTGTAACACCCAAATATAAGATCAAATTAATTCTATTGATCTATACCTTTTTTTCTTGAAATCCCTTGAAATGTTAGTGATTTATTTCTTGGAAACTGCATAAAATGATCCACTTGTTGTGGTTCGACATTATTATTTCCTCTATAAATGGCCTAAAGAACCTAAAATACTTTTTTGAAAAGTTATTTATTTATCTACAGATCTGGTGATACCATAATTTCCATGACCTCTTGTTTATGATTTCTACATCATATACCCGGTACCATTCTCTATAACCAAAAAAACACCATTTAAGAATAACTTATTAGAAAAAAAAGTCTTTTAAAATTCCATATCACCATAATTAGAAAATAATTATGAAAATCATTTCATAAATCAACCTTTTTAACAATTTATCTAAAATAGCCCAATATAAAATATAAAATCCTGTCCTATCATGAAAATAACTATTAATGCCTAACATACAATACTCATTGACTGAACCCATAATTATGACATGAAATACATATAAATCTTTCATATAATTTTTTGTGTGCTAGATTAAATTGGAAACAAGAATTTATACATAAACTATTTTTGGTACAATTTTTTTTCTATACATTTCAGGATATAGAATTCCTACTTCTTTTCAAACATCCTAAGAAGGAAGACAAGAAAAACATGATTGCTACTATTTGTAACATCCTTCCCCACACCCACTTACTTGGGGAGAGTGGGAGGTTCCACTAACCATAGGTGAAACTCCTTATATAATGAAGGACAATAATAAATGCTATGTGATTAACAACAAGTTAGGGGATGATATTCCCTAATAAAGAAAAATAACTAATAGAGGAAGAATACAAAAAACCAAACCACATATATGATGCATGAGTAATCATAATACAACTCGAATAGAAACCAAAAAATAATAAATGTAGATTAGAGGCAAAAAACATAATAATAAAAGTTATCGTATTCCAAAGGGTCACTTAGAAACCTTAACATTAAAGTAAAATAACTCCAATTAAACCAAGAGAGATCTATAAGATATAAACACCAACCAAGGTGGAAGCATCATGATGCACCACTAGAGAAATGTGACACCCTTCCCATAACTATGACTTGGTGAAAAATATATGAAAAAACACCAAAGACCCAAATAATGTGGTGATTATGTTTTTAATAAGTAATTCCTAAGAACATCCTCACACCTTCCACAAGGAAACGAACAAGTGAGAACATTTTATATAAAATAGATGAGAAAGAGAAAAACATTTCATTGCAAAGTCTTCAATAAGTTACATGTATAATAAAATGTAAACAAAGTTTGATAAAAAATTTATTCCACAGGTAATAATCATCCCATGTTCACACAGTCTCTCACACAAAAATACAAATATTCATGAAACCATAGACCCCCCTTTACTCGAAATTTGGGAGTCATTCATTACCCAAACCATCTCTTAGTGAATAAGTGTGATGGTTGAACATAAAAACATGATCAATTCCATGTTTTCCATATTAAAAATTGAACATTCAATAATGGCCAATCCCAAATGCACATGAGCAAACTCCACCATGTATATCAAGTCCTTAAATAAAATTATTCCACAAAATAAATTTCTATTAAAAACCACTTTCTTTAAATAATATTATCAAAATTATTTTTATCATTGAAAGAAAATCAAGGATTTTGGTTCTAAAACCAATATATCCTCTCAAAATAATTGTAGATAAAATAATTTATACAACAAGACATAAATTTATATAATGGGAATAATGAGATATAATCCACCAACATCATATTGTTTTCAAGAGAATGGAAAATAGAACGTTAAACCTATAGTTCTGTAATTAAAATGCATTTACGTATGTATATCTTACCTGATTTCATAAATATATACATTTTGGAACATATTTATATCAATTAATGAATAGATATGATGATCTAATTTAGAGTATATGAGAGGATCTATATATAATAGAAAATAACAAGGACCCCCCTTTGATCTTTGTGATCCAACACACATTGATTCATCAAAATCACGTAAAAATAAAAGGAACAACTAAGGGAACCTATAATAGGATATTAATTTGTGATCCTAGTGAAATATGTAAAAAATTAGTGTTACATGGACTTATTCTATGTTAATTACAAATTTTCAAATAATTTGATGCACAAAACATATATAGGCCACACAGTTCGTCAAACTGTGCACCAACCATGGATGTGGTAGTGGATTAAATCCAGATTTGTAAATGGATTTGTATCATGTTTAGGAAAAAATGCACCAATCATTCCATTATACTATCTCATGGAGAAACCCTTGTACTAATGGCTCGCACATTTCAAAAAACCATGGGAAAACCTTATTTTTCATACTACCTCTATCTACATGGTTTCTCATAGAATTTTCATGGGGTGGACAAATCATGTGCTGGACCAATGACTCTTAGTATCATGATACATTGTTTTATATTGATATTTTAATGTTTACAATAATAATTTTTTAAACCATGTACATTTAGATCACTTCCAAAACACTCCAAAACATCGATATGTTCCTAAAACTCATCCCAAGTATTATATAACTCTAAAATTAATAGTAAAATAATAAATTACACAAAACCAGGGGTGTTATAGGAAAAATATTTAATTAAATAGATGGGAAATATGGTATTAAAAAAAGTAATTCAATGGAAATAATATTTGGTTATTAACCATCAATGACTTAATAATAAAAAGTGAGTGATGAAAGATTTATTTGATAGAAAATATAATTTTATATGAAATCCACTGAAATAATTTTTAGGGAATCATTTATAGAACATCCTTGATCACGAATAACATATATGAAAGGATAATGACTTATATGAGAATGAATTTTAAATATCTTTATAAAAATCACTTTTTAAATAATAAATATATTGGACCTTTTGAAATCATTTTAAATTATGTAACTTGTAAAACTAAGAGAAAATTAATATATTTTGAAACCCTTGAAAACTAATAGATATATTTTTATATAAAATTATAATTATTATGGAAATATGTATTCAAATGGAATGTTTAAAAAAAGATATATTAGAATATATTTTAATCATATTGATAAAAATATGATATTAAGGTTTACTTTATAAAATTATTATTAAAAATTTGAAAAGATAAATATTGAAAATGTTTACATTTGAAAAGTAAAATTAAATAATATATACTTGAAGGTAAATATATGTTATCAATAAAATGGTGTTTTAAAGATAAATCATTTTATTTTTAAGGGATGGAAATCCTTTTTGATATTTTTATATATCTTTTTTGAAATCCAAAATTGAAAGATGAGCAAGTGAAAATCCTTCTTAAGTGAGGTGATTGAAAATATATATGTCACAGGATATAAAACATAATAAGTTTTCAAATTATAATGGGGAAAATATTTGGTAATGGAAAACATGGGAATGATGTATAAAGATGTTTTGGAAAGAATGCATGTTATTATTACCAACATAAAAATTTATTTTGGGATGGAATCTCCTCAAAGAATATGATATCGATATGATGAAGTGAATTATAAAAATAAAATGAGAAATTAATATTGAAATAATTAAATGGAAGGATAAATGAAGGCATACTAGACCACAATGATATAGAGAGCCTATAACTCTCTGAGAAAGAATTGGAGTATGAAAATCAATTATGAATAGAGTAACAATTAATTCAAAACCCCTTTAATAAGATATAGAAAACATGATTTTGAACTCAAAATACCAAGAATGATATAGAATTACATGTATAATAAATCATATAGGTTTAATATAAAACATATAAATAAAATAAGGTGCATAATTAAAGCACTTTTGAAAGAAATAAGTCTGAGATCATGAACCCCTTATAAGTTGTGTAGTAACTAGATTGAATGAATGTAAAGTTGTGATTGTGAAATAAAAGTTTAGAACATATGATTTAGGTTTATTATTATTGAAATAATTTAATTGTAAATGGTTATACCATTTTAAATAATATTTGGTACAAAACAATATATAATTCGTCAATGAAAGGGAATTGAAACAATTTACTGATTTATGTGACATGCACTTTGAGGTAAAAATCATTTGATAATAGGGTTATAATAAATAATTTAAAATCCAAATAAAATAATGAGTAACTATAATTAAATGTATTATTTTGGTTTTATTAATCATAATTTTAACAATAGAGTTTAATAAGAATGAATTTAACTCGACAAAACAACATTTAGTTTGTATAAACCTTTATAGGTTTTGTAATTTTTTGTCATAAACAAAGGAGGAAAACGAAATCATATTAAAATTTTAATATCTTGTAATAAAGGGGAATTATGATTCAAAATATTAATATATAATAAGAAATACCATTTCAGTGAAATCATATGGTATGATAACAAATAAGTCTCAAGAGGTTAAAATTTGTCATGAGAAACCTAAACAGTGGTTCTGAGTTTCTCTGTGCATGCAACAAACTTCATGAATAACAAAATTAAGTTTATTAAAAAAAATAAGGAAACTTATTCATATATTATTCATTTAATAAGGACTATTTATAATCATATTCTATTTAATTATTATATATATATATATATATATATATATTCTTATGTTTTTTTATTTTTCTTGAATATTGAACCGGTATTGTCTTATATTGATAATTTTAGTAACTGAGGATGATATCTTAATAATAAGTGAAATAATTAATATAAAATTTAAAAAATATAAAAATATAATTTTTTACTAACTAAATTACAAAAATATTAGCATTTAGTTATTCTTAGTCATTCATGGTAGAGTTTTACAGCATGGTTCATGTAGGTGGTTAAACCAACCCAAACCAGAAGATTCTATAACTCTACGGGTGAGTATGGTTAAGAAAGTATATAATATAATTATAAAATAATAATAATGATATTTTTTAGATATTTTTTGAATAAAATTTTGTTTTTTCTGAATAAATTATTTAAATCAATTTGGAAAAATAAAAACATTACTCAGTGGATGCAGTAGTCCACCCAACACACGACTAACATTTTCATTTCTCAACGAATGAGATCGAATGAAGTTGATTTATAATTTATCCCTTTATAGTATTAATTATATTATGTATGTAAAATTTATTATTCAATTCCAATCCAATAACTAGTGAAGATAGTTAGAGGTGAAAATTTGAAATGCCACTTTGTTGAAGTGGTAGTCTATAAAATGCACGATGAACGTTGTTTTGTTTTTCTAGGATGATGGGAATAAAAAAATAATTATTATCCATTAAGTAAAAATAAAAATGTACAATAATGAGAGTAAGGCCATTATAGTAATATTTTTACGGTTGTTTTAGAAGTGAAATATAAATAATGAAATGTAAGGAGGGATTAATACTTATGTCAAGACCCTGTACATCCTCTTGATTAAATCCATATAATTGATGCACTTAGTATAACTTATAGTGATCTAGGGATTTATAACAAGAAATATTATTCTATGATAGTATAATTATGTAGTATTTCTAGGATATTATTAATAGACAGTGGCTCACTAAGAGGGTGTAAGTGATGCCCATTTAGAAGTGTAGAAAAGGTAACTTTTAAGAATAACCATTACGTTTCAATTATAATTACAATATTCAAGGGTTAGTGCAATAAAATTTATAAATAATGGATTTCTGGGTGATATTCAATATAATAATCTTCAAAAAACTACTTCCAAAATTTTTTTAAACCCGATTGAAGTCATTTAATCTTATATTTTTAATTTAATATATTTCTTTTGAATGATTTAAATAGTTTTTAACTAAGTAACATATATTTTAATCAACAGATAAAATAAAAAACATTCCAAAATTTTTGTTTCAATAACACTAAGTTAATATCCATTTAATATATTTAATATTTTAATTATGAAAAAATTACCTTTTAAATTAAAAATTTAAATATATATATTTTTTATAAAAAATGTTTTTTAATGATTATGTGTTCCTAATAATATTTTTTATTGTTTACCAATTAAATATGTGTACATATAATAAAATATGTGTCACAACCCGACCCACACCGGGGCTCAAGCCACAATTACCCCAAGCCCGCCTGCATAGCCTAGAGGCTAGAAACTAGCGCCAAAGGCACAACAAACTAGGGGATTCCTTTTCCTATGAAACCGTACACATACACATATATAAGTCAATGCAATGGTGGAGAGGAAATGAAAATCAAGATACAACCCTGTTATAAAAATGAAACCAAACATATATTTATCGACCTCTAAATCGTAGAAGTACAAGAAAAATAAATTTAAAATAGAAAGGCGAAAAAACACACACCCAACCTGAAAAGTGCCACAACTTGGCAACATGTGAAAAAGTAATATAGTTGGGAGAGTCCCACTCCTAAATTTCAAGCTATGACCACCGTACATTGTCCAATATCCCAATATCCCAAATCTCCACTGATATGACGATCAACCTATCCGTCGTCTGCAAGGTCACACCAAAAGTAGGCAAATCCCAAACAGGGATGAGTATAAGTATACTTAGTAGGATGACCCAAAGGCTCGAGGGAGCATAAAGAGAGGTACTGAAGAGGGTAGAATTAAGGGAGAACAAGGTACAACAAGTGTGAATAGAAAGAGTACAACTCCACCCAATAATAGACAAGTTATCTCCAAGAAACCCAAACGAGAGAGTAAGGGGATATCGATCTCATAGCTCACACAAGGTAAGTTCTTGGTTAGTAACAATAGCATCATCAGTCACATCGTCTAACTCCTCGACCAGTGGAGAACTCATCCTCTATCAAGTACAGTGGGCCTTCTGCGTCACACAAAGACACTTCCCACCTTGGTCGAATTGAGGTACTCCTCTTATCGAGTACTGTGGGTCATCTGGGTCACACAGAGCTACTCTCTAACATGGGTCCACCAGGTCACATAGAGCTACTTGCCATTGGGATTTCGTCGAGCATTCTTCAGGTCCCAGCCAACCACAGGGTTCGATACGTAGCGCACTTGGGGGAACAACTCCTCAATCTATTCGTCGCATCTCTTCATCAATAAAATTCACCACAAAGCATGGTAAAATATCAACCTCATCAGGAGGGTCCCAACGTTGCAAACAACTCATCATTATGACATGTGGTGTTCAAGATACAACTATTTTAGTAATTGGGGGGCCGGTTTTGATGGGGCCCAATCCGATCTGGTCAGATCAACCCGACCAACTTGGCCTCGGGGTTCTACATATGTCCTGATGTAGTTCTACTGACCTGACCAGACCTAGTTTGGGTCTGTGTTGGCCTAGTCGGATCTGGTTTGGCTAATTGCGCCATGGACCCGTTGGGTTGTGCTAGATGGTACCTCTCGGAAAAGAAATCAAGGAACTCTAATTGTCCCTATTTTTTGGTACCTCACTGAAAATACATTGATGCAGTCATCATGTTCTAATCTGGATAGGCATTACATACAAAACATCTCATATCTTATCACAAAAGCCACTACGGAATGCACCATTACATTCTACGTGAAAAAACACTCACGATAGAAAACTCATATGACAAAGTCTGAGTCCAAAAGAAAGAGATGCGAGATATAGAAGATTCTTAAAGTGGTACATGGTGCGTGTAGGGCCCATATGGTGTGTGGCCTTGCCTTTTCTCCTGGTTGTGTACCATTCGATACTCAAGTAATATATTACAAATCAAGTACCCCCTAGGCATGCTAGTGTACTTCGAGAGTACATGATATATCTAGACAAAAAGCGGAGGAGCGTGCATTTCTCATTGTTAAACCAAAGGGATAAATCAACCTTTTACCCACATGACTCCTCAAAAGACACCTGATAACCAAACTAATCTCACAGTTGTGATCCTTAGAGAAAAATTCACATGGTCAACTATTCATTCACCCAAAATGGACATAAATTGGAAAATTCATATAACACTACATCTTGCTTAAATGGATTCGCATGGGTCCCTTGCCTTGGTCTCAAAAACAATTTTACAGATCGCTCAATTACGATCCTCATGTAAAAACGTGTGAGATGGACTAATCAATTTTAAAAAATAGATACCCAAGGAAAAGTTTCATTTCACCGAAACATGTGAAGAACGTGCCTTGTGGGGCCCGTGCCTCAACCTCAACATAAATATCCAATGTTGGTCTTGAAAAATTCATCTTAATTTCAGGGTTATATCTTCTAATATGATTCTTCATTTTGACACCATATGAGGGAGATATATCGGATACAAGATCTCACAATAATAATAATGATAATATTATTGGGTATCTCGTAGACCCAAGGAGCGGACCAGAATTTAATATTCAACATTTGATTTGAATCTACTGTCTTAATGTAAGGATCCCTCTGCTACTGACAGTTTGTCAAACCGAGGTCGCACGGAGGTGGTGCAGTCAAAATAGTGGTGTATCACCAAAAGTAATAATAACAATATTTTATTATTATATATTTATTTTTTCCTTAAGAACAAGCTCAATCCAAGCACCCAAATCCCTTTGCTGCACGCCGAACACAATCACCATCATTTCCCTCTTTGTTTTATTTGTTATTAATTTATTTCCAAAATTTTATTCTCTCTCCAATATTCTCATTCATTCAAGATTTCCCCTGAGGAAAACCCTAGTGGCATGCCCTCCACGCGGCCGCATCTTCCGCTAAATCTATCACCTCTCGCCTACCACAATCCTGACCTCCTGCTCGTGTCGTCGTACCGCTAGCACCAGTCGAGCCAGACTTCCGTGCTCTGCCGCATTGTCCTGCTCCGCCGAAACGCCTTACTCACACTAGACCAATCTTCCACACCACCCCAAACTGTCAGAGCCACATCGTATGCCACTGGAGCCGACTCACCCAGCCACTGTGGTGTCCTGCTCGCCTCAACGAACCACTACCTTGAACCAACATAACCCTCTTTGGACCCATTCCAGGATATCCTTCCATGTGCCATTCCATCTTTGATGTAACTCATAAAAAAAGGATGAATGTGAATCCATGATCCACGGGTCGAGATATCCGTGTTTGTATGTTGCGCTGAATGATACATTGTGTTCTTGATGCACTTAATTATTTTTTAATGAAGAACACGTAAAAAATATACAAAGAATGAATAAGAAAAGACCATGGTCTATGTGCGGATCGATAGCCGTGTTTGTTTGTCCATCGTTGTTTAGATTCAAGAACATGGGGAATTGGAAAAATAAATATTTGTCATACTTCAAGAATATCAATTGCAAGATAAGCAAGAAGAAATTGATTCAACCAATTTTTTTCGATCCGTGAGTTAATTTATTTAATTCGTGTTCTTCATTAAAATTAAACCAGGTTAGGGAATCCACAAAGATAAATCCTACCTGAATTGGTTCGGTCATAGTAGATGAATATTGCACATGTTCAACATTTTGGGGAAGCTATTGGATTCATCGCTTCTTGTTCTAGCACGATCTATGATTTTCCTTGTCGTTCTTCATCGTTCGTTATTCGTCAACTGGAAGAGGAGGAGAGGAGAGAAAGGGAGGGTTTGCCTTCATTGGACAAAATAAATTTAAGAGGCCAACCCCAAAAAAACTAAGAATTTATAACCACTCTCTAGGTTAAAAAAATTAATCAAATAATTAAATAAACAATTATATAGTCCTTTAATTTATTGTCCATGCGGGCACACAGGCCAACCTTCCAACACCAACAAAGGTTATACTTTCCCTATTGTAAAACCTATGTTTTGATCTCATTGGTGGTCTCATATTTTTCATATTATTCCCCATAGAAAAGATATTAGGGTGTGAGCTATTAAATGAATAAATTAATAATTTAATTTATCCATTTAACACAACGCCAACGAGTGAGGGGTCCGAACATCCCGCGCCGACTCATTTTATGTCGCGCCTAGGGGAAACCCTGCATTCCAAACCCAACCTTGGTATTGGATTTCCAATCCAATCAAAAGATTAAGATATATACTATTTTCTTTAGTTAATCACATGTGCGTAATATAAAAACACATAATTTTTTTTAAAATTAATTCTGGGCACACCGTTCCTCGAAATTGCATGATGCCTCAGTGCCCAACTCTAGAAATATTATTAGAAATATTTCAAAGTCTTATTAGGCCAAAAATAAAGCCTCTACAATATGAGTTTAAATTTAACATTATATTAATTATTTAATATATATCAATTTATTTTTCTAGGTAAACATTAAAAGACCTTTATAAAAAATCATGGCGAGTTAACTACTTGACTATTATCAGGGTTATAAAACTTATTCTTAGTAATATCATTTAATGATAAAAACAGAAATAAAATTTATCAAATAATATGTAAATATTAACCCTATATATTAAATCCATTTTAATATTTAATTTCTAAATTTGATAATTTTTAATTTTCATTGTTAGTATAGAAATATAGTTTTTGAGTGAAATATTATATAAATTTCAAAAAATGATGGGCTTGTATTTTATAAATTAAACATATTATTTTTAAGTTATTTATATTAGTTACTATATATATATTATATATATATATTGTTTTTTAAGATTGTAGTTCATTATTATGTTAAGATAAATTCCTATGTGACATTTCTTACAAAATCATTATTTAAACTATACATATAAAAATAAATTATTTTATAAAATTTTCACATATTCTCCCTAAGATATGTTTGACAATATTAAATTATAAATGATGATTATTTTTAAAAAATAACATTCTTCAATTGATAACCTTATCTTCTAAATGAAAATACGATATAAAAAGAAAAAATGATTCTGTTGAAAAAATACCTTTTGAGAAATTAAGTATTCATAATCCGATTTTGTATGCTTTTATAATTGATTACAATATTTTTATCAACAATATATTTTATTTTTGGTATAATATTATCACATAAAAAGTCTTGGATTATTTTGGTTTTTTATTTCATGTGGAATGGTCTATCATTATTGAGTTTATTTAATGAGATACATTTATATTGTAAAATATTGGGTCATTGTAGGACCTTTTTTAAAATATTATTAAAGTGATCCATAAATAGAATACATTTCTGTTCCTTGTATATTTATTTTCCCCCATGTTTTAGTTGAAAAAATGAAGCCCTTTTTTTCAAAAATTGGACAAGATTTATGCCCATTGACATTATATCATGATAAATTTCTATTTGGAGGGAAGAAATATATAGTAAAGATAATCATAAAATTCTACTAAAAAAATTACTTTTTATTAGAATCACACATTTTGATACACTCTTCCCATAAAATAATCATATCCTCAAATAATGGTGACAAAAAAACATTAATATATTTTCAGCGCTTTTTTGGTCCAGAAATCATTAAACTCAATATGATATATTACCTCTTCATACAAAGTTCAGATGATAAGTTATAAATTACCTATTGAAATGGACCTGATCCATTTATTCTATTAATGATCAGATAAAAATTCATTCCAACTATGTGCAGTCCAAGTATGAGATTTTAATCTTAATTTATAAAGGTAATAATCTATTGATCAAATTTCTTCCCCTATAAAAAATCAGTTGGAAAACAAAATTTTCAATTAGATATTCTATCATATATATTCCAGGTAGACATTTTTTTCATCATTTTCATTTTAAAATAAACCTTTTAAAAGAGTAATTATAATAATATAGCAAATTTTCTTACGTTGATTTTTGTTAATAGCTAAATCAACATGTTATTGTTTCTTTTAACTTACACCATTTTATCATACATTTAAGACACTATGAGAATACTTAGTATTCATTCCTATATGAAACATAGTCATTCATGTAGAAATATATATTATTGTACCACCAGACTACCAGACATAATATTTTTTCAAATCATAATGTGAATATGGAATATTGTTTTCTTTAAGAATTATATATTTCAACAGCTATATAAAATTTATAAAACTCTTTCAACTCTATAAATTTTCAAACATGAATTTAATTATTCATAAAAACATTGATAAAAACACACCTTTAATATAACCTATATACAATAGTTTTTTAGTATCACCATTTAAGAATATGTTTATCCGTTCTTTCTCAATTACCTTTACCGTAATATTATGGATAATTTGTTTAATTTAATCAAACATATCATCTTGTAAATTTCATAATCTATTGATCCTAAATTCTACCCAATTTCATGATTCAAAATCCAAGAAATATAACTTTGATCAAAATAATGAAAAAATAAATGATATTTTATATATTTAATTTGAAAAATAATCATATATTGTTATCTTAAGCATGAAAAATTAGGTCATTATATGGAAGATTTTTTTTGTAAAATTACAAAAAGAATTATCAACTTCTTCCTCATATTCAACCCTTATTTACCATTCAATAATAGTTTATGAATCCTTATCACCTATTAAAAATTTCATCTATTGGATACATTTTTTTAAGCTAAAATTGAATTTATATTTCGCTTTTATAAATAACAATACAAATAAAGGAAAGAAATATATTTTAAAAATAATATAAATAAGACATACTTCATAAATAAAATTATAACTATAAACATATTTAATTATCACTATTTCAAACTAAATAAAAAATAATAATGGATTATAAGTAAAAAACCTAACATTTATTATAAAATGTTTAACACTAATAAAACACAGTTATTCATTATTTTAATATTTAAATTTTGTAACTATATAAGTTTTTTTTTCAAAATATTATAAGAAATATTACAATTTAATTGGAGAAATAATATTTGAATAATATTTTCATGTTTTAATATATATAATTGGAATTGGGAAACACATTTTAGAATATAAATATTCCAATCAATGATTTTTTTTCTATGAGTAATTTAATATATAGTAAAATAAAAAATATGATAGTGATAGTTCCATGCATTAAGTAAAATAGTTCTACAATGTAATTTATTTTAATTAAATAGAAATAGTAAAAAATTATCGAAAAAAAGAAAACATGAAATTAAAAAATTCATGATAGATGGAAACATTCCAATTTTCAATGATATTCAAAATAAAATATAGTTTTTTTTGAAATTGATGTCTTATACTATATTTAATATAGCTAAATAAGGGACTCTTATACTAAATTCAGAACATAAATGAATTCCTTATTTTAAATAGTACCAATGTGTGAGAATATATTTCAATATTATGTAACCAAGTCACGTGAGTTAGAGAAAATATAGTTTTTCCAAAATATAACAATGCAAGAGAACAAGTTTGAATTTAGGACTTGAATTGAGATAGTTAATCAAATGTTAAAACAATAAAAAACTTTCCACATTATCATAAGAGGGGAATGGGAGAACTAATTGGTAAATAATTATATAACCCATTATATAATCATTGGATGTATCATCTGATTATTAATTTAGAAAAAATCAATAGTTTTCTATTTTTGAATAATTATATTTTGAAGCTAAATTTATTCTTTCCCAAAAAATTCACATTGTTAGAAATTTTGGATTCCATTTTTTGAAACGCAATAGATAATTTAAATATATATTTATTATTTAAATCATAGTGTTATCAGAACTTTAAGGACAATGGCCTCTTTCATGGGGAATAAAAAAATTCACAGACTCAACTACTATTGTTAAACAATTACCTTCATTTTGTAATATCCAATGTTACTAAAAGATGCATTGTGTATAATATAATATATAATATAAATTTAATTATATAAGACTATTAAATAATGACATCATTTCACCGCAACATATAAAACATACAATTCTCTAAACACCCCAACATAATATAATCATTTTATAATTTAATACTAACTAAAATAGAATTTCTATCATCTAAGAAATAACATATTCAGTGAAAATTAATTACTAAATAAAAAATACATTATATTTTATGATAAATGAATTATTGGAAGAATATTATTAGAATAGAATAAATATATAGGTTGGAAGTGGTTGATAAGGATGATGATGGAGGCAAAGATGGTGATATTGGTGATGTTAGTAGGGATGGTGAAAATGACGATGGAGAGTGAGTGTAGTTATGTGGATGGTTATAAAAAGGAATAATAAGAGAGGTAATATGCAGTAAGATTTGAAGTTGGTGATTATGGATCATTGAGTGAGAAATGGGGCACACGATGGGAAAAAAATAAAACATGAATAGGATTTTTAATTTCTTATGTTGGTTTCAAATATTTTATCTTATAACCGATATAGAGAATGTATTTTATGAATCATTTATAAGATAAAAAAATATTGAAAATATATTTTATACTTAATTTAATTTATATCCGATATAAAAAAGGAAACATGATGATTTATTAACACAGTTATCAAGTAACTCGCATAAAAACCCATTTATATCATCAATTTTTTTAAAGAAAAATTATATTTTTGTCATATTAAATACATTTTATACTAGTTGAGTCAATATTTTCTCAAGTTACACATTCACATAATTCCTCTACCGATGAATTGGATAATGTAGCAATTTCTATAGAAGATCCCAACCAGGATGAAATAATCACAAGCATTGTATACTATAGGGTGGAATCTCCTTTGACTGAAAACGATATGAAATAAATCAATTTTATTAACAGCACCCCAGTATAAGGTGATCTCATATCCTTTATAACTAATACTATGATTGGATGGATTCCCCTATAATGGACAACCACTAGGATAGAATCCTACAACAAGAATCTGAACAGAACGAATAGAACCAAAGTCATGTAGTGGACATAATTATCTATAATGGACCAAATTATTAGAAATTTATCTACAACTGAGTCTTTGAGGGATTCATACTTGGATTCATCAATGGAGGGTATATCCATTCTATTATATAGAAGGTTATTGTCCGTGCCTTCAATGTTCATTAATTGGTAACTAAGGAATATCATATAGTAAAATGTCTTTGATACTTCAAGAATTTATTGATGCAAGACTATATTGAATTCAATGTTAATTTCTATTATTTCAGATAAATTCCAATTTCATCTATAAATCCCTACAGAAATTTATTACTACCGAATACTATTATCTATTTTTCCTTTCAGAAATAGATGTTTTATGGATATACACCCTAGCCATAGATAGGAATTTCAGTGCGTCCATACTGCCACAAACTTTATACAAAATGTTCCAAGTCTATATCCATTATGGAATTTAGGACAACATCTATCGTCAATATTGTGAGGTTAAATATCATTTATAGATTATGATCCCCTCACAAAATATTAATGGAATAAAATAGAAATTTCATCTATTTTTAATTGAAAAGGCCGTATTAAGAACATAATTGTAATGCCCCGACCCCAGCTACCCAGAGTCGGTGCATTATTGCATAACATTGGCATGATCACAAAAGATCAAGTCTCGAAAGACCGATTAGTTTAGTAGCCTTGGAAACACTAGATACATTCATAAATGTTACATTACATCATAAAGTGAAAAACTACAATAACAAAGTCTCCATAGTCCACACTCATATCATCTCCTGACTATCCCTGCAGGTCATTCATAAAATACTTCTTCACATCCTGGAAAATATTAAAACATTGAAAGGGGTGAGCTCAGATACTCAGTAAGGATAACAATATTGCGGAAGCTTTCATAAATAAACATTAACATTTAAGGCAATGTATAACTAAAACAAAAGCCTTTTAAACTTGAACTTTAGCATAATATGGCAAAAGTAAAATGAAATAATGCCATTTACTTACTCACATGGATATACTACTAGTCGAATAATCACATAAAATATCAATAACCACTTTCATAATGATGGAATGCATAATACCAAACTATCATAACCACGTAGCCAAGGCCTCGTGCCAAGACCACAAATAAGATTTTTTCAAGGCCTCGTGCCAAGACACTAGTTTGTCTCATGAGACCTACCGATGCATCGAGGATCTATAGCGGGCTCCACCCGTCACTTATTAAGTCCAATGCATTCCTCATATGAATAGGTTTAAACATATCATAAACCATAACATAATCATATCACATAAAATATGAATAAAGGAAACATAAAATTTACACATTTCAATCACAAGATATAAATACAACACATTGATATAATAAAAATACTTTCAAAACCATTTTCAATACCAAAATAAAAGAAAATTAAAACTTGATATTTATTTTTCATTTAAAAAAAAGTTATGGCTTGTAGAGGAAGCCGAAACGCAAATAATGGCCATGGCGGCGGAGAAGTCGTTGTCGCCACATACGTACGACAAGAAAAACATTTCTTTTTGTTGTTTAGTAAAACACTTCGTATAAAAATATTCCTTTTTAATAAACGTAAAAGTCAAAGGGGATTATACACCGTATAAAGGAAAGTTGTGTATAAAACCAAATATGCCTCAATGAATGGGGATTGAGACGAAGACCCTTACAAAGATCATTTTTTTAAATAAAGTAGATCTATTATGTGTATTCACTATAAGTACATATAAATAAAGTACAAATACAATATAGGACATAATAATATCATGACATAATTTGAAAGTAGAAGATTAACCCAAAGAATGGAAATTGGGTTAAGTAATTCCCTTACCTTGCGTCCTGTCTTGACTCGACCGTTCTTTAACCTCCTGAATAATAAACTAGAGTTAATTTATAATTGCTTAATAACCTTTTTTAAGTTTTTATTCCTTTTATATCACTTATTACCATGTTATTAACATTATTTAATTATTTAAGTTAATAACGGTCGTTTTGTCGATCTTTGGCACTTGAGTCAAAAATAAACTTCTTATAATTACAAGTTGTTCATGTGGTGAAATATCCATTATATCCAGAATTATATTCATTATATAGATATCATATATCTCATATATATCTAGTATATATATGCATTTATAATATTCCATAACGTTTAGAGGTAAGAAATGAAATGCACCGTTCATGGAGACGGTAAGTCGTGCGTACGCATGAACGCTACTTTCATTTCTATTTCATATTTAATGGAATGAAGTTATAATTATATAATGGTATAATATAATTCCAGTATAATATAATGTATAATACCATTTACTCCATCCTTTATACATCCCACTTGTGGCATTAACGTTTCAAATCACTTTGAGGGGGCGGTAGTCCGCACTTCCTAAAATGAAATTATCGCGTTTACCCATAATGGAAATCATAAAGGTATGCCATTAATGAAAAATACAGAAGATTAAGTAAAACATAAACATATTATATATCATATATAAATATAGTGACATCTTAATATACACCTTTGAAGGTGTTATATGAGTGTTGAACAATCATCGTTTCGTGAGGCAGAAATTCACCATCCACAGAAACCCTATGTTCTTTAACCATTAGATGTAGGTGTGTGTAAGTGTAGCTCCAATACTTATTATAAAAACATCCTAGTATATTGAGGATACTAGTTTTGTTATAAAAAAAATTAATAAAAAGAGTTTAGGGGGTTGGATAAGCAAAATAAAACAAAATAACATAAGCGAATACATTACCTTAAAGTCGGGTAACTATTTTGATTTGAGACAAAGGCTTCCTTGGGAAGAATTCTGCCCAAAGTGAGGCTTCTAGGAGTAAAGGAGGGAAGTTGTAAGAGTATTTGGGCAGAGGTTGGCCGAGCCAAAAGGCTTGAAAGTGTGAATAAGGTGTTAGAGGTGGGGGCCTTTTATAAGTGGAGAGGAGGGGCACTCTTGGAAAGTAATGAAATGTTACTTTATTATACAATGCTTTTCAGATTCTAAAGGTCCCACACTTATATAATTCAAGGATAAGGTGATAAGGGTTCGAAATATCCTCACCCAATAGGTTTTTGACAAGTGTATTTCTTAGATTTTACATTATCCTTTCATTTTATTTAAATCGTTAATTAATGAGGTAACCGCTGCATCATCATGGTGTCATAAATAATTTAATTTATTTAATGTCTAAAAATTATAAAAAAACTATCATGATGTGGGAAATAGTTTTAGCTTCATAATGAATATTTATAGTCTAAAATATGACTTGTATAACCCCATTTAAAAATTGTTTTAGTAAAACAACTCTTGTTTGTGACCTTTTTATTTTAACATTAAATAAAAAGTTATTTATGTCCTTTTCCTACCAAAGTGGCTCCATGGGGTCCCCAAGTTGACCCATGGATTTTATTGGTCGGCCATGACTTATCCAATAGGTTTAGGACAAGTTTCAAGGTCATTTCAAATTTTTATAATATCATTTTTACCTTAAATTTCACTAATTACCTTTAATCGCGATTAATTAAACTTACAAGTTACTATTCACCAAAAAATTATTTTAATCCCATTGAACCACATTTTACGTCCTAATGAAAACCATGTATGTAGGATTTTTGAAAATCAAATCACAGAAGTGGTAATGTTTCATTTAAACGAAAAATCAATTTTTTAACTACCACTTAGTGGTTTCACTATTCATCAAAAATTGAAGTTTTTCAGAACAATGCCAAAATTTCACCCTAAGCTATAATTAATATTCCGAATTCAAAAATGATTTCTATTTTAAAAAATTCCATACATATAAGTTGCATTAATTAATTTTATAATTAATTCCCACTGTCACAACAAATAGCGTGTTTTTAAGAAACAATATATATATCAAAAGATTGACAATCGTTTATGTCGAATTTCAAAGTGAATTTAATTCTAATGAACACCATTGGATAAAATGGTAAAAATATGTTCTAATTATACTTTAAAACCACTCAATAGTTGAATTTATCAATATAAATTATTTTTATTAAAAAAGTTGTTTTCAAGTATTTTTCACTATACATAAAAAATTGGAAGTTCCCAGAAAATTACAAAAAATTCAACTTAGGATAATTGTGATATTATGAATACAAAAATGAAGTACATTTTGCAATATAAATTTTCTATAAATTTAAAAAGCGGTTGTTACTATTCATAACGGCTACTTTGATTAGTCGCGGTGTGTTAGAAATCGAACATGCGTAAAATTCAAGCTATTGCATTATTAAAAGAGAGGCGTATCATGGAAGCTCGGGGTGTTACATTCTCCCCTACTTCAATAAATTTCATCCTCGCAATTTGAAATTTTTCATTGAAAATAAAAGGTTGAAAATAGAAAATACCTTTTTGGAAAACCAACATCGGAAATAAGGTAAATAAAATTTAGCCTTAATAAGGGGGAAGGAGAAATGAAAAAGTCACCACCAAATTATGATCTCAATTAGGAGAACATTGGTGGCAATTAGAGACATATAATTGGAAGAAAAACGTAAATATTTGTAGGTATTGATTGAGGTCATCAATCACAAACAAGTGTAAAATTGAGGGCCACAATGCCATTAATCTATGATGAAAATATCATCAGTTCAACAAAACATAATGTATTAGGATAACACATTTTTTCTTTGATATCCCTTCCCTAAAGTTTAAGAATTAATTTCTTCATAAGAATAATATATATATATACATACATGACAAGTAGAATTTCAACCTTCAACTAATTTCTACCCCATACTTGTCGTTCACCCAAAAAGATAATAGAACTCAAAAATATTCTATTTATCCTATTTGTACAAGGTTCCAAATATCAACACACACCATTTAGATTAGGAAAACCATTTGTAATAACCAGGGACTTCCTGTAGGCTAGTGGTAGGTAATAAAGGCCTGTCGCACTATGGTTGTGGGTTCGATTCCTGCAGCTTTGTCCGACATGACGGGCTATCCCTCAACCTACAGGTTTTCCTTTTTCTAAAACTATAGTATTATAATATTCCAAAAATAATATTCATAAGTGTTTTAACCTTAAACAATACTATCCAAAGTTCATCTTAATCCATTCCATCCTTTATTGTTATCCAAAATACCTTTGTCCAGACTTTCTGTAAAAGGTCTCTAAATTCCAAAATCAATTGTAACATCAAGTTCCCCAAACAAGGTAAATTTTCTCTTATCGTCACATAATAAAAATATGATTACCTTCATCATATTAAAACCTTAATGAAAACAGTAAGTACTGCAGTACAGTCACATTATTCTTATTACCAGAATATAATCCTTGAGTCCGAAAGCACCAATACATTAATTATTCCTCTTCAACTGTAGTAACAGCATAAGATTGGCCTTGATCCCTTGGCCTTTTCTGAGGTAAGTTTCCCTGACGCTTAGGACATTCATTTGCATAATGCCCCATTTCCCTACAATTGTAGTATTCAACATTGATAGCCTCTTTCTTTCCCTTGCAATCACGAGCCTGGTGACCCTTTTCTCCACATTTATAACGAAATCCCATTCCTTTTAGGCATGTACTGGGGTGATTCTTCCCACAATTATCACATAATGGAAAATCCTTCTTTCCCTTCTTCCCTTTATCTGTCTCTTGTTCCACAGTTCTCTTCTTCTCTTGCTTTACTTTATTGTCATAAGATTTAGAGAATTCCTTTTCTGTCTTGATAGCACACGAGGCAATATCTTCGTACGATGAGAAGGATTGTGATACTAAATCTAGACGGAGAAATGGTTTTAACCCATCAATGAAACGATCGATCTTACTTCTTGGGTTACGTATATAATCTGTTGCATGCCTCGCTAACCTTGTAAAGTTATCCTCATACTTTGTGACATTCTCATCCTCCTTTTGTCTCAGACTCAAAAATTGTCTTTCCATATCTGCTCGATGGTCATGTGGAAAGTGTTTTTCTAAGAAAAGATCTTTGAACTCTCTCCATTCCATACTTGATACTTCTTCATCTTCCTTTGTGTTTTTAATCAATGACCACCATTGATCGACATCTCTAGTGAGGCTATAAACTGCCATGATAACCTTCTCCCTTTCACTACTCCCCAAGGCGTGGAATATTTTCTCTAAGGAGTTTATCCATTGCTCAGCTACTAATGGATTTTTACCCCCATTAAAGGTTGGTGGTTGTTTCCTCATGAAGCGGTCTAACATTGATCCTCCACGTTGCGGATCAGGGTGCTCCATACGAGTAAGGTTGTTGTTTATAACCTGAGTGAGATGTCCCAGTATGGTGATAAGTTTATCAGAACCAGTTGTATCTCCAGCTCCACAATAATTATCTTGAGCAGGAGGGAAATCCCTACACGGATTGTGTGCATTGATATGGTTTCCATTCCTTCCACTAGGCGCCATTTCTAAACAATGGCATAAACTAGATTAGTTTATGAATCAAAATACATAATTCCATACTTGTAAAATACTTAACATAAATTGAACTATTTATGGATATAATCCATATTCATAAAAATGTTTTCTTTGAGGAAGTATATACTTGTAACCCATCATAGTGGTTTGTAAAGAAAATGAGAATTATCCTAAGAATATCCCCCGGGAGTGTCGTAACCAAGAGTGCAGCAAGCCCCGTTGTCGTGCACCATTTCCCGTTCGAGTCTAGCTCAAAGCGGTGTTTTCGGGTTTTACCCCTAGGTACATCTGTGACAGAGCCGCCTCTACCTGCTTGTATCCAGACAGGGATTTATTGCTCGGAAAACTCACAAAATCTCTATAATACCAAAATTCTAGGAAGTTCTTCTATACTAATCCTCAAAATCTATCTTTGGGCTATGTGCTCTAATCAGTGTTTATCTAAATCTAGCTTCCAAGGTTAGTACTAAACTGCCTCTGATACCAACTATAACGCCCCGACCCCAGCTACCCAGAGTCAGTGCATTATTGCGTAACATTGGCATGATCACAAAAGATCAAATTTCGAAAGACCGATTAGTTTAGTAGCCTTGGAAACACTAGATACATTCATAAATGTTACATTACATCATAAAGTGAAAAAATACAATAACAAAGTCTCCATAGTCCACACTCATATCCTCTTCTGACTATCCCTGCAGGTCATTCATAAAATACTTCTTCACATCCTGGAAAATATTAAAACATTGAAAGGGGTGAGCTCAGATGCTCAGTAAGGATAACAATATTGCGAAAGCTTTCATAAATAAAAATTAACATTTAAGGAAATGTATAACTAAAACAAAAGCCTTTTAAACATGAACTTTAGCATAATATGGCAAAAGTAAAATGAAATAATTTCATTTACTTACTCACATGGATATACTACTAGTCGAATAATCACATGAAATATCAATAACCACTTTCATAATGATGGAATGCATAATGCCAAACTATAATAACCACGTAGCCAAGGCCTCGTGCCAAGACCACAAATAAGATTTTGTCAAGGCCTCGTGCCAAGACACTAGTTTGTCTCATGAGACTTATCGATTCATCAAGGATCTATAGCAGGCTCCACCCGTCACTTATTAAGTCCAATGCATTCCTCATATGAATTGGTTTAAACATATCATAAACCATAACATAATCATATCACATAAAATATGAATAAAGGAAACATAAAATTTCCACATTTCAATCACAAGATATAAATACAACACATTGATATAATAAAAAGACTTTCAAAACCATTTTCAATACCAAAATAAAAGAAAATTAAAACTTGATATTTATTTTTCATTTAAAAAAAAGTAATGGCTTGTAGAGGAAGCCGAAACCCAAATAATGTCCATGGCGGCAGAGAAGTCGTTGTCGCCGCATACGTACGACAAGAAAAACATTCCTTTTTTTCGTTTATTAAAACACTTCGTATAAAAAGATTGCTTTTGAATAAACGTAAATGTCAAAGGGGTTTATACACCGTATAAAGGAAAGTTGTGTATAAAACCAAATATACCTCAATGAAAGGGTATTGAGATGAAGACCCTTACAAAGATCATTTTTTTTAAATAAAGTAGATCTATTATGTGTATTAACTATAAGTACACATAAATAAAGTACAAATACAATATAGGACATAATAATATCATGACATAATTTGAAAGTAGAAGATTAAACCAAAGAATGGAAATTGGGTTAAGAAATTCTCTTACCTTGCGTCCTGTCTTGACTCGACTGTTCTTTAACCTCCTGAATAATAAACTAGAGTTAATTTATAATTTCTTAATAACCTTTTTCAAGTTTTTATTCATTTTATATCACTTATTACCATGTTATGAACATTATGTAATTATTTAAGTTAATAACGGTCGTTTTGTCGATCTTTGGCACTTGAGTCAAAAATAAACTTCTTATAATTACAAGTTGTTCATGTGGTGAAATATCTATTATATACAGAATTATATTCATTATATATATATCACATATCTCATATATATCTAGTATATACATGCATTTATAATATTCCATAACGTTTAGAGGTAAGAAATGAAATGCACCGTTCATGGAGACGGTGAGCCGTGCGTACGCATGAACGCTACTTTCATTTCTATTTCATATTTAATGGAATGAAGTTATAATTATATAAAGTTATAATATAATTCCAGTATAATATAATGTATAATACCATTTACTCCATCCTTTATACATCCCACTTATGGCATTAACGTTTCAAATCACTTTGAGGGGGCGGTAGTCCGCACTTCCTAAAATACAATTATCGCGTTTACCCATAATGGAAATCATAAAGGTATGCCATAAATGAAAAATAAAAAGCTTAAGTAAAACATAAACATATTATATATCATATATAGATATAGTGACATCTTAATGGCCACCTTTGAAGGTGTTATATGAGTGTTGAACAATCATCGTTTCGTGAGGCAGAAATTCGCCATCCACAGAAACCATATGTTCTTTAACCATTAGATGTAGGTGTGTGTAAGTGTAGCTCGAATACTTCTTATAACAACATCATAGTATATTTAGGATACTGGTGTTGTTTCAAAAGAAATCAATAAAAAGAGTTTAGGGGGTTGGATAAGCAAAATAAAATAAAATAACATAAGCGAAGACATTACCTTAAAATCGAGTAACTCTTTTGATTTGAGCCAAAGGCTTCCTTGGGAAGAATCCTACCCAAAGTGAGGCTTCTAGGAGTAAGGGAGGGAAGTTGGGAGAGTATTTGGGCAGAGGTTGTCCGAGCCAAATGGATTGAAAGTGTGAATAAGGTGTTAGAGGTGGGGGCCTTTTATAAGTGGAGAGGAGGGGCACTCTTGGAAAGTAATGAAATGTTACTTTATTATACAATGATTTTCGGATTCTAAAGGTCCCACACTTATATAATTAGAGGATAAGGTGATAAGGGTTTGAAATATCCTCACCCAATAGGTTTTTGACAAGTGTAAGTATTAGATTTTACATTATCCTTTCATTTTATTTAAATCGTTAATTAATGAGGTAATCACTGCATCATCATGGTGTCATAAATAATTTAATTTATTTAATGTTTATAAATTATAAAACAAAATACCATGATGTGGGAAATCATTTTAGATTTCTAATGAATATTTCTAGTCAAAAATATGACTTTTATAACCCCATTTAAAAATTGTTTTAGTAAAACAACTCTTGTTTGTGACCTTTTTATTTTAACATTAAATAAAAAGTTATTTATGTCCTTTTCCTACCAAAGTGGCTCCATGGGGTCCCCAAGTTGACCCATGGATTGTATTGGTCGGACATGACTCATCCAATAGGTTTAAGACAAGGTTCAAGGTCATTTCATATTTTTATAATATCATTTTTACCTTAAATTTCACTAATTACCTTTAATCGCGATTAATTAAACTTAAAAGTTACTATTCACCAAAAAATTATTTTAATCCCATTGAACCACATTTTACTTCCTAATTAAAACCATGTATGTCGGATTTTTGAAAATAAAATCACAGAAGTGGTAATGTTTCATTTAAACGAAAAATCAGTTTTTTAACTACCACTTAGTGGTTTCAGTATTCATCAAAAATTGGAGTTTTTCAGAACAATGCCAAAATTTCACCCTAAGCTATAATTGATATTCCAAATTCAAAAATGATGTCTATTTTACAAAATTCCCAAAATATAAGTTGCATTAATTAATTTTATAATTAATTCCCGCTGTCACAACAAATAGCGTGTTTTTAAGAAACAATATATATATCAAAAGATTGACAATCGTTTATGTCGAATTTCAAAGTGAATTTAATTCTAATGAACACCATTGGATAAAATGGTAAAAATATATTCTAATTATACTTTAAAACCACTCAATAGTTTAATTTATCACTATAAATTATTTTTATTAAAAAATTTGTTTTTAAGTATTTTTCACTATTCATAAAAAATTGGAAGTTCCCAGAAAATTACAAAAAATTCAACTTAGGATAATTTCGATATTACGAATACAAAAATGAAGTCCATTTTGCAATATAAAATTTCTATAAATTTAAAAGGTGGTTATTACTATTCATAATGGCTACTTTGATTAGTCGCGGTGTGTTAGAACTGGAACTTGCATAAAATGCAAGCTATTGCATTATTTAAAGAGAGGCGTATCATGGAAGCTCAGGGTGTTACAATAATATTCAGTATAACTTTTCATGACCCCCACCTTCTATAGATATTTCAATAAGGTGAGAGATAAAATGACACCCCCCAAGTCACACCTCTAGTAGGCCCCATGTCGAGGCAAGCACCATGGTTGTAAAAATATCCTTAATTGGGAGGAATTACCCTCTATAATAATATAGGATTAAAAGATAAGATGAATCATTCATAGGTAAATACATGGAATAATATTGAAAAAACCACCCCACATGCATGAATAAATGAAACTAATACATATAAAACTCTATAAATTAAATTCCGGAAAGAAAATATAATCTTGCAAAAAAATAACTATTTAATGGTGTGAGCTAGTAATGTCCAACAATTTTCATGTAGGCCTTCTAGAAACCTAAAAATTAGTTTATATACCTACAAAGAGTATATAATTATGATTAGTAGAAAAAAACTCTCTCATGAACATGTGAAATAATAATTATAATGCACTCTTGATCATACTATAGAAGCATAAGAAACTAAACATGTCAATAATCCATCCCAACCTCACCATGGAATGGTCACTAAATAATTTGACCCAAGTATAATAACATATTATGAAACATATCAATATAAGGAACCCTTCATCACTTCCCATTGGTTTTCCACTCCCCCACACAATGTTTGTACATCGTGGTGCTCCCATATCTTCTGAATAACATATACCACCACCCCACATCATGATCACATCACATCATGATTGTAAACTCCTTGGCCACCTCCCTAAACATGGAAAGATCCCATATCACCAAATGAAACTTGGACTATCACATCACAACCATAAACAGAGTATTAGGGTATGCTGAATATAAGGATTGTTAATATCATTCCCCCCTCTAACCATTCATGACACCCACAATATGCCACCCCGTAAAAAAATCAAATCAAATCTCACTTGAAGATAATCGAGCAACCACCCCACAACACAGTTATATCACATCTTTCCTGAAGACACCTTAGATATCACCCAGTGCACCAATAGACGGACAAACCTCACTACATGTGTGTATAAATTTTCCTGAAAGGGAGAGCAGGAATGGGAAGGTAGAAAACTATCCATCCTCATCCCCGAGATATTGGAAAAGACACCCCCTGTGTGATTATATGATAGCCCGAACAGATTACTCGATGTGGGTGGGGTGCATATAAAATCATAAGGAATATAAAAGTATATATATATAGCCACACACAAGACCAACCTATGGGTTTAAAAAAATAGTAACCAAATCATAGTTTCCCCACATAACCTACCTCCTGTAAATGCATAACACCACACAATCCACAAGTCACATTTCTCATTTCTAACCAATTCCATTATATATACCATTCATTCATTATTAATCATCGACCAAACTAAACCACACAACCCATCATTTATTTTTTCATTAGGTATTTTCAATACCATTAACTAAACCAAACCCCATCCATTTCAATCATTATTAAATAATTATTCCATCACTACCTAGGATTCTTTTGCAACACAACCACACATTACATGCATCTCTTTATTCCCATTGAACCATCACCTCATCACCCCAAAACCATTTCCAAAAAAAAACAATCAAATTACCTCCCCAAAAGAATAGCCAAACAAACCATCACCTCAATGCCACACACATATGACCAAACAAACCATAAACTCTCCACCCACTAGAAAAACCAAACAAACCATCGCATCATTACCCCAAAAGCATAACCAAACAAACCATCTACTCACCACCCCACAAGAACGAAAAAAAACGATCACCTTATTCCCCACATGAACAAAAAAACCATCACCTCACCACCCACAAGCACATAAAAACAAATCATTAACTCTCCATTCCAAATCACAAAAAAAAAATCCACACCACCCTAAAAACATGGAAAAACAAACCACACATCATCCCACACCTCATCACAACAACACATCAAAACCCCACAACATGATAACATAAAAAGAAAGAAAAGGTAATTTTATAGATTTAAGAAAGGGGATTTATCACATTTAACATTTTTATAGGGTAATATAAAAACAACATAAAATATGGTTTCCATATCAAAAAAAACTAAAACTCAAGTAAAGAATCCCAATAACGATGATTTTTAGTGGGGAATTCTGATTATACAAACACAAAATCAAAATAATATCAAAGATTAAAAAGCATGAAATCCATTCATGATTTCCACTTTAATATAATTTATCATATTATTTATTTTTAATTAATCAAGAACAACCATCACTCACAAATAAAAAAGAGAAAAACACTACCTCGTGATACACAAAATTGAAAAATTATGGACTCCGTAGCTCAAATAATACTTTCTATCTCGCTACACATCCTAGGGAAAAGATGAAATTCCCAAACACCACAACGGAACCATAAGAACAGGTATCAACCTACACCACGTAAAATGATTGAAAAAAATGTAGGCCATAAATCCTCCAAATCCAAATCTACATCACTATAGTGAATCCAAAAGAGAGGTATGTTATAAAACCACTATAAAAGAGATAAGGAATTTCCCCCAATCGCCAAATGACATCCAACAGAACAAAAATATCTGTGTGAGGGAAGGTGTGTTGAAAGATCCCCTAAAATATCCTACGTCTTTCAAGAAACAAGATGATGGAAGGTAACATTCAATAAAAATGAATCGGTTGACAAAAGGATTTAAAACATAGATCTCATAGATTCACATCTTTTATTCCTTTTACAATGATAATTTCATAGGATTTTCCCAAAACAAACTTCTAATAGAATTCATTTCATATTAGTATTTTTTTAATTACACATCATAAGTAAATTTAATGAATTGAGTATGTTTCATGGATTCACCCTCATCCACACAAAGGCCATGAATCTATCTAGATACACATGCCGTGAAACACCAATTCATGTCATTTATGCATTTCACAATGTGAATTTCTTATAGAGTCACATTTTATCCTCCAAATAACATGAAAATGCCTCAAAAATCCACTAAAATACATCCATCACTGAAAATCAAGAAAATTAATAGACTAAGAAGGCAAGATCCATTATATCAGATGCCTCGAAAATGATTCTCATCCTTGAGAATCCAAAACCAAACACATGAAGAAAAGCGGTCTGAACATCCACCTTATGATATACCTTTTAAGGATATCATTACTTCTCAACCATAAAACCAACCAAACATTCCAACCAAAACACCCACAAATAGCCCACACAACTAGATAACCACTTATTACTGGTTACAACCATCTAAAACTCCACATAAACCAAATCTATAACCACTATAACTAATAAAAAAACAAACGCAAACACACAAATCAAAGAATTCCATCCTCTAAGTCATGTTACTTTCTAATTCATGTGACACTGTCTCACCCACATTGGTTTAATTGATTCATGGTTCTATGCATATTGATTAAGAGTATTGTCATCCCCTTTATATTTTTCAGAAAAATATCACATATTGTACACCACACATCACATCAAGATAAAACAAAAATACTCATTAAACATCAATGTAAAACCATCACATCATAAAAAATATTAAAAAGTAAAATTGAAAATATTTACAGGTGCTGGGAATGAATAAGTGTCTTTATCCCTCATGTATTCTCATTTATTCTACCATGCCTCTATAATATGAAATCCAATGTAATGGTCCATCTACACAAAACCTTCTTTTGGAGATCATGAATCTATATTTTCTACTCCACAAATGACACAATGTTATCAATATCCAACTCTCTCTATCCAACGAAATGGTAGTAACCATGATGATACCAATGATGATGATAGTTGTGTAAGACTTTTTGGATCTTATCCATCCACAATATCAATGCCAACTTATATTTCACCTTTCAAACATTCCCTAGGTTCTCAAAGGCCCCAAAAAATTTGTGAAAATCTTAATCGCCCTTCCAAACCTCTGATTCCCACGTTGAGGGGAAACCATCAAGACCACATGTTCCACAACCTATAACTCCAAGGGTAACCTCTTTAGATCATGATAATACATCTTATTGGATTGTTATATTTTCATCATCTTTCAAACCAATTGAATATATTTTTATTATGCTATATACCAAATTGGGACCAAAACCTACAACCACAATCCTCTATCCTGCATAATTGAGAATGACATGGTCTCCCATAAAAAACACAAATAGGGTCATGGATATAAGTGTTTGAGATATTTTATTACATGAAAACTCAACCAATGTAATGTTTAATACACACAACCGGATGAAGTCTAAGATGTAGGCTCTTAAAATTTTCTTTAGCATCTGAATGGTATTTGTCATTTTCTAATCTGTCTGAGGATGGAATCTTTTTTTTAGGCGTAACTGATTTCCAAATCCATGTTGAAATCCCATGTAGACTCTTTAGGTAAAACATGCATCCCGATATGAGACTATGGACCAAATAAATATATGAAACATCACCACATTATCCATATACTTCTTGACCAAATAATCCAATATGTCAGACTTCTTGATATCTAATAAGTGAGATGATTTTGTCAACGGATCCCCGATAACCCAAACAACATGGTAACCTCCCAGCGCATAGGGTAACTCTATGATGAAATCTAATTATATTTCATATCATGTCCAATTCATAAAATTTAAAGGATATATGAAACTACATGGAACATTATGTGAAACCTTTAAGTACTAGACAACCAAACACCCCCACAAACTCTCCCACCACCCATTTCATATCGGTCTACAAAAATTGCATCCTCAAGAAAAATTAAATATTGGATACTCCTTGGTGTACCTTCAAAGGTAATCTATGAAAATAATGAAGTAATACTTCACTAACAAATACTAGATCATAAAAACTCCCATGAATAAACATATGGTTCTGACCAGTCTCTTACCATCCCTCTGAAGCATATCCATGGTAAGGATGATCATACATCTTCTCTTACTCTGAGTATTCCCATTAAGACTCATCAACTATCTGTTTTAGATAATAATGAACCATCATATGAACCAAAAATCCTCTAACATCACCCACAAATGCATTTATATTTAAGGATGTAAACATCTATATTCCTCTCCAAGCATCCTTAGACACTTGAATAACATCCTTTGATGACTTATTGTTCAAAGATTCAACCAAAGAATTCCCTTTTCCTAATGTATAATATATATCGCAATCAAAATCTTGAAGAAATCCCATCAAACTCCACTTTCATTAATTCAATTCACATTGAGATAAGATATACCTCAAGATCTTGTTATATTTGAAGACCAAACATCTCTTCCTAATGTGGTAACTATTTCATAACTTTAGTGAAAATACAATGTATTCCAACTCTAGATCTTGAGTGGTATAGTAACCTCATAAGGACATTACTACCTCAAACCATAAAAGATCATGAATATTTTATTTTTATTTAAGAATAAAACTCCCAAACAAAAAACATCATATAAAAGTTAAAACAACACACTCTCATCTAGAAACTGAACTACTGGTGTGGTAACAAAATTCTCCCTTATGTAACTGAACAATACTAGCACTGATTAGTTCAAAAACATATTCCCCTTATTAGGGATCACTTTTTACAGGTCTACAACATGAGATAAAATGAGAATGACCCTATGATAATAGACTAAATAACCAATGAAATAATAAAAAACTTCCACATTCTTCGGTTCTTCCTAAGAAACAACTGTCTCGACTTTAGATGGGTAAAATTCCACAACCTAATGGGACACCACATGCATGAAATAATTCACCTCTCATGTCTAAAAAATAAAATTTGACAACCTTCTATTGAGTTGGTTTAATTGAAGAAACAATTAAATAACTATGATATTATAGGAATTATACTACCTTGAATTTAATTGTTAAAATATATCATCAATTAAAACATTAATGTGATGATCCAATAACTCATAGAAGATTGAGTTCACAATCACCATGAACATGGCTAGTGCATTCACAACACCAAAAGAAATGACTACAAACATAATGTTCCCAGAACTATATCTAAAGGTATTCTTATGAACATTCTAATTTTCCACCCTCAACCGGTGATATCTATAATGATGATTGATCTTATAGAACCAATTAACCCCACTCAAATGGTCAAAAATGTCATCAACATTCAGAAAACGGTAATGATTCTTGACCTTCACAGGATTCAACATCTAGTAGTCTATAGACAACCACAGAATACCATCCTTTTTCCTGGTGAATAAAATTTGAGAACCCCATGACAACACAAAAGGTCAGATGAAGCCCCTCTACATTATATTATCCTTTTATATCCTCATCTCACACAACTCCATGGGATCAATTCGATAAGATTCCATCAATATCTGATAATAAACCTAAAACAACTCTATCTGAGACTAGATATAATTTCAGGTGGTTAGCATCACAACCTCACGGAGGAAAACATCCAGGAACTCCTCCACAATGCTAGGAACACCTCCAAAATAATATTCTATATTATATCTCCACCATAAAATAAATAAGGGGATCAACGCACTATATTAACACTTAAAAACCCCACCCACCAATGAAAACCACACAATGGCCATCCCTATCTAACAACACGACTCTTTTTAGGATGTAGTTGATAAAACAATTTATGTAATAAAACCAATCAATGCCTAATATGGAATCATATGGATTCATCTATATAAAGAAAATATATATTTTGGACTGATTGGGGTGCATCATCAGTTTACACCACCTCCATACATCAAACAAGATTTTTTTGTCCTCAAACTAACAAAGTTAACTCTAGGGGAATATAAAGCCCCTATATGTTTAGTTCCAAAACACAAACTAGAGAGGGTGACAAAATGGAGTGCAATGATCTTGAATCAAACAAGGCACAAACAAGTGTAGATGAAAAACTGAGTGTATACTGAATGATCTATGTCCCCTCTAGTGATGCTTCCTCAACCGTGTACTAATATCAATAGATAGTTCATATACTTATATGATTATGAAAAACTCTCCCAGAATTCATGGGTAGAGTTTCCTGAACATGAGTAACATATCTAGGTCTACCTCAACCCTCACCATCTTCCCTCAACAAATTATAATCCTAATACCACTACTACTAAAATGGTCTCACTGAAAAATTCAAATGAGGTTGTAATTGAACCTGAGAACCTCCTAAAAACTAAGCTAGAAGAAGCACTAGGAAATATTTATAGTGATGGACATGAACTCCATTGAGAAAACATACTAGCCATCCATCAATAAGGAAACCATGGAAACCATTTGACCTAGATGGCCAAAATAGAATCTACTAAGATAGAATCCCCACAAGTTAACACCATGAATGTATTAGTGTTTGAGACATAAAATTGAAAAATATAATCCTCAAGTAACCCTTATTGATCCCCCCTCATGTCAATCCTCCATGTACTTATATCTTCTTGATCACCCTCAACCTTCTTCTGATCCTCCAGATAGTTTTGAAACATATAAGGGGTAACATAAAATAGGATAGAATATTGAAGATCTTACTCAAGATGTCTTTTAAATAACTCCACATATAGTAAAATATTTGGGGAAAATAATAGGTCTCGGGGCCTGAAACTGAAGCCAGTGGGATAGGGATTTTAAAATTTTCATCGGCGGATCGACCTAACTTGTCGTTGTCGATGATCCGAGACCTGGTGAGGTATGTGGATCTCGTGTAAATTGGTAAGAGCACAAAATTATAATGAAAGTTTACCTATTTAATATCTGAATACGCAGATGACTGCAACTAGTTGATGGTGATCATCACTGAAGGATCCAAAGAATAAACCCTCTATATTGTCCACACATGCACAAAATGCCCACGGGAGCGTCGATCGTCGAATTCCAGGTGGTAGTACAGAGATTCGTCGACACTTTCGATTCCTGACAATCACCATATAGAGATGTCTTCAATTCTGAAGAGAGTTATGGATCTAAGTTTCTTGGATCAATAGATTCTCCCTCTAGAGAGTGGGAGGAGAGGGAGGCTTTAGATTTCATTCCATGGAATTAATGAATAGTGAATTTCACAAAATTAGAGAGAGCCTCCTCTTAGTTTTATAGTGGAGTTGAGAAACACCATGTTCGCTTTACCAACCCATGTTTATTTCAACATCCACTAAATAAATAATTTTTATGAACTAAACTATGCCAATATTATTTTTTTATCACATACTAGTAATATATATAAAATATATTACAAAAAAAACGGAGTCATTTAACTCGAATCTCTATCCCGCTTAATATTAAATGAACATTGAATGTTAAAATAATATTCATTTGATTAATATTTTTCTCGTATTTACTAAACCTGTAAATACATTAAATAAATTCCATCCAAAATATTCATAACTTGAATATTAATTAATTTTTTTTATATTTTTTTGGTGATTGACAACTTGGAGAATACTTGAACCCCATGGCGGGGACCACCATATCCATATACCTATTCGAATGAATATGGAAGATTATTAAATAAGCTATTGTGTGTGACCCTCTAGGACCTTATATCGATAGAAGTTAATAAATTTAGAAACCAAGACTAGAGTCTAGAAACCCATCATGGCCCCTAAAGAGATAAGGATTTTCATAGAAATGACAACCAACCTATGAACACTGAATATGTAGTATAATATATTTGTCATTAAATATCTCATAAAGTAGGACACACACTTGTGTCACTGACCTTTTCATTATTTATTATTTGTTGACCTTACCAGATGGATTTACCTTCGTACTGCCTTGGAAAAAGACTTATGAAGGCAGCACCATCCTGATCAACCAAGCATGAGATATACAGTTTTCCTATACTTTGATGCAACTAATCCTTATTGACCATTCAACCAATGTCATAACACCAATGACACACCCAACACAAGATACTTCACCAAGATTTCACTACCATGATTTTTTCCTTTCATAAAAGTAAATAATCAAATGGTATACATTGGTAATGATATCAAGTCAAGAGACCAATACACATGTCTGTAGATAGGAACAACCAATGAAACCCAAAACATGTGGTTTTCCTATTAGCGGGTCTAGCCTCATGATCTCACTACTAGAAATCACCATGTGTGAACTTCATAAGAAGAAGTCTCAATGCTTATGAGCCCCTAGCACATAATAGTCAAACATCTACTGTGTCTAGTTAGTAAGATATGTCTAGACAATAGAACATATATTTAAGATTAATGTCATGGTATCTCAAGGTTCTCATTATAGTCTGGGATCTTCTATAACCACTCGACATGACAATTAATATTTGGAAATTTCCATTATAATAGTGGATGCCGAAAAGTCTACAATATAATGGTAAGATGACATCATCTATAACTAACGGTACACATGATATGGTAATCAAAACTAATGCATTGTTGGGTCTAGGGCACCCACTATTTCAACACTCTCACTTTCACTGGATCCCACATGCTAACCAAACATCTTAGCTACTCACATGAAAAATATCATGCTTTTTCTGAGTAATGGATTTAACAGCCGAGCCTGCCACGTTTTCACCGCGTGGCATATCTGCTATATGTGACCTCATCTGCTTGATTAAAACTTCTCAAGATAAGGTATCCCCAAGTATATCACTTTTTTCCATTGTCATAACTTGAAAACATGGCTAGTAAGAATATCATAATTTTCATTATGATAATGCTGTTCTGAATAGGTGTCAATCCAAGAACTAGAACAAATCATTGTGATTTATAACTGTTTATTATCTTCCTTGGAAGCTAAAACGTACTCGTTATTTTTAGGTATGGCTACCACTAGCTTTTATGATATTGACTCACTCATAACCTTCTTCTAACTATGATATTTGATCAAATATATAAAAGGATTACTAGTTTGTGTCCCACTATAACTAGTATACCTTCTTCTCCACATACCAGTTACATATCATTCATACTTTCTGAAGTACATGATGATAGTTCTGAGAGAATCACTTACAATTATCCTAGATATAATTGATTTCCACCTACTATAAAGTATATCATAGAAATATCAATTATTTTACATAACATGGAATATGTGATTGATCCATCGTTAAAGACAATGGTATCAATCCACAACATTAATCTCTTCCCATGATCGGAACATGTTAACTTAGAGAGATTAAGCCATGTGACATTGGAAAAAATTATTAACTTCAATTGTTCCAACTTGTATTTTTCAATACAAAGTCACTATATGTACAATTGACTAGGACCAAATAAACAATGGATCTACCTCAATAGATCATGTTACCTAGATCCCAGGATGATACTTTAAGCCAATCATTGGAGAATTACTTTTATTCTAATCTTATATTAATGTAAGATCAAGTCCTATTTTCCATATGTTGCAGAACATATTTATCTTGAAAAACATTGGATCTCCTAGTAACCTTTGGTAGACACAAGGCAAAGTGTCATTTGAAATGAATTCTCTAACATCTTTTAGCTTACATTAATCCAGAACTGGATTTAACTAACTTTCAACCTTCATTGGCATTGGATGGTGTCATCATCCTTTTCAGGTTGTGTCGAATAGACACCTTCTATAAAATATAATGTTGACATCCAACAACCAATAGAATGATCTTAGAAGTTAGCTATGACACGTAAAATTCTAATGGGTTTAGGCGTACTGACTTAGTATAACCAATCAAGCCTTATTGGTACCAAGATTGTACATCCATGTATCTTCTTATATGAGTACCCACTATAGTATACAATTAATAAACCCCTTTTCAATTTGATACATGGTATCCAATATTCAATTTTAATTGTTCTTTTCAATATTAGATAATTCCCATATATTACTTAATTGTAGGATTTATTATTTATAATGAATAATTTTTCACCGACCACAGTGAATATAAAAAAATCACCATGGCTTCATTCTTCCTACACGATATGTGTCACTAAAACATTCATATTGCACATATGCTCATGGAACTTGTTTCAATTTCAACCATTTGTGCATTTAGATCATTGAATAAGTCCAAGTCAATTTAGATCCCACTATCTATAATAGATATGTAAACCCTTTAATATAAATGTAGTCTAATACTTGACTATAATTTTTCTATGTTTGGGATTTATGTAATATCCTATGAAATCATTTGGATAATTACCTTAGATGCACCATGTGTTCAGATTGATGCTTGTTTGTTTATATCTTAACAAACACTTTGCTTCTTAACACATGATCTTTAACATAATGGATTTTCATCATACTATGACTCATATGATATCCATTTGTCATTTTAGTTGGCATATTGGTTATGCGTTTATTCCATTATTTTCAAATCATATCATGAAATATAGTGGATGTTTATTCAAGTTGAAACATTGATACAACATACATCATAACTTTGATGTATAATATATGCATTTAAGAATTAGTCCACACTACATTTTGTTGATAAATTTGAACATGTAAGAAACTATCATCGATTCTCCTTACGAACATCAATACGGTGATGTAGATAAGGTGACATTCATTTTGGAATTACTCCACGCCACATCATCAAGATCGACGATTGCATAGTCAAAATATTATTTAGAATTCCAATCCGAAGAAACTTATATCTTTTGACCATACATATACTTCACTATTACATTCCTTAATAGATTAAAGGAATTTTTTGAAGTATATTTACCTCTAGATTTCCTTTGGAATAGTTCAAACTTCCTTTGTTGATCTAATCTAGGAAGCTTTGTGGCATAAGTTTATTTCTAAAGGGTTTCTTTGTCTAAACTAAAGATGTCAATAATACCAAAGGTTGTTAGTTGTTCCAAGACTAAATACCTTACTATGTATATCATTAATGTGCACTTTTAGTTTTACAATATATTTTCACAACTGGGTAGGTCATAAATTTTATATTCATCATGTATTTCCTTTGATTCAAGCTGTAGTGAAATATTTATTGAGTATGTTACAAAAAATAGCATTCATTCCAATACATGTAATAATGTCTCATTATGTACAAATGGGCACATGAGATAAATGTTTTTGGTTATAATCAACAACTTGTTCAATTTGAGTCAATTACATGGCAATTTGAAGTTATGTGTTTCTCATCGCTGTCCTAGGAATCACCATTTCTCAGCTACTTGGAGAAGAAAACTTACTCCTAATAATGTGCCTTTGGCGTAACTTTCCATAGGCGTTTACACCATTTCTTTAAATATATTATCTATAATAATTAAAGGTTGTGTTGCATTTAATATTATTATCACTTGGAGAATTTTACCTTAAAGTTAATGAATCACTTCTTCTATACCGTTCATTTTGAAACTAGTGTTATTGGGTGTAAAATTTATAAGAGTGGGATGACATGAATGATTGTGAATTGTCTTTCACTTTACACAATCCGTGTTCAATTATCACATTCAAATCTTTCTTCACGTTCTCCTTGGAAACTTCTTGGAGATGAGACTACATGTAACATCATCCATGTCATGATGTTGCGGTCAAAACTAACATCAAACATTAATGATAGCATTATGAAAGGAGAATCATATTTTTGATTCATGAGTCTCCTATAAGTAGATTTACACCCTCGCTTGTTGAGGTGGATTAACAGGTTAGTACACAAGCACCTTGAATTTCTATTATAGAAGTAATGTGGGTAGGCACCTATACATCACTAGAAATTTCGTGCTTGTTTGGACATTAAATTTGTCCAATATTTATCACAGTTTTATTAAGGTATTGCATAAAATTTTTACAAATTAAAAATTTGAAGATTAGTACCTTTTGTATTGATTACCAAATGTTACATTAATGATTAATTTAATCATTAAATGTCTCCCACTAATTTTTTGAATTCTAGGAACCCTCTGTACAAGAATCAGAATGCTCTTGAGTATTTTAGTGGCAAGAATCTATGTACCACCCTCATAGTCTACATGATATGTCTACACCACTACTCAGAGGGAATAAGGTAGGCTTTTGACTGGCCAACTAAATTATCTCGGGATTCCTTGATCTGTTGAGTGAAGTCCTAGCTTTTGAAATGTTTACTTGATTTACTCAACACGTTCCTCTAAAATTTAAAAAAAGATAGATATGACTATTTCTTGGTTGCAATTTCAGTTAAGTCAACCTACAACCCTGATAAGAACTTCCCAGTAGTAAGAAGAACCCTCAGCTATGGCATGACCGACACCTCGAACACACGGTTTTGTTCAAAATTGAATGATGGAAGGCTGTTGTGACATAATATTTTCTTTGAGGGTTATATTGGTTTCTCTAGAAGAATGTGATCCATTTCTATTAAACATGTTCGTCTATGTTGTCGCGCTCACAACTGATCTTTAATAGAAAAACATACGCCACTTTTTTATGTATTTTATTTTATATTATTTAATGTATTTTTTTCGCTGTTCTAAAAAGCATAAAACAATAAATAAATACATAAAGGCAATCTACTACCTAACTAGTCTTGAGAATCTAAACGACCTAAGAGAATTATACCTGAGTCGAAGCACGACTCATTTTGTATCTATCCCCCATCTTATATGTTCTCTTCGCATCTAATGTATTGCAACATCTTGATGCGGTCAACATCACGTCTTGGAGTGCCGCCTCATCTTGATGGAATACACATGTCGTCTTGTACCGTCTTGATCAACGTGCACTGCCTCATCTTTGTGGGGTCCACATCATTCGCCATCTTTGTCTGAAGTACAAATATACTCGTGCACAAGTGAGGGAGACTAGATGTATAAATGTACATCTGGTAAATATTGGGCTTGTAGGCCCTAATATATTTTAACCGAAAAATAAAGATGATGCACATACCATTTATTTAATTAATTACAATCGCACACAGTTAAAATAATTAATTAATTAGAAGGCATCATTCACGGGTCGATTCTTAAGACTAGAATGTTGGATAAGATTAAAATGCATTAAATATGTACAAGGGTTTATTTAATTAAATTAAATGAATTAATAAATTCAAATATTTTAATTAATCATCAGTCTGCTAAATAATTTAATTTTTATGGTAAAATTAAATTAATTAAATATTTTAATTTAATTGAAAAATTAAATTAATTTATATCATTAGGTATTAAAACAATTTACCAAAATTAATTTTAATTAATTTAATTTAGATACTAAAATTAAATTAATTATTTTTGATTAAGTTAATTTGGTGGTCTTTGAAGCGGCTTTGCATGGCCTGTGCGGGTCAGGCCAGACCTACGCCAGGCCATGGAAGGACAAAACTGGCTATTTTGATCTGCCCAGACCCATTTCGGGTTGGGAGGGTCCTCCCAGACCACTTCAGGTCCATTTTTTTCTCTGCGTAAAAATCATACAGACAGAATAATAGAGTAGCTCCCTAAACTAGACCAGAGGCGATGCGACGTGCGGAGGACATGATCCCGATCCAAAGGTAGTGGCTGGTTGGATTCTTCAAGTTCCGAGTGTGGTGGTGCTCATCTGGAAAGGGAGAAAGCTATCCGGGGATGGTAGTGTCTAACACTGTCTCGTGAAAGGGTGGATAGAGGCATGCCTGCTGCACTAAGAAGCGGTTGGTCGGCTGAGATCTCGCCAGGGAGCCTTTGGCAATCCTGTCTGGAGGATGCACCAGGGTGCTGCAGCTGCCTTGAGTGGAGGAGGAGCCAATTTGGACAAGAGCTAATCCAGTGCGGTGACTGAGCCGCATCAGCAATGCAAGGATGGAGGTGAGCCGAGGAAGCATGTGAGCTAGAGTGCGGCTTCGCAAGGATGTTGGACGGTAGGGGGACATGCAGTGTGCATCACGATAGTATAGTGGTGGGACCGGGAAATGAAGACAGTGATGAGGCCAGGGAGCAGGGTGCACCGGGGTCCAGGAGCCATTCTAGGCATGCCACTATAGGAAACTCAACTGGGTGGTTTCGGTCAGGATGGATGCGGCATGCTGGAGAAGCCACAAAAGGGTTCCACTTGGGCATAAGGTCAGAGACCTAGGAGGTTCGATTGCACAGGCGCTCCGGCGGGCTCACCGGCTGGAAATTGAAGGGGGAGCTACGACAGCAGCCGAGCCTGGTGTGACACCCACTTTCAAGGCATCCGAACAAGACGACCTAGAAGGGGGGGTCCACCACAGACACCTTTTTTCATATTTTTTAATGCACCGACCCCCTATTTTTTTGATTGAAACTTGTGTTTTTTCTTCTTCCATTCCATTTTAAAAGGAAGTCAAGTCGTCCCTTTGTTATATTCAATGTCATGGTCTCCTCTTAAAAATTTCCACACCCATATTTTATAAAAGGCTATATATTAGCCTTTATTATTAATAGTAATTAGTATACTAATAATTATTAAATAATAATAAAATAAAGATTATTATAATTATAATAAAACAATTATTATTATTATTATTAATTTATGATGAAAATTATTATCATTAAATAATAATAATTATCATCCTTGTTTGGGGTTTAGGAAAAACCAAAATAAAAATGATGATCAGAAACGATTGAAAAAATTATTACCCATGATCAAACACAAAATTGATCCAATCCAAAAATTTCAAATGGCTGTAACATGGTCGTTCAAGATTGGATCGACCCGCGGTTTGAACCATAGGGATCATTTTGAACCCTCTACTTAATTTTATGCAAATTAATTTTATTTGGCTTAGAAAATTTACACGATCCATCTGATACCAGTGATAGGTTCTAGGACTCACAACAGAAGCCATTGGGTCGATGATTTTAAAATATTTGTTGGGGGATCGACAAAACTTATCATCGCTGAAAATCCAAGCCTCGGTGAGGTCTTAGGATCTCACGTAAATTGCAAGGAGCACAAAATTAAAATGAAAACGTACATGTTTTAAATTTGAGGCCGCAATCGACTATAACAAGTCGATGGGGATTGTCGCATAAAGGATCCAAAGTAGGAACCCTTTAGATCATCCACACACACTTCAAAAACCCATGAGAGAATCAATCATCGAATTCCAGGTTCTAGCAAGGAGATCCGATGATTCTTTCGATGTCTCGACAATCACCGCATCGAGATGCCTCTAATGCTGAAGAGAGATCTGGATCCAAGCTTCTTGGATTGAGAGCTTTTCTCTATAGAGAGGGGGAATAGAGAGAGAGGCTCTAAATTTCATTCCATGGAATTAATGTATACTGAATTTCATAGCATAAGAGAGAGCCTCATCATATATTTATAGTGTAGTTGACAAATACATGGTTGGGTTCCCCGCCCCCATTTATTTCAACGTCCGCTAAATAATAAAATTTGATGAACTAAATTTATCCAATGTTATTTATTATTTTATCACATACTTGTAATATATATAAAATATATTACATGATAAAACCGATGATTTAACTTGAATCTCTATCAATCTTAATACTAAACAATCCTTGAATATTTAAATAATATTCGTTTGATTAATATTTTTCTTGTATTTAATAAACATATAAATACATTAAATAAATTTAATCACAAATATTAATAACTTAATTATTAATGAATTTATTTTATTATTTTGGTTATCAACAACGTGGAAAATACTCATACCCCATGATAGGGCCAACTATGTCTATATACATATTCGACTAAATAGGAAAGATTTTTAAAGATGCTATTGTGTGAGACCCTCTATGCCCTTATCTCGATAGAAGTGAATTAATTCATAGGCCAAGGGCATAGTCTAGAAACCCATCATGGCCCCTAAAGAGATAAAAATTGTCCTAGAGACGACAACCAACCTACAAAAACTAACAATTTACTATAATCTCTTTGTCATTAAATATCTCATAAAGCAGGTTGCACACCTGTGTCATTGTCCTCTTCTTGATTTATTATTTTCTGACCTTACTAGATGGATTAACCTTTTTACTACTTTGGACCAAGACTTATGAAGGCATTACCATCCTGATCAACAAGTCCTGAGATTTACAACTTCCTAAAATTGGATGTGACCAATCCTTTCTTGACCGTTGATCTAATGTCATGCCACCAATGACACACCGAACACAAGATACCTCACCATGATTTCAAAACCATGGTTTTATACTTTCATAAATTTATGTAATCAAATGGTATAAATTGGTAATGATCTCATGTCAAGAGACCAATACACATGTTCATAGATAAGAACAACCAATGACGCCCAAAACAAGGGGTGTTCCTATTGGCGGGTCTATCCTCATGATCTCACTACTAGAAATCACAAAGTGCGAACTTCATGAGGATAAGTCCCAATGCTTATGAGCCCCCAGCACGTGATAGTCAAACATCTAATATGTCCAATAAAAAAGATGTATCTAGACTATAGAACATATATTTAAAATTAATTTCATGGTATCTTGAGGTTCTCATTATAGTCTTGGATTTTCTATAACCTCTTGACAAGACAATTAATCTTTGGACATTACCATTATAATAGTTGACACAAAAAATTAAACACTATAATGGTAAGATGGAATCATGTATAACTACCTGTACAAATGATATGGTAATCAATAGTACTAGACAGTTGGGTCGAGGGTACCCACTATTTCAATAGAAAACACATAGGGTCATTAAAATTTTTTCTGATCTCCTGAACGAACTTACCCCCCGGTTGAAGAGAAATATGTTTTTACCTCTTCACTTTCTACATGTTCAATGAAAGAATATATTCTGAGAAATATTTTTGAAATTTGACCAATGCATTTTTTTCCTTTTTCCTCCCTCCTAGGTATATCATCCAACGATGATGTGAATCTCCATGCATCTAAATAACTACCAAAGGGACCCATTCTCACACTAAATCCCATATAAAAATGAAATCTTTCTCAATATTCTCTAGATATATCTCTATCTCCACATCCAAACAAATCCATCATACTTACCCATATTCTAAAACTGAAAAGTGAACAACATCCTCTTCTAAGCATCACCATTTTTTTATAGATCATCACTATAAAGATTAATCATATTATCCCGATGAAGCTCTACGTCCTTAACCACACATGGACTTTGTTCAGGAGTTGTATCTAAAAGAGGAAACAATGATTTTCTAGGTTCAGGTAGTATGTATTATTTTTATTTAGATTTATTTTAATTCCCTCTTATACACATTATCCTTCACAAAACAATCCATCTCAAATATGAATACATGTAATCATAATGAATGTATCACTCCTTGTTCTATACCCAACAAAAAATTCATCCTTTGTTGGTCATTCGATAATCCCAGAGTCCATACACTGGATCACGGGTGGCCCTAAAATACTATTTCATAGTTGTCTCTCTATCCTATGTCAATAACCAAGTACAATTGGCACTATTTCAATACCAACCCATGGCATCCTCCATGTTCCTAACGCTAAAAATACATCCAATCACTCAACCATCACCTTTGATAACACTGTTTCATGAAACCCTCCCAATGAATATACAAAAATGGGGTGAGAGAAAAAATGACAACCCCCCGAGCCCCGCGTCTAGTGGTCCTTGGGTTAGAAAGTAGCACCAAGGACTTAAAAATCTCAGGAAATAGGAGGCATTATCCTCTATTATAATATATTATTAGAAGATAATATTAATAATACATAAGAAACTCCATGAAAAAATATAAAATGAATCCAAAACCATTCCACAAGTATGTATAAATTAAACTGATACAAATAAAGGTCTCCAACAATAATAATACCCAAATGAAATGCTAAAGAAGATACATAACAACATTTCAATCGTCCAATATAGAAATGTCCACCATAATCCCGATTGACCTCATGGATACCTGAAAATCAGTTTATATAAATAGCATGTGCATAAAAGTATACTCATTTGGGAAACCAAAGTTTCTTGTGCATACCTTAAATAAGAATAAATGTTCTATTGTCAAAAAAACATAACAAACAATACCTAAATAGGTAAACTATTTATCCCATCCTCACCAAGGAATGATCACTAAATAATGAAATCCAAGTATAATACCATTATATGAAACATATTAATATAGGGTACCCCCACCACTTTAACAGTGATTTTACACTCTGAAACCCCGACATTATATATTATGTCACACTTGTATATTCCAATTAAGATATACGACCTCCCCACCAAAGGGTCACATCACATCAATCCCAGAAACACTTGGTCCATTACGCAACAACATAATCACATCTCATCTCATATGAAGACAGATGTACCATCACATCACAACTACAAACACAGTTGTAGGGTATCATGAACATAAAAGACATCAAACTCATAACCACATCCTAACTTGAAGAACACCCACCATAAGCGAACCCACAACACGGTCATATCACATCCCACTCAAAGAAACATGAGCCACCACCCTATAGCATGGTCATATCACATCTTTCCCAAACACACTTGGTCAATCACATAGTGAAATAACATAGCTATGACCATCAAAATTTATGAATATCAACTCTCTTAGAATGGAGATGGGAAAATATCAGGTATCCATTCAACCATCCTCATCACCAAGATCCTGAAAAACTCACCTGATGTGAATATATGAGTGTCATTACATAGTTTTTGATGTGGGTGGGGTGCCTATATAAATAAAAATAAATATAGTAGTATATACATATAGCTACACACAAGCCCAATCTATGGGTCCAAAACAAAACACTAACATACTCAAAACATCCCCACATTCACTGCCACCCCAAAATTCACAACACCAAAAAAGAAATAAGCCAGATTTCATATTTCTAACCAATTACATTATCTATATTATTTATTAATTAGTAAGCATCATCCGAATTTAACCACACATACCATTATTTATTTTTTCAATAGTAGTTTTCTATAAAATTAACTAAACCAAAACACAACCATTTCAATCATTGTTTAATAATTATTTCACCACTACTTAGTATTCAAGCACAATGAATCTACACATTAAAAGAAGCTCATAATTCCTATTCAACCGTCACATCACCTCTCTAAAATCAAGGCAAAAAAGAATCACCTCATCACCAAATTAGATTATAAATAACAACCCACTACCTAATATCCCCACAAGAACGGGAAAACAAACCATCACCTCACGGCTACACAAGCATGACAAAAAAACTATCACATAACCACTATAGAAGAACCTCCAAACAAAACATCACCACCCCACTAAAAAGAAAGAAAAAACAAACCATCACCTTGATACCCCATAAGCATAACAAGACAAACCATCACATCACCACCCCGTATGAACTACAAAACAAACCATCACCTCGCCACCCTAGAAACACAGTAAAAAAACATCACCCCACCACAAACAAAATCTCAGAAAAAAATTACCAATCACCTGACACCGCACAAAAAATAGACATCACCAACCAACAACACGAACACATATAAAAACACAAGAATTATTATTTTATTGATTTCAAAAGGGGTATTTTATCACAATTCAATTTATTTTAGGGTGATGTCAAGAATACATTATTTAAAATTTCCATGTCATTACAAATATAGTATAGTAAAAGGTTCTAAACATCCATGATTTTCAGTGGGGCATTTAACCCATACAAATACAACATTAAAATATTTTCAAAGTGGTAAAATACTGTTAATCATCCCCCTTTTCTACTTCAATTTCAATTGTACAATTATTTATCTTTAATTATGATAAAAAAACCATTACCCAAAGTTAAAATAGAGGAGATCCTACCAAATTATATAAAAAAGTATAAATGAGGTCTTCCCTACCTCAAAAAATATTTTCCAACCCGCTGCACATTTTAGTGATGAGAAAAAATTCCCCAAAAAAAAAAATACACATCACAAGATTATATATCAAAATATAACATATCAAAGGGTTATCAAAAAATGGACAAAAATCCTACCAATACAATGAAATATCTCCACAAAGAATACCCAAGAGATGAATGAACTAATAACACCAATAAGGATATATGGTTTTACCATTGATCACCAAATGGAATCCACAAGAAACTATAGATCAAGGTGATGTATGTAGGGATGTAAGATCCCTCAAAATCACCTAGGCCTCATCAAAAAATTATATAAAGAAAGGTACAACTAAATAAAAATTTATTCAATGAACAATAGGATTTAAAACCAAATCCCAAGGATTTTACATAATGTTTTCTTTCCAGAACATGGTTTACAAGATATTTTCACAAAAACAACCTATGTCGAAATTCAAATCACCTCATAATTTGTTTAATTATGCATTGTGAACTTATTTCATGTTGTGAATCAGTTTCAGGGATTCCACCTTAGAGAAACATGTTTGGGGGATCTAGTAGGTAATATAAGATGTTAATCACAAATTCATGTTATGTTCCCCTATCATGATGTGAATTTCTTGCAGAATGTTTTTCACCATTATCCACCATTAAACCTTCTCAACACTCCACTAAAACACCTCTAACACCCAGAACCAGCAATGTAATGGACCAGAAGGAATGAAGTATTTCATAACCAATCATCCCTATTCCATGAAATCGAATATAAATATATAAAATCATTCAAATGTACCTTATATAATATCCTTGAAAGTATGGTGGAAAATTTGAAGAATTCATAAAATTTTAAAATGATACATGTTGTGTCAGGTTATAACACCAAAATTCCTAATTATATAAAGGAGACCCCATATATTGTTTTGTACCAAACAAAATTATTTCTAACCATTGAGGTTAATCTTCCCTCATGTCACATAGCTATCAAAAATCAGTCATCTAAAGATATAAAATCCTATAAGTGACTAGATTATTTAGAATAACTCGATAAGAATAGTTTGTGAAAATTTTAAAACCCAAAAATACATCAAAAAATGGATGTGTGAGATTTAAATATGAAATATTTCCTTCACTCATTCACCATGTTTATTTTGTTATAGCTAAAAAAAGACGAATGATACTAGTAAATAACCCTATGAATATAATCTTTAAATGGGAAGGATCTGACACCATATTAAAGTCCCAATCCAAAAGAGTTTATTCCATGAGCACAATGGATATATATTTTTTTACTACTTATGCTAATTTAATGTTTCATAAGAAAACATTTTCATAACTTAATGTTGTGTTCACATTAACATCATATAAATATTCTAAACTACATAGTCAAAATTTATTCTACATGTCTACATACTACTTATAATACGTCCTTTTCATAAGACCCTAAATTATGGAACACTTGATCCATCACCCTAGTGTAATATCATTAAACTACATAGAATAAACTCAATATATCATTAATTTAAACTAAATAACACATATATAATATTTATATGTCATAAAACTATATAAAAATATCTTGGATTTATAATATAAAACTGCATGATATGTGTTAAAATCCACCCCAAAAATATCATCTTTTTTATATGATTAATCCTCTAATGTGATCTTTTTTATATTATTAATCATATAATAATATATTGTATGTTAAGAAATGAATAAATCATGTGAGCTTAATGTTTTTGGATAATTTTCCCAATAACACGATCTAGGTGCATCATGTTTAATGATTGGGATCCCTATCATAGTCTCATGTAAAATTGTACAATATAAGGTCCTCCATTCACATCTTCTCAGACTAATTGGGAGGGTAAGTGTGAAAAAGTATCCTTAAAAGAGATCTATATCCACATAACTATTCTAAGTGCATGTTCCCTTCCTCCATCTATTGGTTGATACTGAAATGAACGTACCATATAAGAAATATGTGTAGATTGATTTCTATTATTTTAAGATGTGTAGTGATGTCCAAACTACATTACGCATCCATGATCATTATCCTAAACACTCCTTACATTTTTTATTGGTTCTCAAACCATTATTTTATTCAATTTGAGTTCACTCACCTTTAAAGATACTAAAACATGATTTTCCCACTTTCCATTTCATATTAGAACTATATATGGTATGATTATTATTCATTGGGATACAAAGTGATTCTATAATCTCCTATTATAGGTATAAAAAAAATTATACTCACCCTGATTACACATCATGACCAATACCCTTACTAATTCACAATGGGTCGTATCATTTCTTCTCTCACTAGTGTACCTAGACATATCACCCCTCTTTTTTATGTGATATACATTTTATTAGAGATAAACACATTATAAGAACCATATGTGGCATGATTCCAACTATTAGATGATATATAGTAAAGCCTAAATCTCCTATCTTCAGACCAGCCTCAAACTCAATCCAAATTCCATGTTTCATCTCAGTGATCAAACTAATTAATTCATGATGGTTTCCTTAATAAAAGATGGTAGTAAGGAAAAGAAGTTTAATTTTACAAACAAGTTGGATTGGTGCATAGTCCATGAAATATAGATCCCACTAGTGAGACGACATTTTTTCATCGCTTATTTTTTATTTTTTACATCATTTTTGGCCGACGTTATTAATGGAGATATCATAAATATGGGTTTTTAAATCATTTATTTTAAAATAGAGGTAAAGAACATAAATCCGAAGTGTTTTCCTTGTGATTTCCTAAAACACTGATATGGAAAATGATTGAAAGTGATGGTTTATTACGTCCTTTTTTAAATAACCAAAATGGAAAATAGTTTATTATGTCAGTTTTTAGATAAACAACGTAACAAACTAAGCCTCTAAAGAATTTTTCACATCGGTTATTAGCAAAACGATGTTAAAACAAGTTTATCACGTCCATTATGAACATAATCGACCGGATAAACCAGTATGTGAAGCATTCTTTCATGTCAGTTATTGTTTGACCAATATAAAATCATATATACTACATCAGTTATTAAATAATATATGTAAAAAATCATTCCCATGAATTTATTACGTTAGTTATAAAATAATCAATGTAAAAACCAATTTTTTTTTAAAAAACCATTCAAACATTACTATGCTTAGCCATAGATAACCTGAAACAAGCAAAAAACAGACCAAACCCAGACCAAAACTAGACTATGATACATACTGGAAAAACATCATAACTTGAACAAAATAAGAAGTATGAAAGAACAATTAAACATTCACATACATAACATTCAAAACATACAATTTCAACCAAAAAACATAAAACCGCTTGGGAATCCCCTACACCCATCGACAACCCCCACCACACTAGAGAATTCCCACCCCCAGACACCCTCCCACCCCTTAGAAACCCACACCCCCTTCAACAACCCCCACCTCCTGACACCCCAACCCCCTTGGACAGCCCCCACCCCCTAGACCCCCTACCCCCTGGACACCCTCCCACCCCCTGGATAGACCCCACCCCCTGTACACTCTCCCACCCACTGAAAAAACCCATCCCACTTGACATCCCCCCCAACCCCTTGACACCCGCCCACCCCTAGAAACCCCCACCTCCTGGACATCCCCCACCCCCTAGATAGCCCCCACCACTGGATAGCCCCCACCCCCTGAATAGCCCCCACCCCTTAGACCCCTCCCACCCTAAGACACGCCCACCCCCTGATACATCTCCACCCCCTAGAAACCCCCTCTACCCCCTGGACACCCCCTCCACCCCAGGACAACCCCAACCCCTGGATAGCCCCCACCCCCTAGACACCCCCACCCCTGGACACCCCACCTCCCGGACCTCCCTCCACCACCGGACATCCCTCCCTCTCCCTAGACATCCCCCACCCCCTAGACACCACCCCACCCCACTGTACAACTCCCCACCCCCTGAACATCCCCCACCACCTGGATAGCACCACACCCCGTAGACACTACCCCACCCCACTATACAGCCCCCAACTAGGGACCCCTCCCACCCCTACCCCCTTGGACACCCTCCCACCCCCCTAAACACCACCCACTCCAATGGATTTCTCACACCCCCTGGACACCCCACCCCCTTGTCACCCCTACCCCTTGGACAACCCCCACCCCGGGGCAACCCCCACCCCCTGGAAAACCCCCACCCCTAGACACCACCCCAGCACATTTGACATCCCCCACCCCCTGGACACCCTCCCACCCCCTACACCCTTGGAAATCCTCCCACCCCTAGACACCACCCCAACCCCATGGAAATCCCCCCACCACCTGAACACCCCCACCCCCTGGACACCCCCACCCCAAGAAACGATTAATATGCTCTGCCAAAGTATGAAACAAGAAGAATCTAGACCAAAAGTAGAACAAAACAAGACCAGAATCCAGACCATAAAAACATCAGAACTAAACTAAAACAAAAAGAACTAGATAAAAATTAAACATTCACAAACATAAAATTCAAAACATACAATGTAAACTAAAAAACCTAAATCCAACCAAACCAAGTAGCAAATAAACAATTATAAATTAAATAATCAAAATTAAATTTTACACTACAAATAAACTAAAATCCAATCAAACCTATAAAATAATTTGACCATTCCACTTGTAAGTGTTTGATCTAATGATCACTATTAGTTTGAGGGTCATCAAATAGCTACAAATTAAAATAATAGTAGTTAACATATATAATGAACAAATAAAATGAAATATTATGGCAACGTTTATAAGGAAAGATTACCAGTCAAACTTCACAAGTGTTCCAGCTATAATTATTTCATACATAAATCTTAACATATAATATCCACATTTGATGAAGCCTTTTTTTTCATGAAAATTATATTTAAATGGGTTTCAATTAAAAATATAATTTTTATGTAACACATCAAAAAGTAAAAATTAAAAATAGATATTCACCTTTACTTTTACATACTTGATCTTGGCACTATTTTTCTTTGTGTTTTTTCAAAAGTAGAACCATCCCATATTAAAAAATAATATGAATTGGATAAATTTAAAATTAATTATAATATGAACAACTATTAAGAAATTGAAACTTAGTTTTCCAATATATTCTTAAAACATCCCTTCACATCGCTATTGACAAAGCATATCCAAAAATGTTTTTCCTACCTTGAAAAAAAAACAACTAACATCCAATGAACACAAATGTAAAGAAAATTTAAGGTTAGTGGTTTTTTATGTTTGATGATAATGAACAATTTTCCAGATATATGTTTCATACCTATCACAAAAAGGCATCATACAACACTGCGTGATTATATTCTCTTCAAATATTTCAGCAATATAAAGTCCTCTTTGTTCCTCATCCAATGCATGTGCTTTAGAGGAAATAAAATGTGGGTCCCGGAATCCGTATACATATATTTGATCATTCTTATCCCACATGTTATAAAGATAAGTAATAAAAAAATAGACATAATTATACATTTTTAATAAATATAATGTCAGGAAAGGTGTTAAGACTTACATGGAAAAAATATGCACCACGTTGATACCCAACTTATCTCTAGTAACAAGATCCATGATATCATTTTTACAATCCCCACATTTATTGCACGTCTAAAAACATTAGCTTTTATTGGAAACTCATAATGATCTGCCAAAAAATTTGAATATCTTGACAATCTGTTAGGAATAGTAGAATCTATATCTGATGTCATAGCCATTTGTATTTGTTGTTTTCTATAATGTATTTCTTTACCTTTAAAGTGTTCCTGTAGAAATAAATAGAAAAATATATTAGTTTTAAAATTTTAAAACAAATTTAATAAAAATATAATATATAACATAAGGACATCTATAGTAATGATTTTCAGAAGTCTGGATGGCCAAACTAAAAAGTGTCCAATACTATGTCCAACTGTCATCACCTCATCTGTATGTAATGGTACTCGAGCTGATCTATGTTTAATATCCTGTAGAGTGACCCTATAATGATCTAACTCTAATCGTTGATGATGAACTGTATCTCTTATAAAATATACCAGCCTATATGAAACTAGATGATGGTGAGGATCATCAACATACAACTCATAATAAGTAAGAAGCTATGGTAGAGTAGGATAAAAAATGGGGTCCTCATACAGGGGTGGGGGAGTGGGTGATACTGGCGGAGTTGGAGGATAAATAATGGGGTCTACAGGGGGAGGTGGAGAAGTGGGAGATGCCATCTGTAATTTTGTTTGCAAGTATACAAACATAGACTGTACCAACGATTTAATATTTTCCTCCATCGTCACATTAATATTATGATCTTCAGCCTCCAAGTATTCCTTTTTTTATAAACAGACTCAATAGAAGAAGTTGAAAAATGTGGAAACACTTTTCTTATCGATACACCCACTAGATATTCTCATACAAGACAGGGGTGTTCATGCTATCCCAGTGCTGCAGATAAAATATCTTGCCTCCCAGCAACTGTAAATAACTTCTATGAGCTCTTCTCTTCAAGAGAGTCTTGTATTACTTCATTGAACATTTATTTAATGATTCAAATTATATAAAGAATATAATTTACTTAAATAAACAAGATAAATATCTTACAATCCTCTGAGCTAAAATTATCGATTCTTCCAAAAGATATTTCCTTCATTTTCCAATCTGATATCTCTTCCATTTTTCATGTATAGATAGAGGGGATGGAGGGGAAACCTCTTCAGATATTGAAGACTCAGCTCTCAGTTTTTTTTAATTTTTTCTCCATCATTTGTTTTTACAATAATGTATACCCTCCTTGAGGTAAACTATAAGGGTATACATTTTTATATTGGATCTCCTGATGAGATTTCGTTTTTGCTATAAATTTAGAATAATAAATCATTAAAAAAATCAATAAGATCATTTATATAAGAATGATTATAAAATATTACATTTCCCTTGAATAAAATGAATCTTTTCTTCTACTTTAAAAATATTTTCTCCATGTGTATTCATCTATTAAAGGATATATACGACCCTTATTGTAACTATTCCTATAACCAAAAATGAAATCAGATGTGAGGGTTGATTTGGAATTCCTTCATGTTCTAACAGCCATCCATAAACATTTCCTCCAAACACCTCTAGTGTCAGGAATATTAAATTTCATCAGATAAAGAAGATGTAAAACATATTATACTAGAAGCATTTAATGATTAGTCAAACAATAGTAAACGATTTTACCAAAATTGTCTCTCACAACTGAAATATTATCTCTTTGTCCACACTTCCCCAATCATCATACACAATTATCACTTTACTTTTACACTAAGTTGATACAAAGATATTAAAATATATTTCATTTGGATATGATGGAATATCATTATCATCAAACTCAATGAGTATCCTCTGGTCCTGGATATAGGCAAGTGATAATTTTGGTAAACATGTGAAGCCACATTCACCAACTCTTGAACTATTTTTTGTCATTATGAGAGAACATGAAGAAGATTGGGGAACATAAATAGGAGCATGTGAATATTCCTCCCAAGAGTTATGATCATGGTAGAGATGGTAAATATTGTAAACAAGGTAGTGTAATTTTCATTCTTCAAAATCAAAAAATATATAAGTTACGTAAAGATAAACTATGGTAAACTGTGGTAAACTTCGTAAACATGGTAAACATGGTAAAAATGGTAATCATGGTAAACATGGTAAAGTAATTTTAATTCAATAAAATCAAAAGATATATAATTTACGTAATAGTAAACATTATAAATGAAACTAAACAAAATTAAAATAAACAAAAATTCCAACTTATTTGTTTTAATACAAATTTTAATATATAAAAAAGTTACAACATCTAACATTTTATGAAAATAATAAATGTAAACAATAAAAAAACATATGTTACCTATAATATTAGGAATGTAAAAAATGTAATTTTTTCCACAATTCCTTCACATTATCATTCCTTATGGCACAAATGATGTCTTAAACATGCTCATCATTTTTTATGCTAATATTTTCATGGAAGTAGGGATCTCACATAAATCAGAATCATCATCAAGTTGATCCTCACCAACATATTGTTTTTTACCTTATAAAACAATATACCACTTCATATATGATTGATCAACTATATATAAAATCTATTTTTCATGTGTTTCTATTATAAAAGAATATGTTGTGTCTTCTAATCTATCCAGTTTAACAAATGTCATTGCAAATTAATCATGTCTGACACTGTTGTTATCGATAAACCATTTGCAGTTAAAAATAGGAACATTAATCTTTATATATTCAACCTCCCATATTTCTTCAATGACTCCATAATATAAACATGATATAGAAATTGGGTTTTTGTATTTAAAACATGAAAAATGCATTGCTTCTACAAACACTAATACACCACTATTTTGAACTAAACATCTATTATCTCGAGACTTTGTATGAAATGTTTAGCCATTAATGTCATACCCAGACCATGTTATCACATTAAAACATGGACCACCCACTAACCATCTTATTGTCTCTGATACATCCGATCTTCCGAACAAGGACTTTTTAATCCATAGAAATTTTTGTTGTTGTGCTCATTTAAAATCCACATTTATTTCTTCTTTGGATGAAGTAGTTTCAACTCATTAATATGAAATGTGATATATGGTTGATCGTCATCTATGTTTTTAAAGATGTATAATTCTACCTTCTTCACCTATTCAGCTGAAAATGATTTTACTATCAAGCCACGAATCCCCAATCCATCATTATTAACTCATTCATGGAGATATAGAGGCAATCCTATGTGCTCCGCCGTAGCCAAGTAGCTTGTACAAAACATCGCAACCTCCTCAGAAATATACTTTTCAATAACGGGGGATTCAGGTCGATATAGATTCTCAACATACCCCATTAATATATTCATTTAGCTTTCCAAAGGATACATTCAACGAAGATATACACATCTGCAAAATATTATTTCTCGAACTAGATGAACCATTAAATGCACCATTTTATCCAAAAAAGATATAGGAAAATAAATTTCCAATTGAAAAAGTATAAAAATTTCATAATTTTCAAAAATGTTCAAAGCATTCACATAAATATCCTTATTATAAATAGAATTAAAAAATAACACAATTTCATTACAATCTTTCTGACATGAATGAGAAATATTCCACACAATGCAACTAATAGAAGTTGTTGAATCCTAAGGTGAAAATCATGAGACATCAGACCTATCAACTTCAAATACATCAAAGAGACATAATTTTTTATATTTTAAGAATAATGTTGAGGCCCTTTGATATCATTAAGACCCTGAAAATAGATAATTTTGTCCCTCTCGGATAATGTATGACAAGCCAGGGGAAGAAATGTTCATATTCAATTAAGAGTGGGAGCTAACTACAAACATATTCCAATTGATAATAAGTCTAATCTTTCATTCAACCCATATTTAGTCTTTCCTTTAATATATATCAATTTTCCAATTAAACTGTCATGATATTCTTCACAACATGCATGAAATCAATATTATGATTCACTTCACGATATCTTCAATATGATAGCTAAAAAATGACAATTTCATCCAAATATGTCTACGATTCCTAGATTTATGTGTCCTTCCCCATGTCACATCAAGGATTTTTACCCTCTCAAAATACGAATCAGTGGATAAACATTTTGGAGAAATATAAAATTTTAGTGATCCCTTGAATTCGTTAGTCTTATATAAGAGTGATCTATAGGAAAACACATTCAATGACCCATGCATACTATTTTCCTCCCATGATGTAATTTACAATATGAAGTCTATTGTTCAAAAATAGGTCATGCTTTATGCCCCTTAACACTGTATCCAGAAATATTTTCCATATGATGGGAAGTTAATTATACTAAACATAAGCATAGAATGAAGTTAAAAATATTCCTTTTTATAAGAATCATACATCCTAATACTATCCTCCCAAAAAAGTTTCAAATCATTTGTCAATGGTGACAAGAAAACATCAATATCATTTATAATATGCTTCAGACCTGATATCATTATACTCAACATGACATATTTTCACTTCATACAAACTTCAGGATTGAGTTTGTAAATTACCAATAAAATAAGCCATGAACTATGTGTGCTACTGAGGGTTTGGTATGGATTCATTCCATCTATGCACAACCCAAGTATGAGATTTATAATTTTATTTCCAAATGTAGGATACTGCTCATCAATTTTCTTCCATTGTGGACATTTATCTAGACGACGCATTTTTCCATCAGAAATTTACTCATCAGCATGCCATCTAATCATTTTTGTATTATGTGAATTAGAAAATAAATGATTCAAATGATGAATTATAGGAAGATAACAAAATACCTTGGCAGTGATCTCTATAATATATACATTAACCTGTGATTTTTCTTTCAACTTATATCATGATGTCCCATGTTCAGGACCCTCTGACAGGAATTCATATCCCTTCCTATATATCATACAGTCATTTAGACAGGCATGTATTTTTATGTATGCCAATCCCATCGGACATAATATTTTTATGGACTTCTAATGTGAATAAGTAAGATCGTTGTCTTTTGGAATAATGGCTTTCAATAATTATACCATCTCTCTAAATCTTCTGCCACTCCATCCACATTTTTTCTTTTAGGTTAATCAATCTTAAAACCACTGAAAAATCGATAAATTCTATACAAATTCCAAAAAAGGCATCAACACCTTCTTCATATTCAATTACTCGTTCGATGTGCTGTAATAAAACTTCGAATCATTATTACCTATAAAAAATATTAAAATTATACATATTTTTAAGATAATCCAATTTTTTATTTATATGAAAAATATCATAATTTGAATGTAAAACAATTTTGAAATATAAAACAAATATATGCATATTTAAAAAATATATGCATGAAAACGATTAGAAAAATAAAATATATTTAGATATAATAGTTTTATATTTATATGAAAATTATTTTAGGATTATATATCTCTCATATGGATTATGATATAATAGTATAAATTCATCTTGGGTCCTTTCTTCTTAAGATACACAAAGAATAGATCCCGGTGCAACTAGATACCAAATTCACCCTTCCGTAAACAAGAAATATAAAGTATAAATATTAAAATATGTATACATTAACTACTGAAAATTGCACTTATCCTAATGATTTGAAACCATTGGGATAATCTTGAACCCGTTGGGATAGAATATCCCAACAGTTTGACATACCGTTGGCGTGATGTCCATTGCAATAGCCATAAACTAACGGTTTTGTTGGAACTGTTGGTATAGATTTCCAGAAGATAATATATTTTAACGGTTTCAATGAATCCTTTGGGATATATACCAATGGTTCAAGAACCATTAGTATACAGGTTGTACATCATATAATCTATTTCAAATGGTTATATGGAAACCGTTGGGATAAATGTATACCAACAGTTCAAGAACTATTGGAATACACTCTCTAGTATATAATTTGTTGCAATGAGTGGGGGTGTCCACGAGGGTGGGGGTGTCGAAGGGGAGGGGGTTTCCATGGGGGTGGGTGGTGTCCAGGGGGTGAGGGGGTTGTTCATTGGCGTAGGGGGGTGTCCCGGGGGTCGAGGTGTCCGGGGGGTGGGGTGGGGTGGGGTGGGGGGTGTCCATGAAGTTGGGGTGACCAGGGGTGGGGGCTATCCAGGGGGGTGTCAAGGGGGTGGGGGTGACCCTTGAGATGGGTGGGTGTCTAGGGGTGGGGTTTATCTTGGGGGTGGGGGTGTCCATAGTGGTGGGGGTGTCCCATGGGGGGTGTCCAGGGGGTGAGGGGGTTGTCCAATGGGGTAGGGGGTGTTCAGGGGGTGGGGGTGTCCAGGGAGTTGGGGTGTCTAGGGGGTGAGGGGAATGCCCAACCCCTACACCCTTGGACAACCCCCACCCCTAGACATCCCCCCAGGGACACCCCCACCCCCATGGACAACCCCCAACCCCTGAACATCCCCTCCCCCCTAGACACCCCCACCCCATTGACACCTACCCCCTTAAAAATCCCCCTCACCCCGCCAAGACACCACCCTCACACCCTGGACACCCCCTACCCCCTTGGAAATCCTACTCACCCCCATAGGCACCACCCCCACTCACCTTGGACACCCACTGGACACCACCACCCATATGGACAACCCCCCTTGACATCCACCACCCCTGGACACCCCCATCCCCCTGGACACCCCCTACCCCCTTGGACAACCCCCTAGACATCCCTACCCCGTTGGACAACCCCCTCGCCCCCTCAACACCACCCCACCCCTGGACAACCACCACCCCTAGACACCCCCAACCCCTAGACACCCCCCACCACCATGGACATCCTCCAACCCCTTGGACATCCCCCACCACACCCCTGGACACCCCACCCCCCTTGGACAAACCCCTCAGCCCCCTAGACACCACCCCCAACCCCACTAGACACCCCCTACCCCCATGGACAACCCCCTCACCCCTAGGACACCACCCCCACACCCGTGGATACCCCCCTAGACACCCCACCCCCTTGGACAGCTCCCACCCCTAGAAACCCCCACCCCCATAGACATCCCCCCAACCCCCGAGACAACCCCCCATCCCCCCGGTCAAACCAACCCCTTTGAAACCCACTACCCCCTTGGACAGCCCCTCACCCCCTGGACACCACCCCCACCCCTAGACACCCCTACCCCCCTTGGAAAGCCCCCTCACCCCCTAGGACCCCCCCCTTGGACACCCCCTAGACACAACCACCAATTGGACAACCCGCACCCCCTATACAGCCCCCACCCAATGGACACCTCCCCCCTATACCCCCCCCCCACATGAATATACACACACACACGCATGATTGAACACACTTGGTAGCAAAAAAATCATAGAACTTGCATGATATTACTCTCATGGTTTATTTTACAAGAAAATAATTTATCATTGTATAAAATAACAATATGAAACTTACCATGATAGTAAGAACAAAGGTAGAAAAATAAAATCTCAAAACATAAGTTTGGTGCATCACGAAAAATAAAAAATCAAACTGAGGCGTGTGAGGCTTACTTGAGTGTTGCAAGTTGACTAGATAGATCCAGTAATAATAAAGATGATGAATGATATTGTAAAAATGAGGTTGTTGGTCACAATGTTGAATAATCCTTTCTATGTTTTCCACATGAGAGAGACGAGTCACAAGTCACCCGATCGAAGAAAAAATAATAACAGAATACGGGGTGTGTCGAATCATTTAAAAGATTTATCATGTTGGTTACTAAATAACCAATGTGAAAACCCATTTTTATGTTTATCACATTATTTATTTAATAACTCACATAGAAAATCCTTTATCATGTCCGTTATTTTATAACCAATGTGATAGATAGAATTTTATCACGTCAGTTATTTTATAACTGAAATGATAAATTGCAGACATTTGATTTATCATGTCGGTTATTTTATAACCAACCTGATAAAGCGCCTATATTCATGCTGTCACATTGGTTATAAAATAATTGAAGTTATAAATCTTATCTCATTATTTTTTACGTTATTTGTTTTATAACCGAGGTAATAAATTGATTCTCATCGATTTATTATGTCACTTATTTTATAACTGATTTGAAAACCCAATTTTTTCAGCTTTGGACGTCAGTTATATAGAACATACCGGAAAAATGCTGATGTGTTAAATTTTTTTCACTAGTGTCCTTATTATATGACATAAAACTAAATAACACCTTATTCATTATGGCATGATGTTAAATATCATGACATATAGTTTTCCAAACAGAATATTTTATGTTGACCTAGTAATTTTTTTAGAGATATGTTTTTTCTTACTGACGGACATATGGAAAAATAGAAAACACCACTTTTTTATAATAGAATGATACGAAAAGGTGTCATATGATAATAAATGTATGTTTCATGATTCTAATTACTACATTATATACAGTGATTCTTGGCAATCATATATTAAGACTAACCATGAATTTTAATCAAATTCCCAACCCATTTTGAGAAATAGATTCAGTACATTCATACTAGTATTTCCTTTTTTAGATCTCACATTAATATGTATCCACATTATTTTATGGATGTTCTATATTAGGGGAAGATCTTAATCATATTTTTTACTTATATAAACCTATTTATTTCTCAACATGCCCCTAATATTTTTAGTCCAGATATCATGAATTTAAAAAATAAGAAATCATTATTCTAGTTACATGATTATAAACTATGTAGCACACATTCCGTACTTCATGAAGAAAAAATTCATGACATGTGGTGTATCTTATGAGACCATAAACTAATTATATACAAAAACCCTATATAACCTAAATTACTCCCTTGAATATGGTTCCTTTTCCCCTACCGATGTTTTTGTTCACCAAATCTATAACCTAGACAATCCACCGATATTATAATAGTTACATGTGGATTAATTCATTATACCTTAGGAAATGCATAGAAATATATATCTCTTATCTTAGGCCCATATATAAATCTATATCGACATCAACCCCCTTATTATCCTAGTGTTTTGTGTTTAGTTCATTAAATTCGGTCCATTACCCAAACCACCTACACAGGGAACTCATAAGATGTATGTAAGGATTGAATCATCTTATTTATAGATATAAAGTGACACTGCACAATATATTTCAGAACCAGTATAAAGATATTATACATATACCAATCAAAAATATAACTATTCTCCTTTCATCATTCCTAGACAAACTAATCAATGTTAGGTTGGGACTGGGATGTTCCAACCACATCTTGGATGTTTCCCACATTATATCACACATAATTCCTTTAGAGTATAAATTCCCATAAACCATTCACGGATATCATAAATGTATTTTTCCGACTCTATGGGATTATTTTTTAAATAATTATTTTGAATAATGATATATTTTTCATTGAAAACTTGAGGTAATTTCTTTTTAATGAAAATATCATCTAATTATGATACACCCCTAACAGTATTGTTGTGGAACCTATCATTTGAATATACGTTAGTGTTTATACTTGAAATTATTTCCTCATAATATATTAAGAATTAAAATAATTTATATCATGATTTACACCATTTCTATTCCCTACTCAAAGGTGTTGGGATGCTCTTATATCATGTGACCCATGTGGGTTGTTATATCAAACTGTCTATAGTCCGTATGAACACTATTAGCTTAATTTATGTGTCTCTCCTTTTGAGACTACACTATCATTCGAACCTTCATTTATATGGGTATTTACAATGACCATGTTAGTTTGACTTTATCACATTTTTTTCTCTAAACACCATGAACTTAAGCAATGTACACCTATATGATATGGTCATTGGTAGAATTGGAATTTCCATTCATGTTAGATCTTTTATTTGAATTTATACTGATACCATGTCACTTTTATGTTTAAAATGTGAGATGTTAAATTCTATACCCTAAGGGATCAAATTTCATGACACTTAAACTTTAAATTAAATAGATACACAACTTCTAATGCTGAAAACCAAAAAATTTAGGAGAAATATAAATTCAATTATCCATTCAGTTGGTCATCCTTTTTATTTCCATGGAAATAAAATTAGTGAAAAAATGGCATAGAGATTGTGGGGCCCACCAATCACTAGGTCATCCCATAATATCATAATGTTGAAGGATAAACCTAATCATATAATGTAACATAATGTAACATAAAGATAACATAGTGGTGTAAAAATTATCACCCGTTAAATATAGCTAAAAATTACTAGGATACCAATGTTGAAGGATAAACATAATCATATAAAACTTATAAAGATAAATAAAGAAAACACTATGGAAATATTCTAGAGATTGCCCTGGTGCTGCTACAAATTGATTCTTCCCAACTCATATATCTTACACAATCCACTTAACAATAGATGGATCTATAATAATGAAGTCAACATGAAAATCTAGATGCCCATATAGGATGTGAGTAATAAAACCTAGTAGGGAATGACCAATTCATGTTTTATATGAGTGTATAAGTATATTAGGTGAATGATTTGATAAAAGTAAATGCACGGGAAAGATATAGCAAACATATTTTAAGTGTTCATGTGATAAACTATATAATGAAATCAATGAAAAAACCATATTATAATCCATTCTATAAGGAAATTCATAATGTATTTTTGCAGTGATCATGATATAGCCACAAATATAGAAAATAAATCCTTTTATAAATATTATCACATGATTTTATAAATAATTATCCATCATATACAAACCAGTGATCACAAATTCTTCTATTTCTGGAAGATCAGGAACATAAAAATAAAAACATAGAACTATAATAAAATATATTTATATTAATAATATGTAATTATATTCTTAAATACATTAATATTAGACATATTCATAGGATACCCCATGGAATACAAAGACGAGAGGTATGAGTTTAAAATCCAGTAAGACAATAAAAATATGAATAAAGATAAAAAATCGGTTAGAAGGCATAAAATGATGACATAAAGAGTGATGAATAAACATATGGAATCATAAAATGTATAATATATGATAATTTAATAATGGAAAAATGATAATGTGGTAGAAACATTAAACATGAGTCAAGGATAACTACAAAGACTATATCACATAGTGGACAAAGACCCATAATAGATTAAGCTTACACTCTACTCCCATACATGAAATCTCAAGAGACAAAAAATTACCCAATACAATAGATAATTATTTAGGTGAATCCATCATAAAATTTTCATATAGACGTATTCCACATAAATAATCACCCATAAGGAAGAAACAAAAGGGTTACCCAAGGGAAAAAATGGGGATCGTAATCACATCATAAGACATAATAAATGAGATAATCATAATGGTGTATTATAAATAATGAATATAGATAACACTCAAGAATTTATAAAGGAAACTAGGCATAGAATGTGATAAAAATTAACAACTAAATTGAAAACATGAAAAAATAGTGTTTTAGAAAATTTGTAATGAGCCACTTTTGTGTTTTTTAAGGGGAAATATTAACGAGTCTTCAAAGTGTCAAAAGTAGTAATTGTTTATATAAATTCATAAATGAACTAACATATTTTTTCATGATTAAATTATTTATTTTATAAAAAAATAATGGTTAGTTAAAATAGATTATGTAGTATACTTGAAAATGGGTAAAAATTGGGAAGTTCTCTTTAATCGAGCTTTCTTATCGGGTGGAATTGTATTAGAACCTTTTAAAATAGGTATTTACCCATCAATGAAGGATTAATTTATCTAGATATATTATTATTTATTATATAAATAGAATTAATAATATGTACATAATAATAATGAAGAAATTCATTTTCATATAGGGAGAGAAAGCGCAACCCAAAAGAAAAAATGGGGGTTAGTAGGGATCTCATACCTTATTAATGAATGAGTTATACAATTGTAGTTAGTGTCATAGATAATAAAATTATATATATTAATTAATTAATTCATAACATATTTGACATTTATTTTATTTATTATAATTTTATTAAGGTTTTTAGGGATTCCTTGATGAGTTACAATTTTCAATTTCATCTTTCTAGGAGCATTCATTTTTAGGGATTCATGGTCAGTTAGCTTGAGTATATTTATGTATGTACATGTAAAATTGGAATAATTCTCCATAATAGTAATTATATGATAATAATTAAATTCAAAAAATTTAAATGGACCACCATATCATTTTTTTTACAAGAGGATTATTTATTTGATAACATATTAATAATAAATGATTAGATTATTTTGGTGGTTTTTCAATAATAACAAACAACTATTTATTTAATATTTAATATTATGTTTATATATTATTTCCAAAAATAAAACATGTTATAATATAAATTTTAAAATATATTTTAACCCTTAAATGTTTTTTGTACCATCGATGAAGGCTTTAATGAAGAAAGATAAATCATCACCCATGAAGGTTATGAATCGACATATCACGGATGACAAATTTTTTATTAAGAAAAATGGGGAAGGAAAGTGTTTTGATGAGGAATATTCCATTTTAACTATAAAATTATAGTATATATAAGATATTTGAGTAATCATTCCCTTTTTTATAGGGTACATTAGGTGAAGATAAGAAATGAAAATAAATTAATAATGAAATAAGTAGAAATGTACCCCTTGAATGTCATCTATTTGAGAACATCCTTAAGGAAATTGGAATTTGTATTTTGGTGAGACCATAAAGGCATGAATATATAGAAGAGGATTGAGAGATGAAATGGGAAGAATATTAGAACTATCCAAATCATATAATTTGTAGGGAGAAGAAGTCGTGAGGGTGGTATTTATAAGGGGAGGAGAGGGATACTTCTGATTTATTATTATTATTTAGGACCAAGACTATAAATAATGTTGATTACGTTGACAAAATATAGTAAATGGTTCCCGAAATTTAAGAAAAATGGATCCATACCTCATCCATTATAAGGACCCAACCTTAAATAGTACATAACATTGAGTGAAGTCAAGATTTTTACTTTCACTCATAGTAAGGATCATTATAGGATTATTTTTTTAGATAATTAAGCCAGAAATATTATATAAAAACCATAAAATTAAAAGTGGACACTTCTAGAAAGTATCCATTTTCCCATTACATAATATATTTTACAAATAATTAACTATTTCATTTAAAATCTCAACAAATTTAATGGTGACTTATTCATTTCCCTTAAACATCCATAAACTCTGTGAAACATTTTAAAAAATTGGATAAACACAAAATCTATGTAAGCGATATAAAAATATAGGAAAACATTACTTCCATAAAAAAATGAAAACACTAATAAAAATTAGCTTTACCTTTAATGTTAATTTATATTACAAAACAAAACATTTTAACATGAATAAAAAAATTAATTCAAATAAAATACTTAAAACCCATACATAAATATTAAACCTATTTATTGTGATTTAGAGCATCATATAAATAAAATCATTCCAAACCCCTTTTAATTGGAGTAACCATAAGACGAGCTTCAAAATTTATCATTTCTAAATTAATTGGAGATCTATAGTGGGGACTAACCTTTGTATATGCTATATGGTGCTCACTAGTGAGCTATAATGTGGTAAAACCCTTTTTATAAGCTATATTGGGCCTGTTTGTTTCTCATGAGTAGTAACGGGGCAAAGCCTTTCGTATATGTTATATTTGGATCACCTGTGTGCTATAATGGTGGTCAACCCTTCTCATAATATATATATGGATAACTTGTCTCACATAATGGTGATATAACATATAAAGATTCTAAAACGACAATCATAAAACCCATTAAATACTCATTCTAATTCCATATGAAAGCATATTTGAATAAAAATACACTTTTTTGGTGAGAAATATTTTTGGATATCCAAAAATTATTTTATTTTAAAACCCATTTTCAATACCAACATAACCAATTGAAAGTAATTAGGGTTTTTTATTTATAAAAATATGTACTCTTGGGGTGTAATCTATAAATCAAGTAAAATTTATGATGATATGAAAGGTTATTGTTATCAAACATTAAAAATAGTACATATCATTTGTCCTCTTTCAAAATGTTCCCTTTAAAAAAATGTAAAACTTTTCCTTTTGAAAAATTTTAATGAAAATAAAATTATACATAAAATTTCCTTTATAATCCATTTATATCAATATAAAAAAATATGTAATAAAATATAAAGAATATTGACATGAAGAAAAAGATTTGAAAATTAAATCTTTCAAAATTTATAGTTTCTTATACCACATTGAACATTTAAATCATAAAACCCATGTAATATTAAAATTTAAGAAAACATTAATTTAAATTAACATAGAAAAAAATGGATATATAATTTCAACTGGGTTTTATATAGACTTTATAAAAGAATAAATGTGCATATCATTAAAAAATGTCTCAACAAAAGTATATTGAGATAAAACCCATTACATTGAGTCATAATTGTAATATGTGACTTTATATTTTTGAATAGTAAACTTCATTGTTTAATTATTTAATTCATTCAAAAACTTTATCATGTTTTTCATTTCTTTTATTTCTCCTATTAAATTTTTTATACAACTACTTAAACAATTATATCTATATCGGGTGCATTGACCATATTCAGTATATGTGTCAAAAAACTAGTGTTTTTTCACTATGGTCAAGGAGTTAATTATATAAACATACGTAGAATAATTATAAGAGAATAAATTATACTTTTAAAACCAATCATACATATGGTCATGAAAAATAAACCAACTTTACAATCAAGGAGAAGGTAGGTCATACACATGCTTGAGTAACATTCCCATTTTTCAATGATCATTATTGAAAGATGGTAAGTTATATTTATCATTCTAAAATGTTAGATATATCATATATAAAATATTTACCAACCATATGTACATATATATATATATATAATTCTTATTATTTAAAATGAATCACTTTGCTTCGAGGAGGTGGTAGTCCACACGTTCACGAACGATATTATCACATTATCAGTTTGTGAAAATGTAGTAATGGAAATGATATATTATATTTACTGAGTGGTAATTATTTCATGAATATAATATATATTTTATGTGTGTCAAATATTTTTTATTAACCCAATAATTAATAAATTCCATTTAATATTTAAATGTATCACATCCCTTTGAGGAGGCAGTAGTCCACACATCCACAAATGGGGTTATCATATTTAGGAAAATAGAAATCATGAGGGTATGTGTTATATAGAAATTATATAAGTATTAATAAAATATAAATATTATATATATCATATAAAAATAGTTTTTACATCACAATTACATACCATGATAGGTGGTAATGAAAAAAATGACATCGTTTCACAAGTTAGTTGTTCACTATATACATGTATGGTAATTTAATTACCCATTTCATGGAATTGTGTGTAGGTGTTGGTTGAACCTATAACATAACAAAATATTAGTATATTTTGGGGAAATTATTTTATATTATCATCACGGTATAATTAAAATTTAATGGTTTTATAATGAAAAAAAAACCAAAATTGATCGTTGAAGAATGTTACCACTTTTTCTGATAACACATTTTGGTTTTCTCCAAAGGATGTTTGTGGGTTTTTTTATCCAAAATTGATGCTTATAGGTCGAGGGGAGGATGTTTTTAGATTTTTTTAATGGTTTTGATGATCGAAAGTTCATGATTGTTGTAAAAGAATGTGGGAGGATTAGTTCTTTATTATAGTATATGAGAAGTGAAATTCGTGTAAATATAAAAATGTAAACACTATTGGGAGTTATCCCATACCAAATGAGATTAAAAAATTACAGCACAAGTATTAAGGGTAATTATGGTCAATCTAAACTCACACCACACAAAAAACATTTATCAATTTTTTTTCTTTATTCTTATGTTTACTTATTTTTTCAATTCGGTTTTTCATTTATAGAGCTAGTTTTCTTACTTATGTAATTCATACGTTAATAATAAAATAAAGTGAAAAATATTAGATCATTTAAACCCAAATATTATAAAATATTACATATAATTTTTAAAATAAAAAACTTATTTGATTTAAAAATTAATTTTAACATAAAAACATGTAACGCCCAAAAACACTACTTTAACAATAACTCTATTAACAATGTTTTTTTATATTTATGGAAACCATTTTAATTATAAAATATTATTATTCACATGAAGGGGATATATTTTATATTTAATTAATCTTAATAATAACTTATCAGAAGTTAATACTTTTTGTAATTTGACATTATTTTACAAAATATAATTTATTTTATTTTATAATTAACTAAATAATTCTTCTTTTTAATTTCTAATGGACTTAATGTAATTATATCATATATAAAAATTAAATATAAATTATTAGGTTAATAATAAGTCATTTATCTTATCAAAAATTATTTATAACCAAACCTAAGTAGCTTTTTTCCTTACTCAAAAGCTTTGTAAGTGCTAAAGGCAATAGAGGATCCTTTTTTGTCGTTTCCTTACCTAACATAATATATAATTCAAATTAATAGAATTGTATTTCAATTACTCGAAAAAATCAATACTATGGTGGTGAGGGTCTATATATGTCCATTAAATGGTGTTTAGATATTTTTTGGGTCAGTTATGCACCCTATATTATATGATCAATCATTAAGTAATCTTGTTCGTAACATAATCACTATAAATAATTTTAACTATTTTCACTAATCATTTTGGTAAAAATAAATAAGTTTATATTATTTGAACCCAAATCTCATACTTATTCTAAATACTTATATTATTTTTTTAAAATTAAATTCCCAAAACAGTATGAAATTAATTTAATATTAATCCTATAGAAACTGCGAAACAATAGGTATTTAAAGAGATATTTTCAAAAGGTTGAAATAATATTATATCCAATTTAAATGATAAATTTAACTCATTTAACTAAATTGGAATTATTTATTAATAATTAAAATAAACATTCTTAAAAAAATTAAAATTTAATTTCACTACATTAATAAATTAGATGAAAAAGTAGTTATCAATTTAAATGTTGTGTTTTAATCTTTTCATCAAGAAATGAAACTTACCATAAAAATACCATAAATACGCCCAAAGTAAATTATTATATTATTATTTCATAAAGGAATTTTATTTTTAATATAAAAATTAAAAAATATTCAAAAATTATATTTAAATTAGTTTCACTATTAAAAGGAAGTAAAATTTCATTGAATAAAAATATAGTTTTTTCACATAAATATGGGTTCATTCTATTCTTATGCCTATAAAATCAATTGTATAAATGTTAAATAAAGTCATTTAATTCTTGAAAAATAATATAGTTTGTCTTATCCACTCCCTCCAACATAATATGCAGGTGATTAGTTCTATATTAAATAATAATATCAAAATTTTATTATTGTTCGATAATAATATTCCTTGTATGTAACACAAGTTATCAATAGAAAATGATGTTATGATCAATGGAAGATAATATAAATTTTTTAGATAAATCAATCTAAACAATGCATTTCATGTAACTAGTCTATAAATGGGATAAATAAATTTGGAAGAATATATTTCATAAAATATCGAGATGTTACAACTTACCCCCCAATATATATTGTCACAATTTTAAATACATCTCAGTATATAATGGATGTAAATTTGAAAATACCAATTCTAAAAATATCACATTCCTAATGTTTATGAATTATATTACTATCTAAGAATATAAAATAGTACATCTAATTGATATATTTCTTAAAGCATAATTTCAACCTCTTAACATTCCCAGAAATATGATGAACATCTCTAAAGGAAACCTTATTCATCAAAGATATTTTAAATACTAATGGTTATCAATACCTTATAACTGATTTCCAAAAGTAATGAAATACTTCTAATTATGATAATTACTTACATAAACCTAAACCCTATTAAAAATATCCCAAAAAATAACTTAATCACTTTGTGATTACATCACTTAAAATTTCCTGAGTTTCTTGAACCTTGAACTTATTGTTAAAATTAAAAAACTACCAAGCTCCTTGGATCTTCCATCACATCACCTGATGGATGAAAATCAACTAAAATATCAGTAAATGATTGTTCTGTAAATTTTTATTTCTGATTATAATGAGTTCCACCCAAAGTAAGTAATATCAGATGAATGTTAGAATTATGTACCAACTCATTGCACCTAAACCATCTTACTGTTTACTAGATATCTATCATCTCACTCTTGGATTGTTTTGAACTCTTCACATTACAATAAATAATCTTGTGAACTGACATATCGCAGTAGGAACACTTTACAAATCATAATATACAGTCACCAAAATGTATTTTACAACACTTGGAATAAGTTGTGGGATTACCTCTACAATTCTTAGTTTTTTGCTTCTCTATTTCCTGCCAAATTGACTCTTTCATACTCTTTTCATATCATGGTAAAAAAATGTCACAAAAATCCATTCCATGTTTCTCAACCTAATGATGCACTTTAATATAACCTTTTAATTTCTAATAGTCCATAGATCTTCATGATTTTTTTAATCCAGTATAAAACCTATTAATCTTAACATCAGTGTCTTAGAAAAATATAACACATACCTATCCAATACTATGAAGTTTCTTCAAACAAGAAAACGGATTCATTATAGGTTTTTATTTAATTCCATGATTTTTTTCTCCATACCAATCACAACATGATTCATTAAATATGTACCAAGTAAAATATCCTTAAATATTTCTCATTACTTGGAATCAAGATCATATTTCTCTTTTGTATTATTAACCAAATACCACCATTGATCTACTTTAGCTACACAATGATGAAAAGTAAGAGTTAGAATTTGAAATTACAAATATCCCATAACCTAAAATATCTTATCCAGAGTATTGATATATCCTTTACCTATGAAAATGTACATGTTTTGTTGTGTTACATTAGATTAATCTCTAGCATGGATTCAACCACCAATTATATCACCAAAAAAACTATTCAATTAAAATTCCAACCATCTTAGGATGCTGATTTGAAAGGACTATCTCGTCATAGAGCCTTCCAATTATATATTTCTAATTCTCTATGAATAAAAAACTTCTTTAACAAACATATACTAGATACAGAAACAAGAATATATTAAAATTAATTATCATTTCAGTATACACATAATGTAAAATATTCTAAGGACATGTTATTAATACTATCGTAACCTTTAATGTTATCCAAACCTTTCCTTTTATACAAACTATAAGGAACCTGCCTTAATCAATACATAATCTTGAGTTACATGAATAATTTTTCTTTTTATCACATTGAATATATTTTTGAGTTCATTGTTTTACAAAATTATGCCAAAACTCATACATAATAAAACATAAAAATAAAAAATGGACACTTCATATCACTATCCACTTTCAAAAATTATAAAAAAATTAAAATAAAGAATGAATTATTTTCCTAGAAAATCCCAAATACTTAAAACATTAATTTTATTTTTCCCTTACCAATATAAAAATATTTTGAAAACATTTTATAAAAAATGGATTATAAAATAATCACAGTGAGGGGTATAATAAAAAAAGAAAACACTAGTTTTGTAAAAACATGGAGACTCATAAAACATTTTTCATTAACTTAATTATTATTTTATAATATGATATACAGTTTTTCACCTAAATAACAATCGCAAAATATTTAGAATTAAAATCCTAAAAAACCATATAAAGAAATTAAATAACTTTTGGCGACTTAGAGTATCTTGTGCATAAATCTCATTAAATTAGAAAAACCATAAGTCAAACATCCAACATTTTCATTACCCAATGATTTAGAGATATATAATGGTGACCATCATTTTTATAAGATATATTAGGCTCACCATGACCTATAATGGAGTTCAACCCTTTTGTATAAGTTATATCGGGGTCACCCATCTATTACAAGGTATAACATGGATCAAACCTTTGTATAAGCTCTATTAGGCTCACACGTGAGATATAATGGGGTTGAAACCTTCACATAAGATGTACATGTCTCACTTTTTTTATATGATTTTCATGTATCATACAAAGAATTTAAAAAACTCTCATTATAAAACCTGATAAACACATTTTTTTAATCCATATGAAAATAAATTCAGATAAAAATACCATTTTTATTTGAGAACCCGTTTCTAAAACCAAAATTGCATTTTCATAAAAAGAAATTTCAACAGCAAAATAACTGAACAATTAGAAATATAATTTTTCAATATTGAAAAATTTATGCTTTTAAAGGAATTTATAAATTCTATAAAAGTCATGACGACATGAAAGCTCATTATTTCTGTAAATAAGACATTTCATTTGTCATTTTACAAAACATTCCTTTTAAGAAAAATAAAAACATTCCTATTGAAAACACTTAAATAAAACTTAATTTAGAAATAAAATTTTCTTTTTAATACTTTTATATACACAAAATTAAATATGAAAAATACCATCAATAATATTATCATGTAGAAATATATATGAAAAATAATAATTAAATAATAAAAGTTTCCCATAACAGTTTAAATATTTAAATTATAGTCCCCATGAAATATAAACATTTAAAAAAACTAAATAATATGAGGGTATAAAAAATATTGAAATATAATTTCAATGGGGATGTATATGCATATTTTAAAATCATAATGGTGCATATCACAGAGAAATGAATCATTTAAAAGAGATTGAGAAAAAATCCCTTACCCTGAGACCGAAAAGTCTTCATATTATTGAATAATAAAATCATATTAATTATTTACTTTCTCTGTATCCTTTTTCAAGTTTATAAATACTTCTATTTCACTTTCTACAATTTTTTATATAATTATGTAATCAATTAAGTCTACATTGTGTTCTTTGATTATATTTTGGTTTTGTGTTCAATAGACTAAGTCTAGTTAACTACGGTCAAGGAGGAAATTATATAAAAATATCCATAATAATAATACTTATTTCATTATAATATTTATAAATATATTATTCTTTTGATTTTCTTTAAAATATGGTTAAAAAATGAACCAATGTTACAATCATGGATGATAGGCCTTACATGCGCATGAGTAACATTCCGATTTTTCAATGATCATTATAGGAAGAAGGTATGTAGTATTTATCTTTATATAATGATAATTATATCATATATTCCATATTATTTAATCCTATATACTTATATATATATATATAATTATTGTGATCTAAAATGAATCATATACCTTCTAGGAGGCGGTATCCCATATGTCCACAAAAGACGTTATCACTTTTTCACTGTGTAAAAAGGTAATAATAAAAAAGATATATTATATTAATAGAGTGTTAATTTTATAATTAATATTATATATGTTTTATTTATGTAATATACGATTAATTAAAACCAAATTTAATACATTCTATGTAATGTGTGAACGTATCAAATTGTTTCGAAGAGGTGGCAGTCCGTCAGTCCATAAAAAATGTTATCATATTTAAACAAAATGGAAAGTATGAATGTATCTATTATAAAATTTTTATAGAAAAATTAATTAAATAAAAATATAATATATATCATATAAAAAATGTTTCCATCATAATTCCCAACCATGATAGGTTGTAAATGAAAAAGAATAACATAAATTCATGTGGTGATAGTTCATCTTACACATGAATGGCAATTTTTTACCCATTTTATGGAAGTTGGTTTAGGTGTCGGTATAATACTTAGTATAAAATCTCACTATAATATGTAAAATTATTATATTATAATAATTAAAGAATAAAAAGTAAATGGTTGGAGATAGAAATAAAACCAAAGTGATCTTTGAATAATAATACCTCTTTTGTAGGTTAGTCTAGTTGGTATTCACCAAAGGACATCCTTGAATTGATTTATTCCCAAAGTGAGGCATCTAGGATGATGAGATATATCCTAGTACATTGTCATTATAGGTTTCTTATGAGAAAAATGTCTTTATCATTATTAATAAATTGGAGAGGATGGGTTTTTTATATTGGAGGAGTGTCGATCTTGAAAATATAAAAAAGTAAACACTATTGGGAGGTCTCTTTTACCTAATGTGATTAAAAGAAGACAAATGATTGAGTAATGGGTATTTATATTCGATCCATACTCACAACTTAGAAAAAATAATATAATGTTTATCATATTTTTTTATACTTTATATTTCCCCATTTTTTCAATTTTCTTTTTCATTTAGGTACCTAGTTTTCTAACCTATGTAATTACACCATTATGTTTAAAAAAAATTTATAATTATTATAAAATTTAGACCAAATTATTTTAAAGTATATCAGTTTATAAAATAAAAAAATATCATATAAGTTGGGAATTAATTTTAACAAAAACACACGTAAAACACAAAAACTCTACATTGACCCTAAATGTGCTAACAATGTTTTTACTATTTATGGGGAAACATGTTCGTTATAAAAGATTAATTTTAATATTAATGTAAAATATTTCATATAAGATAATACATATAGATCAATTGGAGTAGGATATTTTTTTAGTAATTTAAAATCATTTAATAAAATATTATTTATTTTATTTTATTATTTACTAAATAATCTATGATTTGGAATTTCTTAAGCATTTAAAAATGTATATCACCTCTAAAAATTAAATATAAACTATTATGAAAACTATAAGGCAATTAATTTTAAATAAATATTTATAACCCATCATATGTAGCTTCTACCTTACTCCAAATCTTTATATGTTTTAAAGGCAAAGAATGTTCATTTTTTGCCTTTTTTTCATGCATAACATATTATATTGATCACCTTCATAGAATAGTATTAAAATAACTAAAAAAAATTAATCCTAAGGTTTTTAGGGCTAAAATATTTCTATAAAATGTGTGTTGTAAAATGTAAGAGTAATTTATACACCAATATTCTATGTTTAGTCACTAAGGTCTATTTTACCTTAATCACTGTAATTAATTTTATATGTTTTCACTAATCATTTCTGTTAATTTTTTTTATATTAATAAAAAAAATATCATAATGATTACAAATACTCATATCCATTCTTTCAAATATAATTCACATAATTTCTTAAATTAAATTTGATATTAATCTCATAGATGTTGTGAGACAACGGGTTTTTTAGGAGAAATAATTAAAAGATTGAAATGTTTTTATATCAAATTTCATTTTTAAATGAAAGAAATTTAACCAAATTGGTTTTATTGATGTATAATTTAACTAATTATACACTAAAACAATTTTAAAATATTATTTTACTGTATAAACAAATTAGAAAAAAATTCAGTTTTTAATTAAAATGTAGTGTTTTTCACTATTCATCAAGAAAATAAACTTGTTATAAAAAAAAATTAAACCAATGTAATTCATTATATAAAAATTTAAAAAACAATTTTTAATTGTTCATAAATAAAATTTTAAAATTATAAAAAATTATAATTTAAAAAGATGATCCATTAAAAGGTTGTAAAATATATTTTAAGAAAAATATTCTTTTAAGAATAAAATAGGATTTATTCTTATAGTTTTCCAATAAAATCTATTTAATGAATGAAAAAATTATAAACATGTGTAAAAATAATATATTTAGTCATATTAACACCCTCCAATATAACATATAGAAAAAAATTCCATATTAAATAATAATATAAATAGTGTATTATTGTTCGGTAAGACTTTTCCTTGTTTGTAATTGAATTTATTAAAGAATGTCCAATCCAAGATAATGTTGGTCTTGCGTATTACACAATATAAACTATAAATTGAATTTAACTCAAGATTTGAAATAATTTAAATAAATTTAAAATTTTATATATCATTAAATATCTTGATTCTACATTCATACATCAACCATGACTTTATAATTCATGTATTTGTCAAGCACCGTAAATTATATCATTTAATTATTCAATAAAAAATCAACTATTTTATAAATTTAAAAAAAATTCATCCAAACTTATTTTTTATATTTAGATTACAAAAATAGAAATCATTTTGTGAAAATAATTTTCTAATTTTTTGAAATTTAATTTTTAATTAAAATCATCATCTATTCAAAACATATTGATTTAAATATTATAACCGATTTTATGAAATGATAGAAAATTAATAAAGGTTTCATAATATTGTATTATAATTATAATACAAAAAATAATTTATGAATCTATTTTATGAAAATAACGTTTTTTTTAAATCATTATTTTAATTATAAAATTGTAAATAAAAATTTACCTTCCACAAAAATACCAACATGAAATTTATCAATTTTAAATAATTTATTTAAATATTACATTATATTAATATATCATATTTTATTTTTAAGATACCAAAATATTATTTATACATTTATATGTGATGTTATTACAATAATATCCAAATTACTATTTATAATGGTCACATTATTATTCCAATAGTCAGGTTACTATTCGAATGGTCAAATTACTAACGGTCACAAGGATTTACTACATCCTATAAATACCAGATATTCAGTTAATAAATCACATCTATTTGATCTGAAGTTTATATATACATTCATATTTTAAATGAATAATTTATTATTAACAATATGTTTTATTTCTATATATTATTCATGAGTACAACCATTCTAGTGGATCAAGTTGATCCAAATTTTCTTATTCTTGTTATCTTATTTTCCATTTATTTTCTTTTTTTAATATTTCTAATTCTTGTTGTTTTTTACTAACTAATGTATCATTTATTATTTATTAGAATAATGTATTTATTGGATTCTCTATGTGATTCACATTCTTTATACAACATGAAATAATTATAAGAAAGGAAATTTCAATGATACAATTATGGGTCTTTACATTCACCCCTTATGAAACATGACATTTAAAACTTCATTTTACCTAAAAATTTAAAAAGTGATTTTGGTACTTCTCATTCATTTCTTCCCTCATTTCATGTGTTTCCTATTCATATTTAAGGTTCCTCCACAATACTTTGACCAAGTGAGTAGTCTTATTGCATAAAACATTATATCTATAGTCCAATAACTTCACCGAATGATCCTCATAAGAGAGATCATTTTCTTGCTATATCACCTATAAATTTTGTACAACTGAGGGATATGGTATGTACTTCATCATTATAGATACAGGGAATACATCATGTGCTTGGGACATGGTTGGTGGATGTTCTAGATAATATGCTTCATCTATGATGAAATCAAGAATTTCAAAGGGGCATATGTACCTATTGAAGACCATTCCTTTCATCCCAAATTACATGAATCTATTACAGGGATATATATAGGGGAATACCATGTCTCCAAATAAAAACAACATATACCATAAATGATTTTATAGATATCTCTTCTATTGACATTGGGCCTCCATGATGTGATCCTGAACTGTTTTCACCTTTTCTACCATTTCATTAACCATTTCAGTCACCAATATCTTATAATAACTAACATCATCCCAACAAGTTGATGGTCTACATCATATCCCAAAAAGGGTTTCTTATGGATACATTTAGGTGATTTAGTGGAAATTTTTTCTGTTAGAGTACTCGACCAGAGGTAGACGTTGATCCCATACTCATTTCACGTCTACAGAACATGCTCTCAGTATTTCTTCTAGTTTAGGAATAGTCTGCTCATATTGTAAATTATTTTGAGGATGATAATTCATATTTATGTTCATCTCAGTAATTATATAATGATGGTTACTCTTCCCAAACATAGAGGAAAATATCGAATCTAAACTAGATATAATTGGTAATGGTACTCCATGTAGCCTCACTACTTATTTTATGTATATATATATGAATGTTGATCAAGTGATAACCCGTCTAAAATTTCTATATCATGAGTTTTCTCTGTAATATGATCCACAATGACCCATATAGAAATATTTCTTTTTTCTTTATTTGGATATCTAGTGAAAAATTCCTTGGTGATATTTTCCAATTTCCATTTTCATACGGGTAATGGCTGCATCACCCCCTTATAATTTTATCATTCAACCTTTATTATCTAACATACGAGACAATTTGATTTGTATTCAATAATCCCATTCACTATATTGGGAATCAAATAGTTCTCTCATAGATCTCAATATATCTTTGTTCATCCTGTGTGAATAGAGATGGCTGAACTATGTTCATCAATCAGAAGCTCTATCCTTATCTCCATATTGTATGGTACACATAATCATGACCAAAATATTATGAGTCATTCCCCCATAAACTTTTATCAATAAGGATTTATACTTTCTTATAGATTCTACCTACTTATAAATTTCTAAATCATCTCTTTGAACATCCTTTATTTATCCAAAATAGATGGTTATGAAATCACTTGATAAAGGATAGATTAAGTTCCTTCCTAAAATATTACCAGGTCTTTTCTTTCCATGTCTTAGAAGATTGTATCGTTCTCAATTATCATCATTAATAAATTTCTGGATCATTTCTACTTAGAGAATCTTCCACTTTTTTTCATTACTAAAGTGGTAGTGTATTGAGAAGTCATAATCATTGATGTGATTTTCCCACCTTTACTAGCACATATTAATCTATATCTATGTGAATATATATTTTAGTCTCCTATGATTAGTATATTTCTTTCATTTCTCCCCATAGAGATAATGCCTCTTTATTTTCATCTCAAAGAACATAAAAGAAAACTCTAGTTCATCTGTGGGATATTTTTCTCTTGAGAATTAAACTTATTTAAGGTTGCAGATATACATTTATAATTATGAATTAGTACACAACCTAATCTCTACTATGAAGTATCTCTGTATACCACAAAGATATCTTCACTTGTTGGTAGATTATGTATATTAGTAGTGATAAGCATCCTTTTCAAATCCTTAAAATCAGTCTTCACATTCACGGATCCAGAAAAACATTAATCCCTTCCGGGTCATCATGATTAATGGAATTTACAATCATGAGATTTTATTCACAAATCATTATTAATACACATATTGATGAAGGAATATATGGGTCTCCCTTATAGTTTTTGTTCTAGGACACTCTTAAATTGACATTGTCTTATATGGCTCCACATATATTACTTTTATAGTGATAACATTCCCTAAGAAAGATACTTATTTTATCCATAACTCTCATTTAATGGAAATTTCACAAGTATCTCCCTTTGGAAAGCCTTTAAAAAATTATTCAGATTCTTTTCATGTTCCTCCTTGGTCATAAATTATATTAGAATATCATCGATAAATGCTAACACATATTTGTTGTGGCAGTCCATAATGAATCTATTTATTATATCAATGAGTATTTTGGTTTCACTATTTTGTCCTAAAGGTATCACAATAAACTTATAGTGTCCATAACTCATTCAAAAGGAATTCTTGGGAATATCTTTTATCTTTACCTTTAATACGTGATATCCCAACTGAAAGTCCAAATTATAGAAATAGTTGGCCCCACATAGTTTATTTAACAAGTTATATATATTATGGAGTGGATACTAGTTCTTTATCACTATTTTTTGAGTCCACAATAATCAATAATATGCTCATTAATCTGTACTTATTTTTGAAAAAGAGTGATGGTGCACCCCCTATGAAGAACTAAGGAATATGAAATCATTGTCGAAATTCTCTTGAAACACTTTCTTTCGTTCTTAGAGGTCAATGGTGGCGAATATATAAGGAGTATTTGATATAGGAAAATATCCATGAATAAGTTAAATTGAAAACTCAACCTCTCATTTAAGAGGAAGACCATCCAACTATTCAATGAACACATCATTGTAATACCTCAACATGAGAATGTCTTCAAGAAATATCATCACCATTGTATCAATAATTTGAGCTATATATTACCTCTAATAAGGTAATAAAATCCACAATCAAGATGATAACTATTAAGGAGATTCATTATCATACTTACACATGTAGATAATTAGATAGTGCATCCAGATGTGAAGAGTGATATCCATTTCCTGATAGTTGATGTTGTTTTTAAATAAATTTATCTAATTCATGCCTAATATATCAAAAAACTCCACCAAATGATGTAAGATAAAATTTTATGGGAGTTTTAGTTGAAAAATATTTACTACGGAAGAATAATATACTTTAGATTCAGTAATTTTTCAATTCATTGTTCTCACAAATAACTCAACCTTCATATTTTAAGGTTGGGATTGAATAGTTCAACCAAACATAAAATATATGAAAGAATATATTGAACCAAAATCAAATAGTTTTTTTTTCCATTCTTGTACAAATAACCAAATTATCTATCAACACATCATTGTTTGGATCCACCTTAGTAGTAGTGATAGCATATTCCGTTCCTTATCTCCTTAGAGGTTTATAATGTTGATTGATTCTGAAAACCACTATCTTAAGGTATTGGATCACTTAATACCAATGATACATTTCATTAAAATAGTGAACTATGGGATGAGTTTTGATTCGAATCATCCTTTATTCTTCCAAATTTTTGTGATTATTTTTATTCCTTCTGGAATAATTTTTTTAATGACCTCATCTTCCTCATTTGGAGTATCTCACGGTTCCCTTTAGATAGTTAAAATGATGACTCTTCCCATAGTATTGACACATGGGATGTCGACTTTTATTTCCATCATGGTATTTATCTATTGATCCTACCATATTGATCTATATTTTCATCTTTTAATCTCCGAGACCATGATATCATTTACTATCTCCAATATCCATTTCAACCATAAGGGAACAACAGACAGCCTCTTCATGGCTGTAAAAATCATGAAAATCCAAGGGTTTTCCTAGACTTATCTTTAGTTCACTAAATATGTGATCCATATTGACTTTGGTTTTATAGAAAATCTAGAGGAGTATCGTGGATGCCTTGTAAATATATCCTCATACACCCTAATAGACTCATATTTATTTTCTTCAGTATGAGGAACACCCTTTCCATATTAAGAAATAAAGATCATAGAAAATATTTACTGAAATATATGTTTTCATTGTATCCTAATCGTTAGAATAAACTTCCTCTTTGTAATTCTTGTTTTCTATTAATTTACAGCGCTAATCAACTTACCCATATAAAAGATAAACCATAAGAATGAAATTCTATTCTTCTAAGCACTAAAGGACATAGAATATATTATCAATATAGTTAATCCATTATTTCACATTAAAGATATCAGAAGATCTCTTAAATATAAGAGTCTTTTTACACATAAAATATTCTACCACAATTTTCTATTTCATAAGATTTGAAGGGATTTCTTCACGATTCATGTTTTTCGTTATATCATGACCAGTTGTGGTACTACTTCCATGATGTTTGAGCTCCTGCTACCATTATATTTTTCATATCATTAGGGAAATATTCAAACAACCTATCCTATTGATTTTTGGAACTGGTTGTCCTATTTCAACCCATTAACTATGAACAATAAATAAAATACAATTAGGGGATAGAATACTTAGCTAATAAACATACGAAAAGGAAACATTGAACATTGAAAGATAAATATATCAATTCATATAATACAATAGATTATGCACCCAATGTTCCAATCTAGGTTATCCGTGGCAGGAGAATTATCCCTATGATTCATACTAATTTTTTCTATTCCTATTATCAAAAAATAACTAGATTGTTCTCTCATACCAAAAATAGAGAACCTATCCTTTTACACATATTATTTAATGTTGTTGTGAAGGATTATCCATAAAATTAAAACCAAGGATTGTATTTTATCTTATCTTTTAAATATTAGGCATGTAAAACTAAAATCAGGAAAGTAGAGTAAAAAAACATTATATTAATTATCCATAATGTGCTTTGAGATTACTTTGAGCTCCTACACATGCATAGGACAACATAGGGGACACATAGAGAAAATAGATGAGATAAAAAAGACTAGTATAGGAATTAGAATAAGAATAAATCATATCACATGGGTTATAAGGAAGAAATTGAATAAATAAAATGAATTGATATAAATATGGAAGTATAATATGTAGAACATGGGATCATGTAATCATGGAAACATAGGAATTTGGAAACAAAATAAAACATGAAAAAAGGATAATTTATTTGTCTATATCACATAGTGGATAATGCCCCATAATGGATAATGTTTATTCCTTAATCCATTGCATGAAATATTATGATACTAAACATTACCCAATTCATTTGATGGATATCTGGGTGCACCCATCATAACATTTTCATGCATATGTATTCCGTATAAAGAATCAATCATAATGAATAAAAAAGAGTTAACCATGGAAATATATGGGTATTATAATCATATCATCAGGCATATGTAATGTTACAATCATATTGGTGTAGAATGAATAATTGATTATAATTTTACTCATACAATAATATTTGAAAATAGTTATATATTGTGATAAATTATGTCCATAATAAGTTACACCATATAAAAAGAGTGTTTATGAATCTTTAGAAAATAAAAACTTTAGTGTGGTTTAGTATAAAATATTAAAGATTGTTTATAGAGTAAAAATGAATAAATTGTTGTATAAAAATTTAATTTAACTAAGTTATTGTTTCATAATATAATTTTTTATTTTACAAAAAAAATAATGGTGGATTAAAATATGAAATAATATGATCCCTTTAATTGAGATTTTATATTAGTAGGAATTGAAATGGGAACATTGAAATTATGCATTTACCTATAAAATAAAGATTAATTGAACTAGATACATAATTTTGTTACATATAAATAGTGTTATGAAGATAGAAATAAAAATAACTAAGAAATTCATCGGTGAAAAGAAAAATGATGAATAATCCTAAGGAAACTTGATTTCCAGAGATATATGTTACCTTTTGTCTGAAAGTGTTATCCAATTGAACACTATGTGGAAGATAACAAAATTAGATCCATTAAGTAATTAATTAATAACCTCTGATAAATTTATTTTATTATATATAAATTTTTTATGTTCATTTAGGTTCCTTTTGATGAGTTATATGGTTCAATTTCATCGTTTCGAGATCATTTATTTTTATGGTTTTGTGGTCGATTAGCCTGTGTATATTTATGGATGTTCATGTTAAATTAGAATAATCCTCCAAAAGTGAAATTATATAGTATTAATTCAAATAAAAAGACATAAATTTTCTCATATTTAATTCTTTTTATAAGAGGATGATTTATTTGATAAAACATTTACGATAAATGTTATGATTATTTTCGTTGTTTTTTTATCATCACAAACTAGTTTTGTTTTAATATTTAATATTATGTATGTATGTTAGCTATAAAACACAAAAAATTATAATATAAATTCTAAAATATATTTCAACCATTATAATTGTTTTATAACCATCCATGAAGGTGGTAATATAAAATGAGTAATCATCATCCATGAAGGTGGTGAATCGAAAAATCATGCATAATGTTTCTATTTTTTATGATAAAAAGGGAAGAGAAGAGTTTTGATTCTGGATATTACATAAAAAAAATAAAATTTTAGTATATATCTAATACTAGTGTTGTCATTATATTTTGGATTGGGGAGTTTAGGGGAGGATAACGAAATAATTTAAGTTAAAAGAGAATGAAGGTTGATTTTACCTCTTAAATATCACCTCTTTGAGAACCTCGTTTAATAACATGGAATTTGTATTTTCATGGGAAGAAAAGATAAGGGTGTGAGGAAGTAGCTTGGTAGATGATGTGGGAACAATATTAGAAATCTCCAAATCATAGAATGTGTGAGGAGATGAGGTGGTGTGGGTTGGTATTTATAAGGAGAGGAGATAAGTGTTTTTGATTATTTTATACATTTGTCTAGTATATTGGCTCAATAATATCAATTTTTTTGATTCTAAAGACTAAATATAGTAAATTATTTAGGATAGTTCTATCACATGGGTTATTTCCACATCAACACATTAGATTTCACACAGTAATTCATGTGTTTTTCAAAAACCATAAACTACCATATTTCATTGTTCAAAGAAATCAACTATTTTAGAAAAATAAGAAAAATTATACCTAACCATTTTTCGATGTTTATATTTCACGAATAGAATCCATTTTATTATAATAATATTATTAAAATAATAAATTTTATTTTTAATTAAAATCATAATTTCATCAAAAAATACCAATTTTAATATTATGACAAATTTTATAAAATATTGAAAAATTAATGATGGTCTAATAAAAATATTTTATAATTATAATAATAAACCATATAAATTTATGAATCTATTTTATAAAAATAAATTTTGATTTAAATCATTATATTAAATATAATATTATAATTAAAATTTTATGTTTCACAAAAATATCAATAGTTAATTTATCAATTTTAAATATTTATTTACTTATTTAATGATATAAATATTTTATAATTTTATTTTTATGATAAATAAATTTTATTTATACTTTCATAGGCATGGTTACTATTCTAATCACAAGATTACTATTCCTAATAATCACATTACTATTCACATGGCAAGATTACGATTCGAACAGTCATATTTGTAACAATCATAAGGGTATACTACTTCCTTTAAATACATATTATTATTTTTCTAAATCACTTCAATTTTATTTGATGGTAATATATATTTTTATTATTTAGATAAATATATATTTATTGATATTTTTTATTATTTCTCCAACTTTTTTACTGTGGTAATTCTAGTGCATTGATAAAATCCAATGTTTCCCATTATTGCTATCTTATTTTCTATTTATTATCCTCCTTTAATATTTGAAATAATTATTTTTTTTAGACTAACGTATAATTATTTATTTATTATAATAGTTTTTTATTTGATTGCTTATATGATATTTTTCCATTATAATACAGGTAATAATTATAAGATGGGTAATTTAGTTGATAAAATTCTGGGTCATTTCTACAAGGTTGGTGAGAAATTCTATCGACAGTTACAATGCATAGATTAAGTTCGATCCACAAGGTTATCACATCATTCCTCTATCATGTTCCATGCCTAAAGGCAATCAAAACCTATATCATTAACAACATAGGCCTCATGGACCCCATATCCCATCTATTCCTTAGGTCAGGACACAAGGCTATCATAACTATTCTACCACTACCTTGTGTTCGACCTCATGGTCTTCATGCCCCTACCCTAAGTTCTGGTCCAATTTCTTCATCATCACATTTTGTGAGCACTCCCCCTCTAAGTGAAAGTGATATCATGATGGTTTACTTTTCCTAAATACCAGTAGAAATTTGTCCAAAGGTATGATAATCACACAAAACATGGTAGATCATAAATAGTTAGAACACCAAATTTCATTATAAAGATTAATATCAATGTAAAAGTACATGTAAAAAACATAAAATATGGTGTAACAAGACAAATAAGCATACTCATGGAATCTATTATCAGATATGGGTCTCATGGGTTACACAAAAACACACATACATTCACTATCAATCCTCGTCAATCAAGCTATGACATTAAAAATATCGTATCATGGAAAAAATGTTACTAAATTCCTGAAATAGTTTGTAACAACTTACCATTATCTTTGTGATGAAAATATCCAAAATTTATCAATTGGCGATACCTGTCCCACATAATATCTCTAACCAAATAATCCCACACACCATGAACCTCATGAAAAGCTCCCAATTTAATAACATCAATGTTGTAGAACAAGATTCAATAATGTGTTAAACCAATTGAAAGGGATCTTCAATAACATACCTCTCAGGATCCGCCAATAACAATTGATTTGAGATCAATCAACATGATTCCATTGACGCACAAAATGCATCACCGTTCTATAAATGATATAATAAATCATTATTATATTGAACTATAATCCATTTATTTATATAAATAATTCCAAATAAATAATTCTTCACATGGGAATAAGGGTAGATTTATAAGAACCATGAAAAATGGAGTTTGTGAATCAAATATCCTAATTCCCTGATCAACAAAATTTTTGGATGAATATGAATAAATATTGAAAGGGGTGGAAATAACTAATTAGATATGGCGAGGCCTTTAGGTTTTAGAGGGTTGAATTTTAGAAGTATAATAGATTATATTAAAACCTTTATGGTCATGAAGGTGTATTTTCATATCATTAATCTAGGTGCACAGGGTTTGGTTGCATGTTTTTCCAAACCATACAAAGAACATAAATGGATTTCTATCTATCCTAATAACCCACATGGTTTTGGTAAACCATAGAAATTTATTTTCTCCTCAATAACATTCCATACATTTTCTAGGGAATTTTTTACGGCTTTTTCTAGCCTTATACTAATAGTTTTCTACCACTATTCCTCTCTAAGAATGCAATATATTTTTTTGGGAAGAACCGCATAGTATTCCCCTATACTATTATAGTCATACAATTATAACTCTCATGAAGTGTATCTAGGAATATTTCTTGAAAAACACATTTTAGTGAGACTAAATACCAGATTATCACTCCAAATATTCTTCCCAGATGCATCCATGCAACTATTGAATCCAGAAAATGGACACTCACTTCCCTATATATACATTATCTCTTCAATATATGATCTTCACTGAGCATTCCTCATATGAAGCATCAGTATCTAGCTCAAAATCCTCATAGTTTAACACAAGCATAGGATAAAGTATTTACCTCTGGATTAGAGACTCATTGAACACATCCTGAATACCTCAATACAATAGAGGGAGATATAAATGGTAGTCCACTATCCTGACTCACTCATTAATCCTGAGTAATCTAGAAAATATCACTGATAGCTTTCCTTTTGTACATAGCTATGGAAGCATGGGTCATGGTGTCAAATTAAAGAATACACATTCAACCATCATGATCTCCAAGGGCCACCTCATATAATCAACATCAGATGACTACATAATCTATGAAGTGACTAACAACTTCAAGATCAATTTCACTCATTTGATGGTCTCTTGTTCCATGATAGACCCTATAATGGTTACCGCACCTAACTCATATCAATATATTGGTGAGAAATATGTCCATCTATTAAGATCCTCACAATATATCATATGGATAGATTCCTAGGGAATTTTATTTTATAAAAATTCAATGAAGGGGGAGTGATAATCACAATATCTATATAATTCCAGAATGTATTCCTGTAACATATCCTCTAAAATTAGGATTATCATATCTGAATATCCATCATTCTGTTAATGATATGATATACTCAGTTTTAGATGGGTAACCAAGGAATTTTTTATTTCCTATGAAAATCATAATGTGAAACTCATTTCTTTTTGTTTCTATTCTCACAAGATCCCCATGAAGGATTACAATATCTAATACATATATCTTCTAAAACTCATATACTGAATGTGTCTCTTAATTCTACAAGAAATGGGACACATTCATAAATTGATTGACCATCACACAAAATAAATAATGCATACTTGTGGACCTAAGTAACCTCGTCATAAATTCCATCATCGTTTCATCCCACTTACATGCATTTACTAGAATTAGTTGAATCAAACCCCACATAAATTAATGCTGATCCATTATCCTTTGGATGGTAATGCATCATGATGTAAACCAATGGTGTATTTATTCATTTCATTCTAAAAAAACTAAAATCAGGTATCAAGGTACATCTTCATTTACCCTATATACATTTCCTATTTTGAAGAATAAGATTCTCTCATCATCTCCTTGATTAAGGATTCTTGATTAACAAATATAACATGACTATAAATCTCCTCTTAAACATTTAATTACCATATTAGAACAAAATAAAATCCTATAAATTGTGTCCACATTACTACAAGTTTGTGACATGACTTTCGGATCTCTTTTACATGGATGAAAAAAATAAAATGAAAAAAAGAGATGAACATGTCATCAAACTGTGTTCCTCTGATGAATCCCATAGACACTCCACCATCAAACTCATCAAACACCATTTTTCCAATAAAGGCTACTATCCTATCTCATGTGTCCATAGAGATTTCTTATAAAGAAGTTTAACAATGAAATTAAATTTCATAGGTTCATATGACATCTCGATGTCAAATGTTTATAAATACTCTACCCAATATATTTGATATAAATTATGATCCAACTGAGAGAAAATATTTTCCAAGCTATAGTGGTTTGGTTAGATAATAATTTTCTAACTGATGTGATAGTTCCACTAACACTTCAGACCATAGAAAACAGTTTCCTAGTCTATGGCATGTGTCATGTAGTTTCACTAATGGGTTAGAGATGAAGTGACCCAAAAGAAACTCCCAGATCCATACATATAAACACAAGTCCTAAACTAATGTTTGAGGCATCACAACAAACAATCTATCAAATCCATGGAACTTAAAGGACCAATACTAGAGTTTTAATAATATCATCTTCTAATCCATGAACATGTCCTCACACTAATCCAACCACAAAAAATTCATCGACTATTTGTCAATCTTTTTCATAACTTATCCTAAATGTGAGATGTCTATGATAATGATTCAATAACACCCCATAATCCCAAATAAAATCATAATCAAAAGAATATAAATGATATAATGACATGAACTCACAACCTCTACCTTATATATATCCAGGAGAATACTTATCTAAAAAACCATTTTCCCAAGAAGCAATACCTCCAAAATCTAGAAGTGACACTTGTATATTTTGGTAGAAGGTGATTGCTCTAAAAGTGTACATAATAAAACATCAAAGTGAATAGATATAATGTCATAATTATTTTCATATCTCATGATATTTTTAGTGAATATAAAGAAACATGCGCCAAAATATGGGTGGAATATCTTTTTCATGAGAGCAATAAACACTGATGGAGAATTCATCCAACCAAATGGCATGGAAAGGTACTAATAAAAGCCATACATATCTTGGGATTCCATCTTATAAATATCATCCACCTTAACCTTGTACTAGTGGTACCCTAATGAAGATCAATTTGGAGAAAAAATAATATCACCATAACTATTCAATGATTATTTTAATTCTAGGTAATATATAAATGTTATTAAACATCACGAGATTCATCATTCTATAGTACAAAATGATTCATAGAATAAAATCATACGTCATGGAAAAAAATAAAGAGGATCCCGTGATGTTCTCTTTTAAAAAAATCATTTCATCTACAAATGGTCATGATGCACCTTGAGTTCCTTCAACTCATCCATTTCTATAAAATAAGGGGGAATCAAAATATTCTTAACTACTAGAATGATATATATCTCAGACTGAACTCCCGTATCAATTGAATGACCTTATGATTCATTTGAGATGATTTCATAATAAGAATATATCCCTGGAGGAAAATTTGAGGCAGTTATATCTATCTCTATTCCAAGAGTTGGGCCTATTACATGTTTTGCAATACCTCCAACTTGGCTCAAATATGACCCCACAATGTCTGATTTAAAATAACATTCATTAGTCAACACTAAGTTCTTTAACAAAGGTAAAATGAAGGATAACCTTGTCCAATAATAGACTATGTGAGAACTATAGTTTTTCAACCATTCCCTCCTGAAGACCACATTAAAGCTAGTCATCTCAAGGATTATAAAATCTCACATTTTTTCATATATAGTTTCAACGATTAGACACTCTGGTATCCTTTAGATAAAATTTTCTATATATCTCTTGTGTGTGTTGAGAGAAAGAAAATTAGAAGACAACTTAATCAATATAAAAAATTAAACTATAAATTGAGAGGAGATAAATAAATGGGAAAACCCAACATCAAATAAAGTATTATATAGAGTATTGTTGATAGAGATAGTACACCATAAAGTTGATTACCTTTCCCTGTTATCAATAAAAAGCACATACAATGGATGTAACCATCATGCCACATATTTATGGTCATTTCTCTGAACTATTGGACATTCCTGACCCATCATTGTCTAAGGGGTTTGGAACTACTACTATGGGCCCTATCTAATACATGTATTTTTTTTCTTTTTTTAAATTTATCCCCTGTAGAAACCTAACCTCATTTCCCTAGAGTTGTACTTATAGAGATTTCTCATTATACCATACTACTGAAAATTTATTTGAGATCTAATGAAAAACATGTAGTAATGTGTAACCTTTCCATAATTGAATAAATTTGGGACTACTCTGGAGAAATAATGATTATAAACTCTACCCAAACTACCCACTACCACACCATGGCACATCATTGGTCTTCCTCTTCCAAATACTAGATGTCACAATCATCATGAAAATAAGAGGTGGACCCACCTAAGTGCTGAAGGATGTAAGAATAAAAAAAATACTTCATCCCCCTCTAGTACCATAAAAATAATCATATCCTTCCATAAAACCTCTAGGTATTTTGTTAGGTATATTATCCTAACCTTTTTTATGATGTCAGGTTGAATAACAATAACAAACTTTATGGAAATATATACCTCATTTTTAGAAAATAGGGGAGTGAAAACTAATTTTATTTAAAAATAAAAGTGTACACAAATACATCAATGTATCCTTGATGATGCTCTATGATTTTCGGGGTATGATCAATTAGTTGAACACTATGAAATAATTTTCAAAATAATAGGTTCTTAATTAATCCCAATAAATACCCTCATGTACACTTACATGTCCCATGACACCCCACCATCTCCTAGTTGCTCATTGGAGCTTAAATTCCACCAGATTGACCAGTTATTCCTCCAATGTATTGACTAATTATAATATTCCCTCATTTTTGTTTACATATTCCTTAACATTAGATGGTCCTCATGTGGCCAAAAGGGCTGTAATAGGCTGGAGATGGAAGTCCCCATCCTAGTCATTCATAGTCCTCTATTAACACATATAATATAGAAGACATCAGGTTGGATTGATTCTAAAACCAAAACCATCATAGAAGGAGAATGATAATTATAAGGTTCATACTTTTCTATATATTCGGGTGGAACCAATGAATCCCACTTTACTGGAGTATTCTGGCCTACTTCACAAAATGAAACATTCAATCATGTATGAGGAAATATTTTATGAAATAATATATGATGTTTTTTTACCTGATTATGTTCGATATTCAGAGAAAAATATATGTACCTTAAGGAATGTAGATTAAAAACCACCATAAGAGATACCCCACAAAAAAAAATCTCGCATAGTTCTACCCAAGGATTAAGAATAGTCTTCCATATATATACATTAGTCACAGACATCTATATATAAAAAATAACCATGATCAAGTTCAATTAATATAATTGTAGTGTAGGTTATCATTAAAGAACATATAAATTAAAGATGTATATAATAGAGGTATATCACTTAGCAGAAAACAAGAAATTAAATTAATGATCTACTTTACAATATAAAATAAGTTTATATATCTGATATATGATCATACATGCCTACTCATGATGCATGAACACACCCAATCCCATAAAATATAATATAAATCTTATTACCGATAACATGGAGGACCTGAAATGACCATGAACCCAGTATCCTTTAGCCTGTATAATACTCTATTACATTGGATCAGCTACAATGTATCACATCCGTAAGGAGATAATAGTTTTGTACTCTTAGAAAACTAGATATATAAATTATTAACATATTACATTTGAAATAATGTATAATCTAATAGTTTTTTAAAAAGCTATTCCCTAAGTTATATACTTTTATATCAATCATAGTGCACATCATGGATTCATTAGTATGGAAACAAAATATGGTTGAAAAAAATTCACTATAAGCATTAAGTAAAAAAATATATATCAATAATCAATAAAGGATAATCAACATGATAAGGTAAATAAATGAACAATCATTCCTTTTAATAAATAATAGGACTATCATGAATAGATATGGCTTAGTCAATATGTAATAGTAAATAACTTAACACGCATGACATTTAAGAAATAAACTAAGAATGAAATTAATCCAAAAATAATATCATTATGGAAATATCATGGATAAGAATAAGTGAATAATTATTGAAGGAATTTTTTTATTATTTGATGTCATGTCTCAACCACATGATATATTTACTATTAATTCCTTCAAAAAAATGTATTTTAAACTGTAGGAGGAAAACCCATTTAATTCTAGATTACATTTTTTTCACTAGAGGCCTACCAATCCATCATCGGACAATATATTACCAGGTCCTGACCATCACTAAAGGTCCGAATAATTCCTCATATATTGGTAATTTATTTAATAAATGAAAACTTTTCTTTCCTAGTAAATATCCACAATGAAGAAAGAATACAGATTACAAATATTTCCTGATTCAATCAAATAAAATTTATATTAAAAGATATTATCTATAAATGGGATACATTTTTAGTAGTAAAAATATCCAAGATAAATAATACTATTATTTTGGAGTAATTTAATTTTCAATAATCATAGAAAAGTATATATTTCAAGGGATATATAATCTATATAAAAATCAATCAAGAAAGTGAATTTTAATACATTATTTGGTCAATTTAGTGACCCGACCCTAGAAACTGTAGAGACACTGACAACTATAAATACATAGTCATGATTAAATAGAATGAAATCCTAAAGGACTAATGAGTTTTGTTGTCTTGGTAAATAAGATACATACATGAGCCTTGTATTATACATTAAAACACTAATTACAACATGTTCTTTCTAAATAACAATAAGGATAATAACTCTATTCTATCTAGAATATCCTTTAATATATTTAAATGTATACTTATTGGATTCTTGGGGAAAAGAATCATAATAATGTTAAGATAAAATTGTTATTATGGGTAAATTTGAATAGAAGAAATAATTAATCAATGTGAATAATAATTTGAAAATGTAAATAAATTGAAATACATTCTATTCATATAACTATATAATAATAAATAAGTATGGTAAGGTAATAAAATAAAACACATGACATTTAATAAATGAATTAAAAATGAAATGTATCCAAAGATATATCGATGGAAAATCTAATGGATGAATGGAAAATGAATCTAAATGAAGGAAATGATTAATTTTAGGATAATATGTCCAAGGCACATCAAAACCTCTACTGTACATATCTATCCTCCGAGCATTTTAAAACTATGGGTAGATACATGTCTATTATTCTTGGAAACAAACTCTAAGGGTCAATCACCACATAAATTTATCTAATGAGACTACCAATGCATCGAGGGGATTATAGTTTTCGATCAACTACCCAAAATGAATTCCTTAAATGGCCCCCAAAACATGTCTTTCATGATCTATGAATTCCTCATAAATAATATTCCATATCATATATCCATATTGACTAAAGGATATGGGTTTATCAATATTTCACCAAAATAATAGAATAACATTCAAAGTAAACATTGTATGAAAAATGGTATATAGATCAAGAATTAATCATATCCATGAAAAATTATACGTATATTTAGGTGAATATTCAATTTTAGTTGATCATAGGAAATCTAATATTTAAAGGGGACTAAATTAATCAACAATGTGAATTTCGATACTATACTTGGAGAAATCGATCATAAACCATCCTAAGAAAAAATAAGGATAGTATCAACACAACATATCCCATGTGAAGTACAAATAAATGGTATTATTCATTGATGAATAGAGACAATATAAAAAGAAATTTAAAAAACATTCATTATTAAAAAGTAACTTTTAAACCATGGAATGGAATCTTCAAAAAATAATGTTGAGTAAATCTATACATGTTGTATGAGGTAAAAAGAAAATGCCTTTTGTATGGTAAAAGTTTATAAAAATATCTTGTTTAGAAAGCAATAAAAATATTCCTTTGAAAGAATACATAAATAAAGGGTTAAAATGTCTTTAAAAAATAAATTAAGAGATTTTAAAATAAAATTTTAAAACATTGTAAGAATATAGGGTTTTTAAAAGAAAATAGTTTGTCTGACTAAAGAGAATAATGATGTTGGGTTTTCTTAAAAATATTTTATAATGTATTTTGAGTACCAAAGAGTAGAAAAAAATACTATTACTTGAAAAAGGTCATGAATTAAAATAGGAATATAAAATACTTTTTTTATAGAATAATGTTTATATAATTTCATTTAATTGAAATACCATTTAAAGATCATTAAAATTATTATTGAGGAAAATAATTATTGAACATTCCAATGTGTCGCCTACCACTTTGAATCATATTAATTCACAAGAATAATGAAGTTATTAAACATAATTAACACATTAAAATACCATGTATATAAAATAATTCATAATATAATATATCAATATTGGTAGTAGATACACCACAAAAAATAATTAAGTGGTGAAAATGTCATTTATCCAATAGATGTACAAAGTGAGAATAAAATCCATTACCTTATGTTCCATTTTTGGATTAAAATCAATTGAAAAAATTAAGTAGGGTTTTAAAATTTTCAATAAATTATAATAAAACTATATTAATATTTATGATATCATATATGATATTTTTATAATATCTTATTTCTAGATTATGATTTACATAAAAAAATTCAATATTCTAGGTGTTAATTGCCCAGTTTGTTGAGTATGTTTTTAGTAGTTACTTGTGGTTACTATTAATTAAATCATGATTAAAACATCTCCAAAATATAAATCATGATTATTTATAATATATATTCAGTATATATGTATTTTTAATAATTCATATCATTGGTAGATAATAAAAGAAATGCACCATTCATGGAGATAGTTTCTCGTACGTACGCATGAACGCTACATTAATTTATCTTTCTTTTTAGAAGAAATAAAATTCAGTTATATATATTTATTTCATAAATATAGTATCATATATGTTTCATATATGTTACATATTTCAATTGAAATGAAATTAATTTTTTCCATGTATAGTGTGAATGAATCACATTGCATTGAGTGGGCAGTAGTCCATATTTCCACAAACATTGTTATCATATTTTGAAAAAAATTGAAAGCCCAATGGAATATATTATTAAAGATATAAATATTTATAAATACATTATTAATATCATATATAACATATATAAATAGAGTTTCAATCATATTTATAAACCATGAGAGGCGGTAAAGGAAAAATGATCAACTTTATTTTCTGAGGCGGTAGTTCCCCAAACACATCAACATTATGTTAATTACCAATTAGATGGAAGTGAGTGTAAGTATTGGTCAAAAACATAAACTAAAAAAATATTTGTATATATTTTTTATTTAATCCTGGAATTATTAGAGTTCATGTGGTGAATAAAGGTATTAGAACCTAAGAGAGAGAGGAAAGATGTTACCTCTTAATCGGGTAACTCATTTTGGTTTACACAAAAGAGATTGTTGGTATTATTTTTGACCAATGTGAGTCTTATAGGTTGAGGTTTGGGATGTTTAGAATCTATTTGGATAGATATTGTTTGAGCCAAAGTTTCTTGAGAGGTGTGAGAAAGTGGGAGGAGAGGAGGCCTTTTATAGTGGAGGAGGAGTGACGCTCTTGCATATTATGGAAAAACAATTCAACCAAAGTTTCTCCAATTAAAAGTGGATAAAATAATGTCAAAATATATATTAAAGTGAATATAGGGTCAAAATATGTCATGAAAATGGATTTTAGACAAGTTTCTAGTTCATTTGTGCCCAAATTCTTAAGGTTTTGTCGCTTGTTACAAGAAATTTCACTTAATAATTGTAATTAATTTTAATTACCTTCAGTAAGATTATTGTTAAATAACAAAATTGTACTTATTAGACATTATAAATTATTATTATTCCAAATTTTGAATCCATTTTTCTAAATTCCAATATCAAAAGTGTTAGAAATTAATTTAAATTTAATCCCATAGATTAGATGAAAATGTAGGTTTTTAAAGTACAGACATCAATAAGTTTAGTAAGTAATTATATTCAATCTGAATGTGAAATTGACTCCAATGACCAAAATTTGAATAATTGATAAAAAATTGATATAATTAATATTTAAAATCTATTTAAAATATTATTTATCCTTATAAATAAATTATATGAAAAATATGTTTTGAATTAATAATCTTTATTTTTCATTATTCATTGAAAACAGAATCTTCAAAGGAAAATATAAAACATTCACCCTAACATAATTGCTATGTTTATATTTCATTTTTATTTTTATTGTGACATATACGATTTATCAAAGTTAACAAAAGTGGGTTTAATATAGTTTCCCCCTTAAATATTGGTAAAATTTTATGAATAAAAATATCATATTTTATACATAGAATTGGGTTTGTTCTTATCTTATATCAATTTAATCTATTGGATGAATATTAAAAATATTTTTTAATATATAATGTATATTACATTAATATCAATCAATAATTGTAATTAATTTAATTAATTAGTAGAAAATATCATTGAGAGTATAAAAATAGTTTTCTATAAAAATATTTTTTTATATTAAATTTGTTCAAATATTCATTTATAATTAATTTGTAACCAATTATTTCATTTTATATTATTTTAAAAAATGTATTTTAATTATTTTGTTAATATAATTCATAACATACAATTTAATGTCTATGTTATATCTTGTTATATTAAATAGAAATATGTTAAAAATATATTATTATTGGGTAAATGTTAGACTTCTATGTAACAAAAGACCTAAAAGAAACTCATTGTCACATTGGTTGTATGATAAATTAGTGTCTCGTGATTTTCAAGATATAAATTATATTGAAATTATTTAAAATATTAAATATATTTCAATGTCTCTTGATGTTATATTCCCATACATGCTTGGTTTTTCATGTTAAACCCGCTATGAAATACAATGTTCATACCATAGATTTTCGGGGTGTTATAATCTCCCCATCTTAATTAAACTTTACCCTTTCAAATTTTACATAAAAATGGTAATAGACTGTTTGATGTTTCTTAAGTTAAAATCCCACATTATGAGAAGGTTTAATAAGAGAGCCCCTATAAAATAGAGAATGGGAAGTAGAAATGTCTCATGGAATAACATATAGATAGGTATATATGTAAAAGAGAATTCATGAAAATAAGAGATATATACTTAGAGGAAAAGTATAAATATTTATAAGGAGAGATTGAATTCATTAATAAAAAACAAGTGAATTACCAATGTAATTTTTAGGTCCTCAAATCCATAAATATTTTATGATTTATAAGAAAATCTGTCGACAAAAAGAAAGGTATTATGATAATTTTTTGATCATTTTTCTAATTTTAATAAATTTCTGTACTGCCTAAGAATGTAATGCAATTGACATAGTTGATATGTTTTAATTTCATATGAAAAATTACATATTTTGGTTGTTCTTTGATAATATTTTAATTCATATCTTACTTCAAGAAAACGATGTCCAAAAATTAATATTAATACTAGAAGAATTAAAATATACTTTTAACAGATCTTAAGGTCCATAAAGCGTGAAATGTTAAATTATTGGTCTATAACTATTATACAAATTCCATATGGTTAATATCTTAGTCCATAACCAAATAAGTAACACTACTGGATAATAAATAATATTTATTCAGAAAAATATTCATCTAAAATTAAGGCCATATTAACAAGGACAATGCATAGGTCAGTAGTTAGTGTGAAACCCTTATATTCCTTTGGTCATGGGATTAAGACCCATTTATTTTTTGGACTTGATTAGTTGTAACCCAAAATACAAGTTTCCCTTTTATATAACCATATTAATATAATATAGAAAAATAAAAATGATGTAAATACTTGAAATAAGGTTGATCACTATACAAAATTTTTAACAAAGTTTTCAATACAACAACAATACGTAAATACTTCATCAACTTATTTACACATAGATCATCACTTGGTATAGATTTTATCTTTTATAAAATGGAATTAACTAGATTAACAAATAGGTTCCCCAAATTTACAACAACTAACTATAATGGATTACTAAGGATGAGATTCATTTCCTCTCATCAAACTCTTTATTTTTCCTCAATAATTCTGTGTATTATGTCCATATTTCCTACACATAAAGAATTTCCCCATTCAATTGAGACACTTTTCTAATTATTTAATTCCACCTTACATATGTGATGGAAATAAATCATTCTTCTCTCTATGGTCTCCCCCATATGATCTCTTAACAAAATCCATGCTTCACTTATTTGGCGACTTAAGGAGTTGGTTTAGATATATGATATTAATATTATTTCAAGAAAACTGATCAGGAATAAACAAGATATTATTCACTCATATAAAAACTTCATTTGGTTTCTCTTTTTCAAAACCATGTCCTTAATTATAAATGTTAACTTGACTCCTTCTGGTACCAACCATTGACTAAAACAAAAAAGCATTGTGTGAGTAATAATAGTAATAGAGAAACTTATACTCATTTATTCAAAATCTAAATCATGAAACATTATCTTCAATGTTAAACACTATAGGATTAACATAGGATATTAATTGTTTTATATATTAAAATAATTCATAATTTTTTTAAATAGGCTGTGAATTTCTTTATGTGAATCCCTCAGATGTATCAAACATTATGTGTTGTAAGTCTTGTTATCATGTATGAGTTTACACTAAGTCAGGCCCAAAACACATTTTCAGAGTTGTTAATCCAAGATAAATCTATGATAGAACCACATACAGTTGTTTTATAAAAATAGGTATGTATTAATAGGTACACCTACATAATATCCACCTTCATGAAATTCTAGTTTTCCCTGACACACCTTGTCCTCAACTTGGCATTGCCTATAACATAAGAAATTGTTGAAAATCATTACTTGTGACATAAACTAACTTAGTGTCACATGTATTACAAGATATAAATTATTTTTAATTTATTTAAAAAATTAAAATATATTATAAAATATCAATAAATTATATTCTCCTTTTCACTTTGGGTTTCATTCCTTACACGATATAGAATTAAATGTTCACACATTAGATTATCAGGGTGTCACATTCTCTCCACCTTAATTAAATTGTTTCCTCACAATTTAAACATGATCTTAGTGATAGATTGGTTAATATTTCATATGTTTGAGGTCCCACATTGAGATAAGGGTTCATAGAAAATCCTCTAGAAAAGTTATATTGTGAATTAAAAAGGTCACATGGAAGAACATATATCTAGGTCTCTAAGTAGGATATCATTAGTGAAAATTAATGATATGTACATGGTGTAAGAGAGTAAATATTTATAGGGAGTGATTGAGTTAATCAATCAAAAGAAAGTGAATGATCAATGGAAATATGTGGGCCACATTTCATAAATATGCAATGATTTTTAAGACCAACAGTTCAACAAAAATTAAGATATTAGGGATATTTATTTTTTAAAATATTCTTCCACATGTTGGGAAATTCCTTTACTACCTAAAGATATAAGGAAATTTACATACAAGATAAATTTTAATTTCATATGAACAATTCCATATTTTGGTTATGCATTGATCAAATTCTAATTCATACCCTACACCATGAAATGGATATCCAAAAATAAACATTTATATCCGTAAAAGTAAAATAAATATTTAGCGGATCATAAGACCCATAAAATAGTGAAAAGTATATATATTTTCCTCTAAATATTATCTAAAGTTAACACGGTTAAGACATTAGTCTCAAAACCAAATAATTAACACTACTAATACATTATTAAAATTTATTAACCAAATTGTTCAACTAAAACTAATAAAATATCACCCAAGACATTTCGTAGGTCAGTAGATGGCATTAAACCCTTATAGTCTTTCGGTCATCTGTTGAAGACACCTAGCCTTGACAGAAATAATTGGTTGTCACCCATCTTTCATTTTTTCATTTTCTAAAAACATATTAATATTATTTTGAAAATAAATAATAGACATCATTGAAATAAGGTTTATTAATAAATATAAATTTAAACAATATTTTCAATACAACCTAAATTCATTTATACTTCATTAGTTTTTTACAACATAGGTCGTTCCGTCATCTTGAGTTTATCAATAACATAATTATTTATGATTTCAATATAATTTCAACTTATGTTAAATTTAAAACACCTTTTGTTTAACCAAGTTCAATCATTTTACCATCTATTCAAATCCCCCATAATTTGTTTTAATGAAAATTTGAATTATCCTAAGCATATTCTCCATGAGTGTTAAACAAGGTGCACAGTAAGGCCCATTTTCATGTACCATGTTATTCCAAGCTGGCCCCAACACACCTTGTTAGATTTTATACTCCTAGGTAAATATTATATAAAACCATATCCACTTTTATTATCTAAATAAAATTTATTCTTAGGAAAACTACACAATATTTATTTAAACAAAACATTAGGATGAAACACCCAGAAATTGTAATGTATGATCATTATATTTGATAGTATATATGACATGAAACAACAATTGGGTAATGTAATATAATATCCTGATAATTTAAAATATAAATGTCATGACCCGACCCTACCCAGGCTCGAGCCGTAACTACCCTAAGCCCGCCTCCATAGGCCAGGAGCTGGTGAACAGAACCGAAGGCTAAAACAATCGGGGAGGCCTTTGCCTAAGTACCTATACACACACACACGCAACCCACTAAATGCAGAAGTTTAGAGTAAAAAAGAAAAGTAAAGTACCAACTGCTATAAATACACCAAAAAGTGCAAGGACCACTAAAAAGTACAAAGAATGTGCTAAAGGTATACTGAAAAGAAATGGGAAAAAACACATGCCCAACTTGAAAATTGCCACAACTTAGCAATAGGTAAACAAAAGTAAAATAGCTGGGATATTACCACACCTAGAACCCAACTACGACCACCACACATGGTCCAAGCTCCCGAAATCCTAAGCTCCTCTGACGTCACAACCAACAAGTCTATCGTCTGTAAGGGCACACCATGTGCGGGCAAAGCCCAAGTAGAGGTGTGTATAAAAATTCTGAGTAGGATGCCCCGAAGGCTCGAGGGAGAAACAAAGGAGGTACTGAAGAGGTGAGCAGTAGATCGAACAGGGAAAAGTAAAGGAGTACAACATAGAGTGCAGTAAACAGTACTATAGAGTATCAGCTCAACCCAACAAGAGAAAGGAAGCAGACTCATCTAAACACAAGGAGCTAGAAAAAGCGAGAAGATGAAAATTCTCGCCAAGTCTTCGTATAAGGCCCTGGCATTAAACCTTACTTAATATTGAATTAAATTAATAATTCACATTGAGGATCTTTTCAGGTTTAGAGTTTTAGAGAATTAGGACATAACTATTACATCTCAAAAGATTACAAAGTAGAAACTTGTACTAAGTTTCCATAAAATAAAAACTCTTAAAAAGAAACATGTTCAGTTCCATGTTTTAGGTTGCATGACTTTCCCTTTATCCCATCCTTGACCCTATTCCACGTTTATTCCTATGAAAAACATTTCAAAAACTTGGGATGAGCATAAAAATCTCAGTAAGGGATACAGAAAGAATGAAAACTGTTAGTTTTTCAAAACAACAAGTAAACCATGTATACTTTGTCAAAGTAATAATTTTCACCTTTTCGAAGTAGTAAAAACTCTTCACTGAATAAAAGTTAATTACTTAACCTTATGTAACCAAACGATTACCATAAAACCCATATAAAGATCACATAACATATAAAGGTAACTTGGGACATAAACATACTTAAGTGGAATAACCATAAGGTCGACTTCCACACATATCACTTAATGGAATAGCAATTCGGCCAACTTCCATACATACTTAATGGAATAGCCATACGGCCAAATTCCATACCCAATTCATTGGAGGTTATAATGTAACCACAAAATTTGGTATTCACGACACCACCCGTCATATGGTTTATCACGTAACCACCCGTAAAATGTCCAAGTACCATTATAAAATTATAACACACAAAACCAATATAAAGGAATGATAACATTTCCACATTTCAATCACAATATATCATTTAAATATATTGACAAAATAGAATCCTTTATCAAAACCATTTTCAATACCAAAATACATAAAAGAGTATATGGTATTTATTTTATTTTAAAAACATTACAGCTTGTTGAGGAATCCAAAGATCAAATAATACTCGCGGCGGCCGAAAAGGTCATTGTCACCACGTACATTAAAAGAAACATTCCTTTTTGTCGTTTAGTGAAACGCTTCATAGAAAAAGATTCCTTTTGTATAAAAGTAAAAGTCAAAGGGGTTTATACACAGTATAAAAGAAAGTTCTATATAAAAAGAAATATGCCTCAATGAAAGGATATTGAGACGCAGTCCCTTACAAAGATGGTATCCTTGGTTTAAGGATAAATCAGTTACATAATTATGTGTGACAAATGAAGACACAAAATATAAGTGGATATTAAGTGTAAAAAAAATCATAGGTTATTCACACATATTCATATAATGACATATTCAAGGAGTATAGGTTTATCCCAACGAATCAAATTTGGGTTAAGAAGTTCCCTTGCAAAAATTTAACAGCGTAATGGTGTCACTACAAAATTCAGAAAATGAGTTGATAAGAGATAAAAAGGGTACCTAATAACATGGAAATAAAATTTAAATCAATAAGGATATAGAAGAACATATCCCAACATAATATTATGTGAATTAAAAGACATAACAAAAGAAGTCTTTTAAAAATAGGAGGGTGAAAGGTTCCCTTACCGACATGGGTATCTTTCGAAACATACACCCCGTGAAAGAAGGGAAATAAAAAATTGATATAAAAAATCATAAATGAAATTATAATACACAATGAGTAATATAATGGGAAGTACATACACCACTCAAAGGAAATTGTGTCAAATGTAGCATAAATCTCACGGGACTAAAAGTGAGATGAAAAATCCCTTATGAAAACTCGGCAGCCTAACGACGCCACTTAAAACATCCAAAATGGATTGATGAGATCAAATAGGGTCTCTCATCATATTAACATAAAAACTATAGTAAGAGTAATATAAAATAACATCCCAATAACAAGTAATATGAGCTTTAAAAGGAATGACATAAAAGAGTGTACTTAAGAAGAAAGAGAGGAGTAGGATCCCTTACCTCGGGTCCGACTTGACTCGATCGTTCTTTAACGTCCTGAATAATAAACTTGAGTTAATTTATACTTGCTTAAGAACCTTTTTCAAGTTAATAATTCATTTTATATCAATTATTGACATGTTATAAACATTATGTAATCATTTAAGTTAATAATTTTTGTTTTGTCGATATTTGGTTCTTAAGTCAAAAGTGGACTTCTTACAATTACATGTTGTTCGTGTGGTCAAAGGTTCTTTATATCCAGAATGACATTCCTGATTTGGATATCATATATATCATATATATCCATAATATACATGTATTTATAATATTATATAATCATTTAGAGGTAAGAAATGAAATGCACCGTTCATGGATACGGTAAGCCGTACATACGCATGAATGCTACTTTCATTTCAATGTCATATTAATGGAATTAAAACTAAATGAGAGATGTGTATATTTTTAATTCCAGAATTATATTCATCCTTTAGATGTATCATACTTCATATATATCCATTATATGTAGTTATAATAGTACATTACATTTGAGGATAAGAAATGAAATGCACCGTTCATGGAGACAGTAAGCCGTACGTATGCATGAATGCTACTTTCATTTCTATGTCATACTTTAATGGAAAGAAAACAATAATGATATAAAGTTATATTATAATTACAGTATAACATCATATATAATAACTTTAAATCCATCCTTTATACATCCCACATATGGCATTAACGAATCAAATCACTTTGAGGGGGCGGTATTCCGCACTTCCTAAAATGAAGATATCGCGTATACCCATAATGGAAGCCATAAAGGTATGCCACAAATGAAAAATACAGAAGTTTAAGTAAAACATAAAAATATGATATATCATATATAAACATAGTGACATCTTAATGGCCACCTTTGAAGGTGTTATATGAGTGTTGAACAATCATCGTTTCGTGAGGCAGAAATTCGCCATCCATAGAAACTGTATGTTCTTTAACCATTAGATGAAGGTGTGTGTAATTATAGCTATAATACATATTATAAAAACATCCTATTATATTGAATATACTGGATTTGTTACAAAATAAATGAATAAAAAGAGTTTAGGGGGTTGGAGAAGCAAAATAAAACAAAAGAGCACAAGTGAATACGTTACCTTAAAATTGGGTAACTCCCTTTAGTTTGTACCAAAAGGGATTCTTGAAGAGATTACTGCATAAGTTAAGGATTCTAGGATTAGGAGAGGGATGTGGAGAGACAAAATGATCAGAGCTTGTCCGAACCAAAGGTTTGAGAGGTGTGGGTTAGGTGGTAGAGGTGGGGGCCTTTTATAAGAGGAGAGGAGGGGCACTCTTGGAAAAGTATAAAATGTTACTTTATTTTCAAATGGTTTTCGGATTTTAATGCTCCCAAATTGATGTTTTTTGAGTATAAGGTGATAAGGGTTCGAAATAAACCCATCCAATAGGTTTTTAAAATGTTTAGGTCCTAGATTTTTCATTATCTTTCCATTTTATTTAAATCGTTAAATAATGAGGCCATCGCTGCATCATCATGATGTCATAAAGAATTTAATTTATTTAATGTATAAAAATTATAAAACAAATACTATGATGTAGGAAATATTTTTAGCTTTACGATGACTATTTATAGTCAAAATTCTGACTTGTATAACCACATGTAAGAATTATTTTAGTAAAACAAATCATGTTTGTGACATTTTTATTTTAACTTTAAATAAAATGCATAAATGTCATTATCAAACCCAAGTGGCTCCATGGGGTACCAAAAATCGTCCCATGGGTTTTCTTGGTCGGACATAACTCATCCAATAGGGTTAGGACAAGTGTCAATTTATTTTCATTTTATTATAATATCATTTTTACCTTAAATCACACTAATTACCTTTAATCGCGATTAATAAAACTTAAAAGTTACTTTTCATCAAATATTATTTTCATCCCATTGATCCAAATTTTACTTGACAATTAAAATCATTTAAATTGGATTTTTGAAATTCAAATCACAGAAGTGGTAAATTCCCATTTAATGGAAAAATCAAATTTTGTAACCACCACTTGTGGTTTCACTATTCATCAAAAATTGGAGATTTTCAGAAAAATACCAAAAATTCACCCTAAGATATATTTGATATTCCGAATTCAAAAATTATGTCTATTTTACCAAATTCATAACATAGAAGTTGCATTGATTAATTTTATAATTAATTCCCGCAGTCAGAGCAAATAGCGTGTTTTTATGAAATAATATGTATCAAAAGATTGACACTAGTTTAAGTCCAATTTCAAAGTGAAATTAATTCCAATGACCACTATTGGATTAAATAGTAAAAATATATTCTAATTTTACTAAATAAACAATCCAAAATATAATATAATCATATAAATAAACTAGATTAACAAGAGGTTTTGAATTAAAATACAACATTTTTCACTATTCATTAAAAAAATGAACTTTATCAGAAAGATACAAAAAATTCAAACAAAGTAAATTTTGATGTCCTGATTCTAAATAAGAATTTTATTTTGTCAAATATAACACATAAAATTGTCAAAAATTGGATTTAAAAGAGGTTCGCCTTCAAAAGGCGGTTAATCGACCTTTTAAAGAATATTAGAATGTCTACGCTTAAAATTGGATTCATTCACATTTTTAATCCTCTAACATTTATTGTAAAGAGTAAAAATATTTGAAAAACATAGATAATCATTTTGTAGGTAGTTCTGTTCATTACCTCCATTACAACGGCTAGACGTTAACTACTATTTAAAATAATATTATTTTATTATTAGAGTGCAACGTAAGTTTCCCAAGAAACTCATTTTTGCGTATTGGGTACGCCATTGATCATAGAATCCCTTTTAAAGTAATATTAATATTTTATTCACAAATATGGATAAATATAAAAATGTCATATTCTTTATTTACCTGGGGTGTTACATCCTTCCCCCCTTTTGGGAATTGCGTCCTCGCAATTTTAAAATTGGGCTTGGAAATATCCTTGAAAGTCCCACATCAGAACAAGAGTCAGTAAAACAATCACTTTAAAATAAAGAAAGATAAGTATAGAGGTCAATCGAGTTAACCCATACTAGGATTCCATATAGGAAAACATGGACATGGAGGAGAAAACATAGGGTCATGTTCTGATGGAGAGTGATAGAAAACATGTTTAGGAGAAAGTTAACCACAAGAAAATCACAAACTTGTTTGGGTTAAACGGTATTCGATTCCCCAGTAGGAAAAGTTAATAGACAACATTTTCATTTTAAGTTACTCCTCATTGAGGAATTTATTTTTGAGCCTAACTAAATCATAATGAAACATACTTACTTGTCACGTAGACTTCCAACTTTTACTAGATTCCTTAATCAAACTCATATTTTCTACAAAAGATGAGTATTTAGGAAGACTTGTTCACATTAAGAGTACTATAATCAACTTATAGAGAACCACCTAATCCACAAAAGATAACTATATATTTCCCATGTCTTTAGACTTTAACCAAAACCAAAACTAAAAAGGTTAGTACAAGATCAGATAATCCAGAAAAGGATAACCCTTTATAAAAAGAAAATATATTCTTAATGTCCAAAATTTGTCCAAAAAAACCCAAAGTTCAACGAGGACCATTCGATAAACAATTTGTCCATAAAATTCTTCAAAGTAAACCAAACTATGATTGAATCCCAAATATTTGAAGGATTTAGTCACATAGTCTTCCATGTTATGTCTTAACATTTATCTCCAAAAAAACATCAGTTGCTCCTAAAGTCTCGCATTGAAAAGTAATTAACCTAATCACATATCCTCCATGATAGGTTAATAAATTTCCATAGATAAAAGAAAATAAACTTACTCTTAATTCACAAAGTCACCTAACTAAAAAGAATAAGTCATACTAACCAGGGACTTCACGTAGTCTAGTGTTAGGCGATAAATACCCATTGCACTTTGGTTGTGGGTTCGATTCCCGCAGCTTTGTCCGGTGCGACGGGTTGTCACACGGTCTCCGTGTTGTCCTTTTTATAAAACTCCAAAAATAACCCTAATATGTTTTAACCTTAATAGTTTCCTTATACCTCTCATTTTCATCCAAATTCGTTACGGTCTCAACATCTTAATTCTTGAAGTCTTATTTCACCACCATAAGATAAAATAAAACGATTCCAAAAAATGAATAACATCATACCTTGATCATGGCATCCACTCTGTTTCATCGTCATCTTTCTCATGTAGGTAGACGTCCCATGAATTACAACAATGATTTAGGGATCCTTCAAAATAATTTGCTTCCTCCATCCAAATACACCTTGTACAACATGGGTCATATGGGTGTTCACCGAAAAATAGTTTCGAAAAATAATCATGTATGACATATAATTCCAAAACATCTGATAAAACATGATTTCTATAAAATAGTCGGATATAATTTGAGTTGAAACATTCTATTATCGGTCGTATTAAAATACTATAAGTATGTGCTGAGAGACTATATTTTAAAATCAAATATAAATAGGTTGAGCAAGGGTCTCCTTCCTCAGCACCATCTTTAAAATCATAATATGCTTCAAATTCTTGTGATAAGGTAAAATATTTGAAAATACCTTGATAATATTTACCTTTCTTGAAAATATGAGAATATTGTGAAAATAGTATTTGTCTAAAAACAACCCATGATCCATGATGATAACGAGGTATAGTGGAGGTTTTTGATATCTCAAACAACTGCTTGCAAGTGAGTTGTATGCTAGAAAAAGTTTCACAATCATCTGAACATGACTTTGCAATAATTATTGCAAGCATGTCATCAGGAAGAGATAGGAATGTCGTTTGAGATCCTTCTCCTTCCATTCGTAACCGACTTTACTTGACCTGAAAAAATTTTAAAACAAGGATTTAACTGAAATAATAGATATAGGGACTAATCATGTGTCTATCAAAAACTCATAATCCATAAAGTCGTCTAAACCGACCTCTGATACCAACTATAAGGCCCCGACCTTAAACCTTACTTAATATTGAATTAAATGAATAATTCACATTGAGGATATTTTCAGGTTTAGAGTTTTAGAGAATTAGGACATAACTATTACATATCAAAAGATTACAAAGTAGAAACTTTTACTAAGTTTCCATAAAATAAAAACTCTTAAAAATAAACATGTCTAGTTCTATGTTTTAGGTTGCATGACTTTCCCTTGATCCCATCCTTGACCCTATTCCACATTAAGTCCTGTGAATAACATTTCAGAAACTTGGGATGAGCATAAAAATCTCAGCAAGGGATACACAGAGAATGAAAACTGTTAGTTTTTCAAAACAACAAGTAAACCATGAATACTTTATCAAAGTAATACTTTTCACCTTTTCGAAGTAGTAAAAACTCTTCACTGAATAAAAGTTCATTACTTACCCTTCTTTAACCAAAAGATTACCATAAAACCCATATAAAGATCACATAATATATAAAGGTAACTTGGGACATAAACATACTTAAGTGGAATAACCATAAGGTCGACTTCCACACATATCACTTAATGGAATAGCCATTCGGCCAACTTCCATACATACTTAATGGAATATCCATACGGCCGACTTCCATACCCAATGCATTAGAGGTTATAACATAACCACCCGTCTTGGTATTCACGGCACCACCCGTCATATGGTTTATCACGTAACCACCCGTAAAATGTCCAAGTACCATTATAAAATTATAACACACAAAACCAATATAAAGGAATGATAACATTTCCACATTTAAATCATAATATATCATTTAAATATATTGAAAAAATATAATCCTTTATCAAAACCATTTTCAATACCAAAATACATAAAAGATTATATGGTATTTATTTTATTATAAAAACATTACAGCTTGTTGAGGAAGCCAAATATCAAATAATACTCGCGGCGGCAGAAAAGGTCGTTATCACCGCGTACGTTAAAAGAAACATTCCATTTTGTCGTTTAGTAAAACGCTCCGTAGAAAAAGATTCCTTTTGTATAAAAGTAAAAGTCAAAGGGGTTTATACACCGTATAAAATAAAGTTGTGTATAAAATGAAATATTCCTCAATGAAAGGAGATTGAGACGAAGTCCCTTACAAAGACAGTATCCTTGGTTTAAGGATAAATCAATTACATAATTATGTGTGAAAAACGAATACACAAAATATAAGTGGATATTAAGTGTAAAACAATCAGAGTTTATTCACACATATTCATAGAACGACATATTCAAGGAGTATAAGTTTATCCCAATGAATCAAATTTGGGTTAAGAAGTTCCCTTGCAAAAATTTGACAGCCTAATGACGTCACTACAAAATTCAGAAAATGAGTTGATGAGAGATAAAAAGGGTACCTCATCACATGGAAATAAAATTTAAATCAATAAGGATATAGAAGAACATATCCCAACATAATAGTATGTTAATTAAAAGACATAACAAAAGAAGTCTTTTAAAAATAGGAGGGTGAAAGGTTCCCTTACCGACATGGGTATCTTTCGAAACATACACCCCGTGAAAGAAGGACAATACAACATTGATGTAAATAATCATAAATGAAATTATAATACACCATGAGTAAAATAATGGGCAGTACATACACCAATCAAAGGACATTGTGGAAAATGTAGCATAAATATCACGTGAATAAAAGTGAGATGAAAAATCCCTTACGAAAACTCGTCAGCCTAACGGTGCCACTTAAAACATCCAAAATGGATTGATGAGATCAAATAGGGTCTCTCATCATATTAACATAAACATTAAAGTAAGATTAATGTAAAATAACATCCCAATAACAATAAAGACGATCTTTAAAAGGAATGACATAAAAGAGTGTGCTTAAAAAGAAAGAGAGGAGTAGGATCCCTTACCTCAGGTCCGACTTGACTCGATCGTTCTTTAACGTCATGAATAATAAACTTGAGTTAATTTTTACTTGCTTAAGAACATTTTTCAAGTTCATTATTCCTTTTATATCAATTATTGACATGTTATAAACATTATGTAATCATTTAAGTTAATAATGTTTGTTTTGTCGATATTTGGTTCTTAAGTCAAAAGTGGACTTCTTACAATTACATGTTGTTCGTGTGGTCAAAGGTTCTTTATATCCAAAATGAAATTCCTGATTTGGATATCATATATATCATATATATCCAGAATATACATGTATTTATAATATTACATAATCATGTAGAGGTAAGAAATGAAATGCACCGTTCATGGAGACGGTAAGTCGTACGTACGCATGAACGCTACATTCATTTCTATGTCATATTAATGGAATTAAAACTAAATGAGAGATGTGTATATTTTAAATTCCAGGATTATATTCATCCTTTAGATGTATCATACATCATATATATCCATTATATGTAATTATAATAGTACATTACATTTGAGGATAAGAAATGAAATGCACCGTTCATGGAGACGGTAAGCCGTACGTACGCATGAACACTACTTTCATTTCTATATCATACTTTAATGGAAAGAAATCAATAATTATATAAAGGTATATTATAATTCCAGTATAACATCATATATAATAACTTTAAATCCATCCTTTATACATCCCACATATGGCATTAACGAATCAAATCACTTTGAGGGGGCGGTAGTCCGCACTTCCTAAAATGAAGATATCGCGTATACCGATAAAGGTATGGAAAAAATGAAAAATACAGAAGGTTAAGTAAAACATAAAAATATTATATATCATATATAAACATAGTGACATCTTAATGGCCACCTTTTAAGGTATTATATGAGTGTTGAACAAGCATCGTTTCGTGAGGTAGAAATTCGCCATCCACAGAAACTGTATGTTCTTTAACCATTAGATGAAGGTGCGTGTAAGCGTAGCACGAATAATTATTATAACAACATCCTAGTATATTTAAGATACTGGAGTTGTTACAAAAGAAATGAATAAAAAGAGATTATGGGGTTGGAGAAGCAAAATAAAACAAAAGAGCACAAGTGAAGACGTTACCTTAAAATTGGGTAACTCCCATTGGTTTGAACCAAAAGGGTTTCTTGAAGAGCTTACTACCTAAGTTAAGGCTTATAGGATGAGGAGAGGGATTTGGAGAGACAAAATGATCAGAGCTTGGCCGAACAAAAGGTTTGAGAGGTGTGGGTTAGGTGGTAGAGGTGGGGGCCTTTTATAAGAGGAGAGGAGGGGCACTCTTGGAAAAGTATAAAATGTTACTTTATTTTCAAATGGTTTTCAAATTTTAATGGTCCCACATTGATGTGTTTCAAGGATAAGGTGATAAGGGTTCTAAATCCACCCATACAATAGGTTTTTGAAATGTGTAGGTCCTAGATTTTGCATTATCTTTCCATTTTATTTAAATCGTTAAATAATGAGGTCATCGCTGCATCATCATGATGTCATAAAGAATTTAAATAATTTAATGTCTAAAAATTATAAAACAAATACTATGATGTGGAAATTTTTTTATATTTCCAATTAATATTTATAGTCAAAATTATGACTTTTATAACAACATGTAAAAATTGTTTTAGTAAAACAAATCATGTTTGTGAAATTTTTATTTTAACTTTAAATAAAAGGCATAAATGTCATTATCAAACCCAAGTGGCTCCATGGGGTACCAAAAATCGTCCCATGGGTTTTATTGGTCGGAAATAACTAATCCAATAGGGTTAGGACAAGTTTCAATATATTTTCATTTTATTATAATATCATTTTTACCTTAAATCACACTAATTACCTTTAATCGCGATTAATAAAACTTAAAAGTTATTTTTCATCAAAAATTATTTTCATCCCATTGAACCACATTTTACTTAACAATTAAAATCATTTAAATTTGATTTTTTAAATTCAAATCACAGAAGTGGTAAAGTCCCATTTAAACGAAAAATCAAATTTTGTAACCTAGACTTTGTGGTTTCACTATTCATCAAAAATTAGAGATTTTATGAAAAATAACAAAAATTCACCCTAAGATATATTTGATATTCTGAATTCAAAAATTATGTCTATTTTACCAAATTCATAACATAGAAGTTGAATTAATTAATTTTATAATTAATTCCCGCAGTCAGAGCAAATAGCGTGTTTTTATGAAACAATAAGTATCAAAAGATTGACACTAGTTTAAGTCCAATTTCAAAGTGAAATCAATTCCAATGACCACTATTGGATTAAATGGTAAAAATATATTATAATTTTACTAAAAAAACAATCCAAAAGATAATCTAATCATATAAAAAAACTAGATTAAAAATAGGTTTTGAATTAAAATACAACATTTTTCACTATTAATTAAAAAAATCTACTTTATCAGAAAGATACCAAAAATTTAAACAATGTAAATTTTGATGTCCTGATTCTAAATAAGAATTTTATTTTTTCAAATATAACACATAAAATTGTCAAAAAGTGTATTTAAAAGAGGTTCTCCTTCAAAAGGCGGTTAATCGACTTTTTAAAGAATATTAGAATGTCTACGCTTAGAATTGGATTCATTCGCATTTTTAATCCTCTAACATTTATTGTAAAGAGTAAAATTTTTTGACAAACATATATAATCATTTTTTAGGCAGTTCTGTTCATTCCCGCCATTACAACGGCTAGGCGTTAACTACTATTTAAAATAATATTATTTTATTATTAGAGTGCAACGTAGGATTCCCAAGAAACACATTGTTGCGTATTGGGTACGCCATCGAGCATAGAATCCCCTTTAAAATAATATTAATATTTTATTCACAAATATGGATAAATATAAAAATGTCTTATTCTTTATTTACCTGGGGTGTTACACTTCGCTACCTATAGTAGGAGAGTAGATTCATCCAACCACGAGAGGCTAGAAACGGAAAGTATGTGGCATACCCCACGTGTCTTCACCTATCCTAGAAGGAGAGTAACCAAACCCAAGGAGTGGGTACTGGAAAAAGGTATATAAATATCCATATGCTCAATCAAGAAACCGGAATAAGATCAAAAGGGGATCTCCATCCCACAGCTTATCCCAAGAAATTGAGTAGCCAACTGTCCCAGAAGTAAACACCATCGATGACCAGTATCCGTACGTCTGGCCCGAACTAAAAGTCAAGGGGCTCAAATCACCGCACCTTGACACTATCCACTTTAGGTGGCACTGACTTGCTGGAACGGTTTTAGGTCGCATCACAAGGACGCTTCTCAGTGGGGAAAGTGCCCCTCATACTTGAGAGTTATGAGGAAATTCAAACCACACCTCATCACTATCACACAGTCGGGAGGTCTTCTCAAAGTCGACGGGTTCCAACTGCCCATCCCCGTGAAGGGTAATCCACTAGAGGGAGACCCAAAATACTTTGTCCATCCCTACTGGATAGTACCCCACTGGCCATCCCTGCTGGATGGTACCGCACTGGCCATCCCTGCTGGATGGTACACTATCAGCCATCCCTACTGGATGGTACTACACTAGCAATCCCTGCTTGATGGTACCTCACTGGTAATTGGAATACATAGTGAGAAAAACATCACAATAGATCGCGGAAGGAAGATATGATCTCAATAAATAGCTAGGGAGTCTGCTCCCAGGGCTCACGAGGGGCTCCGTACCGAATTGGAAACTACCTCCTGGGTAGAGAATCGGTGCCTGCATAATGTGTTGGTCACACTAATACCCAAATAACCCTACCAAGTAAGACAAAGGGATGTGAGGATCTCCCCGGGCCTATCGGGGTGATACATGCTTTAATCCGCTGAGTCTACTGTCGATGCGGACTGAGACAACTCACACCAGAAAGTGGGAGCACACCCACACTGTACAAACGCCCATAGCCGTAAACGATACTACAGTCCGATGAATGGGAAAAAACACCAAAAACCCCCTCGGCTGAAATAACAGGGGAACCAAAACAACTCTTCTAGTAAAACCATCGAGAATAGGAGGACCCTCTACATCGCGAGAGGTCAAAGGTACGTAAAGTAGAACACGACACACACATGGGTCCCACATGACGTGTAGCCAAAACTCATCTCCAAACCAAGCACACAAACTTTCTCAGGTACAAACTACAACATGTACCTCCAATCACTCTAGTATACTCCTAGAGTATATCACATCTCTAGCCCAAAGGCTATCGAATGCATGGCACCCAAAGTCAGCACAAAGGGAAAAAATGTAATTTCACAAACCTGCTTCTCCACGGCCCTAGCACGACCAACCATAACTCTTTAAACACTAACATCACTCTCACAGGAGTGAACGCGATCACATGCCAAGGGTTCCCTACAAACACCACAGGAATAACCACCACCGGAACACCTTTCATGATTCCACATTTAATGAGATCTTCAAAGATACTCCGCACATCCAAACAGATCATACCGTTGTAATCCTCATGGAAAAACATGCAAGATCGACTATTTACTCACATCCAATAGGCATCTGACATAAAAGTCATTCAACAATGCTTTACACCTGAACAACATCCCGTGGTCCCGAGCCTCGGCCCCAAAGACAGTCAGGCGCATCGCACCATTGCGATCTCTTTGGAAAGACATGTCAAATTGACTGCTAACTTGCGTGGAACAGATGTATTGAAAAAAATATGCAATTCATCATACCACACATGAGGGGTGCTTCATGGGACCTACATCTCAGTCCCAAAGCGCAACAAACAGAATGCACCACTATGATCCTCTCGAAAAAGTACACAAGATTGACTATCCACTTGTCCGAAACGGACACCCGGTGATAAATATGGAAATCACCACCAACCCCAAAAAAGGCCCTTGTGGGACATGCACCACTGTGCGTAATTTTGGTGGGTGGATATCTCCATTGCAATGCCCTTGGAAAAACACCCAAAAACAACTGTACGCCCGGAATGGATGTCTGATGAAAAAATTGATAATCGCTGCTCGCAGCTTAAAAGATGGGATGTGGGGACCATGCCTCATCTCCGGTTTCAACGCCCGAAAACCCATTGGAAAGACACGCCTCAGCACCAGGGTCCCAACACCGCTGATAGTGCTAAAATCAAAGATCAGATGTGTCTGCACCATCCAAAACAAGAACTCCAAGAAAAACGTCAATCCACCTAACGTACGTGTCATGACACCGAGCCACTCATCTCAGGAATTAAAAATTCTCGAGGCCATCTCAAAAGGTTTTTCTCAATCCTAAAAACGAATCGCCACTGACGGCACACAAAATGGAAAATCGTAGTGATCTTGACGTGTGTGTGAAGTCGATGGGACGAATTCCCCTTGGGCTGGACCGGCCTGGGCCGACCCGCACCGGCCTGCAGCTCACCCGCGTGGCCTGGCGCTGAACCGCAGTCCACCCGTAGACTGGCCCTCGTAGCCGGTCGCCTTTTCGCGTCAAGACCCACCGAGGGTGGGTCATTGTCCCACTCAAGATCGCGCGTCCTGACCCCTGGTCGTGCCCCGTTCCAGCGGTTTCAGCCCGCCGCGCCGCCTCCGCCTTGAACCCGGAGCCTCACCGCCTTCGTCTACCATCCAGGAGCTTGTGCCGCCTACTTACGTCGTCCCAAACGCACTGTTACTGAGATAACAAAGCCCGTAGCCACCTCTCATGCTCGACCACAATCTCGGCCTATTGCCACCTCTTGAGGGCTTTCCGTCGCCTCCTGGGAGCTCGCCGGATCACCTGCCTGACCGGCCATAACCACCGGTAAAGACCAAAACCCGTAGATCTTTGGTGGATGACTGCGATCACCTTCGTACTCAGATTTTCAATTTGAAATATTCGTTGGATAGCTCGGAACATATAATACGCATCCAAGTGCTTCTTTCAAAAAAATAACGGCAATTTGATTCTAAAATTGAACATGAATGATGGTTTCAGAAATTAAAATGCAAAACGAAATCTCCTACCTGTAGGGGTGTAGCCCGATGCTTCACGTTCGATCCAAACCTCTCCATTGTCTCCGCCATCTTGAGAAGAGGAAGGGGAGGATGAGGTTGAGATTGAGAGGTAAGGGTTGATGGAGGTGGGTTTCGTCAGGGGGTGGAATGAGAATGGGGGAGAGGGAGAGGAGAGTTTAAGTATTTAAACTCTTTTTAATTAAAAACTCTACCCCTGGAAACACCCGCTTGCAAAACCCCCGACGCGGTTAGATATAGGCGGAATCTTGGGTAAATACCACCTATCGATCAGAACAATTGTCTCAAAATTTTAATCCGAGGCTCCATTCGAATGATATAAAATCTAACACCTGAGGCCACTTTATTATGAAAATGCCCCTGGAGGTGTTTTCCACAGAAGGTCTGCGCCCGTGAATGTTACACCCCTCCTAGGGTAAAAGGCACACTCTGGACTCAACGGTGTCGTTGGTTTTCCAATCCAAGAAACCGTTTAAAAGATACTTGAGTTTAACCATTAAATAAATAATTTAATTTTTTTATTTATCCGTTTAACGTTCCAGTAACGGGCGAGGGGTCCCAACATCCCACATCGTCATGTTATATGTCGTTCCTAGGGTAAAAACCCCATTTCAGACCCATCCGTACTCTTGGATTTTGGATCTAAATTACCATTTAGGATTTATCCCATTTATTTGGCATATCCAGTGTGAACTCACTGAAAATTTAATTTTGGCCACACCAGGGCTTGGAATCGCACACCGTCTGAAGGTGCTGCTCTGGAATAACATCAAGAATATTCCAAAGCCTTTTATATCAAAAACCGGGTTCTTAAATCATTCCATACTTCAGTCCTTTTGTCCCTGAAAAGAAAAAATAGGGAACAACTCAGTGTACTAAGCCTATAGTTGGCTCTTCCGTACCCAGAAGAACTCTTGCACAGTACCGCGTCACCACACCCAGAACAAAGGATTTGATCTGTTCACGCGAGGTCTCCCCTTACTGATGACGTGCATAGGATCACACACAAATCTTTTCAAGTAAGCCATGTGGGAGAAGTCGTGTGCCCACTCCAGACTTTGGGGTTAGAGAAAGGCAGTAGGGAACCTTGAAATTCTTTCGCACATACTCAATTGGCCCGAAGGACCTTGGGGATAGATCACCTCCCCGGTCGAACCTCTACATCGCATGCCATGACTGGAATCACCGTTTGGACCTGGGACAAAGCCCGGTGATTCCCTCTTTCAGAATATCCATATGGTGAATCAACCAAGGATATCTGGTTATGCATGATTTCACAGTCTATGTCCCACGACCCAGACTCTCTTACACGCTCGAAGAGTGAAGGAGTCACCACCATCGACTAAAGAAAAAGGTCCCACGCCTTCTACCTTACCAACACAGGGTTAAACTAATGCCCCATGCCACCCTGGTAACAACATAAGAAAAGAGAAGGATGAAAATAGTTCACTTCATGCACAAATTATAGCAAATCTTCTGCAAAAATAAGAAGAGCCATAATGTGTACCTCTTGTCACTTCATGCTCTGCAGGATCGTAGACATCCAATGATCACGGCTACTCGTGGTCCCAACTATCAAATCCTGAATCCTGATGTGGACCACCAAGTGGCAATGGGAAGACCTCATAAGGTCGTCCCCCACTCCTAGATCCTCCCACTCCACTTCTAGCACCACCTCTCTGGGTACCACTCCGGTCACGGCGCTACATCTGTCGTGGTGGTGCACCCGCTGCCTGCCCGGTATTCTCAGCGTGATTGGTTGGGCAGTCACGTGCCAGGAGACCTCGCCCATTGCAAGCATATCGCTGAATCTCTTCGGGATGCACCGGTGCCCTCTGGCACCACTGTGGTGTATAACCACACCCCTGAGTCCGATTATTGGAAATCCACCTGCATCGAGGTTATGTCAGGCGACACCCAAAAGTTGCGGTAGACGTCTCGGCTCCGTCATGCCTACTACCACCACCAACTGTAATGCGTGACAAAAAAACTCTCTATCACCAGCACCTGCTCTAGCACCTCAGCATAAGTGTAAATTCACAAGGGTATTATGACATCCAAAATATCTCTACGGAGACCCTTCTCAAACATTCATGCTCGGAAGCTGCCATCATGGACTAAGTCCGGGTAAAAACGTGCACGTCCCGTGAACCTAGTCGCGTACTCAGCCTCCATCATCCCTCCCTGCTGAAATTGCAAGATATCCTAGATCCTAACGGAGTGTAAGCAGTAGAGGTGAAACTCATCACGGAACAACAACTGAAATTTTTCCCATGAAATCGACGACTCATCAAGTAACTGAGTCACCAGACTCCACCAACACCCAGCTGCTTCGTGGAAAAGGCTGGTTCCCCAATCCACCCTCGAATCCACCGATTTCTGTGCAAGCCTAAAGAGGAAAACCACTGTCTTGAGTCAGTCCTCTGCTGCCTGAGGGTTTGGCTCACTACTGAACCTCAGCGGTCCCTGTCGCTAGAACTCACTGAGCGCACTCAACCTGTGCTCAAGATCAGTCTGCTATGCTAAAGCTGTCTGTTGCTCACCAGGTGGGGGTACTTCTACCGGCCCACCTGGATAAAGGGACTCACATGATGGGTCGTGGACTGAGGCCTCGTATCTCACAGGGTCGTCATCACGAACCAAAGCTGGTATCCTGGATGACTGTCTTCATGGAGACATCCTGAATGTTATCAAAGAGTATCGCGGTCAGATGAGCATATATGCATATATAATACTCACAATAATGGGGAGCAGACTCAAGAAGGACTGTCAAAGACTCAATCCTATGTGATTCACAAACCAATTTCCCTGCAATGAGTTTCTCAGTATGCCGAGTCAATAAGCGGGTTATCTGGGTCCTGGTGAATTGATATGTTGGTCGTTGCACCATCACTGGTCTCCCTGTCCTGAGAGACGATCTCGAGACATGTTGAAATTGTTTCCCAAGATCCCAACAAATTACTTTTTAGGGAATTTCGAACAATATTCCAAGGAACGAACCACCTTTGATACCACTTTGTCATGACCTGACCCTACCCAGGCTCGAGCTGCAACTACCCCAAGCCCGCATCGATATGCCAGGGGCAGGAAACCAGTGCTGAAGTCTAAACAACTCGAGGAGGCCATTGACTAAGTACCTGTACACACACACACAACCCACTCAATCCAGAAGTGAAGAGTAAAAAAGAAAAGTAAAGAACAAACTGCTATAAATACACCACAAAGTGCATCGACCTCTAAACAGTACATAGTAAGTGCTGAAGGTATATTTAACGAAAAATGGAAAAAACACGTTCCCAACCAGAAAAGTGTCACAACCCAGAAACAGGTAAACAAAAGTAAAACTGATGGAAGAGTCCCACACTTGGAACCCAACTATGACCACCGCACTAGGTCCAAGATCCTGAACTCTTAAGCTCCTCTGACATCATGTCCAACCTCTCTGTCATCTGCAAGGGAACATCAAGTGCGGGGAAATCCCAAGTAGGGGTGAGTATAAAAATACACAGTAGGATTCCTCGAAGGCTCGAGGGAGCAACAAAGGATATACCAATGAGGTGAGTAGTAGATCGAACAGAGAAAATTAATAGAGTACAACCAAGAGTGCAATAAAAATTATAGTAGAGTATCAGATCAACCAAACAAGAGAAAGGAAGTATACACGTCCAAAAACAAGGAGCTAGAAACAGTGAGAAGATGAAACTTCACGTCGAGTCTTTGCTACCTATAGTATTAGAGTTGACTCATCCAACCACGAGAATCTAGAAACGGAAAGCACGCGGCATACCTCGTGCGTCTTTGCCTCTCCTAGAAGGAGAGTAACCAAACCCAAGGAATGGGTACTAGAATAAGGTATAAACATATCTATATGCTCAATCAAGAAACTCGAACAAGATCTCAAGGGGATCTCCATTCCGTAGCTCAACCCAAGAAAGTGAGTAGCCAACTGACACAGAAGTTAACACCATCGATGCCCAATATCCATACGTTTTACCCAAATTGCAAGTCAAGGGGCTCAAATCACCGTACCTTGACACTATCCGCTTCGGGCGGCACAGACTCACTAACACGATTTTAGGTCACATCACAAGGATGTGTCTCATTGGGGAAACAACACCTCGTACATGAGAGTTTTGGGGAAATTCAAACCACCCCTAATCAATGTCACACAGTAGAGAGGTCTTCTCAAAGTCGATGGGTTCTCACTGCTCAGCCCCGCGGATGGTAATCCACTTAGAGGGAGACCAGGAACTGCTCTGGCCATCACTGCTGGATGGTACCCCACAGGCCATCCCTACTGGATGGCACCACACTAGCCATCCCTGATGGATGGTACACCACTTGCTATCCCTGTTGGATGGTCCCGTACTGGCCATCCCTACTGGATGGTACCTCACTGGTAACTGGAACTCATAGTGGGAAACATGTCACGATAGATCGCGGAAGGAAGATATGGTCTCGATACCCAGCAAGGGAGTCTGTGCCCAGGGCTCACTAAGGGTTCTGTACCCTACTGGAAATGACCTCCTGGGTAGAGGATCATTGCCCATGTAATGTGTTGGTCACACAGATACCCAAAGAACCCTACCAGGGAACACGAAGGGACGTGAGGATCTCCCCGAGCCTCTCAGGGTGATACATGATCCAATCCGCTGAGTCTAATTTCAAAGCAGACCGAGGGAACTCACTCCAAAAAGTGGGAGCACACCCACATTGTACAAATGCACGTTGCTGTAAATGATGCCGCAGTCCGGTGAAAGGCACAGAACACTGAAAAACCCCTTAGTTGAAAGAACATGGGAACCAAAACAACACTTCCAGTCAAACCATCAATAACAGAAGTACCCTCTACATGCCAAGAGGTCAAAGGTACGTAAATTAGAACATGAAACACACATGGGGCGCACTCGATGTGTGGCCCAAACTCATCTCCAAACCAAGAGCACAAACATTTTCAGGTAAAAACTACAACATGTACCTCCAAGCATTATCATATACTCCTAGAGTATATCACATCTCTAGCCCAAAGGCTATCGAACACATCACACCCAAAGTCAGCGCGAAGGGAGAAAATTTAATTTCGCCATCCTACTTCCTCCACAGCCCTAGCACGAATAGCCTTACCACTTTAAACACTACCTTCACTCTCACAAGAGTGAACACAATGACACGCCAATGGTTCCCTACAAACACCACAGGAAGAACCACCACCTGTACACCTTTCATGGTTCTACATTTAACGAGATATCGAAAAAGACTCCGCACATCCAAATGGATCGTAAGGTTGTAATCCACGCAGAAAAACATGTGAGATTGACTATTTACTTGCCTCCAATAGACATCCGATGTAAAAATCGTTCAACACTACATTACACCCGAACAACGTCCTGTGGCCCCGATCCGCAGCCCCAAAGACAGTCCGACACATCGCACCATTCTGATCTCCTCGGAAAGACATGTCAAATTGACAACTTACTTGTGTGGAACAGATGTCTGGAAAAAAGAGGCATTTTGTCCTACCCCACAGGAGTGGTGATTCATGGGACCCTCATCGCGCTCCCGAATTGCAATGAACAGATCAAACCATTGTGATCCTCTCGAAAAAGTTCAGAAGATTGACTATCCACTTGTCTGAAATGGACACCTGGTGATAAAGATGGAAATCACCACCAACTCCCAAAATGGCCCTCATGGGGCCCGCACCACTGTTTGGAATTTATGCGGGTGGATAGCGCCATTGAGATGAACTCCAAAAACAACCAAAAATTACTGCTCGCACGCCCAGAAAGGATCGTCCGATGAAAAGGTTTCTGATCACTGCTCACAGCTTAAAGGACATGCCATGGGGCCCACGCCTCAACTCTGGTTTCAACGCCAGAAAACCCATTGGAATGACCTGTATTGGCACCAGGTTTCCAACACTGAATACAATGATCAAATCGGACATCAGATGTGTCCGCGCCATCCAAAACAAGAACTCCCAAAAAAACGTCAATCCACCTAATGTACGTGTCGTGCCACCGAGCCCCTCATCTCGGGAATTAAAAATTCCCATGACCAACTAAAAAGGTTCATCTCGATCCGAGGAACGTGTCGCCGTAGATGGCATGAAAAACAGACACCCGTAGAGAATGTTACTGGTGTCTGAAGTCGATGGGACAAATTCCCCTTGGGCTGGACCGGCCTGTGCCGGCTGGCGGCTCAGCCGCGCGTCCCGGCACTGACCCGCAGTACACCCGTAGTCTGGCCCTTGTGGCCGGTGATCTTTCCGCATGAAGACCAGCTGAGGGAGGGTCTTTTTCCCACTCATGGTCGCGCCCCGTGCCGGCAGCTTCAGCCAGCCGCGCCGCCTGGGTGGCCGCCGCCTCCGCCTGGAACCTTGAGCTGCGCCGCCTGTTGCCGCCGTCCCGACGCCCGCACCGCCTGCTGCCATCCTCCCAGACGCCCTGCTAGCAAGCCTCTGAAGCCCGCGACCACTTACCACGATCGACCACCATTCTGACCAGCTTCCACCGCCTGAGGGATCGCTGTCGCTGCCTGGGAGCTCGCCGGATCACCTGCAGGACCGGCCAGAACTACTGGTAGACACCAAAACCCGCGGATCTTCGGCGAATGACTGTGATCGCTTTCAAACTCATATTTTCAATCTGAAACATGCGTTGGATATATCGTAACATATACTAGCCAAAAAATGGCTTCGCTCGTCAAAATAACTTCAATATGAAGGTAAAATTGATCTTGAAAGAATTGTTCAGAAATTGAAACGCAAAACGAAATCTCCTTCCTGCAGGGGCGTAGCCCGATGCTTCACGGTCGATCCGCACCTCACTGTGTTCGCCCTCGTCTTGATCAAAGGAAGAGGAAGAGGAGGTTGATATTGAGAGGGAATGGTTGAGGGAGGTGGGTTTCATCAGGGGGTGGAATGAGGATGGGGTAGAGGGAGAGGAGTGTTTAAGAATTTAAACTATTTTTAATTAAAAACTCATCCCGTGAAAACACCTGCATCCAAAACCCCTGACGTGGTTAAAGATAGGCTATGCCTCGGGTAAACACCACCTCCCAAGCACAACAGTTGTTTTAAAATTGTAATCCAGGGCTCCGTTCGAAGGATATAAAGTCTAACGCCCGAGGCCACTTTATTACGAAAACTCCCCTGGTGGTGTTTTCCACCGAAGGTCCGCACCCGCAAACGTTACACCCATCCTAGGGTAAATGGAACACTCCAGATTCAACGGTTTCTTTAGTTTTCCAATCCGAGAAACCATTTAATAGATACATGAGTTTAACCACTAAAAAATAAATTATTTATTTTATTTATCCATTTAACGTTCTGGTAACGAGCGAGGGGTCCCAACGTCCCGCGTCGGCATGTTCTATGTCGTTCCTAGGGTAAACACCCCATTTCGAATCCATTCATACTCTCATATTTAGGATCCGAATTACCATTTAGGAGTTATCCAATTTATTTGGCGTGCCCTATGTGAACGCACTGAAAATTTAATTCCGACCACACTGGGGATCAGAATCGCACCCCGTCTAAAGGCGCTGCTCTAGAATAACATCAAGAATATTCCAAAGTATTTTATTGAAAAAACCAGGTTCATAAAATATCTACTATTTTAAAAAAATTAAATATATTTTATATCATTGAATGCACATGATACTGAGTTAGTCTAACACCCTGAGTTTTATAGACTTTTTTTCCCAAATAAATAAAATATTAATTTTTATATTGAAAAGAATTAAATAAATCATTTCATTCACACAACACCAAATATATTTATCTTACATGCAACACCGATATGGCATACGTTACAAACAATACTGACTTGGCGTATGATACACGCTACACTGACTTAGTCTACATCATACACACCACAAAGTTTATACATAATGTATTTATAATGATGTAATTATTTAAATGAGACCATTATAATCAAGTCATTAAAATTACTAATATTAATTGTAATAAATAATTTTAAAACATTATTGAAAAATGTTTTATAAAAATGAGACATATTTATCCTTAAAGATATGGTTTTTAGTGCATTCCTTCTATGATTTAAAATATAGTTTTGTAGAATAAACCACCTTAAATAATAAAAATAATTTTAGTTACATTTAGAAATTTGATTTGATAAAATAAAAATCATTCATTAATTTATAATTTCATAATTACCTTAGGGTTATTTTTTTTATTTTTCAAAGAAACCACATTGTTTGATGAATAGTGAAAACTTCTCCTTTTTAGATAACAAATTATTTTTATTTAATTAATATAAATGTTAAATGATATTATATATTTTAAAAGGAAAAATTAGATTAATATTACATTTATTTAAAATTTTTGATTCACTAGAATAAATTTCACTTTTATATTGAATATAAAATCATAAGAAACATTTAAACAATTTTCTACTTTAAAAACCCATTATTTTATCTAGTCTGCAAAATTCGCATTAATATAATTATTTCTTATTATGTGATTTTTATTTAAAAAAATGACATAAACCATTTTATTCAGTATAATATTTGGTTTCCAACTAGACTAATTCATTTTATTTGACCAAAATGATTAGTTAAAGTGATTAATATTAAGCACAATGATTAAGGACAAATTAAGATTTTAGGGACTATACCATAAAATTAAGGGCCCAAATAACCGGTCCAATTGTCCAAAATCCATAGGCTATCCATATTTAGGCCATAAAAAATAAATTAATTTGTTTTTTGGTTACTTTTGACATTTTTAATTATGAACATTTGTACAACTAATTTTTTTTAAAAAATTCCAAGTGAGTCTTTTTCCTTCGCTATATAAATCCACCACCTCTCCCACATCATCACACCTCTCACACCACTTGTGTTCAGAAAATATATCCCCAATAAACTACAAAAATGTCTCTCTTCATACTATAATACTTTACTTAGACAGAATGAAATCCAAGGAAGCCTTTTAGCACAATCCAAAAGGAGTTACTTGATCAATAGGTAGCATCTTCTCTCAAGTCCTTTCTTTTATTTTCTTTCTCCACCCCTCCACATTTTTTTACATTATTGTATAAAAAACCAGTATAATCAATATACAAGGATTTTTTATTTTATGTATTCAAAAAAAATTTATACACACATCCATATAATGGATGACAAACATGATATTTATGTGTACGATGAACTAACGCCTCACTAAACGATTATTATTCAATTTTCATTATCACCTCTCATGGTGTCCATTATGATGGAAACTACATTTATATATATCATATTAAATATTTATTATATATTTAATTTTTCTTATTCTTTTTTTACAACACATACCTCTTACATTCCATTTTTTTAATACAATAATATCATTTTAAGAAGTGTGGAACACTTCCCCCTCAAAGCGATGTGATTCATTCACACACCACATGGAATGTATTAAGGATGGGTTTATTGAGTTTATATGATATATATAATATATTAATTATATAGTAATATATATATATATAAATAAATATTTATATATAAATATTTCATATACATAGTTTCTATTAAAACGACAAAAAATAGAAACAACGTTCGTGTGTACTTACATATTACAATGTCCATGAAGGGTGTATTCCATTTCATAATCATATATATTATAGATTATTTTAATATAAATATAATAAATATAAATGATATTTATATCATGTTTCACATTCTATAATCATGTTATAAGTATAAGGAACGACGATATAAAAAATTAAGACATATGCGAAGAACAAAGCAAGTAATACCCGAAGTGAAACCTTAACATAAGATCGTTAACAAGACGGGTAATAAAAGGTCATAATAAGAAAATATAAGGTATTATATATAATTATATGGTTATTTAAAATATTAAAAATAAAAATAAATTTATTATATATTGTGTTTTAATGAGTATGATGAGAGTCAAGATACAATGTAAGGGGATTTCATTTCACTTTTTATTTTCATGAGATAAACCATATGTTCACCACTGATTGCTTTTGTGTGGTGTATACACTGACCATGATAGTATTATATGTATCTTTTACTTATGTATTTGGGTATTAAAAAACCCATATTACAATTTTTTCATGGGTGTTATGTTTCAAAAGTTAATAAATCGGTAAGAAAACTATCTCAAATTGCATTATTTGAGACTAGTGTATTGGTATTCACCTAAACTAATTTTCAGGGTGTATATACATCCATGATATATGATGAATATAATTAATTTAATGATATTTTAGGATTCATTTAATTTAATTTTTTCTACATGAGGAGTATGTTCCCATGTAACCAAGTGACAAGATTTTATTGAAACAATATCATCCCTTTTTGAGATTGTTAATGACTATTCATCTTTGATGAAATATTTGGATACTTATCCCAAGAACAATAATATGTTTCCTTATCCTATATTTATTCTACATATCCCCATGTTTTAGTAAAAATTTTACACACATTGGTACTTAATATAATATTTTTAGTTGAAATTTTATCATTTCTATCTTCAGTCGGAAATCTATTGCATTCAAAAAAAAAATGTTTTCAAAAAATGTTTTCTAAAATGTTTTTGAAAGATCCATGAAGATAGTTAATAAAATGTTTTTAAAAAGGTTTTATTTTTTTCTAATATTCCATTATAATTCCCGAAAAATATTTTCAATGAAATTTTTTTTCGAAAGGTTTTATGTTATAAAAATAATTCATTCAAAGAAAAAAGAATATTTTCCTTAAGAAATGTTTTTAAAAGATATATCAAAATTATTTCCCATATATGATAAATTCCATTTTGTGTTACTCTTGAGTTTATGGGGAATTAATACAATGGATCCACTCACATTATTTTTTTAATGGATTAATTTTTTATTACATGATGTTTATGCAACCCTTTTCAAATTCATGAGTTATATGATTTCAAAACCCAATTTTTTCTATAGGTTTTTTATAATATATGATCCTGATACATGTATCTTTCCATAGGTTATGATATGATTATATTTTTATAAAATACATTTCATTTCATGGGTTTTGATATGATTATTTATTATCTTTTGGGACATGTATGTATGATTTCATTATGAGATGGGTGAGACCAATATCTCCCTCCAATGAATTGGGTAAATATTTATATATCATGATATAAACTAAGATGGTATTTGGAATGATAACTGACTACTAATATGGTAATGTGAGTGATACACTACTACCAAGATGGTTATGAGTGTGAACCATGCCTACCAATATTGTATGGGGAGTGAACCTATACTACCACGATGGCCATGGATGTGATTCCTCAGTTACTATGGAAATCATATTATATTCTTATGTGTCTTCCACAATTACATGTTTCATTCTTAAGTTATTCTTTAATGTCTTATGTTCTTCAATTCCATATTATTCATGTCATAAAAACTACCATGATTTATTCCATGATTCATGTATATGATCTTTGATATGAAAGGAATGATATTAACTTTTCATGATCATGTTAGTATTCCCTTATGCTCATGATTATTTTTACATGTCTCCCTTGTTTACCATTACTGCACATTTTATATTTACCCATTCTACATTTTCTTCCCTTGTTTAAGAAGAAATGTATTATGTTTAATGTGTCTAAGAGAGGATCTAGTCCTAAAGACCCTATTGGGAGATAATGTATCTCATTAATGTACCTGTGTTTCTGTTTCCGTGTTTCCAAAGGCACTATATGAGTATGGTCTTTAATATTATATTTTAGTAATGTTTTATGTATTCCAAAAATGTTTTTTAATGTTAATGTATGCCAATACTGAGCTATTATAGTTGGCATCAGAGGAAAAATTTACTTAATCATTGAAAACTCGGATGAAAAAACCTTAGTGAGAACCCTGAGGAAATGTCTAACTATACGTATAAGGATAAGTTAATGTTTAGGAAAATTACATGTAATTTTGGTAAAGGATAAAGTGAGTGTTTTCATATAAATAAATCCATGTTTTGATACTACATTTTTATGTGGATCTGGAACAAATATACCTAGCTGTAGAAACTCTGAAAATATATTACGGGCCTGACTCAGAGTAATCTGGTACATGAAAATGTGCCTTATTATACAACTAATTTGATTCTCCCATGGGATATGATTTAGAAATTAAAAACTCTTCATGAAGCATTATGATGGATTTAAATAGAAGTTTTCTATGAATAACCTAGGATAAAACTTCAGTGTCATTGATTAAATAATGAGTCCTAAGTTGAAGTTTCTATAAATTATTTTTCAAGATTATGTGGTTCCCCATTATCATACCATTTTAATACATTATTATTTTTGTTTTAGTCAATGGATAAAACTTAATGGACCACGTTAATTGTTATTGGGATGTACAATAATACAATTGTCCTCCTGAGTAACCGAATGATAAGGGAACTGGAATGAAAAATCATGTTTTTATGCTTACACAGCTTTATCAAGCTATAAATCATAGTGGACATAAAAATTATTAAAAGAGGGAAGAAAATTATATTTATTCTTTTAGGATGAAACATCCACTTTATTTCAGAGGGTATTCTGATCCAATTATTTTCAAAAAATGGATCAGTACCATTGAAAAGATATTATCCACTATTCAATGTTTGGAGCATAAGAAATTCATTTTTTTGTTTTTATATTATAAAGAGAATAAGATCAATTGTGTAATGTAATGAAGAATATGAGGCATAACGATAATATTGAATCCAAAGAATAGGATGAGTTCAGGAAATTACCAGAAAATAGGTACTTTCCCCAGATTTTGTATACCAAGATGGAGAAATATTTCCTTGAGTTAAATTGAAGGGATAATGAATCTGTTAGTACCTATGAGGATTATTTCACATGTCATGTGAGGTAATATTCATAAATTATCATTCAATACAAACGTAACGTTGATAGATTATTTAGTGCCCAAAACCCAAGTCTCATAAAGGTGTTGTCCATAAGAGACATTAGTATCTTTGAAGATATTGTGAATTGTGCAATCAAGATTGAAAGGGAGGTTGGAGTCATATTTAAATCTCAGGGTTTTAAAAATAAGAGTAATATGGAGTTTAAATAAATTTTTAAAAACCATGATGAACAGAAGATAAAATTTCTTTTATTCTCTATGTGGGGGAAGAATCATGGAGAAAATATCATTAAGGGGTCCAAAAAATGTTTTTAGTGTGTAAGGGAATGAAATCAGGAATTTGATTGAAGAAGTTATGGGAAGAAGTTAAATAACATTTTGAATGGGGAAAAGTGGAATAGAATGAACCTCCTATGATTAAGTGATACACGTGTAAGGGGAATGGGCATTATTCTAACCACTACCAAATCCCAAGGGCTGGTGATAATGATCTATAATAAAAACCTCTTAAGACAAAGGATAAGGGGAAAATTTATACAATATCTATTTAAGTTGATGGGTGAGAAAATTAAATGATGAAATATACACCTACAAATCCACTATAGATCATCTAATACCATATTTGATTATGTATCTACCCACTCTTCCGTATCTAAATTGTTTTATAAGGGTGTTAAGATTTCACCAAAAAAATTTGAGGTAGAATTAGCAGTGCAACCCCCTAGTGGTATGATGATTTCATCCAAAGTATGTGATTCATCACTAGTTAATATTGGTGGGAATTTGATTCATAAAAATCTTTTCATTCTTCCTTTGGTTAAATTTTATGTCATCTTAGGTATATATTTTATTTCTCTGTATAAATACCACATCAATTGTCAAGGAAGGGATATTACATTTGATATGTTAAACCCTCATATTAACATCCATACGATGTGATAATAAGTATTAACCTCTTAAGGAGATTATATCTAGTGTATGGGCCTTAATTCCAATTTAAAGGGTTTATTTATCACAAATGTTTGGAGAGAGAATTGATATCTATGATATGTATATTGTTCATAATTTTGTGGATGTATTTATGTAATAGTTTCACAGTCTTCTACAAAAACCTGATGTTGATTTATCAATAGAACTCATAGATTATTCCAAACTAATTTCAAATTCTCCTTATGGAATAACCCCAATTCAGTTGCATGAATTGAAGAAGAAACTATAAGAAAACCATTACATGGAATTGATTCTTCCACGTGGGTCACCTTGGGGTGAACTTGTTCTTTTTCTGAAAAAGTAAGATGGATAAATTTGACTCTACATTGATTACAAATAGTTTAATAAGATCAAAATCGAGAAATTGTATTCACTTCTCTATATTGATGAATTGTTTTATGAACTGTGCAGAGCTCAGTGCTTTTCCAAGACTGGACTTTAATCTGGATATCATCAATTGAGGCTCAAGAAAGAGGATATACCCAAGATTATATTCCGTAAAAGTTATGGACACTGTGAATATATAGTGATTCCTTTTATTCTGACTAATTTCCCTATTATCATCATGTATTTAATGAATGGAGTCATTAGAGATTACCTAGATAGGTTGGTGTTAGTCATTATAGATGAAATTATTATCTATTAAAATAGAAAGCTAGAGTATTAAGATCACTTGAGAATTGTACTAAAGTCCCTAAGGAAGGAGATTCTATATGTAAAATTTAAAAAGTGTGAATTTTTTATGATAATGTATTCATTTTTGGGTTCATTATATCAAGAGATTTTATATTAGTAGATCCATCAATGTCGAAGGTTACTGAATGCTAGACTAAACTGACCATGGTGATTGAGATGCATAGATTTCCTTGTTTAGCTGGATGTTATTGATGGTTTGTAGAGAATTTCTCACAAAAATATAATCCAATGACCATGTTATCTTAGAAAGGTGTGAAGTTACTCTAGAAAGATGAATTTGAGGAATATTTCAAGGAACTAAAGAGAAGGTTGGTCAGTGCACCTATGATTACAATACCCTGTAGTGGCTAAGGGTGTGTAATCTCCAAAGATGAATCCATGAAGGGATTGGGATGTGATATTTTGTTGAATAACATGGTTATAGCCTATGTTTCATGATATTTGAATATTAATGAAAATAATTACAGAACTCATGATTTGGAGTTAGTAAATTTATTTTTCACATTAAATATATGGATGAATTATATTTATAGAAAATAGTGTGATATATATAATGATCATAAAAGAATAAAATATATATTCATACAGAAGGAGTTTAACATGATCCAAAGAATATGGTTATATTTGATAAAGGATTATGGCTTCTAAATAGATTACCACCATAGGATTGAAAACAAGGTGTCTGATTCATTGACTCTAAAGGATCCCGTTAGCTTATTAATGATGAGGATCATAAAAGATCCTATATTTATGGATTTTCAAAGGATGGATCTAGAAATAATAAAGGAAGTATAAAAAATGTATCTTTATCAAATGAATATTCAACCTTCTATACAAGTAAAGTGTAAGTAAGAATAAAAGTTATATGAAGATATAAAAAATAAATCCAGAAATGTTCGATAGTTTAACCATGACCAGGATGGAATGGTATGGTTTAGTATTTTTGTGTGTGTTACTTCCATACTCAATTTGAATAAGGATCTATTATATGAATCTCATAATTCTTTATTCTATATTCATATTTTATGTATGAATAGGTATAAGGACTTGAAAAAAATACTTCTGGTGGGATGACATGAAGAGAGATATAGCAGAGTTTATATCTCAGTGCTTGGTATGCCAACAAGTTAAGGCTGAAGGAAAAAAGTGAAAGGAGATATTGCATCCACTACCCATGCTATATGGGAAATGAGAGAAAAACACTATGGATTTTGTTGTTGGACTTCCCCAAAACTCTAAAGGGTTTATTTATATATGAGTGGTATTCTATCTCTTTACTAAGAAAACACACATCATCGTTATCATAGAACACTTCTCTCTGGATCATATTGATATTATATACATTAAATAAGTGGTAAGGTTTAATGGAGTACCACATTAAATTGTATTAGAACAAGATAAAAGGATTACCATAATGTTGTAGAGAAGTATTGAACACTAACTTGATATAGAATTTATTTTAAACACTGCTTCTCATCCTTAGACATATTGTTAGTCTAAAATAACAATTCAAACCCTAGAGGACATGTTGAGATATTGTTCTCTTTATTTATATGGTGGTTTGGATCAATACCTTCCTCTAGTTGATATTTCATAAAATAATAAATTTCAACCAATAATTCATATAGATCCTTATGATGCCCTTTATAGGGTGAAATGTAGAGATCCAACATGCTAAGATGAAGTTTGAGACAGAAATCTATTAGGACCTGAGATAACTAAAGAAATGGCCAAGAATTTAAGAACCATTAAAAATCATATCATGGCAGATAAAAGTTCATAGAAATTGTATGATTATAACCATTTGTGTGATCTATAATTTGAAGTTGGTAATTTTTTTTTCTGAATCTCACATAGGATGAATGTAATGAGATTTGTGAAGAAAGGGAAACTAATCCATAAGTATATCATTCCATTTGAGAATCATTATCATATAAGGAAGGTAGCCTATAGATTGTGTATTCATTGAAATATATCTAATGTACATGATGTGTTCCATGTATCTCTCTTGAGGAAGTACATACTTGACCCTTTACATGTACTGAACATAGCGTTCTTATTGCTAGAGTAGGTACTCTCTTACAATGAACAACAATTTGAAATTCATGACAAATTAGATAAAGTTATATGAAACATGACTACTCATCAAGTAAACATTTTCTGGAGGAATAACTAGTTAAAATAAGATAAATGGGAACTTTGAGATAAAATAAACCATAAGTATGACCATTTTTTTACCTGAGTGACGAATTTTGTTGGAAAATTCATTTTTTGGGGGGTGGAATGTAATACCTTGAGTTTTTATAGACATTTTTCTCTAATAAATTAAATAATCTTTTATATCATGTAATCAATTAATTAAAAAATTCCTTTCAAACAATAAAAAATTGATGTATGTTACATGAAACACCGGCATGAAGTACATTACATGCAACACCAACATGGTGTATTGTACACAAAACACCGACTTAACATATATCACAGCCAACTGAAAGTTTCTAGGAAACATCATTTTAGTGAAAAAATAATTTAAATGATATAATTATAACCTATAAATTAAAATTTTTAATATGATAAGTAATAACGACATTTAAAATATTTTTTATAATTTTTATATATAAATAAAACATATTGATAATAATGCTATGATTTTTGGTAAAGTACTTTTATGTATTAAAATTCCATTTTCTCGAATGAACTAATTTTGATAACAAAATTAATTTTAGGAACATTTAGAAATTTAATTAGATAAAGTAGACTTCATTTTTAATTAAAAATGTTGAAATCCGGTTAGGGTGAACATTTGAGATTTTTTAGAAAGTTCATTTTTTTATGAATAGTAAAAAATAAAGATTTTTAGTTAAAAACTACCAATTTCATTAATTTATTATTATTGATAAATGAAATTATAAATTTTTCTATGGTCAAATTAGGTAAATATTATATATATTAATATAATTAATTTCACTATAATTAATTTAACTGTGAATTTAGTATAAAATCCTGACAAACTGCTGAACATTTTTTTACATTAAGATCTCGTTAATTAGATTCGTTTGTGAGATTAGAATTAATATAAAATTTTCCACTTATGTTATTTTAATTTAAAAAGAATTAAATACACCATTTAACTATGTATAATATTTAGTGTCTATGAAGACCAAGTTAGGTTTTTACAAAAATGATTTGTAAAAGTGATTAAAATTAATCACAGTAATGAAGGCCAAATTAAGCCTATTTAGGGATTGAACCATAAAAGTAAGGGTGATAATGTCCTAGAAAGTTGTTAAACACCAATTTAATATCCATATTTTGGCCATAAAATATATATATTATGATTTTTTGGTTTTTATTTCTTTTATTTGTTTAGAACATCTGTACACCTAACTTGTTTCAAAAAATTGCAAGTGAGTCCTTTTCGCTACAAATAAAAATCCACCACGTCTCCCACTTCCACACAACTCTCAAACATATAATGTTCAGACAATAACAGAGATATAAAACTCAAAACATATCTCTATTCCTCCTATAATCATTATATTTTTCATAAGAGAATCCAAGGGATCTTTTTTCACAAACCAAAAGGAGTTACCCAATCAAGAGGTAACATCTTCTCTCAAGTCCTTCATTTTATTTTCTTTATCCACCATGTTGAGTCAATAAGGTTTCCTTATGAATTTTCCATTCCTCTAGGTTTTGAAAATCACAAACACACTATCTCAAAGAAAATTTCTCTCCATAAAGTTTTTCCTTAATAAGGAAAATTTTCCTTCACCAAGGAAATTTATCCTTACCATTATTTTCATTGTTCATATATTTGTCTCTATAAATATAAATCTTATTATTCCTAATTGAAAAATTAGGATTCACATCTAAAACCTTGGAATTATATAAATACTTTGATATAGAGTATTCAGTTTTTAGGATCCGAATTTAGACTTTGTATTCTCTAAAATTCAGAATCAGAATTCTTTAAAATTTTGAATCGTAATTTTCATAAATTCAGACACCGAATTAATGGAAATTCAGAACCCAAATTCTTTGAAATTTAGACTGCAAATTCTATAAAATTAAAACTCCAAATTAATTGAAATTTAGACTCCGAATTCTCTAAAAATTAGGCTCTGAATTATCTGAAATTCAGAATACGATTTCTTTGAAATTATGACTCCAATTTCTCTGAAATTTGGACTCCAAATTCCATAGAATTCCGGTTCTGAATTCTTTAGAATTCAGACACCGAATTCATTTGAATTAAGACTCCAAATTCCTTAGAATTAGGGTTCTGAATTCCATAGAATTCTGACTCCAAATTCCTTATAATCAATGTTCCGAATTATATAGAATTTAGACACCAAATTCGATAAAATTTATACTCCAAATTCCATATAATTAAAACTCAGAATTCCTTAGAATTAAGACTCCTAAGTCAACAAAATTCAGATTCTGAATTTTTTGGAAAACAGAATCTGAATATCCTTGTAAAATAGACTCCAAAGGTAAACTTACTTAGACACCAAATTTTATTTTTCCTTAGACTATGAAAAATTAATTTGGTTGAGAAAGCATATTTTTATTACCATTGTTATAGTTATAAAATGATTTCGTGCATTTTTTTTTCTACTTAACCATTGTTTGAGTGACAAGTGAACAGGTCCCTCCAATATTCAAGGAAAAATATGACCGTTGGAGGAGGGAGCCGACTATTGGAAATGAACCTATAAATAAGAGCTCATCTGAATGAGCTCAATACACATTGATCAATCCAGAGATTATATACTGGTGAAGTGATTTCTAGAGAGATATACTATCATGTTTTTTGCATACTGAACATCTAGTTAATATTGGTTCATGTGACTCCAATTGTTTCTATGTACAATCGAGGGATTTCAGGGATAGGAAGACAGAGGTGATGACTACCTTAATGTTCGAGGACTTCCTTGATAAGTAAGACAGAGGTGCTGACTACTTTGAAGTTCAAAGGCTTATGGGGATAGCAATACAGACTCTGATATTTCTATCGAGGGATTACCCTGGTGTGGGTAAGACATAATTTCTTGAAAGTATGAATCAAGGGACCTTTATCCAAGGTTGTTGGATACCCTACTCTTTGGGTTAAAATATTTCATACATGCTACTTTTATTGTTTCATGTTTTTTTCTGCTGCATTATGATTAAAAATAAGTATAACTATCTTATACTTTCTTGTACTTTTACTATGATTAGTAGGATTCTATACGCTTTAAGGTAGAATCATTTTCCTTGGTATATTTTGTTAAGATTCATTTCTGGAACCATATTTTTTGAATCTAGAATGTTTGTAGAACTATGAGGTCTTGTGAATTTACCTTTTTTAACTTTATTAAACAATAGAAAGGTTTATACCATCTTTAAAAGTTCAAATGTAATTTTTTAAAGTCTAAAATTAACCCCTCCTCTATTATATTGAGAATCTACATCATATTTTGATCCTAAAAACCCCCTCCACTTTATTTTTTCCATGATTATATAAAAAATGTATTATCCTCAATATAATAGTGTTGAGATGGTATGTGGAGTATGATATAATCTATACTACCAAATATAGGATTGAAATAATAGAGATACTATATGTTGTATCTAATGATACTCAATATACAAGAGGTGAATGAATTGTATATTTTTAAAATTTCCTTTGGAACTTTTAATGATGGTTATGTTTAACAAGGTTAAACAAGGTAATTCACAAAATATCTATTTCTACACACTTGCTAGATTCCAGAAATATGATTCCGAGAAAGTGAATCTGAAAAATGGTTCCGAAAAATGAAACTTAATTAATGTTTACAAGGATAAAGATTCTACCTTAAAGCATATAGAATCTTACTTAATCAGAGTACAAGTATAAGGATGTTTAAGATAGTTATACTTTCCTCAAAAAATAAAATGCAGTGGAAAACTTATGACAAAACAAGTAACAAGTAATAAATCTTTTAACCCAATAAGAAGGGTATCCAACAACCTTTGATATAGGTCCCTTGATTTATACATTCAAGAAAGTCTGTTTCACCCACACCAGGGTAAGCCCTCGATACAAATATCGGAGTCTGCCTTGCTATCCCCACAATCCCTCAACTTCAAGGTAGTCAGCACCTCTGTCTTCCTCGGCAAGGAAGACCTTAACTTCAAGGTAGTCGACACATCTTTTTTCCTATCCACGGAAGCCCTTGATTGTACACAAAAAAATTAGAGTCGCACAAAGTAAATATGAACAAGGAGTTCAGTATGCACAAAGCAATAAACCCTCTCACTATAGAAATCACTACAATAGCATGTAATCTCTAGATTGATCAACTTGGTATAAGCTCTTTTAAATGAGCTCATATTTACAGGCACAACATCAACAGTCGGCTCCCTCCTCACACAATCATATTTTTTATTGAATTTTGGAGGGACCTATACATGTGTCACTCAAACAACGGTTAGTTGGTAACTAAATGGATGACATTGTTTTATAACAAAAACAATTGTAATAAAAAATATGGTTACAAAATCCAAATCCAGTATTCAGAATGTCAGAAAATAAAAAGTTCAGAGTCTAACCAAAAAAGAATTCGGAGTCTATAATACAAGGATTTTCAAATTATGTATTCTAAGGTGTTCGGAACCTAAACTCTATAGAATTATGGAGTATCAATTTCGATGAAATTTAGTATCTATATTCTCAAAAATTCAGAACTCGGACTTGCAAAGTTTGGAGTCAGAATTCATTGGAATTCAAAGTCAAAACTCATAGGAATTCATAACTTGAATTCGACATCAGAAATCATAAGAATTCATAATAAGAATTCAGCGTCAGTATTCATAAGAGTTCGTAATTAGAATACATATTCAGAATTCATATTAAGAACTAAAAATAATTCTTAACAAGATTTCATAGTATTCAAAGTTAGAACTCAAAAGAGTTTGTAACCAGAATTCAGAGAATTTGGAGTCAGAACACGGAGTCTGAAAATAGAATGCTCTTTATATATGTTTTATATGATTCTATGGTTTTAAATATTAAACAGAATTTTTAACTTAGACAAGATAATGAATGATGAAAAAAATGGTAAGGATAAATTTCCTTAGGGCAGGAAAATTTTCCTTATAGAAGTAAAACATAGGGTAAAATGAGATTTTCCTTGAGATAAGGTGTTTGTGTTTTTCAAAACCAGAAAGAGTGGTAAAGTCATAAGGAAACCTTATTGAATCTATAATATCTTCCAAAAATGAAGGAATGGAAAAGTCACAAGGAGAACCTTATTGACTCAACAATCTCCCCCATTTGGAAAGCACAAACATCCTTACGAAAAAGAATAAAAGGTCTTAGATAATATTTTTCTAGACATTTAAAGTAAAACTTATATACCTAATTATATTTTCAAGGATTAATATGACTAAAAATCTATTTGGCTTTGGAACACTAAAGATCATATTCTAGATTTCCAGATTGAGATTTTTCATTATCTTGAGTACACAAACCTCTGTAATGGAAACTCCCCCTTAGATAAACTCCTCCTTACATAGGGATATTTCTTCTTTACTTAACATTCTTTTTCCATTATCCCCCTTTGTGATTTTCGAAAAGAATTTGAGGGAATATAAAAGACAATAATACATGAAATATTAGTACAAAGAATGTAAAGAAAATACCGAGCAACCAAAATTTCATTAAGATCGGATGAATTTGTACAAGGAAATAAAATACAACAAAATATCGGATTGGATATATTTTACTTCATTCTCCTTGGGTAATAATTTTTTCACTATGGTTTTCAGCTTATTTAGCTCCTTGTTGTCTTCCTCTACTTTCTTCTATGAGGCTTTGATCTTTTCTTCCTGAGCCTTCAGTGCCTCTGCCTGAGCTTTCAACAAGTAATATTTCTTCACTTGCTTCTCTTCAATCTCGATCTAGATACCCCTTTCTCTTTTCTAGCTTTGAGCAATAGAGTACAACTTCCCATTCAGATCCTTGACCTCCTGAATCTGAGTATTCTACTCAAGTTTTAGATTTTCCTCAAATCTATATATGAGATCCTTGATTTTTATATCTTTAGTATCAAAATATTCCTTAACATCATCTTGAAACTCTTCAAGCTCTCTCAAATCCTCAACTATATTATTTGAAAAAATCACCGTTTTCTTACCTGATCTTTTGTGGGATTCATAGATGATAAGGAAGGATTTGAAGTCTATCTCCCTCTTCACAAAATTTTCCGTCACCATGGACACTGAATCTGATTTTTGGTTCAAATTATGTTGCAGAATCAGGAATTTATAATCTATGTTTGGAAAATTCGTAATTTTCCCAACAAGATTCTTTAAGGATTGAACTATAAAATCATGTCCTAGAGAAGATGATCTCGAATTCGAAACATTTCTTGGTGAGGGATATTTCTCTATCTCAACAAGAATTCTATTTTGAATGTCCACTAACTTCCTTCTTCCTTAAGATTGATTTTGTAGTTGTATCCACAACCACATGTTTCCCCTAATCGCTTCTCAGAACTGCTTCTTCATTTGGAGATTTATGTTCACTATCATATTGCTGAACAATATTGTCTTTATCTACATTTTCTTTATCATCTCTAGCCTCAGCATCCTCTGGGTGTATGAAATGTTGATTTTAACTCTCTTCCTAGGCCAAATTATTAACTTATTCTTCACCCTTCTCATATTCCCCTTCCTCAACCTTCCTAGGATTTGAGAGCTTTTAAGACTCTGCTTTAGAAGATCGTATTGATAGTTTCCCGGATGGATTTTCCTTCTCATGAAGCTCCTAAAATTACTGAATGAGGTCTTCTATGTTAGCACTACTTTCTTCTTCATGCACTTCTTCCACAACTTCCTTTTCATTAACAACCTTCTCAAGGGTTTTTCCGGAGTCATGTACTTCTTCCCTAGAGTTTCAGGTAAATCCTCAACCAAGAATGATTTCGGTGCTGGAATTTGTTCAGATTTTATTTCTTTATCCCTTAGAAGGTATTGAACAACCTCAGCCTTAGACATCTTCTTATTTTTCTTATTTTCCTTGGCATGCTTATCAAGATCATCAGATGCCTTCTATTTCAAAGCCCTGGCCTCTACAGGATGCAGGCCGAACTGTGGCTCTCCTTCCTTCTGAATCTTTTTGTCTTCCCTCCACTTGGCAACCACCTCATCTAGATATGATTTATGATTTTTGGGCTTCAGAGGTGCGGATGGAGTATCTTTATCAATAGGGGTTTTCTCTTCTTCTTCCACTTCCTTCAGCTTCCTCTTCTTTCCTCCATTCTTCGATGGTTCAGGAACTTTATGTTCCTTCGGAACGGCTTCTGCTTCCTCCTCTGGTAAGTCATAAAATTATCCATATTCTTTAGAGAAACCAACATTCATTCTCTTCAAAGTATCATCACTTACCAACATGACTTTGCAATTCCTCTGCTTGGAACTGGAAGGGATTTTGAAAGACTCCATACACCAAACAATAATATTGGAATGGATGGCTAGGTACATTAAAATATGAGCATTCAAATTTCCATTCTTGATATTCTATATCGTAATGATAATATGCTTCATCAAGTTTATCTTCCTCAAATTCAGTAGAAAAGCTATGATGTACATGTCACTCTTATTCAAGGTGTCCTTATCACATTTTCTTAGTATAATGAAAACTTGAACCCACAACTAAAGGATCCGATTATTTTTTTTGACAAATGAGAAATCATTGGAGTCTTGACATCTGAAATTCCAAGACAATCCATAGATTTCACCTTGAAAAAACTTCCTTGAACATCAAGCAACTTGTGAGAATAGAACTCAGCTTCCCCTTCATATGGAATTCCAATCAGGCTAGTAGCCATTGTATAAGATAGAGCATAGTTCTTATCATAACTTCTGAATGAAAAATTCTCTATGCCTTCTTCCATATTGAAGATAGCTGACTCATTGAATTCTATAAGTAGATCTAGATAAACCAAGTCTGGATCTCCTTTCTTTGAAATACAAACTCTTTCCCATCCATTGAGTTTAATATTCTTCGAGATTATAGAATCATACTTGGAAAATAAATTGGTATGCACCACCCTCTCTCTATAAATCTGCCACTTCGAAATGGACTTGACAGATGACATTTAATGAGAAGGAACTTTCCCAGACATTTGTATTTGGGAAAAGATTGATATTTTCATAACGAGATTTTGAAAGAGGGGCAGAGCTTCAAAACGTAGAGGCTTGAAAACCGATGTGGGATTACCCTTCGTGGGTCCTTTATATAGGCATTGATGCAATAGTTGAACGTCCAAACTAGATCTAGCGGCTGAAAATCATTCTGATTAGATCCGACAGTTGAAATGATAGCCGCAAGAAAAATTCCGTAGGATTCGATATTTTGAGGTTTTGAAAGGAAAACAAATGGATTTTGGGAAACTAGAATCCTAAAAATTTAAATCACAAAAGAAAATACTAGCATAGAAATGATGACTACAAAAACATAAGAAAGAAATCAAACCTTTTGAATTACCAGGAAGATTATTCGTAATAGCTAATATTCCTCTTGAAGTACTTTATGAAAAAAACATGCAAACCTCCATTATGAAAATTTCCATTACAAAAATTTTAAGTACAAAACACTTCATTACGAGAAACATGAAAAACTTCATTACCAAAATCATGGAAAAATTCATTACAAAAAACCTGAAAAACATCATTATGAAAAATATGAAAAGAATCATTATGAAAAACATGAAAAAAATCATTACCAAAAACATAAAAAACATCATTACGAAAAACATTAAAAACATCATTTTGAAAAACAAGAAAAACTTCATTACAAAAAACATGAAAAAATTCGTTATGAAAAACATGAAAAAGATTTCGTTACAAGAAACATGAAAAAACTAACAAGAAAATGTACTCCCCCTATGAAAATGAGTTTATTACTATAAGGAGATTGGTTTCAATAGAATGGTAACAAGAAATATTACTTTATGGTTACCATTAATAAAATCTATTTAATGTATTCAAACCTATCAGAGGGTAAATATTTTGTTAAAATATCAGCAAGTTGATATTGCATTTCGATAAATTGAAGAATGATATCTCCTTTTAGTGTGTGATCACTATAAAAGTGATGCATAATATCTATGTGTTTTGCACGAGAGTGATGTGCATGGTTTTTACTTAGGGAAATGGAACTTTTATTATCACACAAAATTTTCGTTTTTGTAAAAATTATACCATAGTCTGTGAGTGTGTGTTGAATCCACAACCCTTGTGCACAATAACATCCAGCTACTACATATTCATATTTAGTAGTGGAAAGTTCTATTGAGTGTTGCTTCGTACAAGACAAAGAAACTATTAAATCTCTTATGAAATGAAATGTTCCGGATGTACTCTTTCTATCCATTCTACATCCACCAAAGTCAGCATCTAAAAATCTTTTAAAACAAAATCATTTCCATAAGTATAGAAAAGTAATAAATCAATGGTTCCCTTTAAGTAGCGAAAAGTTCTTTTCACTTCCTTTAAATGAGATTCCTTAATATTAGATTGATATCATGCACATAAGCATACTGAAAACATTATGTCTGGACGACTAGCTATCAAGTGAAGTAAACTTCCTATCATACCTCTAAAAGATGTTTCATCTACTGGTTTCCCAGCTTCATCAAGGTCAAGAGTGTTTGAGGTACCAAAAAGAGTACTAATACTCTTAGTGTTTTCATATCCATACCTTTTAATAATATCTTTAATATAATTATGTTGGGATATATAAATTCTTTATGGTTTTTGAGAAATTTGAAAACCAAGGAAAAACGTTAAAACACCCATCATACTAATTTCAAACTCATATTCCATTAGATCCGAAAAGGAATGAGTTAGATATTATTGAGTTGGAGCAAATATAATGTCATCAACATAAAATTAAATAATCAAAACGTTTTTCTTATATTTCTTTATAAAAATGGATGGATATTAATTTCCCTTAACAAAGTTATTTTGAAGAAAAAATCATGTGAATCTATCATACCAGGCTCAAGGGGCTTTTTTAAGTCCATACAATGCTTTGGTAAGTTTAAAAACATGTTCATGATGTTTTTTATCTTCAAAACCAGGAGGTTGTTCAGAAAAAACTTCCTCTTGAACATAACCGTTAAGGAAATCACATTTCAAATCCATTTGAAAAAGTTTAAAATCGAAGAATGCTGTAAAGGAATGTAGGATAAAAATAGATTACAGTCTAGCTACTGGAGTATAGGTTTCTTCATAGTACACTCCCTCTTGTAAATTATACCCTTTATCAACCAATATAGATTTATTTCTTTCTATGATTCCTTTTTCATCACACTTATTCTTGAAGACCCATTTTTCACTAATAAATGAAGTTTCCATAGGTCTTTCAACGAAGGTCTAGACTTTATTCCATTCAAATTAATTTAGCTCATCTTGCATAGATTTTATCCAATCATCATCACCTAAAGCTTCATCAGGGATTTTTTGTTCTAATTGGGAATTAAATGCAAGATGTTATACTTAATTTCATAAGGATCTTCTAGTCCTTACTGGTTGATTCACATCACCAATGATATTATCACTTGGATGATTCTTTAGAAACAACTGATTTGGGTTTTTAATGCCTATTCATCAATAGAGGGTGGGAAATATTCTGGGGTAAATGCTTCATAAACATTTTCTTGGGAATTTTCTTTATCAGAAGGATCTTCTAACAATGGTTGATAATTGTTTTTTGAAAACACATCCAAAGATGTAGGTTGGGGTTGTTTAAAAACAAAACGATCAGTTTCATCAAATTTCACATGTAATATCTCTTCAACAGTACAAGTGTTTTTATTGAAAACTCTATAAGATTAAGAAGTGGTGAAGTAGCCTAAAAACATTCCTTCATCATATTTTGGTGCAAATTGGTTACAATTATCTTTAGTATACGGAATGGATAACTTGAAACCAAAAAACTTGAAGTTGTAAAATCTAGGTTTTCTACCATTCCATAACTCCTAAAGAGTTTTGTTAAGAAAAGGTCTAATAAAAACTCGAATTATAGTATAACATATAGTACTTACAAATTCAGCCCAAATATGTCTTTATAAAGAATATTCACTCAACATGGTTCTTGTTACCACTTGAAGAACTATATTTCTTCTTTCAAAAATTCCATTATGTTGAGGAGTTCTCTGTGTTGAGAAAATGTGAGTAATTCTATTTCTACTACAAAAGTTTTCAAAATCATAATTTTGAAATTCTCCACCATGATCACTGTGAATAGTTTTTAATGGAAGGATTTTTTAATTTTTAACTTTGGATCTTAAACATTTAAAATATGAGAAGGCTTCATACTTCATTACTATAAAATAGACCCACAAAAATATAGTGTAATCATGAACTACAAAAAACACATAATACTTGACTCCAATGCTTCCAGTTTGTGTAGAACCAAAGAGATCCATATGCACTAACTATAATTCATTAGTAGTTGGGACTTCACCGATTGATTTAAAACAATATTTATGTTTCTTTCCATATTAAAAATGATCTCAAAATTTTGAACAATTAAATTTATGCTCTGGTAGGTCCTAAACTAATATTTTCTTAGAATGTTTGCACATGTTATTATGGTTACAATGTCCTAATCTTTTATGCCACAACCAATAATGATCTTCCATTTCACTAAGGCAAGGTATGTCTTGGCTCCTAAGGTCTTCTATGTTTAGGGTGTAAACATTCTCTTGCCTATTGAAAGAAAAAATAAACTCTTCCTTGGAATTGTGTACTAAGAACATATCATTCCTAAAATTTACAAGGTAACCTTCATCACATAATTGACTTATGATATTGAGATTGTTCTTAAGACCCTTAACAAACAAAACATATGAAATCAATGTTTTTTCAAGAAGAATTATGTTACCTATACCAATAATTTCCCCCATAGAATTATCATTGAATGTTACTTTTCCTTATTTTGTCTTGATAATATTTTAGAAATAGTTTTTGTTATCTGTCATATGCCGGGAACATCCACTATCAATGTACCATGTATTTTTGTTGGTAGTATCTCTATTTTCCTAAAAACTAAAGAGTTTTACTTTCAGAATCAAATATTTCTTGGATCCGGGAATTTTAAAAAATATCTTTTCCACCCATATCTTTTTAGAAAAATAAGCTTTATGAAGTCTTAAAGATTAAATTTTGTTTAAGGACCAATTTTTTCCCAGTGTCCACCACATTGACACTTAGTACAGAAAGGATCACTTTGTGGAACAAAATAATTGTTTCTAAAAATCGGTTTAGAACTAGTATAACCAAAACTAGAACTATTACTTCGAGGTCGGATTTGAGAATACATTATATCAAAATTTTCCTTACCTAAGGTAAAGTTTGACAAACACTTACTCAAGGAAAAAATTTCATATTTCAGTTCGATAACCAATTTATTATCTTCTAAAACATTTGATTAGGAACTAGACTTAGGCTCAAAATCATTTTTCTTAGAAATCATGTTTTCTAGATCTTTAGAATGTTTATCCTTCTCAAAATTTACAACCTAAATATTTTTTGAAATTATTTCCAAAAAAATAATTTTGTTATTAATATATTTTGAAATATGTGATATTTCTTTAGTAAGAGTAGTATTCCTAGAATTTTCCTTATCAAGATTTTTCATGAGTTTTGAATTCTCAATTTCAAGGAGTTTGGCATACCTAGAAACTTCTTCATAGAAAGGTAAAGTATCATCTTCATAAGAAGAGGATTCTTCATTATAAGAGTTATAATATTCACTATCAATATCATTCAAAGATATATTGGTCATATAATCCGCATTGTGTACCTTAGAAATAAAGTAATGATTGTCAATAGGTAATCTGGCTATTAGAAGAAGATTCTTCTTTCCAGAAGATTCGTAATCTGATGATTCATTTGAAGTTTCACCACCACTGGCACTCTAGGTGTCATTCACTTACAAGACTTTATTAGATTTAGATTTGTAATACTTCATTATATTTCTCTCAGAATTCTTTTCCTTTCTTTATTTTCTCTTAAGAATAGGACAATTAGGCCTTATATGTCTAGATCTCTTGCATTCATAACATGTGACTTCTGAATCTTTCTTATCTTTTCTTTCCTTTTTCTTATATCTAGATTGAATGTTCTTCTGGATAAAAATCTTGTTCACCCTTCAACTAGGATTGGAAAACTCATTTTTTGATAATTCACTTCCATTAGGTTTGGATTGAATAATAACCTTTTTAGATTTGGATCTAGTAACTCTCTCAGGAGTCTTGGATTTTATGTGATTCGAAGTTGTAGTAAAAGAAACACTAACATTTCCATTCTAATTCTTTACATTACCAGCATCTCTCTTCATTATAGTCTCATGTTGAAGAAGAGTTCCAAAGAGTTCTTCAAGAGTAATCTGAGTAACATTTCTGTTCTAATCAATATCAGTCCTCTTGGACTCGAACTCATTGGGCATGATGTCTATGATCTTATCAACTAGAGATTCATCATCTAATCCTTTTTCACCATTGGATTTTAAACTAGTCACGATATTCATGAATCTTTAAGGCACCTTACATATGGGTTCTCCATAAATAAAGTTGATTCCATGGTATTCAGCTCTGAGAATGGATCTTCTAGTTTCAATTAATTTGGAAGTACCAAAATGTGTAACATCAAGTTTCTTCCAAATAATGTTTGCAGCTTCATGAGAATATATCTGGTTGTATATATTTCTTGTCATGGAACAGTGAAATGTATTGTGTACCTTATAATTCAGTTGATAATCATGATTTTCTTGATTGGTGAATGTACTAACTTGCTTGTTAGGGATTTTATATCCTCCAGTAAGCATAAAAAAATTATCAACTCTAGTATTGATAAAGAAAGTCTTCATTAGATCTCTCCAATACTCATAATCATTCCCATAAAAATAGGTGGTCTTGTTAGATTTTAGTTGTTAATATAACCAACATTGATTCCTAACATCTTTAAAAAAACATTCCACAAAAACTTGTTAATAGAAAATGTTTTTAAAGACGAAAAATATTCCTCAGAAAGGAAAATAAAACTAAAGAATCTCGACGAAAAATAGGATTCTAAACTTTATGAGTTTGAAAAATATGATTCTAAAAATAAAAAGATGAAGAATTATCTTCTGAATCTAATCTTGAGATTATTTCAGATTGACCGAAAATTCTGAAGCCAATTGTTAAATTTGTTAAGGTTAAAAGTCAACCTACTCTAATACCAATTGATGAGATGGTATGCGGAGTATGATATACTATATAATACCAAATGTAGGATCGAATTAATAGAGATACAATATGTAGTATCTAATGATACTCAATATACCAGAGGGGGGTGGGTGGGTGAATTGTATACATTTAAAAATACCTTTGTAAATTTTAATGATGGTTATGTTTAACAAAGTTAAACATGGTAATTTACAAAAAATCATGTTCTACACACTTGATTGATTCCAAAAATATGATTCTAAGAAAGTGAATCTGAAAAATTGTTTTGGAAAATGATACTTAATGAAAGTTTACAAAGATAAAGATTCTACCTTAAAGTGTATAGAATCTTACTTTATTAGAGTAAAAGTATAAAGAATTATAATATAGTTATACTTTCATGAAGAAAAGAATCCAGCAGAAAACTTTTAACAAAAAAAGTAACAAGTAGTAAATCTTTTAACCCAAATAGAAGGGTATCCAAAAACCTTGGATAAAGGTCCCTGGATATATACTTTCAAGAAAATCTATCTTACGCACACCTGGGTAATCCCTTGATACGAAGATCAGAGTCTGTCTTGCAATACCTATATGCCCTCAACTTCAAGGTAGTCAGCACCTCTGTCTTCTTCAATAAGGAAGACCTCAACTTCATCATAGTCGGAACCTCTGTCTTCCTATCCTCGAAAGACCTAGATTGTACATAGTAAAAATCAGAGTCACACAAAGCAAATATTAACTATTAGTTTAGTATGCACAAAGAAATAAATCCTCTCTCTCTATAAATCACTTCAGCAACATGTCATCTCTAGATTGATCAACTTGTTATTAGATCTTTCAAATGAGCTCATATTTATAGGAACAACACCAACAGTCAGGTCTCTCCTCTAAAAATTATATTTTTCCTTGAATTTCAGTGGAACCTGTACACATGTAACTCAGACAAAAGATAGTTTGTAACTGAATGCATGACATCATTTTATAAAAAAACAAGTGTAAGAAAAAATATGGTTACATCAACAAAATCCAATATTCAGAATATGAGCAAATAAAAAGTTTAGAGTCTAACCAATAAATAATTTGGAGTCTATAATACCAGGATATTCGGATTATGTATTCTAAGGTATTCATAACTTGAACCCTATAGAATTTCAGAGTCTCAATTTCATGTAAATTTGGAATCTGAATTCTCAAAAATTCGGAACCTAAACATACATTGTTCGGAGTCAGAATTCATTGGAATTTGGAGTCAGGACTCATTGGAATTCGTAACCTGAATTCGATGTCAGAACTCAGATGAATTCATAACAAGAATTTAGAGTCATTATTCATAAGAGTTTGTAATCAAAATTAGTATTCAGAATTTGGAGTCAGAACTCAGAAGAATTTGTATCAGGAATTCAGTGAATTCGGAGTCAAAACTCAGAAGATTTCGTAAACAGAATTCGCACAATTCAGAGTCAGAACTCAGAGTCTGAAAACAGAATGATCTTTATCTAAGTACTATATTATTCCGAGGATTTAAATATGAAACCTAATTTTACACTTAGACAACATAATGAAAAATGAAAGACATGGTAAGGATAAATTTTCAATGGTAAAGAAAAATTTTCCTTATAGAAGTAAAACACAGGGTAAAATGATATTTTCCTTGAGATATTGTGTTTGTGATTTTCAAAACAAGAAATAATGGTAATGCCATAAAGAAACCTTGTTGACTCTACAATCTTTCCAAAACATGAAGTAATGGGAAAGTCATAAGGAAAACCTTATTGACTAAACAAATCGGATTTTATTATTAGAAGGATACAACCTACACTTACATACAACTCATTCTAATGGATAAAAATCATACTGTTTATGTGTTTGGTGAATTACCACCTCACTAAACAATGATTGTTCAATTTTCCTTACTGATTCTTATAGTGGCCAATATAATGGAAATTATGTCTATATATGTTATATATTGTATTTATTTTGTATTTAAGATTATTTATTCCATTTTAAAGAAGATTCCTTTTACTTTCCATTTGGTGTTAATAATATAATCTTTTTTGAGGAAGTGTAGACTACCGCCCTCTCAAAGCGATGTGATTTGTTCGCATACCACATGGAATGTATTACGGATGGTTTTAATGACCTCATATGATATATATGATAAAATAACGATACTTGAAAAATTATATATATATACATATAAATATATACATATTTCATTTATATCATTTCTTTTTATATAATAATAAAAACAGAAACAACGTTAATGAAAACATACGACTTACCGTCTCCGTGAATAGGTTTTTCCATTTCATGCATATATATTATATAGATTATTATAATATGAATTTAATTTATATAAATTATATTTATATTATGGTTCAATTGCTTTATTCATGATATAATTATAAGGACCAATGGTATAAAAAATTAAAACATATGCGAAGAACAAAGGGAATATTACCCGAAGTGAAACATTAACATAGGATTGTTAACAAGAGGGTAATATAAGGTCCAAATCAGAAAATATATGGTGATAGATATAATTATAATATTGTTTAAAAGATTTATAAAAAAAATATTTATTATATAGTTGGTTTTAATGAGTATAATGATATTCAAGATACAAGTTAAGAGGATTTCATCTCACTTGTTTTATAAGATACATGCTATGTTCGCCACCCTTACTTTTGTGTTGTGTATATACTGCCCATGATTTTAATATATATATATTTTAATTAAATATATGGGTTATATAATTTACATTTTTTAGACTTTATTTATTGGGGATTACATTTCAAATGTTACGAAATCAGTAAAAATTCTTTGTGTCAAATTGCCTTCATTCAGATTCATATATTATTATGCACTTAAACTCTTTTTTGAGGTGTATATACATTCACATTATATCCTAAATCTAAAAATTTTAATGATATATTTATATTTAGTTAAGTTAATTTCACTACATGAGTTTTATGTTCCCATATAACCTAGTGGTAAGAGTTTATTGAAAAAATATGATCGATTTTTGATATTTTTAATGGAAATTCTTGTTTGACGAAATATTATGATCCATCTCTCATGAACACTCATCAATTTAATTATCCTCGGTCTATTCTATATATCATAATTTTTTAGTTACATTTTTTACACTCTTTGGTACTTAATAGAATATTTCTATATAAAATATGACCATCTCACTCTTCAGTTGAAAATATATTTTATTCAGAAACCATATTTTTGAAAAAATTTTCAAAAAAATTTTCAAATGACCCTGGAATATGATTTTTAAGGAAAAAGGATTTCATAAAATTTTTATTGTTTTAAAAGATTACCCTCTATTTTTTCAATGATATTTTAAATGAAAATGGGGTTAAAAAGTTTTTATGTTTTAAAAATAATTCTTTCGAAGAAGAAAGAATATTTTCCCCAAGAAATGTTTTTAAAATATCTTTTATAATTGTTTCCCATATAAGATAACATCCCTTGGTGTTACTCATGCCTCTACAGTGAATGTATTCAATGTTTCCATTCATATTATTTTTTCATAATGAATTATGTATTGATGGAATGATGTTTATGGAACACATTTCACATTCACATGTTATGTTATTTTGAAACCTGATTCTTTTCATATATTATCTTTATGATGAAATGATTATAAAACTTGTCTATTTCCATAAGTTATGATATGATTACATGTTTACAATACCCATTTAATTTCATGGGTTGTGATATTATTATTAATGATCCTGTGGAACATTTATGTATGATTTTATTATTATATTCTTTTGTGACCTATATCTCCCTCCAATGCATTGGGTAAAGATTAATATCTCTAGAGATATAATAAGAAGGTCTTGGGAATGAAATTTGATTACTAAGATAGCCCTGGAAGTGAACCATGACTACCAAGATGGTACAAGGAGTGATCTAATGCTACCAATATGTCCATAGGAGTGAACCATGAATACCAAAATGGTTTGGGGATTGAACATATCTACCAAGATAGTCTTGGAAGTGATTCCTTCGCTACTATGTTAATCATATTATATACTTATGGGTCAGCTAAAATTACATGTTACATTCCTATGTTATTATTACATGGATTATGTTCATTATTTCCTTATTATTCATATGTTATGTACTGCTAAGATTTATGCCATGATTTTTGTATACGATCTTTGATATTTATAGTATGATCTTATATTTTCATGATTATGTTATCATACCCTTATAATTATGATTATGCTTACATGAATACCTTTTTTACCATTACTGTGTATTTGAGGTCACCCATTTCTATGTTTCCTTCCCACGGTTATGAAGATATGAATTATGTTTGATGTGTCTAATAATGTTCATATTCATGAAGAACTTGGTGGTAGATAATGTAAATCATTTATGTACCTACATTTATGTTTTCATGTTTCTAAAGGCACTAGAATAGTACATTCTTCAAGAATCTTTTTGTGTAATATTTTATGTATTCCAAAAATGTTATGTAATGTTAATTTTCTTCAAGACTGGGTTGTTATAGATAGCATATGTTTCATGGAACGATGAGTTTCTTCAAAGGCTTGCATTACATGAAAGACTGAGTTTTACCGAAAAATAATATATTATTAAAATATTATTATGTTATATAATAAGAAATAACCTAGGTATTTAATTAGTTGTTATGAATTAGATTAACTAGTTTGTGAAAATATATGGAGTAAACAAATATTAAAAGAATTAATTGGATAATAATACATTATAAATGAGTATAAGAATCAATTGAATATAAGGTGGATGTTTTTATAGAAAACTATTTTTATGCTCCCAAAGATGTTTTATCCTAATAAACTAAAAAAACTAAAATTATTTTTTGATATTAATTGAATATAAAAATTATATTTTCATTCAATTTTTAGTTGATATTCATATAATAGATTTTATATGCATAAGATAAGAAAAACCCAATATTACACACAAAAACCTATATTTTTTAAGGGATGTTTACCACCTTTTAATGGAGAAGCTATTTTAAATCCAATTTTTAGAGACTTTAGAAATCCAATATTTAAAAATAAACAGAATATTTGAAATAGAAACATAAAATATATGTTAGGTTCGTTTTTTGGTATTTTTTAGTGAGTTTTGTTTTGTAATTAATAGTAAAAATAATGAATATTAATTCAAAAAATCTTTTTCATCTAAATTATTTATAAGTAAAAAAATTACATTAAATTGTTTTTAAATAATAGTTGGATAATTTTTTTAAAATTAATATAAATTAATAAAATTTAATAAATTTATCTTTGAAATTAAATATAGAAATGTAGAAAACCTTGGAACATTTTAAATTTAAAATGTATCATTGTTATCCAATTTACGGGAATAAATTTAAATTATTTTTTTCACTAAGGTGATTATAATTTGGTAAAATAGATTATATATTTGGAATATTAATAATTTCTAATTTATAATAAGGTAAACATAATTTTTGACAAGAAAATTAACATATGTAATTAAACTTTATTACAACGATTATATTAAAATTAAGATTTTAGAAAGAGTAAACCATGATCATAAGAGCCCAAATATCATAGAAACACTACCAAAATCCATTATATAGAAATATTTATACCCTATACTACCTTTTATTTAATTTTTTACATTACATGATTTGATTTTAAAGGGAAAACGTAGGTGGAATTCCCTTATCCAAAATTTCCCAGAGTGCCACTCCTCCTCCTCTATTAAAATGGTATCATCTCCTCCCATTTGATCACTCCCACATGACACTTTAGATCAACCAATATCTTTCCAAATAGTTAATAAAGATCCCACCCCACTGCTAAGAAGACTCTCCATGGGAATAAATCCAACCAAGTAAGACCTTAAGTGAAAACCAAAAGGAGTTACCTGATTATACGGTAACATCTAATATAAAGCTTTATAGTTTCATTTATATTATCCACAAAATAAAATTATCTTATTCCATGATAATGTAATAAAATTACTTTCCATATACTGTGATTTTTTAGGTTATATTTTTTTCTAAAATTAGAAAAAATTTAACTAATGGGTAATGAGATTACTGTTTATGTGTACGACGAACTACCACCTCACGAATAAAATAGTTTGTTCTACCATTATCTCTTATTAAGGTGGCACTTATGATGGTAACATTATTTATATTTGATATATATTTTATTAAATATATGATTATTATTATATAATTATTTTATAAAACATAACCTTAAACATTAAATTTTTTGTAAATATGAGAACAATGTTTGTGGAAGTGTGGACAACCACCGCCTAATAGCAATTTGATTTATTCTCACTATACAGTGAACATTTAAATGATGATTTTAATAAATATATGTAACATGAACAAGATATATAAGATACTGGAATTATAATATATATATATATATATATATATTATTTACTTTTCATTCTTTTAAAACGAAAAAGATATGAACGTACAATTTATGTTTATGTATGGCCTACCATCTCCTCGATTGTAATTTTGCTTCATTAATCATAACCATATTTCATTATAGGTTTTAAAAGTATAAATGATGTATAAATATGATAATTATTTAATGATTATTATTTTTTATATGTTTATACAATGATCCCTTTTACCATAGGCAACCAACCAATGCTTTTTTGAAACCTGAACCGAAAATTTTAAAAACACGTGATGTAAACATAATTGTCAAAGTAGTCGTTTAAAACATTTTAATATGTGATGTAAGAGTAATACTATACCAAAAAGGGATCTCAAGAAATTAAATAATTAACATATGTTTATTATTAATGAATATAAAGACACACATGACATGTGAGAATCAATGTAAGGGCTTTCATCTCAATTTACATTCCATTGAAACTTATTTGTTGTTATGTTTAAGTTCACATTTACATGGTGTATATACTACCATTTATTACATTATATCATGGAATAAATTATTATAATTATTTTTTAATTTTCATTTAATGTTATTACTTTATGGAGATTATGAATTAACTGTTTCAAAGTGGAATGAAACTCTTTGGAATGATGTATGATTATTATCCTCAAGATATTTCTTAATGATTATCTTGGAAATAACACATAATTTTGTGATCATTAAATTTCTATTAAAACATTAAATTTATTTTAATAATTTTTCTATGTAAATTCCCTTTCATATCCATATTTTTATTTGATGGATATTATTATTTCATAAACCCTATATCATTTTACACAAGGTGTTCACTTTGATTTTAATTTGATTAACTCAGAAATTATAGATAAATCAATATTTTTTATTCAATATTGATGTTTTATAAGAAATATTATCAATTGATTAAATTTATTATTTTATGTGATGAATTATTTTGACATGTAATGATGAGTAGAGACAGAAAATTAGATATCTCATCGATGCATTGATAGCTTGTCATGAGACAACTAAGTTTTCCAAATTAAATATGTTTCTACCAATAGTTTTAAATGGTCTGGAGGTTGGATCTTGATAGTATAAGTCCTCAAGTTCCATAGACATTATGTAAAATAATTAAATATTTTATTCATTGATATTTTAGTTATCATTGTTATTATACATAATATTTTTCATCTACATATCTATATATGAATTCTATTCTCAATTTATTGATTAAGTGTAATGCGTTTCAGTTTAATCCTTGTCCATATTTATTATACCATACCTAATTATTTGAATTTCGTGCGATATCAGTTATTTACCTTTCCATGTTGGTTTTTTTCATTTATTCCTTATTTAATTTTCTTTACTATTCATTACTGAGAATTTGATATCACCCTTTTTGGGTTTACATTCCCTTGGATGTGAAGAGAAATCCCTTAAATGAGTTTCAAGGATGATATTTATTTAATTTTATGGGTATCATATATTTATTCTAAATTTCCAAGAATTATAGTTGGTTGGCCTTTCTGGATTTGACTCATTTTAAACATGAAAATGTAATAAAACAAAGCACTGACTCTTGGATTTTGGTGTCGGGGCATTATAGTTGGTATCAAATGAAATTCAATTAATAACCTTGAGAACTAGATTTAGGAAAATATATATTATAGAACATTTCCCTATGGTATTAATCAAGAATAAGTATAGAAGAACATCGTTGAGTTTGATTAAGGTATAGATGTTGTGGGTGTTCCTAGAAATAAATATCTCTCTAGATACAAAAAAGTGGGCATGGTTCTCGGACACATGTATATAAGAGTATAAAATCTCACAATGTGTGTCAGGCCTAAGTCGGTGTAAGCTAGTACATGACAATGGGCCTTATTACATGACTGATTTTACCCTCCTATGGGATACACTTAGGATAATTCACATCCTATTTACAAAAAAATTATGAATTATTTAAATTGATAATGATAATGAATTACCAAGCTTAAACATGAGGTGTCTCAAGATTGAAAATAATTTATCAATATTTAAACATCCTAAAAATGATTAGATGGGTTTTAGAATATTATAATTGATTTCCACAATATGATTTTTTAAGAACTTCCATCTTCTAATCATTAAAATTTAGACCAATAAGGAACCAATGTTGAAATAAATAGATGATGTTTTAAAGTATTATGGTTATATTGGAAAACATTATTTAAATTATATTTAGTTACTAACTGCATTTTAATAATTTCCAGCATATTTAGTTTTGGAAATTATATTAATATGGTTTTATAAAAGGAGAAAATATATTATGGGTGACAACCAATAAATTATGGAACGGCCGTGGATCTTGCACCCATGGCCAAAGGATGATAATTGTTTCATGTGAACCACTAATAAACATAATTTCCTCATTAATATGTCATTTTTTAGTTGATTTTTTTTCCAAAAAAATATGATTAATGATCCAGTAGTGTATCTTTTTACAATTTAGTGATTAATTAACTAGACATATTGAATTTGGAGAATGTTTAGAGATAAATAATTATATTTTTCACTCATTAAAGGGAATTATGACCCATTAAAAGTGTATATTAGTGCTTCAAGATTCAATATTACTGTTTTATATTCATTTCATGGGATAATGGGTTGAATTATAATTTAATAAATGTTCAAAAAGTACATGGAATTATTCGTATGAAATTAAAACACATCCAGTTAATTTCTTAATATGTATAGGTAGTAAAATTATTTCTTAGCATTAGGAAAAGGATCTGAAAAAATGTTGTTGTAGTCCCTATTTTTTTGAACTGATGGTCTTTAAAATCATTAATGATTTAGGGATTTGGGGCCCTCGACATTCTATTGATTATTCAGTAGTTTTTTATTAGTGACCTCAATCAATCCCTATAAATATTTATACTTTTTCATGAAGTACGTATCTCAACTTTCCACTATTATTCTCATACTTAGAGATGTAGTGATATATTATTCCATGTGACCTTTATAATTCCCATTCTCTATTTTCTAGAGGATTTCTTATGAACCGATCTCTTGATGATGGATTTAAAATATTGAAAACATCAAACAATCAATCACCAATAATGAGTTTCAATTACGATGATGCAATTTATTTATTGTGGGGAGAATGAAAGACCCTAAAAATATAATGTTGTAACATCATATTCAATAGCATGTATGAAATGCAATAACAAGAGCATAAGGAAATATAATATCCTGAATATTTATAATATATTTAATATTTTAAATAAACTCAATATATTGTATATCATGCAGTATACATGACACTGAGTTATCAAACATCACACACATTAATGAGTTTCTTCGATGGCATGTGTTACTTACAATATTGAGTTTCACCAAAAAAAGTATATTTTTAAAATATTATTATTTAATATAATAATATTTAAAATAGCTATCAAATTAGTAGTTTTGAATTGGATTAAATAACTTATCAAAATATATGGTTCACCCAAATATGAAATGAATTGATTTGTTAAAAATAAGTTAGAAATGAATATTAGAACCAATTGAATATAAAGGGATTGTTTTTATTGAAAACTATTTTAATGCTAACAAAGGTGTTTTAAACAAAAAAATTAAATTAATTACAATTATTGAGTGATATTAATATAACATATAAAAATATATTATATTCAATAATTTTTTTTTATATTTATATAATAGACTTGATATGTATAAGATAATAATATACCCAATATGACACATAAAGACTTATATTTGTATTAGGGTACTTTTAACACATTTTAATGGAGAATGTATTTTAATATTTTTTTTACTTTTATAAATATATTTTTTCAAAATAAAATTCATTATTAAAAAAAATTAAAAATAGGTCTGTGTGAATTTTTTATGTTTTCTATTAATTTTCATTTTTTAGGGAATAGAGAAAATAAAAGAATTTTAGTTTGAATCTTCTTTTTCAGCTAATTAATTTATAAGGATAAATAATATTTTAAACTAATTTTAATGTCATTTAGACAAATTATATATATATTAATATAATTTATGATATTTTAATTAATTTCACTTTGAAATTGAATATAAAACACATGAAACTTTTGGATTTTTTACATGAAAAACTCACATTTTCGTAATGTATGTGGGACTAAATTTAAATTATTGTCTTCCACATATGTGATTTTAATTTTTTAAAATGTATTATATATTTTGAATCGTAATATAATATAATTTACAATAAGGAAAACTTATATTTTTCACTAAAAATATTAGTGAATGTAATTAAAATTAATTACACCGATTATGTTGAAATTAAGTTTAATAAGGGGCTAAACCGTTATCTTAAGGGAATGAATCACCTAGAAACTTGTCCAAAATCAATTTTATTGACATATTTTGACCATATAATTTATTTTATTATATTTTATTATATTATTGGATCCACTGTTGATGGTAAAAACATGGGTGGGATTCCCTTTTCCAAAATTTAGCAGAGTAAAACACCTCCTCCACTATAAAAGGCCTCCTCTCCTCCCACATCCTTGTACCTCTCATGCCACTTTGTATCAAACAAGTTATTCAAAAATAGATCCTACAAATCCCTCCATTATTCCTATAATCCTCACCTTGTGAATAAATCCATCCAAGGAATCCCTTTGTTGCAAACCAAATGGAATTACACGATTAAGAAGCAACAAATTTACTCTTGATATTTAGCTTCATTTCCATTATCCACCCACTAAACTCTTATTATACCATGAATATATAACAAAACATAATAGTAAATGTACTGATATGTTTTTATGTTAATGATTCTATCTAAACTTATAAACACTTCAATCAAATGATTAACGAACTAATAGTTTATGTGTACATCGTACTACCACATCACGAAATGATGTTGTTCATTCTCCCTTTACCATCCCTCGTGGAGGAAATTATGATCTGAAATATATTTATATATGTTATATATATATATATTTATTATGTAATTATTTTATAACACATACCCTTATATATTCCATTTTGTGTAAATATGGTAACATCATTTGTGGAAGTGTGGTCTACCGCCCACTCAAAGTGATGTGATTAATTTACACTATATATGAAACGTATAAAGGATGGTGTTAGAAAAAACTAAGATATATGAAAAAAAATTATTGTGTAATTATAATATAAATATATATATTTTACATTTTATTCAATTAAAATAATAATGAATTGAAAGTAGCATTCATGCATACATACACCCAACCATCTCCATGATTGTAATGTTTGTTCACATTTCATAAAAATATTTAATGAATGGTTTTAAAAGTATAACTAATGTATAAATATGATAATTATGTCCTGATTATTATTAATTAGATGTTAATGTAATGTCTTATTTAAAAAATTTTGACTTACCAATATTGTATGATACACTTACCGAATATGATCAAAATACCCGATGTAAAAATAATTGTTTAGGTAGTTGTTGAAAATATTGTAATAATTGAATTAAAAGTAATAAAGAACATGAAAAGGTTATATAGAAATTAATTAATTAAATAATTTTATTATTCATGAATATAAATACACACATGACAAGTTAGACTCAATGTAAGGGATTTTGATCAAATTTACATTTCATATAGACTTATTTGTTTTTTTTTCACATTGTCACATTTATATGGTGTATATGCAATCATATTTAATGTTATATAATGAATCACATTATTTTAATGATATTATAAATTTCATTTATTTTTATTCCATCATAGAGATTATGATACAAATGTTTCAATGTGGTGTGGAAAACTTTGGAATATTTGCAGATTAATCTCCTCAAGAATGTTCTTAATGATTTTATATTCTATCTCACTACATTTTTTAATTTTATACATTATATTGAAAAATAAAATTTTATTTAACACATTTTTCAATTGAAATTTCTTTTAATATCCATAATTTCATATGATTGATATTATTATTTCCTAAACCATATATCATTTTACATACAATGTTTACATAAAAAGTTATTTGGTTAACTAGGGAATCATTGACCAATCAATATCTTTTATTCAATATTTTTTATAAGGCATATTTTCTATTTATTAAATTGAAAATTTTTATTTGAGTAATTATTTGGACATACAATGATAGGTGGATACTAGACATCATATAGATCGTTGACACATAGATAGGTTCACATGAAACAATTAAGTTGAAAAAATTAAACAAGTGTCTACCTCTAGTTTTAAAATGTATAGAGGGTAAATAATTAATGCATAGTTTATCATGTTACTTATACCTAACTCCCAATAATTAATCACTTCATTCATAGATATATCATATATCATTGTTATTTTCTTTGTGATTTTTCTTTGACATAATGGACGAATTCTATTATCATTTGATTGATTAAGTGGTTTGTTTTTTAATTTATTAAATTTCGACATTGATTATACCATACCTATTTTGTTGAATGAAATGCTATATTAGTTATTAGAAATAAAACCAATATTTTTATTAATATAATTTTATAGTATTTAATGCATAATCTAATTTATATCCATTTTTGGCATATTTACAAATATAATATTTTAAAAAAACCTTAAATATTAAAATAAAAGATTTAATAATTAAGTCAAGGTTAATTTTATATATTTTAATATCATGTTTATTGTTTTAATGAATAATGAAAAGTTCTAAAAAAAATTTCAAAATGTTTTTCCCTATAATTTATTTATTTGGTTAAATAATATTTTAAATTAGAATAAATAGATTAATTGGACCAATTTTCTATCAATTGGGCCAATTTTTTTCATTTTAATCAATTTATATTTGAAATTTAATATACTAAATAACTATGATTTGATCCTTTTTACTCAAAAATACCAGATGTTTTATCTTGTCTATGGGAATAATTTTATTTAAATTTTGACACATATTGTAACATCTGATATAATTATTGATTAATAAATTTTCATATCTATTAATATTTATAAAATAGAGATTAATTTTACTTAAAACGGTATTCTATGTCCCAGATCATACCTGACATGTTATAATGAGTTTCTCTGAAATATTATGTTTCACACAATATTGAGATATACATGAAAAATATTTCATTATTAATACTATTATTTTAAATTTATGTTTCCAAATATTCATTGTATTTTCAAGAATGAATAGAGATAACTATATTATGTTTAAATTTTTTTATAAAATGTTTTTACTTTCACCTAATAGCTTTTATATTCTTAAATAGGAATTGTTCCAATTTTAAGAATAAAATACTCTAATATTATTTTAATAGGCAGTTTTACCACCTTTTGATAGAGAACACTTTTTAAATATAGTTTTTTTCATTTTAACAAGTTCTATTGGAAAAAATAAATTTCTAATTTGGATGCGGGACATCAAAATTTACCTTGGTTAAAATTTTTGTAATTTTCGGATAAAATTCATATTTTAATGAATAATGAAATATAATGCATTTTGATTCAAAACATACTTTTTTATAATTTATTTATTTTATTAGATTTCCATTGGAATTGATTTTATATTTAATTTATATTATGTTTTTATCATATAATTCAAATCTGGTCATTGGAAGTAATTTGACACTAATATTTGATATAAACACATGTTAATCTTTTTATGGTTTTTACTTCTTCAAAACCCGTTTTTTCATTAAGACAACAAGAATAATTTTAAATTTAATTTTTCAACATATGTGAATTTATTTTGAAAATAAAAACATACATTAATTTAATCACTATAAAAAATATTGTTGAATAAGATCAAAATAATTTTTGGTGAATAGTAACATTAGTATTTTATTTACCACAGTTAGAAGGATAATCATTCAAATAAGGGTACAAATTACATTATAATAATACAAAAATACTCTAACACTTATCCAAATCTTATTGGATGAGATATGGATTACTAAGAAAACCCTTGGGATGAATATATGGCCTTTTTAAGCCAATTGGGTGTTACTATGACTTTTATAACATTTAATTTAATGTAAAGACAAAAAATTATCATAAACAAAACTCTTATTAGAAAACCAATATTAATATGGGATTATACAAGTGATATATTTGACTATAAATTATAATTATAAAGTTAGAAATATTATTTATATCATGGTATTTTGTTTTGACTTTTCAGATAATAAATAATTAAATTTAATTATGACATAATAATAATTTAATAATTTTCTTATTAATTATGGAGTCAAATAAATTATATTTTAAATATTAAAATAAATACTATTATAAACAATTTTTGACATCGATGAATTGTCAAGGTAAATATGACATATTATAAGACTATTAAATGGGTTTTTTTGATGTTATCTCTCTGTTTGTACATTATTTAAATTCAATAAAATGAATAGTGTAAAAATTGATATCATTGATATTTTATAAAACTAATAATTTATTAAATTATTAAAAAATACTAAAAATATTTTAAAATTAAAAAGTGATTATGATAATTTATACAATCTCATTTGGAGTACAATTAATTAAAATTTACCCAATATAACTAAAATATATAGCCACTTAATATTTAAAATGTGGTTACAAAAATTAAAAATAAAAGAGAATAATTATGGTTAAACTGAAAAGATAAGGTTTAAAATAAAATAAATACATATTTAAAAATTATTGGAGGAGAGGATTTCAAAAAATCCTCATATTATCTTATCCATATCCTTAGCTGGAGTCATTTGGATTAAAAAATTAATTCAGAATGGTTTTGCACCAAAGAAATAGGGCTGCTATGCTAGGATGACATCGAGAGGAAAACAGATTCCAAATCAGCAACCTAAGATTGTCAAAATCAGAAAAATAAATTTTCTTATAGTTATGGATTAGTTGGATTATACTATAATTTCCGGGGGTGTGCATGCATGATATCAAACAGATCATCCATAGAGGAACATGTTAGTAATAGATCATTTCATGAGTCAACATCCTCCATTACTCAAAGGATTATCTTGCCCCATTCTACCTGAAGGGTGGATTAAAGCACTAGAAAATATTTTCAGTTTCATGGGGTCTTCAGACAATCAAAATGTTAGTCTTCATGTTTAACATTTTGAAGGTGATTCCAATTATTATTGGTCGATGGTTAAGAATATCAGAGATAGCTAGGAGCTCGATTATATGAATTTGGATAAATTATAAGTTATGTTTATTGAGAAATATTTTTCTAAGGTAGTTAAAATTATGATGGAAAACCAATTCTTATAATTGAGGAATGATGTGGACATAGTGGCCACATATGAAGAGAAATTTAATTGAATGGAATTGTACACACCAAATCTTATTCAAGATCTTGATAGTAAAATTATTCGTTTTTACTAAAGATTAAATCCAAAGTATCAAAGTGTGATGACTTATCATGAGTTAGAATATTACAAAAATATTTTTTTATGTGTAGAGAATTTGGAAATATAATTTTCTATTTATTATGTGTCCTTTGAAAATCAACCTAATAAGTGGCCTTGGTGCTAGGATAAAGGGAACAATTCTTCAATAAAGACTGATGGAAGGAAAATTAGGTTTATAGTTTGTTAAAATTTTGGTCAAAACAAAACTAGGGAAGGAATTTTGAATGCTTTTAAGTGCTTATGATGTGGAAATATGGGACATAAGAATCACACTTTCCCATAAAAATATCATGATAGTGGTATGAAAAAAATATTATTTGCTATTAGAAAAAAGTTTTAAGTGCAATGAGAAGAGTCATTATGAAAATTAGCGTGTGGTGAATAACTCGAATGAAGGGAAGTAGTTAGGCTATAAGAATAAGTGTGTTATGAAATACTTTTAATCATCTTTAGAAGATGTAGGAATATATAATTAATTGGTATCAAGTGCATTGATTGTTTATTTAGATTATTCCATTTTTTTGTTTGATTCAAGGTCTATAAAATCTTTCATTTATAAGAATTCTTCTATAAAATTCAGAATTCTACCTCAAGAAATGAATCTTAAAATTATAGTAAAAAACAAATAGAGGAATTTTTTAGGCCAAAAGAAATTATAAGAATATTCATATCTTTTTTTGTGGAAAAAATTTACCTCCAAACCTTGTTTTTTACCTCCAATACAGTTTTCTGTAATTCTGGGTTTGGATTGGCTTTCTGTTTACCATTATCTCATGGATTACAGATCTAAAAAAGTTTATTTTTAGAAATAATTTCATTTTTTGTATAATAATGAACTGTTACCATCGATAACATATCAAGAATCTCAAAAACTATGGAAATATGGTATTGAATGTTATCATGAACATATTTTTAAAAATAAATAAACTATTCAGATTAATGATGTACCTATGTTAAATGAGTATCATGATGTATTTTGTGGTGAGTTTCCTGGTACTATAACTGATTAGGAATTTGAATTTACTCTTGACTTGGTTCCTGATTCTAACCCAATTTCATTACCCCCTTATCGGATGGATGATATTTAAATTTTAGAGTTAAAGAATAAATTGCACGATTTATTAGATAAAGGTTTCATTTGACCTAGCACATCACCGTGTGGTTCTCTTATCTTGTGTTATCAAAAGAAATATGGTTGAATAAAATATTGCATTGGTTATTTATCCTTTAATAACATCACTTTAAAGAACAAGTATCTCATGCCTTATATCGATGATTTGATTGATTAGGTGTAGGTAGCCAAATATTTTTGAAGGTCGGCATGCCGCCGAGGTACCATTTGTTGAATTTGAAAGACGTAGACATTCCAAAGACCACATTTCATACTGGATATGTCAATTCATAATTTTTAGTTATGGAATTTTTGTTAATTAATGAACATAATGTATTCATGGATATTTGAAATAGAATATTTCATGTGTTCATGGATAAGTTTTGTTGATGTGTTTATTAATGATATTTTGGTATATTCTAAATGTAAATGGAAGTATGAAATTAATTTAATAGTTGTTGGAAAAACTATAAAATAAATTAATTTGTATGATATATTTAGGAAGTGTGTGTTTTGGTAAATACAAATTTCATTTCACGGTTACATTGTTCTTAAATATTGGTTAACTATTGAACTTGATATGAAAAGTTGTTGAAGAATGGCCAAGACCCAAAAATATAATCCAGATTAATATTTTTATTCATTTATAAGGTTATTATATGAGGTTTTTAGATAATTTTCTATGGTTATCTCGCCCACCGACTAAGTTAACCCAAAAATGTGTTAAGTTCATATGGACAAATGAATGTGATTAATGTTTTCATGAATTGAAAAAAAGAATGGGGAATGCTCTAGTTTTGTAACTTCCTTCCAAAAATGGTGAATTAGTTATCTTCAGTGATTCTTCGTTGAAAGGACTTGGTTGTGTCCTATTATAGAATGATAAGAAAATTTCTTATGCTTCACCTCAGTTGAAAACTCATGAGATAAATTACACTACACATGATTTGGAATTAGTTGTTATTGATTTTGCTTTAAATTTATTGAGGCATCATCTCTATAGAGTAAAATGTAAAATATATACTAACCAAAAACGTTTGAAGTATATATCCACGCAGAAAAATTGAACATGACACACAGAAGATTGTTGTATCTAATCAAGGATTAAGATTTCATGATTCATTACCATCTAAGAAAGGAAAAGAAAATGGATGATGGTTTAATTAATAAATGTAATTATATATTAACCATGTTATGTTTGGAACATAACACTTTGATTAATGATTTTATGAACATTCTCAAGAAAGGTATAGGTGTAAGAAATTACACTATTTTGTTTAAAGTTTTAGTGCAATAATCTATATCATACTGAATCAAGAAAGCACTGAATGAAGTTAATGAATTGTAGAAACACGAATAATTGGTTCAACAGGGTATGTAGATTGTAATTAACATTGATAAAGACTATGTTTTGAGGAATGGTAAGAGATTATGTGTTTTTTCTGATTCATAGTTGAAGAAAATGTTGTTATGTGAATCTCATAGTTGTTATTTTTTAGATTATCTTACTTGTACTAAGATGTACAGAGATATTCAAGAGTATTATTGGTGTGATGGAATAAAAATAGATATTCATAAATTTACTATAAATTTTTTGACTTATCAATAGGTAAAATCCGAGTGTTAGTTATTGAAAGGGATGCCTCATCCTTTTCTTGTACAAGAGTGGAAATGTGAAAATATATCCCTAGATTTCATAGTTAGACTACGTAAGACTTTTCAAGGTAACAATGTGATCTGGTTTATTGTTGATATTTTGAATTAATTTACTCATTTTCTTGTAATTATAGATACATTGTTTTTGGATCATTTTTTAGTTGTATCTTAAAGAGATAGTCTATTTACATGATGTTCCCCTCTCTATAGGATGTGATCATGATCCCAAGATCACTTCTAACTTTTAGAAAGACATTCAGAATTCAATGAGAACTAAATTAAATTTTAATGAATATTTTCATCCTCATCCAGATGGGTAGTAAGAAAAAGTAATTCATACCTTGGAGTATATTCTATGTTCGTTTTCAATGGATTACTAGGGAGGTTGGGATCATCATCTTTCCTTGGTTGAGTTTTCTTATAATAAAAATTTTCATTCTTGTATACAGATGGAACCATCTAAGGATTTATATGGAATGCAGTGTCAAACTCCATATTTTTGGGATGAAGTAGGTGAAAGAAAGTTGATTGGACCATAATATTTTCAAGATATGACATAAAAAGATCAGTTTATTCAAAAACACTTGAGGATAACAGAGATCATGAATAAAAGTTATGCAGATAACAGGAGGAAGGTCCTTTCTTTTGAGTTAAGTGATCATGTATTTTTCAATTTTTCACCATGGAAAAGTGTGATTCATTTTGGTAATAATGGAATGTTGATTCTATGGTTTATTAGACACTAGGAAAACCTGGATGATGTTGAATCATTTGCCTATAGAGTGTCTTTACCTCTGAGTTTATCCCAAGTACAAATTTTTTTTTGATTATTCAATGTTGGGAAAGTATTTGTTGGATCCATCTCATGTTTTGAGTCCAGGTGTTATGAGGAATTTCTAGTCCAGATTCTTGAACATAGAGATCAAGTGTTGTGGAATAATTTGATTCATCAGGTTAAGGTTTTATGAAAAAACCATATTATTTAAGAGAGAACATGGGAATCTGAAAATTCTATGAAGGAGAAATACCCCCACATATTTGATAAGTGAATAAATTTATGAGAAAACAATTTCCAAAAGTATGGAAGGATGGAACATCCAAGTCAATTATTGAATAATAAATTTTTATATCTATTAATATTTATTAATTATATATGAATTTTACGTAAAAATGGACATTATTTCCGATAGCATACCTGACACTCATCAACGTGTTTATCTGAAATATTATATTGCACACAAGATTGAGATATAACAAAAAAACATAATTAATATGATTATTTAAAATGATATTTATCACGTTGAAATTGTATTGGCAGAAATTAATATATAAGTATATTATGTATAAACATTTTTATTAAATTTTTTTACTTTCTTCGAATAACTATTAGAGGCTTAAAATGGAAATAAATCCAATTAATCATCAAAATACTCTACTATTTTTTTAAAAGGTAGTTTTACAACATTTTTATAGAGAACCATGTTTAAATATAGTTTTTTTCACTTTTATATGTAATATTTGAAAAAATAAAATTCTTCTTTAGAAGTGGGACATTAATGTTTACCATTGTTAAAATGTTGCTATTTTTCATATAAATTTAATATTTTAAAGAATAGTGAATAACATTGCATTTTAATTTAAAACTTCATTTTCTTCTAATCAATTTTTATAGTTAGATAATAATTTGAATTTATTTTAATGAATATGTAGATTTTTTTATCATTTAATCAAATTTTGATCATTAGAAGTAATTTTAGGTTGAACTTTGATATAAACACATGTCATCCTTTTAAGGATTTTTACTTTTTAAAACCCCGTTTTCTCATTGGAAATGAGATTATTTTTAAATTTAAATTTACCAGTTATGTGAATTGAATTTTAAAAAATTAACATATATTATTTTAATCAGTATTAAAAATTTTACTTAACATGATAAAAATAATTATTTGTGTATAGTGAAATTAGTATTTTATTTACCACAGCTAAAGGGTACATCTATTAAATAAGGGTAAACATGATATAATAATTATATAAAAATACCCTAAAACTTGTCTGTTGGACTCCTTATATATTAATCCTATTTTAATGATCACAAAACCTACTAAACCAAGTTAAATCCTATAAATTATATCACAATCATGTGTATTCATGTGTAATATGGTTTAAATAGTCTCATGATTTAAGAAGTTCCATTCATGATCTTAATTTCCCAACATTCAATTTACTTACATTATAAAATCTTTGATCTACTCTCGTAATACCTTCTTTGATAAATGATTTTGTCGAATCCTTTCTATTATCAAAATTACTTATGTCTGAACATGGTTACATTGAAAATACTAAGACACCATGAGTCTGCCACTGGTTATGTCTTTCTGGCACCATGAAGTAGGCACCGTGAAGCAGACACCGTGAAGCCGACACCGTGAAGCAGACACCGTGAAGCAGACACCATGAAGCAGACACTGTGACCATGAGACACTGTGACCACGAGACATCGTGACCATGAGACACCGTGTCCATGAGACACCTTTACCATGAGACACCTTAACCATGAGACACCATGACCATGAGACATCATGAAAACAAGAATCCATGATAAATATAGACACATGTGAAGGAGACACCATTTCCATGACCTATTGCGACACCATTTCCTAAACTATTTTTTCGTCTTTCAATTTAATGTCTAATGGTCATATTTAATGATTTTAAATGAAATGATATTATTAATGTTCATTTGTAGACATATCATCTAAAAGTACAATGTATGAGGTGTGGTATCCATGAAACCTCTCTTCTCTAACAGATTCATTCCAAGATAAAAGCGAATTGTGTCCAAGAATGAAGGAGTGTGATACTGAATAAAAAACAAGGCCACGAGAACAATAAAGAAGAACACTAGGAGAATTTAAAAAAGTAAGGATTGCCACATGCATGAAGCCTGACTCTACTAAAGAACATACATTGTACATAGGAATCCAGAGAACATATTCGCATTATCGAACCTCACAAAGAACACAAGCAAAATCATGAAACTATTTTTTACTAACGAGGACCCGAGATCTATATTTTCTTCATCTCAAGAAGTCCAGAGCAGTAAAGAATAACACTCAGAACATTTCTATATCCATATACATATTTATACTCTGTTGTTTATCTTTTTATTACCTTTCAAGCAGAGTGTGTACCTGTAAAACGACACATTGTGTCTCCCGCATCAAACCGAGGGATATAAGATATCCTTACTCAAGACTTCTTTTACTCTTGATACCAACTGATAATGGTGGAAGAGGTCCCTGTGTGTCCTGGTTATTTTGTACCCACGAAAACTATAAAAGTTGTCCCTATGTGACCTGGACAGTTTGTGTACTGTTGTTAACCCCGATTAAGGGTGTGGATCAAAGTTTATTTATATAAACTGATTTGTGGCAGGTGATCACCAAGTGGTGTGGATTAGGTCTCAGCTGAAGAATGAATGACTTGTTTCATTTCCGTTGTTCTACTTAAATTAGTTTTCTCTCTTTTATTGAAACACTTTATAATTAAGAAATCCCTAATTTGACTTTGATATCTAGTATTGGAAAGAAGTTATAACTAGCTTGATTTAATAAAATAACTTTAAAAGTAATATTAATAACACACATTATGATTACTGATAATTAATCAATCTTCTAAGAAGTTACTTATTCAGTCAAACTCTTATTACAGTATAACCTTAACTAATTGTGCTATATTTAATCTTTGGGGAAACCTTTTTAGAAATAATTTTAACAGAAATTTTTATATTTACTCAATTCACCCCTCCCCTATTGATTAATCTGGTCCAACCAACATTTGGTATCAGAAACTTTTTATTATGAATCTATTTAATCTTATTCAACTGATATTGTAGTTGTACTTTAAAGATCTGAAATTTCTATTTATTATAAAGTTGAATCTCTTTTAAAGTAATACCTTCTTATGGATAATTTATTGGTAGGTACTGCAACCAACAGACCACCATTTTTTAATGGAACCAATTATGCTCAATGGAAAATTAAAATTAAAATTAATTTTGAGAGTATGAGTATTGAAATTTGGTCATCCATTATAGATGAATACAGAATTTCTTCTACTAATAGAATCAAATGGGATGAATAGACCAAAACTGCCTACAATAACAACTGCAAAGCTATGAATGCTTTATACTACTCCTTAGAATTTGAATAGTTTAAACGAATTTTTTCTTGTAATACTACCCATGAAATTTGGGATACCCTGTTTGTCTCAAAGGAAGGAACATCTAGTGTAAAAAAAATAAGTCTTAATACTAACACTATAAAATATGATAACTTTATAATGAAACCTAATAAGCTTATTTATGACATGTATCTTAGGTTCAATGAGATTATAAACACAATGATTTCTCTGGGAAGAGAAGTCACTACTAAGAAATAGATCAAGAGAATCCTTATATGTCTACATGACAGATGTAGGGGAACCTCTGTCTCTATTTGAGAATCAGTTGACATCAGCAAACTACTTGTAAAAGAACTCATTGGGAAACTGATGATGTATGAAGAAGTGCTCAAAGTCAACAAGTAAGAGGAGGATGAACCAAAGAGGAAATATGTTGCATTCAACACCACAACCTCTAAGTAAAAAAGACAAAGGTAAACTCACATATTCTATAGAAAGCTCCACCAGTGAACAATCATCATCTGGTAGTGATGAAGAGATGGATCCACAAGCTAGAAGATTAAAAAAATTTTACAAAGAGAAGAACTTTTCTAGAAATCCTAACTTCAAGGGAAAATATGACCAAAAAGGAAACTAGGAGAAGGACTGGAAAAGAAATTACAAGACTAATGAAATTTTCTTCTATGAATGTTAGCGCAAAGGACATATAAAGGCTGACTGTCCAAATCTCAAGTACAAAAAGAAATATGAGGAAAAATATAGGAGGTACGAAAAGGCAATGAAAGAAACCTTGAGTGATTTTGAGGAATGTTCCAGCGACGTAGAGATATCACATGATGAGCAGGCTAAAAAACCCAATATGTGATTTATGAAAAACACATACGTGGTAAAACTGGACTCTTCTATACATAAATCATATTATTCGGAAGATGAAAGTGACTTTGAAAAAATGAACAATGAAGAAATGTTGGAATACTGTAACATGATTGATAAAACATGAAATGAACTAAAATACAAATATAAATCATTAAATAAACAACATTCTCTTACCGTGAATATTAAATATGAGTTCACAACTAAAAAGGATAAAAATGCTCACTTGCTCAAAGAAAAAAATTAATTAAAAATGTTTAATTACAAATTAAAGAGTGACCTAGAAAAGTTTACTAATGGGAAAAATACCCTTACCAAAATGATAGGAAAATCAATTGGCCTGAAATACCACCGTAGCATTGGTTATCGACCTGGTAAAAGAAACCTTGGTAGAACCAATTTTCTTTCAAAATCTTGGACATACTGTTTTACTCCAACTTCTGGAATCAAATAAACTAATTCAATCCATGATACATATTCTACTGTTTCATGTTTTTTTGGACCAAATACCATTTATTTTTAAAATATTTTATATAATGATTATAAGAAACCTATAAGGAAAATATGGGTTCTTAAAGCACTTATTACTAATATTACTGGACCCAAACAAGTATAGGTACCAAAATCCATTTTTGCTTAATCTTTTTGAAGGAAAGCTGCTTAAAGATCTCCTGGAAGAGTCTATGGTACTTGGATATTAGATGTTCAAGGCACATGACAAGAGGCTAATCATGCTTCAAGAACCTGATATAATTAGATGGAGGAAAAGTCACAATTGGTGACAATGTCAAGGGAAAGATTATTGGCCTTGGCCAAATTGGTAACTCTAACTCAGTTTTAATTTCTAAAGTATTGTTAGTTGATGGTTAAATATATAATCTGCTTAGTATCTCACAATTATGTGATGATGTATTTCTTGTTATATATGAAAATGATGCTTGTAATGTCTTTAATTCTAAAAACAAATTTGTATTTCTTTCATTAAGAAATGAAAATGTTTATTCTGTTAATTTAGATTCTTTAGCTTCTCAAAATGCTTCATCTTTAAGTGTGTTTCATAAAGAATCTTGGCTCTGTCATAGCAGACTAGGACACTGTAATGTTCACTCTCTTAGAATGATAACAAGAAAAATCATTGTTAAAGACTTACCCAAACTGTAGTTTTCAAATGAAAAAGTGTGTAATCCATGTCAAAAGGGAAAAAACACAATGTTTCCATCAAACCAAAGAATGAAGTGTCAACTTCTCAAACTCTCAAACTAGTTCACATGGATTTTTTTGGACTATCAAGAATTTCTAGTTTAAATGGGAAGCACTATTTTTATGTTCTTGTAGAATACTTTTCTAGATATACTTGTACCTTTTAATGGCTCACAATAGTTAAGCATGTACTTATTTTATTAAATATGCCATGTCTGTAGAAAATCTCAGTGGAGTTAGAATTAAATCATTAAGAAGTGATCATGTCCGTGAGTTTAAAAATCAAGAGTTTGAATCCTTTTTCTCACAAAATGGTTATAGTCACAATTTCTCTACCCCTAGAACACGTCAACAGAATGGAGTTGTAGAGAGAAGAAATAGGACCCTATAAGAGATTTCTAGAGCAATGCTTAGTGAATACGACCTACCTATTTTTTTTGGCTGAAGCTGTCAATACAGTGTGCTACAAAATCAATAGAGTGTTGATCAGACCTATTCCTAAGAGAACTCTTTACGAATTATAGGACAAAAGAGAACCAAAAGTTAGATACATCAACGCTTTTGGTTGAAAAGTCTATATTCATAATACCAAAGACAATCTTGACAAATTCGCACCCAAAAATGATGAAGGTATATTTTTAGGATATTCCATGTCCAGTAAAGCCTGTAGAGTGTTTAATAAAATAACTAAATGTGAAGAAGAATCTGTTTATGTCAAATTTCATGAAATAGACCCACATGTGCCTAAAACCATCAATGATAATATAGAGGATGATGTATCAAATTTTAACGTAAATTCAAAATCCTCAAATTCTTCTGTGAAAGAATATGTGAAAACTTCTAACTCTGTAAATTTCTTAGAATCAAGTCACAATGAACCTGAATCTGTTGATGAACTTGAAATCACGCGTCCCTCTTTTTCAATAACTATTAGAACTCTTAAGAACCATCCCTTAGATGATGTTGTAGGAGACTTAGACAATGGAACTCAAACTAGAGAATCTCCTAGAAATCTGGTGGAACATCAAGTCTTCTTTTCACAACTTGAACCTAAAAACATTAATGATGCTATCAATGATGAATTTTAGGTGATGGGTATGCAAGAAGAACTTAATCAGTTTGAAAGAAACATGGTTTGGAAACTTTTTTAATGACCCAAGGAGACATTTACCATAGGCACCAAGTGAGTGTTTAGAAATAAGGTAGATGATTCTAGTTACATAGTTAGAAACAACACTAGATTAGTCACACAAGGCTATAGTCAAGAAGAATGAATTAAATATGAGGAGTTCTTTGCACCAGTAGCCATACTTGAAGCCATCATAATCCTTCTTACTTATGCTTCACATCTGAATATCAAACTATATCAAATAGTTGTTAAGAGTTCATCATTAAATGGGTATATATATGAGGATGTTTTTTTGAAAAACCCCTTGGATTTACAAACCCCCATTTTACAAATCATATTTTTAAACTATCAAAAGATTTATTTGGTTTAATGCATGCTCCAAGAGCTAGGTATGCTAGATTGAGTACTTTTCTTATTTACAATGGGTTTTCAAAAGAAATAGCTGATCCTACCCTTTTTATAAAATGAATTTCTAATGATGTTTTAGTTGTTCGAATCTATGTAGATGTCATTATTTTTGGATCTTTGAAGAATTATTTAGGGGTTGATTTTTCTGAAATGATGCAAAACGCATTTGAAATGAGTTTAGTGGGTGAACTAAAATTCATTATTTGATTTCAAATCTTCCAAAATAATGATGGAATTGTTTTAACTAAATGTAAATATACAAGAGAGATTATAAAACGTTTTGGATTGGACAGCACTAAATTTAGTGACACTCCCCTGAGTACCACATGTAAGATGGATCTTGGTAAAGATAGAAAATCAGTTGATTAATCCACTCATAGAGGAATGATTGGATGTTTACTCTACTTAATTTCCCATTCATCTAGGCATTATGTTTAGTGTGTGTATGTGCGCTCATTTTCAATCAAATCCTATGGAATCTCATTTAAATGATGTAAATAGAATTTTCAAATACCTCAAGCATTCACCTAATCTGGGACTATTTTATCCTAAAAAACAATAATTTGAATTAGTTTGTTATTGGGATGCTGACTTTGGTGGCTGTAAGTTAGATAGAAAAATCACCTATGGATCATGTCACCTTTTAGGCATGCCACTTGTTTCATGGTGCATTAAGAAACAAAATTATGTTGCATTATATACTGCAGAAGTTGAATACATAGCTGCTAGCAGTTATTGTGCACAAATTTTGTTGATGAAACACACATTACTAGATTATGGATATAAATTCAGACATGTACCTATAAACTGTGACAACACAAGTGCTATTAAAATCTCTAAAAATATTGTTTCACATTCTAGGACAAATCATATTGATGTAAGACATCACTTTTTGATAGATCATAATAAAAAAGGTGATATCACCTTGAAATTCATTGGTACTGAATATCATCTTGCTGATATATTCACCAAACCAATAAATTATGAGAGAATAGACTACATCATAAATGATCTACAAATGATAAATCTCAAATAGATATCTAACTTTTTACTGTTTCATATCCTACTGTTCAGTATCTTACTATTTCAAGTTTACTGTCTCACAGTTAGTATTTTGTGATTACTATCTAACAGTTATTGTCTCACCGTAACGTGCATTTTCTGTATCACCGTAATGACCAGACACAGTCTCACCATAATGTGCACTTACTGTCTCACCGTAAAATTTTTTATGATTTTTTTAAAAACCCGTGTTGCGGTAATTATCCTTTTCTCCTTTTTTTTGTTACCCCAAACTTTTACTTTTGTGATATTTAGTATTCCTAAATGATAAAATAAAGAAATTATCTCTCGATTCGTTAATAATGGTTTCTTCTAATTACTCATATTGAACCATTGTTCATCCATGCAACCCTTATCTCTATCGAACCTTTAATGAATGCCAAGAATGAAACATCCTTCATCGTCGACACCTGAGAAGCACAGCTCTAAGAAGAAGAAGATTACACATAATCTAACAACTGAAGGACCTTTAAATCTGAATCTGGTAAACCATGTTGTCGTAACTGAGAAAGAGATTTTCCAAAAATGGCTTCTGTCTAGTATGTCTATATTATTGAAAGTGTTAGAACAACAAGGCTGGATAGAGTGGTTCTCGAAGGAAGATAGACCCATCTACCCTAAGTTAGTGGATCTTTTTTACTAGTATGTACATTTCTCTTTTGATTGTAGTTATAGTTATGTTATATGAAGCCGATTCAATGTCCAGAGATTCTCATTCTCTTCAAGGTTATGGGATGAATTCCTTAGGATACCTCACGAAGGAATCTGTGAGGATTACCAGAAAGGACTTCCGCCTTCAACCGAATTCTTTGATTTAGAAGATGATCTGAAGGCCTTAACTAGAAATGGAACCCATAGGAGAGCCATTGCTGATGAACTAGATAGAGAATCAATGTTCCACTTCATGTTTATTCAAAATCTGGTTAGTCCTAGAAAAGGTGATTTTGCTATTTTAAAATATCAAGATGTGTTTTTGATCCACCTTATGAAAAATGGGAAAAATATCAACATGTGAAAGTATATCATTCATCATTTGTGTGAGCTAATCATAGTCATATCTATGTCAATTTCCCTATTTTACTCTCGGCTATTCTCATCCATGATTTTTTCCAAAGGTATGGTTGGACCTAATGAGGAAGTGATTAAGGATTGTGAATTCTGTCTCTCAAAAGCCACTATCAAAATAATGGAAATAAACTGGAATCCTTGGGAAAAGTAATGGGTGGAAGACGATGATAGAATTTAGGAGAAAATCAATCCAGTGGAATATCCATCAAGACCAAGAAATATTTCTGCCCCTGGTTTGGAACCAGATGAGGTTGTTCAGTATTCTGAAGAAGATGAAAAAATGGCTGAAGTGCCACCTAGGGAAGCTGTTATTTTTGAGGAAGACCGGACTACTATTCCTCATGAAGTTCTTGAAGTAGAAGTCCATGATCCTAAAGAAGTTGGTAATATGGTAACTCAACCCCAGGCTGAAATAGAATCAGTTTTCAAAGAACCTAAAAAGCATTCCATGGACGAGCCTACAGTAGAAGAGCTTATAGTGGAAGGGCAAGTTGTTATGAAAGAAAACAATCTCGAAGAACTCCAAGTGGAACAATCTGTTCCTGAAATCTTCCATTTGGTAGAAGAATGAATGGAGCTATCTTTTTAGCTATCTAGAAAGTAAATGAGTGTGGAACTTAGAGCCGAGTGTGTGGAATTAGACCGAGACCCTAAGCCTCTCAGTCTTGAGAAATAGGTATCTTTTTAGGGGGAGAAAACCGCAAATCTCAAGTCTATTGAAACTTCACATCAGACATAGTCCAGTCCTTTAGACACTCTGTATATGTTTCCCAGTTTTGATGACGGGGATGACTCTTAGCAGGTTACAACAACCGAACATGATATTTCCCCAATATTCTAGTTGAAATCAGTCTCCAATATTGCACCTGAGAAGGAACATGTGCCTTCACTAGTACTTATTTTTGAACCTTTATCTAAACAACCATCTTTGGTGAATAAGGATTATCTAAAACAATTTAGTGCTACCCTCTTTTCTAGAGTTGTGAAACTCATGAATACCTAACCTCTTCCTATGACCAATTCAATTGAGAGATATGACTCACTATTTTAGGAAAAGATAATTTGGAAAATACAACCTAAAATTCTTCATGAGATTCAAGAAGTAAGAGTTGAAAATAATCTACTCAGTAATGAAGTGAAGACCGTAAGAAGTATGGTTGAAGACATGAAGAGAGCGCTGCATTCGAGATCTGAGCCTGTTTATCCTCCTGTAGAACCTTCTATTACTCAAATCCCACAGGTTTTTGTGTCTAACATTCAACATTATTTAGCTTACATAGATGAAAAGATCACTAAAAGGAATAAACAAATTGTGAAGAAAATGAGAGAGTGTGTTTCCAATCTTAATAAACTCACTAATGAGTATACATGGTGTCTTCAAAAGGTGTTGAATCAACTCAAATCTTTGACCATAGCTGTTAATGCCTCTAAAGCATCTGGTCAATCCTCTAAACCCTCCTTGGACAGTGATCTTCTCAGAACTGTAGTCAATGAAGAGCTTCAAAATGTACTCGGTGTTTTAAATACAGATTCTCTATCTGATGTTGTCAAGAAAAATTATAGAGTTATTGACCTAGTTTAAATCCACTAAAAAATTTCTAATGTTGATCAACAATAGATTTCCAAGAAAGTAGGTTTCTACTTCAACAAAATCTTCTACAAGACCGATATGACAAATCATTTCATGTATCTAGTATAAAATATTAAGATTCCTCCTACGACTCAAGCTTTGAAGACCCAAGTACAAAAGCTTAGAGAGTTTAATCGATTCATAGAAATGTTTATAGAGAACATGGATGACTTTGAGAAATCCTTGTAGTATGGTAGAGAGATCATTACAGATTTTATCAAACTTATGAGGCCCTATCTTCAGGTCCAGAGTACAGTCATTTTTGCTCCAATGGCTACACCTCAATGACCTGGGCTGCCTACTTTCACTTCTTTCCAAGCCTCCACCACTATGTCTGTTAGCCAAGAAATAAATCAGATCAGGCCTGTGATTCTTGATCAACAACTGCCGAGATCTTATACTGCTTCTACTTTGTCTCCATCAGTCTTTGACGGTCTTCTTTTACCCTCTTTATCTACCACCTCAATCCCTTCTTCTCCCTAGAACACTGCCCATATGGCTTCCACTTATGCTACTACTGTTAAAGGCAAAGAGAAGGCCCTCCCATGAATAAGAACATTGATTACTCCTTTTCATAGGAAGACTATTGGTTTTGTTTTTCTCTTTTATATTTTTATTGAACCTTACTTTCTATTAATGGAATGTGCACTTTTGACTTCTCTTATTCCATCTTCATGATAATCCCAAAAGGGGGAAAAATTTGTATGCCTTTTATCTCTATAGTTGAATCCAATATACACATTGACTGTACATGATTTGTGATCATCAAAAAGGGGGATATTGTTGAACTCCTCATATATTAATCAACTTTTAATGATCACAAATATTAATAAACCTAGTTATCTCCAGTAAATTATATCACAATCATGTGTATTCATGTGTATTGTTGTTTACGTAGTCTCATGATTTAAGAAGATCCATTTAATATCTTAATTGCTCTACATTCAGTTTACTTACATTATACTATCTTTGATCAACTCTCATGATACCTTCTTTGACAAATGCTTATGTCTAATCCATTCTATTGTCATAATTACATAATTCTGAACACAATTACTTTAAAAAGTCTAAGACACAGTGAGTCTTCCACTGGTTATATCTGTCTGGCACCATGAAGCTGGCACTGTGAAGCAGACACCGTGAAGTAGAAACTGTGAAGCAGACACCGTGAAGTAGACACCATGAAGCAGACACCATGAAGTAGAATCCTTGAAGTAGACACCGTGAAGCAGATACCGTGATGCAGACACTGTGAAGAAGACACCGTGACCATGAGACAACATGAACATGAGACACAGTGACCATGAGACACCGTGACCATGAGACACCGTGACCATTGGACACCGTGACCATGAGACACCGTGACCATGAGACACCTTGACCATGAGACACTATGACCATAAGACACCGTGATCAATCAGGACACTGTTTGAAAGAGACACTATTTCCATGAATTACTGTGACACCATTTCTTAAACTATTTTTTCGTCTTTCAATTTAATATCTAATGGTATTATTTAAGGATTTTAAATGCACTAGCATAATTAAGGTTTCTTTGTAGATATATCATCTGACAGTATGATGTATGAGGTGCGGTATCAATGCCACTTGTTAGCTCCAACACATGCATTCCAAGATAAAAGCGATGTGTGGCCAAGAATCAAGGAGTGTGATACTAAACAAAAAACAAGGCTGTGAGCACGATAATGAATAACACTAAGAGAATTTCAAAATGGAAGGATTGTCACATGCATGCAACCAAACTCTGCTAAAGAACATATTAAGTACACTAGAATCCAAAAAACATCTTTGCATTGTTGAACCTCATGATGAACAGATGCTGAATTGCGACACTCTATTTTACTAACGAGGACTCGAGATCTGTATTTGCATCATCTCAAGAAGTCTAGAGCAGCATAGACTAACACTCACAACATTTCTAAACCCATCCACAAATTTTTTCTCTATTGTATATCTACTTATTACCTTTCGAGCAGAGTGTGTACCTATAGAACAACACACCCTTTCTCCTACATCAAACTTAATGATATAAAATATCCTTACTCAAACCTTTACTCTTGATACCCACTGAAAAGTGTAAAAGAGGTCCTTATCTGGCTTGGTTATTTTATACCCATGAAAACTGCGAAAGAGGTCCCTGTGTGACCTAAACAGTCTGTGTACTATTGTTATCCTCGATCCAAGGTGTGGATCAAATTTTATTTATATAAACTGCTTGGTGGCTGGTGATCACCAAGTAGAGTGGATTTGTTCTTATCTTGAGACTGAGTCACTTGTTTCTTTTCCGTTATGATACTTAAATTACTTTTCTCTGTTTTATTTCTGTACTGCATAATTCAGAAATCCCAAATTTCACATTGATAGTTAGTCTTGGAAAGAAGTTATAACTGAATTTCCTTAGTAGAGTAAATTCAAAAGTAATATTAATAACACAAATTACGATTAATCATAATCAATGAATATTATATGAAGTTACTTAAACATTCAATCTATTTTAACTGTATAACCTTAATTAATTGGTCTGTATTTAATCTTCGAGGAAACCTTTTTAGAAATTATTTTTACAGAAATTTTTATAGTTACTCTTTTCACCACTACCCTCTTGAGTAATATACTCCGACCAACATTTTCCAAATCTTATCTGATGAGATATTTTTAATCCAAGGCATCCATTAGGGAAAACATGTGGCCTTTGGATGCCAATTGGTTGTGATTATGACATTTATAACATTTCACTTAATGTAATGGAAAAAATTATCATATAAATGAATCTTAATACATAACACAATTTTAATATAGTATTATATAAATGATATATTCAAATTTAAATAGTAATTATATATATAAATACATTACCTAAATCATTGTATTTTATTTGTAATTTTTAGAAATTAAATAATTAAATATAATTGTGACACAATGACGATGCAATGATTTACTTTTTATGGAAATAATGAAATACATGATATCATAAGCGTTAAAATAGATATTATAATAAATAATTTATTTAATAAATGAATTTTATAGGTCTATATGATATTTTATAATATTATTCAATTCTTCGGTTCGATGTAAACTCTCAGTTTGGATTTTATTCAAATTCATTACAATGAATATTGTAAAAAATAACATCATTTATATTTTATAAACAAAATTATTTATTAAATTATTTAAAATCCTAAAAAACTTTTAAAATACCAAAGTGATTATGATAAGGTCTATAAGATCATTAAGTGTCTAATTATTTGAAATTTACCCCATGTAAGTAAAATTTATTGCCTCTTAATATTTAGAATTTTGTTACCATAATTAAAATTAAAAGAGAATAATTTAGTGTAAACAAAAATTATAAGATCTAAAATAAAATACATATGTGTATAAAAATTATTATAAGTGATTATTTGAAACCATAATCAAATTATATTCTACATATCTTGAGTTTGAGTAATATATATTAAAAATTAATTTATATTAATTTAATATTTTATGAGTTTCCAAGGGTGCCTCTATCCTTTCCTACAAAAAGTTAACCAATCTTCTCTAATACTAACAACTCTAAATACTTTTGGATCAGAAATATCTACCCAAGTTTCCTAAAATACATCCCCACGTTCTTGAGGGCTTATATTAGGCATAACACCCTTATGATATGTGTTAAAGTGTTTCTCAAGGGTGATTAACCAATGAAGAGGTATCGTTTTCTTTAACTATTTCTATTTTATTTCTTACTACACTTCATTTCAGTCTCCCCCAACCATGATGAAATGAAAAAAACTACAATATCCTAAATATAATGAGATTTTATTATTTTAATATCATCACCTAAATCCATATCTAATTCCATTAAATGGTAAATTAATTAATCATTCACACATTCATGTGAACTATTATCTCCACGAACTGATCTAATTCGTTTCCATAATATTCTCTCAAGACAGGATATAATAATGAAATTAATGTTTATATGTGATATTAATGTCATATTAGTCATTATATTATAATAATATATCAACTAAATTCTTACTTTCCATTCCCATAAAAGTTAATATTTCATTTGTGAATACGTTTTAACTATCACCTCCAAAAAGTGATGTGACTCATTTTTATTTGTTATATCAACTGTATGATATATATAATTATATGTAAATGATTAATGTGATATTAAGTTTTTTATTATAATTGTGAAATGATAAAATAATACGTAAATTCATTCTATAATAAACAATGAAAAATAGAAAATGTTACTCATGTGTATGTACGATTTACCATGTCAATGATTATAACATTGTTCATTTCTCAGAACCATATTTAATGGTTTGACTTAAAGGTATAATTTTTGTATAATGATGATAATAATTTCATGAATATTTATCATGAGATTATGGAATTATGACCATATGGACTAATTACATCAAAACCATGTTCATTTTCAACTCAAGTACCAAATATCAAGAAAACATTCCATATGAACTTAAATAATTAAGTAATTTTGGATCATGGTAATAAGTGATGTAAAAGTAACAACAAAAATGAAAAGGGTTCTAATGCAAGTATAAATTAACCAATTTTTTATATGAATATAACTATTCTACGCAAGGAGTCAGACTCATGATAAGGGACTTCGTCTCAAACTCATTTTATTGAGGCATATTTTGTTAATATACACCACTTTCTTTTAGATAGTATATAATCAAAAAAATTACATTTTATTCCATCCAACGGTTTTCAAAATGAATAATTTTTAGATGAAATTTTTACTAGAAAAAAATTGATTATTTTTTTAACATATGCGATGACATCGACCTTTTCACCGCCATGACCATAATTTGGTTTTTGGATTCCTCTAAAAGTCATAATTTTTTCAATTGAACAGTAAATACCATATTAACTTTTTTATATATTTTGGTATTGATAATGGTTTTGAGAATGAATTTATTATATCAATATCTTTAAATGATATCTTATGATTGTAATGTTGAAATGTTATCTTTTCTTTTATGCATGGTTTATGTGTTTTGATTATGTTATGGTTCTTGGGTATTGATTATGTATATGGGTGGTTTAGTGATAAACTAACAGCAGGTGAGCCCATGATTTCTAACTAATGTGTTTTTTAATGGATATAGATTTAAATGATATGGTTTATCCTAAGATATTTATGGAATATATTGTGATGATTTTTCTAAATGTAACCGTGAAGGTTACTCCTAATGTATCTGTGAAATCTACAATATTAGTAGGATTTGAATTCTAAAAGTTACCTTTGTTATTTATGATTGCTATGATGGTTTTCATTATTCTTATGATTTCATGTCTTTATATATATTTAGGGAATACAATTTTATTTCCTTATTTTATATCCCTTACTGAGCTTTTTATGCTCATCCCATGTTTTTAAAATGTTCTCACAAGGTATAAGGATTGGTAATATAAAGGAATAAGTCAAGAATATATTTATCATGAAGAATAAATCCTATTTACATTTAAATGTTTAATATTGTGTAAGAAGTGGATAATTTTTTAGTGGTACCCAATTTGTATAAATTATAGTTAATATATATTAGCTATGTATTTATTCTCTAAAACTTTAACCCTGAAAAGATCTTCAAGGTGAATTTTTGACTTAACTCAGTATTATATAATTTTTAAGGCCGAGCCTTATACTAATGTAATTGGAATTTCTAAAAATTGATTCCATATTTGGAATAAGAATAATTTATATTGAAAAATATGTTCAACTTTGTTTTTGATAAAAAATATAAGTGAAATAATTTAAATTTAATTACAACGATTAAGGTGAAATTAATCATAACAACGGAATAAACCTTAAAAAAAGAGACAAAATGACCTATAAACTTGTAAAAAATTAATTGTATATAAATATTTTGACCCTATACACCCTATGATCTATTTTTTCACATTATTGGATCCACATTAAAAGGAGAAACTATGGGCAGAATTCCATTTTCCAACATTTACATGAGTAACACTCCTCCTCTACTATAAAAGGCATCTTATCCTGACACTTTATCACACCTCTCAAGCCACACAGATAAAAAAATATCCAAAAAAATATCCTAAATATCTTTCCCCTATTACTATAATACACACATTGGTCAGAAAGAAAACATGGAAGGACTTTGGTGAAAACCAAAAGGAGTTACCCGATTAAGAGGTAACATCATTTTTCAAGCTCTTTAGTTTTGTTCCTTGATTTAACCACCTCAAATATCCTTATTCCATTATTATATTAAAAATTATCCTAAATATACTAATATTTTTTTAGGATACATTTTTGAACTGATATAATGGAAAATTTCATCCAATGTTTAACAAACTAACAGTTTATGTGTACGGTGAACTATAACCTCACAAAATGAAGTTGATCGTTTTTTCCATTAACACATATAATTTTTGAGAATTATGATGTAAAATTTGTTTATATATGTTACATATGATACTTATAATATATCTATTTTTATATAATTATTTTATAAACCATACCTTTATGCTATCTGTTTTGAGTAAATTCGATAACATCGTTGTGGGAGTGTGGACTACCGCCTCTTAAAAGCTATGAGATTCGATCACACAATACACGGAATTTATAAATGATGGTATTATTTGAACATTTTTTACTTAAAAAACAGATATATAATATTAATTAAAAAATTAACTTTCTATAAATATAATATATATCATTTTCTTTATTACTCTTTCACACACTTAAAAAGTGATAACGTCGCTTGTGGATGTGTGGAATACGACCTCCTTCAAATGATGTGATTCATTTTACATAACAATAATTATATATATAAGTAGATATGATTTATAAAATATTGTATTTATTATATAATGATCATTCTGAAAAGACAAAAGATACAGACTGTCCTTCTATTATGATCAATGAAAAATGGGAACGTTACTCTTGCATACGTATGACCTATCATCTCCTTGATTAAAATGTTGGATAATATTTCATAACCACATTTAATTATTGGTAATTAAATTATAATTTTTTTATAAATATAATAACTATTTATTATTATTATTCTTGAGATGTTATATAATGACCTATTTGACCATAGTCGACCTAGAAATGTTTTTTTTGACACAGAAACCAAAATTCATTAAAACCCCTGATGTAAACATAATTTATTATCTAGATGTATAAAAAATTAAAATAATTGAAATAAAAGTTATGATAAAAATGAAAAAGGTCCTAATTATGGTCAATAATTAACATAATGTTGTTATTATGTATTATAAAAGTACATAAGGCTAGTCGGATGCAAGGTAAGAGATTTCATCTTGATTTATATTCTATCAAGACTTATTTTTTGTTATGAATAAAATCAATTTTATATGGTGTATATAATTCTGATTTACATGTTATATCATGAATAATAATATTTTCATGATATTTTATGTCTCATTTAATGTTTTTCCTACATGAAGAATATTATTTATATGTTTCAAAGTTGTATGTGACACTTTTCAATGTTTAATGAATATTTTTCCCAATATTAATTTTAATAATATTTCAAAGGTATTTTAATTCAAGAAACTATATAATCATATTTTCATTATACCTTTAATTTTTTTGTACTCTCATTATCCATAACCTTCTTCAAGTATTTGTGCCATTTCCCACTATTTGGTAATCAAAAGGTTTTAGATAATTTTTTTCAGAAAACTCGACATCATTTTTCTCTTTGGTCAAAGAACCTATTTTCTTTTGGAAAATATATTTAAAAAAATGTATTCAAATTTTATTTCATACTTCACAGAATTATTTATTGAATTTATTTTTACACATTTTTTACTTTTACCAGTTCTTCTAAAGGAATCCTATTCTTTCTTTCCAAACAAAGAATTTTTCTAACATTTTTTTCTCTGAGAAAGGGATATTGTTTTACCTCATACGAAATTTATGGTTTTACAATTCATTATTTCATTCAATCTTAAATTTCATGTTTATAAGTTTACATAAAAAAAATTATTTTCAAAGAAAATGTTTTTTATATAGTTTTTCAAAACAAAAGGAAATTTTCCTCATTTTTTTAAAGATATCTTTTATAATATCTTTATTCTTCTATAATAAAAACCCTTTATTTTTACTCCCCTTATGATGTGTTTTATTAATATCATCTTTATTACTCCTATAGAATTTTTATTATAGATTTTTCCAAGGAGAGTATTGAAATTCACTTCCTCGATTCCTTTTAATCCCATTAAAATATTCAATTTCCTATGACTGTATTCTATTTAAATTTCCATAAATATATATATAAATTTTCATGGATATGATTATTTACAAAACCATATATCATATTTCATATGGTTTTTACATTTAATTTTTTATAATTATTTGGGTAAATATTGATAACTATGTTTCATTTATTTAATACATATATTTTATCAGACATATTGTTTGTGAGGAATTATTTAGACCTAAATGAAATGGGCTGGGGACAATAAAATGTTAGACCTATAGGTTGGTTTAGGTTAATTAAATCATCTCAATACGTCAATATTATAATGAGATAAAATTAGTTTGCAAAATACCCATCAATTTTAATTCCATGGAGAATAGATGCGTTTCTATCTGTAGTATTGAATTCTTTGGAGGAAAGATCTTGAAATTAGAGGTTTTAATATACCTTAGGCATGATGTACAATAATTAAGAAATTCAATTATTGAGATTTAGTAATTATTCATCCATTAGGACATGCATTAACATATCTATAGATACATTTCTTTTTCCGTTCATTAATTAAATGTCATATGTTTCTATTTATTATCATTCCATTAAAATTTATCTTTAAATATCCATTTTAGTGGCATGTACTTTTATTTATTTAGTATTTCCCTAATGTTTAGTCACTTCCTCCTCTGTTTATTGGTTACATTGAATTTTTCTTCTATTACTAACTTTCTATATTAACTATTCTCATTTATTCAATAATTGCACCCACTGTACATTAACGTTACTAAGCACTTGAGATCACCGTTATTATGTTTCCTTTCCATTGGAATCTAAGAAGTGTACTATAAAAATAGGTAAGGATACAATATATAGAATAAAATTATTATCCTTGATGTTACTTTCAAAGGAAAAAAATAATGTTTTAATCAGTGTATTAATTTGTAATACAAGGCCCATGTATGTATATTGTTTAACAAGACTACGAAACAATTTGTTAGTATTTGACACTATATAATTGTATATTATGCCAATGTAATTGATATTAGACACGGGATATGAGATTTATGGGGTTTGGTTTCTAATTTTAGTATAAGAGCATGTTCAGTATCAACCTTGGGAACTAGATTTAGAAAATCATAGATTAGAGAACATAACATCGAGTTAGAATTTGATCATACATACTGAATAACAACCTAGAATATAGTTATAGTAGAGATTATGTGGGTGTTTATATCAATACAACATTTTCTAGATACTAAAATTGGTTGTGGTTCTAGCATAGATTTATATAGGATTAAGAACTCTAACAAGGTGTGTTAGGCCTGACTCAAAGAAATATGATATACTATAATGGGTCTTACTGTGCACCTAGATTCACACTCCCTAGGGATACTCTTAGGATAATTCACATCCTATATAGAAACGTTTTTTAATTATTTTAATAGATAATTAAAATTAATTACCTAGATTAAACCTGAGGTGTCTTAGATTGAAAATAATGTTTTAAAATTTATCCATCCTAAAAAGTATTATATGATTTTATCAATATGATTATTGATACTCACACAATTTTATTTGGTTTTAGGAAATTCACTACTATATTAGATGAAATTTAGACCAATGAATGACCAATGTATAAATAAAATGTATGGCGTAATTATGTATTAGGGTTTTACTAAAAACTATCGTCAAATTGATATTTAGTGACTCTCCTTTTTTTAAGGATGTCAATTATATTAATCTTTTAAATTTTTTTTAATATGGTTATAGATAAGAAAAATCTATATATATATATATATTATTCAATCAAATAGTTTTTATAGTAATCTGAATGAATTGATAAGAATAAGAAAAAAAGAAACCCAATTTTACGTGTAAAATACTGTCTTTTTATTAAGGAAAATTTACCATCTTTTAATTGAAAACCTATGTTAAATATAATTTTTTAATTTTTTTTAATATTATAGATTAAAAATAATCTTATAAATTTAAATATAATCATTAAAATTATATTAGAGGGATTTTTTGTATTTTATGTGAATTTTAATTTTTTAATGCCTATTGAAAAATACAAAATTTAAATTCAAAACTTATTTTTTTATCTATTTTATTTATATAGTTAAATTATATTTTTAAATATATTAAAAAATTAATTTTTTTTCACAATTAATACAATTTATTTCATTGTAATAATTTTCAATTTGAAATTAAATATAATAACTTAACATAAATTTGGAAAATTTTATTTAAAAACATGCATTGTCGTCCCATTTGTGGGATTAATTTCAAAATAATTTCTTCCAATTATGTGACTGGAATTTGAAAAAATGGATCCCATATTTGGAATAATAATATTTTACTATTTCTAATAAGTTTAAATTAGTTTTTAATGAAATTTTTTGTAAATGTAATTAAAACTAATTACAACAATTACGGTGTAATTTTGATTAACAAGGGACTAAATGTTAATCTTAAGGCCCAAAATGTCTTATAAAATTTTACAAAACCCATTGTATGGAAATATTTAGAACCAATAATACCATGGATATAATGTTTACCATTATTGTATCCAATTTAAATGGAAAAAACATGGGTGTAATTCACATTTCCAAAATATACAATTGTGTCATTCCTCTCCACTATAAAAAGGCCTCCTCTCCTATCACATCCTCACACATATCAATCCCCTTTGGATTGAAAAATATCTACCCAAAAAAACTCTAGAATTTATTCCCTTCATATTATATAACTCTAATGAGACATAAAACCATCCATGGAATCTTATTGGTGAAAACCAATATGAGTTTGAGAGAGTAGAGTTAACATCATTACATAAGATATTTAGTTTTATATCCATTCCCTAACTGTAAACTCTTATTATTCATGTATTATATTAAAAAAATTATCCTTAATATATAATTTTGTTTTTATGTGATGTTTTATACCTAAAATTAGACACGCATCCATCTAATGGATAATAGACATACTTTTTATGTGTAAGATGAAATATTGCCTCATAAAATGATCATTGTATGTTCTTCCTTTACTGCCTTTTAGGGGGGTAATTATGATGGAAACAATATTTATATATGATATATATTATATTTATTAATTCTATATTATTTCTATTTTTTAAAAAATAATTATAATTATACTTTCCATTTTGAGTAAATATAATAACATCGTTTGTCAAAGTGTGGATTACCGCCCCTGAATGCAATGTGATTTGTTCACGCAATACTTGGAATGTAGAAAGGATGGTCTTAATAAACCTACATAAAATATATGGAATATATATTATACTAGATTTACAATATAAATATACATATACATCAGTTACATTTCATTATTTTAAAATAAAACAATTCTACGAAAGTAGTTTTCATGCAGACGCATGGCATAATATCCACATTAACGATGCATTTCGTTTCATATTTCCAAAATTTATAGATCATTGTAAATATATATATATAGATATAATATAATATGAATAAATTATTTTTTACATTATTGATATGTTGAAATCATACTCTAATTATTAGAGACAACAAATAACAAGTTAACACTTACTCGAGAAAACTGGGAAATTAACAGGAAAAATAGTTAAAATAATTAAATGTTATTGAAAAAATGGGTAATAAGATATTATTTGAAGTTAATTAATAATATTATTAAATTAATTAGGATTCTATTATATGTTATTGTAATATTTAAAATTACTATGCAATAGGATAAAAACCACACAAAAAAATGAAGTGTAAGGTAGGAGATTTCATCTCAATTTGCATTGCTTTGAAAAGTATTTTTTGTTATTCATGTAGTTTCTTTTATATGGTGTATACAGTTCCAATTGAATTTTTATTTCATGAGTCTATTTACTCTCAAGATATTATAATTATAATTTAATTTTATTCCTTCATGGTGATTATGATCCAAATGATTCAATGTGGTATGAGACACTGTCACGACCCATCCTAGTGGGGCCCATGCCACAACTCCCCACGCACACCTCCAATAGGCCAGAGGCTAGTGACTATCACCGAGTATCAATTTCACTAACATGGGAGGCATTGCCAATTAACCTGCACACACACACACACACATATCTTCAAGCCCACAAAACTGAAAAGAAAAAAATACTAAAAATGGAAATGCATGTATACACTAAAATCCCATCCAACAAAGCATGACATGAAGTAAAGTATAGTGATGTAAAACCTTGGTCCAAAAGTACAATCCCACCAAAAGAAAGTCTACAAAAGAGTCCACCCTATAAAGAAAAGTACTAGGACTGTAATCCGTATACGTAGGAACACACCTCGACCAACCTGATCTCACTGAGCACCGTTCGGTCCTAGTCCGCCTAGAATCCTGTCAAAGGCTCGCTTGTCTGCACAAGGCACGACACGTGGGGGAAAATCCCATGTAGGGGTGAGTATAACAATACCCAGTAGGACACCCCAAAACCACAATGGAATACAACAAGGGAAATACCACAAAGGAAAGGTACAATCATCTCTACACAGTATATGTTTACAGAATATATAACAAGAATATCCAGATATACTCATACACGGTCGAATATCACGAAACCACCACTAAGATCCAGCTCGAAGATTCCACTAAGCACGTAACAAGGAGAACACACTCCTAGTTCTGAAGAGAGAGATAGGAAGTACTCATTCTGGGAGAACACACTCCACAAGTACTTGTGAAAAATGATGCTCAGATGAGGATCAGAACCAATAGCCATGGGGGGATTCCAACAACTCGGTCTGAACTATTCCTCTAAGTAGAGGATCGACACCCTGGTAAAGTAGGTCAGGTCGATACCAGGAACTCTACATAGGGTTCTAGGAATGAATAGAGGATCCAGGTCTAATTCTCATAAAGGGAATTCCAATAACTCTATTCAGGAAGTCCTTCTGAAGGGATCATACTCTTGTACATAGGAAATGATACCAAAACCTTTAGGGGAAAGGACATGTGTAGAAACCCTAAGAAAGCTAGTACAAGTCACGAAAGACAAAAGGATGGAGCCATGTAATACAGGTTACACAGCGTGTAGAAGTATCACACGTCATGTTCCTTGACTCCAGGTACTTCCCGTGTAAACGGCTCGTATCATTGGGTTTTCCATATAATAAGAAACTACAATGCATATTATAGGATTACATGCCCTGTCTGAGCACCTGGGGTACACTCAGTGTACACTAGCCATGTGCCCATACACAGTATTAGTCTGTGTTTCCTGCCCATGTACCTGTACACGGCGTACTGCATGTATCTAGATGGGGAAGGGTATACACGCCATGTCCTTGGCCATGTACCCAACCCTTGTCCCTGTACTCCTGGAGTACATGCTAGGTGGCCATCCAATGAACACACGCCTTGTAGCCCATACTACACGGCGTGTAGTCTAGAAATTTCCAGAAACATCATCTTCCTCCTCGTGCCTCATCTAATCTTCAAGTTCATGTTTCCATGGTCCATTTTCCACGAAAGTCAAGATCGGGGGTCGCCTCGTCATCATGATACCGAATCGGTGGGTTTTAGGCCTTCGATCAGCTCCAAAATCTGATTTCAGTAACCCTTGTGAGAATCGTTCGAAGAATGATATCTTCCAATCCACTTTGATTCGTCCGCCGAAACCGCCGTCGCACCTCCGTGGGGTTTTTCCGATGCTAGATCTTCAATTTTGGATCATTGTGTTGCACTACAGATGCTCAATGGTCCGTCGTTCATACCTCCACGAAGAACACATAGAACACACATGAACAACGCGAGTGAGGAATCAAAGAATCGAATAAGAGGGACAAACCTCAATTGTTGTTCATTGTGATCTGGGTTCATTGCCATTAGATCAAAACCAAAATAATCAACAGATTATAATTACAAGCATTGGATCTCCTGATAAAACCCAAAATCACACCCGCCCACAAAATGATCGATCCGCGGGATAATCGGTTTGCGGATTTGTCCGAGTTCATCGTAGGAATCATGAATGGGGAAGGAATAACAAAGGGATAAAATGGTCTACATGGATCCACGACATTTGTTCGCGAAGATCTAGTCACCGCATCGTCGCTGGCGGTGAAATTCGTCAAGAACATCATCACCGCGTTGGGGGGTTTCCTCCAGATCCTATAGAGCCTCTAATGGTTTCAGGGTTATGAGGTCTGTAACACTGCACCCATGCGCAAACCATTATTTAAAAAGATAAAAGATATCTGCTACAACAAGATTTAATAAAATATTTTTAATAAATATTTTATTACAGTTACATAAAAAACTAGATTTCTCCACTAACCTGTGCCAACCGATGTTAGGCCTCGACTAAAGTAAAATTACTGCTCTGAAATCAACGGTTCCCTCAGATTTCTGATCTGAGCACCCATTCAAGAGTTATTCCACTCTTTTATGAAAACCACACACATGGGTTATTTAGTTATTTAATTAAATTCAAACATTTGTTCCAGGCTCACTGTGCCTCAGAACTGCATTCCTTCTGAAAGCCTGGTCTCGAAAGAATTCCCATATAATATTAAAAATAATAGATGAAAAAAATCCATGACATTACATCCTCCCGACCATAGTGATTTACATCCTCGAAAAGAAAAAATGAATGCTACTCAGAAAGTTGTGCGTACTGCATACAGATCTAAGCCTCCCACTCCCACGTGCTCTCCTGGAGATTCCCGTGATGCCACCAAACACGCACCAAGGGAATAGATCTCCCACTAAGGATCATCTCCTTCCAATCCTTCATCTCCACTAGGTACTCAGCTATGGTCACTACATCATCGATGTCCAGCTCTCCCAAGTCGATAACGTGCGATGGATCATGCACATACATCCGTAGCTGCAACAAATGGAAGATGTTGTCTACCTAGTCCATCAGAGGAGGTTGAGCCAAGCTGTACGCCCCCTCACCAACTCAACTCAGAATCTGAAAGGGGCCAAAGAACCTTGGAGATAGCCTGCCACCTCGGCCAAATCTCCACAATCCCCATTAAGGTGAGACCTGTAAGAACACATGGTCTCCCTCCTTGAACTCCAAGGGCCTCCGTCTCTAGTCGGCATAAGAATTATGCTGACTCTGTGCAGTCTTCATCCGCTCCTATATGACCTACACCTTCTTCATAGTAGCTCGCACCATCTCTGGGCCCAGGAGTGATGACTCTCCTGGGTCAGTCCAGCAAAGTGGTGACTTGTAAGGTGGCCTGTACAAAGCCTCGAATGGTGCCATACCAATAGTATAGTAATAACTTTTGTTAGAAGAAAATTACACCAGTGGTAGGTGATCCTACCAGCTACGACTGAAGTCAATCATGCAAGCTCATGGAATATCTTCCAGAACCAGGATGGTCCGCTCTGTCTGCCCATTAGTCTGAGGATGAAACGATGTGCTCAAGCGCAACTGACTCCCAAAAGATTCCTACAATATCATCCACAACTGGGATGTGAAACAAGCATCATGATCTAATACAATCCTGGATGGCACTCTATGATGTCAAACTATCTCCTGCACGTAGAGGTGTCCCAAGCTCTTTACTGAACTCTGCTTCTGTATGGCTAGGAAGTGGGCCGACTTGGTGACTCGATCAATGATCACCTAGATCGAATTATGTCCCGTGGATGTACGTGGTAAACCCATCATGATTTCCATAGATATCCCATCCCACTTCTACTCTGGCACATCAAGGGGCTGAGTCAAACCTGCTGGAACCTTGTGCTTAGCCTTTACTTGATGACAAGTAAGGCATCGAGAAACAAACTCGGCCACACTCTTCTTCATTCCTGGCCACCAGAACTGACATCAGAGGTCCTGGTACATCTTTTCCATGCCTATATGCACCGCTAAAGGAGATGTATGAAACTCCCTCAGAACCTCCTCCCGCAATGTCACTGGTACTACCGTACGCCCTCTGAAATGAACAAATTTCTCCCAACCTTTTGAAAAAACCATCAGCAACATCACCTGCGGATATCTGAGCACGTAGGGTCTCACAGATAGCATCCTCGAGCTGTGATTCCCTGACTCTCTGTAAGAGTAGAGGGGTAACCACCATCAACTGAAGGTAAGCTCCCTCATCTCTATCCATGAAGGATAACTGTAAAGAGGCACATTTCCTTGTCACCTCATCCAGCAACTGCGAACTGGATTTCCTGCTGAGAGCATCTTCCACAATGTTCCCCTTCCCATGAGTATAAACGATCTCAAAGTCGTAATATTGGAGGAACTCAAGCCACCGCCTCTATCTCAAATTCGAATCCTTTTGATAAAAGATATATCTGAGGCTATTGTGATCAGAGTAGGTGATAAAATTCTCACCCATCAGGTAGTGCTGCCACATCTTCAATGCGAAGACAACCACTGCCAACTCAATATCATGGGTCATGTAGTTCTGATTGTGTGGCCTCAACTCACGTGAGCCATAGGCAATTACCACATGCCTCTGCATTAGGACACAACTGAGCCCAGTTCCTGATGCGTCACAGATCACTGCATACTCAACACCCTCCTATGGTAATCTCAAGATCGGGGTGCTCTTCAGACTTTGTCTCGACTGCTGAAAATCCACTAGCATCTCTCAGTCCACACAAAAGGCTTCCCCTTTTGGGTTAAAGCTGTCATGGGTGATGAAATCATAGATGAATTAGAAATTAATCTCTGATAGTAACCTGCCAACCCAAGGAAACTCCGCACCTCCATCACGCTCCGGGGTGGATCCCATGCAAACACTGCCTCTACCTTGGCTGGGTCCACTACTACACCATCTTCTAAGATAACATGTCCCAAAAAGTGGACCTCCTGTATCCATAATAGTCACTTTGAGAGTTTCCCGTACAACTGGTGCTCTTGGAATGTGTCCAAAACAATGCTTAGGTTCCTCGCGTGCTCCTCCTCGGACGTAGAGTACACAAGGATATCATCGATGAAGACCACTATGAACCAATCTTGATAGGGCTGAAAGATCCTGTTCATGAGTCCCATAAACACTGTCGGGAATTCGTCATGCCGAAGGGCATCACCAAGTACTCATAGTGACTGTAGCAACATCTGAAATTTGTCTTTGGTATATCCTCATCCCATACTCGCAACTGGTGATAGCCTGATCATAGATCAACCTTCGAGAACCATCGTGCGCCTCTAAGCTAGTCTAAGAGGGCATCGATCCTTGGTATTGGATACCGGTTCTTCATGATCACCTGATTCAGGCGCCGGTAATCCACACAGAGCCTCAAGCTCCCATATTCCTTCTTGGAAAACAATACTGGGGCCGCCCAGGGTGAAACAATGGGTCTCACGAAGCCCATCCTCTGCAAGTCTTCCAGCTGCACTCTCAGCACGCGAAGCTCTGTAAGAGCCATCCGATATGATGATGCTGATATCGGTGTCATCCCAGGTTGTAACTCAATGTAGAAATCTATCTCTTGATGGGGAGGTAGTCCGGGGACATCATCCAGAAAGACATCCTCGTACTCAGCCACTACTACTGAAAATTGGAAACTCGTGACATCTGCTGCACCAAGGGATAAAGTATCCAACTGATGTGAAATCAGTTATACCCTCCTACGCACGAGTCCATTCGGCATTTCCTAGGCCTCCATTTCACCGAAGAAAGAGAAACTCGTTCCATCACTACAAACACACCACACCCTTTTCTTAAAACAGTCAATCTGGGCATGAACTGTTGATAGCCAATCCATACCAAGAATGACATCATAAGGCCTCGACACTACCACCAAGTGGTTCCAACTGAAACTCTCACCTCCAAGGGTCAAGTCACACTATTTGTAAAGGTGTGTGATCTATGAATCTTATATAGTTTGTGTTTCTATGTGTAAGGGTTGATTCAATGGATCAACTGGAATCTCAAGGTCTCGAATAAGATAAGATGCTAGAAAATAATGACTAGCACCTTTTTCTATCAGTACAATATCCAAAGATGAAATGCCCCAGATTGTAAATCTAATCATTCCAGGAGTACCTGGGTCATAATCCTCCACTTCCTTTAACTTCTCCTACCTCTGTCCACCATCTCCCTGAGCCATGGGTGGACCTCCTGGGGAAGGTGGTGGTAGAAGGTCAAAATGCCATCCACCTCCTACTACTCTCCCAGCTCCTCTTCTACGTCTTCCGCCCCACGGATCTGTCTACTCCACATGTTGCCTCTACCTATGTGGTCCATCCATTGCTCCCATGTCAGTAGTACGGCGGGTCAGGCAATCTCGAGCGAGATATACCCTACCATCACATGAGTAGCATCGCCTCTCTCGAGGCTAGCTGCATGCAACCTTTTAACCCTATACGGAAGATCCTTTATCCTAGGATCTCCTCTAAAAACGTCTCCCACGCTTGGGTCCCTGACGTCGGCTCCCTGCTGCCGAGATCTCTGCTCTAGCTCACTCACTACTGACAACTGCTGGCTATCTCTGCTCTACCAAGAAGCTCTCGACCACCAAATCCCACTTGAGCACCCAAACATAAGTAGGAATTCTCATAGGGATGATGCTAGCTTGGATGTCTCTGCACAAGCCCCACTCAAACGTCCGAGCTCTGATGTAATGATCCCTAACCATATCCACCGAGTACGGTGAGAGGTCGGTAAACCTAGATGAATAGTTAGCCACCGTCATGGTTCCCTGCTGGAGCTGAAGAAGCTCCGGTATACGTACTTCTCTCAGGGTAATAGGTGAAAACTCTTCTCTGAAGAGACGCTCAAAATATAACCATGCAAGAGTCACCTCATTGTGAGTCTGTATAACAAAACTCCAGCATCTCCCTGCAGATCCATACAGAAGGCTCGCTGCTAGGATCACTATCTGATCTATTGGTGCCTCGACCAAATGGGAGACTCTAGCCACTGCCTCAAGCCAGTCCTCTACTGCCTGACGATCAATCTCACCTCGAAACCTGAGTGGTCTCTGTCTTAGAAACTCGTGCAGTGCACTCAGCCTGTGCTCCTCCTCTACCAGTACAGCAGGCACTAAAAACATTTCCACAGGTGGGGGAATAATTGAAACACTACCTGAGGGTAAAATAGGGGGATCTGGTCCCTGTATCGAAGCTTCATTACTAAGGGGGTCATCCTCATGATCGAGCTACTGGATACTAGCGGGTGCGCGTCGCGGAGGCATCCTATAAAGAAACAAGATGTATCACCGTCAGTGAGAATATCTGGAGAGATGTCTCAAGAAGGACATGGAAACCAAAACCCCTTCCTATATGATGCATGTATTGTAATTTTCACTTGCAACTAGTGTTCCCATGTTCTGAGTCGAAAAGAAAGTTATCAGAGTCCTGGTGTTTGGATACGTCGGCCACCCACACCAACACTGGGGTCCCTAGATTGATAGCCAAACTCAAAACACTTAACATTGTTGCCCCAAACCAACTCATAGACTGACGGTCCTAAGGTAGAACCGACCACCTCTAATACCAATCTATCACGACCTATCCTTGTGGGGCCCGTGCCGCAAATCCCAAAGCCCGCCTCCAATAGGCCATGGGATTGTGACTTGCATTGAGTAGGCATGTCACTAACATGGGAGGCATTGCCTATAAACCTGTACACAAACACACACATCTCTAAGCCCAAAAAGCTGAAAACTAAACAACTAATAAAAATGGAAGTGCATGCATAAACTAAAATCCCATCACACAGAGTACGACTGGAAGTAAAGTACAATGTTGTAAAACCCTGGGCCAAAAGTACAAGCCCACCAAACGAAAGTCTACAACAGAGTCCAACCTGTAAAGAAAGGTACTGGGGCTGCAATACGTAGCCGTAGGAACACACCTCAGCCTGCATGTTCTCACTGAACACCGTCCTCTCTTAGTCCACCTAGAATTATGTCAAAGGCTTTCTCGTCTAAACAAGACATAACAAATGCGGGCAAAGCCCGTGCAGGGGTGAGTATAACAATACCCAGTTGAACACCCCAAAACCACAAAGGAATACAATAAGGGAAATTCCACAAAGGAAAGATATAATCAACTCTACATAGTATATGTTTACAGAACATATAAAAAGAAAATCTAGATATACTCATACACAATTGACTATCACGAAACGACCACTACGATCTAGTTCAAAGATTCCACTAAACATGTAAAAAGGAGAACACAATCCTAGGTCTTAAGAAATAGAAACGAAGTAATAATTCTGGTAGAACACACTCCATAAGTACTAGTAAAAAATGATGCTCATGTGAGGATCACAACCAATAGCCATGGGGTGATTCCAACAACTCAGTCTGAACTAATCTTCTAAGTAGAGGATCGGAGCCCGGGTAAAGTAGGTCACGTCGATATCAAGAGCTCTACTTAGGGATCGAGGAATGAATAGAGGATCTGGCTCTATGACTCATAGAGGGGATTCCAACAACTGTATTTTGGAAGTCCTGCTAAAGGAATCATACTCTTGTATGTAGGAAATGATACCAGAACCATCAGAGGAAAGACTAGGGGTATGAACTCTAAGAAAGCTAGTCTAAGTCATGGAAGACAAATGGATCTATCCATGTAAGACAAGTTACACGGCGTGTAGAAGGATCACACACTGTGTTCCTCGACTTCGAGTAATACCCGTGTAAACAGACCGTTTCATTGTGATTTCTATATAAAAATAAACTACACGGCGTGTATTAGGATTTCAGGCCGTGTCTGAGCACCTGTGGGTTGCTCTGTGTATGCTGGCCATGTGCCCATACACAGTCTCTGTCCATGTCACCTTCCCATGTACTAGTGCATGGGGCACCCCATGTATCTGGCCGGGGAAGGGTATACACACCGTTTCCTTGGATGTGTACCTAACCCATGTCTGTGTACTCTCAGAGTACAGGCCATGTGGCCTGCCGATGAACACATGTTGTGTAGCCCATACTACACGCCGTGCAGTTGGGAAATTTCCTGAAACGTCGTCTTCCTCCTCGCGCCTTGAACGATCTTCCAGTTTCTGTTTCCATGGCATGTTTTCCGCGAAACTCCAGATTGGGGGTAGCCACGTCATCGTGATTCTGAATCCATGGGTTTCAAACATTTGATCGGCTCTGAAATATTATTTCAGTCACTCGTATGGGAATTGTTTGAAGAATGATATCTTCTGATCCACTTCAACCTATATTCTGAAACTATCTTCACACCTCTGTGGGGTTGTTACAATGCTAGATATTCAATTTGGGATCGTTGCGTCGCACAACAGATGCGCAATGGTCCGTCGTTCATACCTCCGCAAAGAACGCGTAGATTGCACACGAAGAAGGCGAGGGAAGAATCGCATAATTGAACAAGAGGGATGAACCTAGATCGTTGTTCGTGATGATCCAGGTTCTTCTCCATTAGATCAAAACCAAAAAAATCTACATATTATAATTATGAGAATTGGATCTCCCAATAAAACCCCAAATCACACCCGCCTGAAAAATGAACGATCTGCGGGCTATTCTATTCGTGGATTAGTCCGCGTTCGTCATAGGATTAATGAATGGGGAAGGAATCGAAAAGAGATCAAATTCCCTACTTGGATCCGCGTTGTTCATTGGAGAAGATCCGGTTTCCCCGTTATCACCGCCAGCAAAATTTTTCAAGAACGTCGTTGCCGCATTGGGGGTTTCCTCAAGATCCTCTAGAGCCTCCCAAGTTTTCAAGGTTATGAGGTCTATAACCCTGGACCCCTATGCAATCCTTTATTTAAAAAGATAAAATTTATCCTCTATAAGAATATTTAATAAAATATTTTTATTAAAAATTTTATTATAGTTACGTCAAAAAACTAGATTTCACCACCAACCTCCATTGACCGATGTTAGGCCTCACCTAAGGTAAAATCGCTGCTCTAAATGCAACGGTGCCCTCAGATTTCTAATCTGATCACACATTCAGGAGTTATTATACTTTTTTAGGGAAAACACACACGCACATTATTTAATTATTTAATTAAATTCAAACATTTGTTCTGGGCTCACCGAGCCTCAAAACAGCACTCCGTCTCAAATCCTGGTCTTGAAAGAATTCTAATATAATGTTAAAAATAATACATGGAAAAAAAATCTGGGAAATTACCGACACTTTGGAATGATTAAATATTATTTTCCTCAAAAATATTTTTAATGACAATCTATGCAATCTCATAGTATTTTGGATTGTTAAATTTAACTAGAGACACTCACCTTATTTTAATAATTTAAATATAAAAATTCATGGGTGATGGATATTATTATTTCCAAAACCGTATACCATTTTTAAATATGGTGTTATCTTTTACAATTATTTGATTAACTAGGGAATTATTGATAAATCTATATATTTTATTAAATAAGAGTATTTGATAAGGAAAATTATCTATTAAGCATGTTGATTAGTTTACACGAGTAATGAATTAAAAATTAAATGTCATGTGAGGCCTAGACTTTATATAGATGCTCGATGCATCTACAGGTTCTCATGAGACAAATATGATATAAAAATTAAACATGTTTATATCCATAGTTTTAAATCATCTTGTAAAATGCCTTGACAGTATATGTTTCCATGTTCCTTAAACACAACCAACAATAAATAATCATTACCTTAATTTTGATCAAGTTATCACTTTTCAATGAGATTTCTCATCTATATAACTATAGGTGCATTCTATTATGATTTTATTGAGTAAATGGAACATGTTTTAGTTTATTATATTTCAATATTGATTTTTCATTAACATGGAATTAAAATGGCATGTGTTCTTAGTTGTTTACCATTCCAAGTTGACTTATTATCATTTATTCATTATTTATTCTACTTTCTATACCCTTATTGAGTATTTTGGGTCGCCGTTATTATGTTTTTCTTCCCATGGTTTTGAATAAGAAATCATTGAGTAAGTGTTCAAGAATGAATTGACTTATTTTTATAATTAATCATGATTGTATTTTATATTTTCCAATGTGTTATGGATATAATGTATATAATATGGCATTCCAATACCATTAAATTATCTGGTCATTTGGTATTTTATTCCTTGTAATATTTCCCATGTAATGAAATAATTCAAGAGTCATGGGTGAGAAGTCAAACTATTGGTATCTAACAATTCTCTATATCTAAGATGGTTAATAAATTAATATCTAAACATCTAAAGTAAAACTAATGGTTCAAAATTAAAAATTATCCATTAAATTATTAAACTAAAATTAATGACATATTTACCAAGACATTTTGTAGGTCAATGGTTGGAATGAGATTTCTATTATCCTTCTGTCACAGGTTCTAGACCTACAACCTTTCCAGACTTGATTGGTTGTCCCCCAGTATAAAAGTTTTTCTTTTTTGATAACATATGAATATAATTTAAAAAATAAAAATGATAAAAATCCTTGAAATATAGATTATAAATATTTTTCATTTTATCTATGGTTTTTAATACAAATTTATAACATAAATAATTCATCCACTTATTTCTACATAGATACTTCATTGGTCTATAGTTTATCCAATAATTTTTTTTATTGAATTAGGTATTTTCTAGGTTCCCCAAATTTATGTCAAAAAAAATTATTTTATTTTTTAGGATGAGATTCATTTCCTCCCATTCCAATCTTCAATTTTCCCCATCAATTATTTTTATTATATCCTTCTTTCCCACACATAAATAATTTACCCATTCCTTTAAGACACATTCCTAAGGGTCTTCTGACACATTCCTTACATGAGGGTAATTAATTCTTCTTCACTACATGGTCTCCACAACATGATCTCTTATAAAATTATTGGTCTATCTTCTTTGGTGTGTTCAAGAGATAGTTTAGTAATTGTATTTAACCATATTTTAGGAAAAATGATTAGGCACAAATATGATATCATTAACTCCTATCAACACGTCATTTGGATTCTTATTGTCACCACTTTTTCCTTATGTTTGATGTTAAATTTACCCCATGAGGTACCAAACATATACTAAAACCAAAAACCATAGTCTAAGTAACAATAGTAATATAAAAATGTATACTAATTTGTAGCACATATAAATCATGAAAAAAAATCATCAATATAAAACCCCTGGGATTTATCCAAGGTTTTTAATTATAATTATCTATTTAAATTATTCATTAATTCTTTTAAATAGAATGTTAATAATTATAATAATATCAACCAAAATTTTCAAACCAGGTGCGGAATAAGGATTATTATCATGTAATAGAAAACTCAGAGTCCGGAGTAACACATCATATCAGATTTTTTACTCCTAGGTATATCTATTCCTGAACCAAATCCACTTATAGTATCAAGACCTAGATGTATTACAAGTATCACCCACATAATCTCTACCTTAACAAAATTCTAGGATATACTTCTATACTTATCTTCAATGTCTAAAATTGGGTTTTGTTTTATAATCTATATTTTCCTAATTTTTTGTTCCTAAGGTTGTTAATAATGTATCTAGGATTCCAATTGTAGAAAAATGACCCTAGAAAGAATGAAGTGAGGGTGAAATTCCATTACTTTTTCATTATTACAAATTAAAAAATCCCAAAGGGACAAATATTTTTGTATTCTTGGAAAAAACTATATTCTATATAGCATATCCTTGCATATTATTCTTAGTATACTTATTAGATTCATGGGGAAAGGAAGCATGATAAGAGTGATATAAAATTAATAGTAATGGTATAGTTTAGAGGAATAAAAAATGAATTAATTAGAAAAATCAATATGGAAATGAAAATATATAGAAACATAAGACATTAAAATAACTACATAATGAACAAAATATAGAAGGGTAAGAAAAAGAAATAAATTCCATTTAATCAATGAATTAAATTGAAATTTATCCATAGGTATGTTGGTACAAAATCTCATGGATTAAAAATAACTTAATCTAAATTCGTAAAATGATTATTTATTGGATGTCATGTCTAAGACACATGAAAACCTCTACTGTCAAGATCTATCCTACATACACATTAAAACTATTGGTAGAAACCAATTTATTCTATATGAAAACATAATTGAAGGGTCTATCACCAAATTATTTCATATCATGAGACTGTGGAAGCATTAAATTTCTCATAGGAACTGGTCCCCAACCTGTAGGTAATTTCTTAAACAACCCCAACCCATTTCTTTCATTTCCTAAGCATTCCTCATAATCAATATGCATTATCAAATATCTGTATTGAATAAAGGATATATATTTATATATATATAACCAAATAATAAAATAACTTTCATACTGAAAAACATATGAAAAATGGAATATGGTTTGGGAAATAATCATATCCATGAAAAATGACATGGATATTTAGGTTAAAATTCAATGTCAATGGATCAAAGGAAATTGAATATTTCTAAGTGATTAAATGGATTCAAGGAAATAAATATCAACAATATCCTTGAAAAAATCAATAATAACTCATATAGATGATGAATAAGGATGGTATAAACATAACATATCCCAAGTGAAGAAAAAATAAAGGGTTGTTGTCATTGATTAATATATTCACTATAAAAAGATTTTTATAAAATGTTATTGAAGAAAATATACTTTTTTTTTAAAAAACTGTTTGAAAAACCATTTATTTAGAAAAAAATTTGGAAAATATTTTATTTAAAAATAATACTTTTAATCTTTTAATGTAATATTAAAATATATTATGGAATGTAAATAAATACATGACATATGAGATAAAAAGAACATTCATTTTGTCTGGTAAAAAAGATAAAAAAATTCATTTTTTGGATAATAACAAAAACATTCCTTTGAAAACATTCATTATAAAGTGTAATATTTACTTTAATAAATAATTTTTTAAAGGTTAAATAACATTATAGAAAACATTATTATAAATAAGGTTTTTGGAAGAAACAAGGTAATCCGGGTAAAGAGAGAAATGAAGTACAACTTTCATAAAAATATCTTGTCAAATATTTTAAGTACAAAAGAGTGGGAAAATAGAACTGTTGATTGATAAATTTCATGAAAAAACATTAGAGAATAAATGTAAAGTTTTTATTGAACAAAATCCATCTAGTTACCTTGAATTGAAATACCATTGAAATAATATTAAAATTATTTTTGAGGAAAATAATATTTAATCATTACAAAGTGTCCCATACCACTTTTAAACATTTTAAATCATTGGACTCATTAAGTAATAACATTAAATTAAAGCATTAAATAGTATTAAGATAAAACAATTAATTATATGATATATCAAAATGGGAACTAGATAAACCACACAAAATAAGTAAGTGGTGAATATGACATTTATCCCACATATTTAAAAAGTGAGATGAAAATCACGAACCATGTGATGCCTTTTTGGGTAAACATACATTAACCTTCTATATAAAGGATATAAACATTTAAATAACTTATAATAAAACCATATTAATATTTATGATATATTATATTATATTTATATAATATCCTATTACCTGTTTTTAATAACATTCTTATTTTCACTATTTCTAGTGTCAATTTCCTAGTTTGTTTAGTATGATTTAACTTTTTTACTTATTGTTACAATAAATTATTCTATGATTAAATCATATAAATAATATTAAAAATGATTTAATTATAATATATTTTCATTAAAAATGGATTTATAGTAATTCATATCATTTGGATATGAAAAATGAAATACACTGTTTGGGGTGACAGTAGGCCGTACGTAGGCATGAACACTACATTCATTTCATTGTCATTTTAACAGATTAAAAAATTAATTATATATATGTATATTATAATTCCATTATCATATCTATATAATATATGTTATATTAGTTTATTTATATTCCACTTATAGTGTGAACGAATCACATTACTTTAAGTGGGCGATAATCCTGACTTCCACAAATGATGTTATCGTATTTACAAAAAATGTAAATTTTAAGAGCATGTGTTATAAAATAATTAAATAAGTATAAATACATAATAAATATAATATATATCATATATAAATAGTTTTCCCATCATAATGACCACCATGAGAGGTAGTAAAGGAAGAATGAAAAACATGGTTTCATTAGGTTCTAGTTCTCCATACACAAAAACAGTAAGTTCATTACCCATTAGATGGAAGTTTGTGTAATTGTAGGATGAAAGCCTACTATAAAAACATATTAGTATATTTATGAAATTTTTTAAATAATCATTTATTTAAAATAGGTGTGGCGAATGGAAATAAAATAGAAGATATTGAGAAAAGATGTTTCCTCTTAATAAGGTAACTCCTTTCGGTTGGCATCAAACGGATACCTTGGATAGATTTCAACTCTAGGTGAGGCTTCTAGGATTAGAGGAGGGATTTTAAGAGGTATTTTGGCAGATATTGGTCTATCAAAAGTGAATTGAGTGGTGTAACGAAGTGGGAGGAGGGTTGAGAAGGAGTGTAACTCTTGTAAATTTTGGAAAAGGAATTACAACACCATTTTTACCATTGATATTGGATAAAATAATAGTAAAAATTAAATAAAAGGGATGATATGGTAGAAATATTTCCATCCAATTTAGTTTGGATATGTTTAAAGGTCATTTGGTCCCTTAATTTTAACGATTTGTCCCTTATTACGAAAAATGTCACATTAATCATTTTAAATAATTATCATCAATTTCACAAATATTTTTATAAAATACTTATTTGAACATATTATAAATTAAAAATTATTTGGATTAATAATATGGTATCCATTTTTAAATATTAAAATAACAGAATTGGCGGAAATTAATTTAAATTAAATTCAACAGATAGGATAATAATATGGGTTTTTAACTAAAAATGTCCAAAAGCATGCTATGTTTTTATATTCCATTTCAATGTGAAATTGACCATAATGAGATAAATTTTATTAATTGATAATAAATTGATTAAATTAAATATTAAAAAAATTACATAATATTTTTCCTTGTTAATAAATTTGATAAATGTGCAGTTTTGAATTAGAATTCAAAATTTTTCATTATTCATTAAAATTAAAACTTCACAGATAAATTCAAAAAAAATTCCAGAATATTTTTTGGATTTCAATTCCAAATTTTGTGTGTTTTACATATAATATTTATAAAATTGAAAAAAGAGTATTCCAAATATTTTCTTTATTAAAATATCGTAAATGTGCATTAATAAAACTGTAGTACTTTATGTATAAAAATGGGTTTCCTCATATCTTATGTCTATAAATACTATTCGATGAATAAAAAAATATTTTCCTAAATATATAATACATATATTAAATAAATCTCACTATTAAATTTTAACTAATTTAATTTGTTAGGAGAAAACTACTTTTTTAGCTTTAAAATATTTTTCTATAAAAAAATAGTTTTATATTTAATTTGTTTGTATATTAATTATAATTAATTTGTAACTAATAAATTCATTTTATATAAGTTTAAACCATATATTTTGATACGTTAGTTAATCCTATGCATAACCACTAATTTGAAGACTAGTATATATCTTATTATATTAAATAATATTATTTTAATCACATATTATATCCCGGTAAAGCTCAGTCTTGCATGCAACGTAAGCCATTAAAAAAAAACTCATTGGTGTGTGTGACATACACTTACTCAGTGTCATGTGAATTGATAGATATAAATATTATTTAATTTAATTTAAATATAAATTATATTATAATGTATCGCGTTATTATATTCCCTTACGGGCTTGGTGTTGCATTCTTTACACGCTATCCAATACAATGTTACTACATTGGATTTTACGGTCATTACTATCAAAATTATTGTAAATAATACATATAAATAAGTACTATTTTATCAACATAACATAGACCCATTGGAGAAAAAATAAATGGTTGTTTTTTATTAAAGAAAATAAATACCATAAAGATATCATTAAAATCGTTTTCTGAGAGCAATATCCTTTTCATTTTTAACATCACTTTTTAAAACTAAAATTTCACAAAAAAATTTGAATTTTTTATTGATAACAAACTTTTGATGTTACAAATTATAATTTAAAAAATGTAGTGGAAATGGTAGATAAAAATTACATTCATGTCATATAGGTTAAAATAGAGATTCTTTTCACTTTTTTGGAAAAATGCAAACAAATGTTGTTTTATAATAAAAGAATAATATTTATTTCCTAATTTTTTTAGAAATTATAATTTTAAGAAATGGAATTAAAAAATTATTTTAAAATGGTTCAAAAATTTTAAATATCTTTAGAAAACATGGTTGTGGAGGAAAATGGATTTCCGGTTGAAGAGAGAAATTATGTTGTATTTTTAAAATTACCCAAATTATTTTATGATTTAGAGAGTGGTAAAATTTTAATAATAATTATAAAATTATGAAATAATTTTATTTAATGTAAATTTTCGTATAAATAATCCCAATTTATATGAGATTATGAAATAACCTTTAAAAAGACTATAATATTGAATTGAGGTATAATTAATGAAGTAATTATTTGTAACAAATATAAATAAACATAAAATTTAAATAAAACATAAGATAAATCATATTAATTACACATATGATCTTAGAATGATAAATAGAAATAAGAAATAATTTAATTGAATGAAAATAATTTTTTTTGCATTTATCTACCACTATGTAAGTAGTAAATCAGTTACAAATGGATGAAATAATTCAAACTGAAATATAAAATATAATTATTTAGAAATAAATCATGATATTATTTGTCAAAGGTTTAGTATATACACCATATAAATTCAATTAGGTTCATAACCAACCAATATGACTCAAATATGGTAAATTTAGACGTAGTCCTTGACCTCAAGCTTCATTTTGGTTGAACATGGTTTATAAAACTATATAATGGTATTAAACATGTTATTAAATTTTACTAAAACCATATTAATAAATATAATATCATTTATTATCCTTTTAAAACACATTATATTCCTATTGTTAATATTCATTCATTATTTTTCTTTGTTTAGGGTGTTTATTCCCTTGTTTTCTCAGGTGATTTTTATCGAGAAAATAATTATTATTGTGCATGTTATATAGTTATATAATATCCAAAATAAAAATCATGACATGATTATAATATTTATTCATCAATTATAATTTTACTACCAATAATGAATTAGGTTTTTGAGAAATGAATTGTGATGCGACCATGGAGATGGTATGACTTACATACACATAAGTGAAATTTAATTTTTTAAATGATCATTATAAAAAGAAGGTAAGTAATATTTTACTTTTAAATAATTATAATAATATCAAATTATATCTTTCAGTATACTTATAAATATCATACATGAGGCGTGTCGACGAAAATAGAGTCACATCGCTTTGTGAATGAGATCATCCAGACGTACATGAACGATGTTAACATATTTTAATGAGTTAAAGTTATGAAATAAAATGAGAAATTAATTTTCAGAATAATAAATATGTCATTAATATCATAGTTATTTCATAAATATAAAATATATTTATTGACTTTATACTTATCTCCTTTCATGCATAGTGTTAGTGAATGATAAATCACATCACTTCATGAGGTAGTCATCCTCCACACACACAAGTGGTGTCATCAAATCCCATACGGAATGGGAAGTGAAAAGGAAGTTATTATATAATAACACAATAGACATAATTATAATATTAATATAATATATATACAGTATATCTGTGATAATACCAAACCGAGGTAATGGGTAATGGAAAAATAAATAACATCGATTCACAAGGCAGTAATACTTTATACAAAAAATTATGATTTCATAAGTCATTTGACGGATGTGAAGATATTTGTAGGAAATTCACATAAATTAATAAAATTAAAAAATATCTAGGAATATTAGTTAATTATACCACAATTTTTTAAAAATAATTTATGGAGGTGGAGGAAGAAATAAAATAAAAACTCCCGTTAAAGAATATTACATCTTCATTGGGTAACTTCCTTTTTTTCACCAAAAGTATCACTAGGTGGGAATGATTACAAAAATAAGGAATATAGAATGATATGATTGAATTTGGAATGTTATTTGGGTAGTTCCTAGTTGAACCAGAAGTTTTTGATTGTTAGAGGATTATAGGAGAGGGGTGGTATTTTATAAGTGAGGTGAGTGACACATTGTCATTTTTCAAAATAAAAATGTGTACCCATTTTTTTACATGAAAAAATGAACATAAATTGGGTATTATATCGATATATACATTATATGGTATAAATACAGGCTTAAAATATATTTTATACATGTTTGTTTCATAATTTCAATGATTATATTTTTGATTTACCCCCCAATAAATTACTTTTTACATTAACCATTGTAATTATGTTTTACTATTTTCATTATTAATTATTTAAAAAATTAAGTTAAATTTATTTGAAAATATAAATTATGATTATTAAAACTATACAATTCGTTTTCCCAAATTCCATTCATATAATTTTCAATATATAATTTAAAATTAATCACATAGATGCAATGAGATAACACATTTTCTAATAAAAAATGTTCAAAAGGTAACAATGTTTTAATATCAAAATTAAATATGAAAATGATTACAATGAACAATGTTTGATTTATATATATATATATATATTATAATACTACTTTAAAACCAATTAAAACATAATTAGAATTTATAAATAATTTAAACAAAAAATCATTTCTCATTCAAAATTCAGTATTTTTCAGAGTTCATCAAAAAACGAAACAAATTATAAAAATCACAAAAATTAACCATAAGAAAATTTTGATTTTATTATTTAAAAAATAAATTTTCTTTTTTTAAAATAAATTTTGTAATTTTTTTTAAACTTATTTCAAATTATATTCAGAAAGTGTGACAAAACCTTATTTTAGAATAAAAATAAATTTTTTAGAAAGAATTTTTTATTTCATTTAAATGATTATTATTTAATTTTCAATAAATATATACAATAATTTTTTAATTTATTAAATTATATTCATTCCATCCAATTTATTGGTTATTATATAATGGTATGCTATATATTTAATCATTTATACTTGAGGTTCTGTGTTCTGTAAGCTACCAAAGAGATTAAATTTGATGAAATACATTTCAAGGGTTTTCAATGTTTTTTGTTGCGTGTCACATTTCATTTCAAAAAAACTTTTCATCATTTAAAATCCCAATATCTGAAATTCTCCCCACCTTAAATAAATGTATTTATCATAATTTAATCTTGATCTTAGTAATCATGGTTTTGACATTGGAATATATCGTTGTTGTAAAACCTAAATAGTAATTAGATTTAACAAAATGTACTCTTTATAAGATATAAATTGAATTAAAAATATAATATTGAATAAATAAAATCATGGATTATATATAAGGTAAAATTAGTAGAATATAGAGATAAATATATATAATTAAATCATAAATTATTATTAATAGTTACATAGTTTATTGATCTCAAGAAAGTGATAGATCAATGGAATATTAAGCACCAAAATACCATAAATATATAAATTATTTTATGAATATATGATTTATCAAATATAGAGGTAATATTATAGAATTTTATTTTTATGATTCTTTTTCTAATGTTATGTAATTATTTTATTATCAATGAATATAATGATGTACATATATTTGATACCTTTTTATTCTATAAGCTCAATTAAATCCTTCTATTATGTATTGAACAATTTTAAATTGATGGCTTACTCAAATAAATAATTATCCAATATTTTTTAATTTAATAAATTTTTTACTTTTAGTAGATCATGAGATTCATGAAAGTGTGACAAGTATTTTTGTCTTCTAAATGTTTTTTTAAAAATATTGTTTATAAAAAGTTATCCAATAAAATACATTGACCTCTAAATCTCAATAGTAACACAACTAGTTCATCATTAATATATATTTTTCAAATCATTTAAATAATAACAATCAAATATCATCCAGAACATCATGTTGCAATATAATAGGCACAAATATTTTTTGACCATCACTTGTGTGTTCAAGCCACATGGCCTTAATCTAATGAAGATAGATGTTATTTCTCTAATACTATTTGAATATAATTCATATAATTTTTCACTTGGTCTTATGACCCCTAATTACTACAACATAAAGGATATGATAAATGTCAATGGTTTCCAATAACCAAAACCTTATTTTAGTTTTTTAAGTAATTCCTCCTCAAATAATATTCTCACTAAAAAATGTATTGAACCAATGGGTTTTAATTCCATAAATCTCTCCCAAAATATTCATAATCTTACAAGACTCCCATCACTTAAAACCTAAAATGGGGTGTTTAATGCATTGAAAATATTATCAATTTTAACTCATAAATCTATAATGGTATCCATAAATATTAATTTATTGATGAAAACTATTATTATGAAATATTAAATAATCTTTAAATGTTTCTTGACTATTATATCTAAAACACCATTGGTAAAATATTCCTTCAATTCAATTCATGAATCCTAGTGTAAAAATACATCATCTATTTTAATTCAACATAAGCCATTCCTTAGTATATGTGTTAAAATGTATATGATAGAATTGACTTGGATAATTTATAGCCCTTTCATATTTAAGGAAAATAACTATAAGTGGATCCCTAGGATGAGATTTATTTCCTTCCATCATAATATCCATTCTTTCTCATTAACTCTTTTTATTATTCACCTTTCCACATATAAATTATTCTTCAATTCCATTGTGACTCTTTTCTAGGTGTCACTTTCTAAATTTCCAACATGAAGGAAGTCATATCATTTTTCATAAATGGTCTCCAACACTTAGGATCTTAGATAAATCCATCCTTATAATAGTTTTTGCATTCAAGAGTTTGTTATGTTATATGTTCCTAATTATATTTTAGGATAAATGATTATGAATAATAATGATATATTTCACTCCTATCATCATCCCATTTTATTTCACAAAGAAACCACATTATCCTTCATGTTTAAGGTTAAATTTATTCCATTAGGTTCTAGCCATTAACTAAAACAAAAAATCATATTTTGAGAAATAATAATCATAATGGGAAAACTATATAATCATTTATAGTATGTGTAAATCATGACATATTATTTTCAATATAAGATCCCTTAGGCTTAACCCAGTCAATTCAATTCTATTATCTATTAAAATACGTCTTTATGGTTTATAATGAAAAAGTGAATTATCCCAAGCATATATCAAAGAAGTATGAATCTAGGTTCCCAATAAGGCCCATCGTCATGAAACTAGTGAGGATCGGGTCAAAAATAATGCACCAATTTCATAGTTATTACCCCTAGGTAAATATATTCTAGAACTATATAAACTTCTATTATCCAGACATAGATGTTTGGAAAGGGGAAACTATATAATCTCTTCCACATGAAAACCTTTTGATATTCCTACTTAGTTATCCTCAAATCCTATCCTAGGGTTAAATTCCTTAATTAATGTTTTCATAAATCTTTTTTCTAATATTCCTTCTGAAATAATTCTGATTCCAACTCTATAGACCCAAACCCTAGAATCCAAGAGTTGGTGGATTACTTTATTACATTGGAATTAGATACAAGTAATCACATCCCAAATTCCATAATAGTTCAGTAGTATTGATAAACGAGATACATACCTGATTCCTATAGTACATTTGAAAAAAATTGAAACATTTTTTTCAAGAGTGACATTATTCCTTCTAGATAATACATACATATTAATTATAGTGCACTTTAGGGATTCATAATATTTTAAACTAAACGAGGATGATCTTAAATGATTAGTTTGTGTTAGTTACATCAGAATATTTCATAAATAAATTTATAATATTCTATATGGTCTAGTAAATAATAAAAAACACATTATATTAAATCAATAACTTGGATATCATGAATATGTTAGGCTTAAATAATATTGTAAGGTAAATAACTAAAAACACATTCCATTTAGACAGAAAACTGAGAATGAAATCAATATAGTGAAAATATCATAGTGACATTATCATGGATAATAATAACATAATTCTTGCTGATGAGAATTCTTAATTATCAGACATCATGACACAGGCACAAGACACCAAAGTAGTCAATACCATTCAAAATATACTTCAAACTACAGGTAGATAATGTATTTAATGATATATTACTGATTTATCTAATAAATATCATTGATACATTAAGGGAATTTATAATACGATTTCCCACCCATCACTACATTTTAAAAGAAATCCCCATATATCTAATAAAATATTTAATTCATGAAAAATATTATTTATCATGAGATATCTATAATTATGAAAGAATACATATTATTAATATTCCCATAATCAATAAAATAAAATTCAGAGTAAAACACCATATGCAGATATTATAATTAGTTTAAGAAATATGTATATCAATAATAAATAAGATTCATATTTCTGAGAAACATATTTTTTAATGATTACAATAAATTAAATATTTCATGGAATAGTTAATTAATAAAAAATTAATCAAAAAACTGAATGTCAATACTTTATTTGTTCAAAATGATCATAAAACGACCATAGAATGAATAAGGATGGTGTCATTACAATATAAATCACTGTGGTAAAAATAAAGGGTTATTTTTATTGATGAATACAAATTTAAAACTAAATTATCACCAAAAACATGGAAAAAAATATTCCTTTAATAAAATCATTAAGACATAAAATAATAATTAAAAATTTTGATTGGTCATTACAGCTGGAAATTATGTTCATGCCAAGCATGCTAAAATAGAGGATCATTTCACTTTTTTGGAAAAATGAAAAAAAAACATTATTTTGAAAATTAGATTGAGTTATTTTATTTTATTTTTGGAAAAAATAAAAAATTTAAATTTTTTTATTAATAAATAATATCTAAATGTAAAATAATATAATTTTTTTTATAAAGTATGGTTTTGATAGAAAAGAACATCAGACCACAGAAATAACTAAAGTTGTAATTTAATAATTGAATTTTACCATTTATTTTATGTAAAAAAGTGTAATAATGTAAAAATAATTTAAAAATAATAAATAAATATAGGATAATAAAATAAAATAAGGTTTTAGGCACTAATCAGATAATTTCCATCAATGGAAATTGAAATATAAATAATCCAACTTAAAATAAAATTATGAAATAAAACCAAACAAAGACCATAATATTAATGAAACGGTTGATAAATGAATCATTTAAAAAAAATTAAAATCCTAATAAAAAAAGTAGAAATATAAATAATATAATTAAATTTAATCAAAAAATGATCGTATAATTTTAAAGACAATGATGATGTAATATAACCTAATGAAAAGAAATTGAGTTATGAAATTATTTACCACTTAGTAAATTATATATCAATGTCAATTGGATGAAATAATTCAAAGTGAAATATAAAATACCAATAATTATTAATGAATCACGATATTATATATCACATTCGTAGTATATAAACCCTATAAATAAAAATATGTTCATAATATTATGATATCCCTTAACGAAGGGAAATTGAGATATAGTCATTACCTCACTCTTCCTTTAGGTTCATGGTCATTTTACGTAATTTATAGTGGTTTTAAACATGTTAAAAAATATTAAATTACTATATTAATACTTATAATACTATATATGATCCTAATATAACAATTTATAACCCTTTAATTAATAATCTTTCATTATTTTTTTTTGCTTTGGGTGTCAATTAACTTGTTTTCTAAAGCATTCTTTATAATGAAAGATATTATTATTATGCATTTTATAATGTTACATAATCTACAGGATATAATCAAGATATAATGATTATAATTATAAATTAATTATAATTATATGACCAATCATGAAAAATGGTTTTTGGAAATGAATTTTGATAAAATCATGTGGACGAGAAGCCGTACATATACATAAGTAACTTTTCCTTTTTTTCCAATGATCATTACGAAAAGAAGTTAACTTATATTTTAGGTTTATATAATTATTATAATAATATTTTGTTTTTTAATATATTGTAATTGATATTATTAATGTGTTGTGGATATGAAAATTGATTCACATCGCTTCTTGAAGGCCATAATCGACATTTACATCGATGAAGTTATCATTTTACAGTGAGTTAAAGTATAAAATAAAATGATATATTATCTTTCAAGTATTTTAAATAAGTCATTAATATTATAATTATTTCATTTCTATGACATATATTTAATATTTTTATTCTTATCCCCTTTAATATAAAGAGTTTGGGAAAGACGAATCTGATTGCTTCTCGTGGTGACCGTCCACCATACCCACAAGTGACATTATCATATACAACATAGAAGGGAATATATATATATATATATATTATATTCACTATATAGGTATAATTATTTTATAAATATCATATATATATATTTTATATCCATCATTATACCCAACCACCAAGGGTTGTAATTGAAAAATATACGACATTGACTCACAAGGTGGTAGTCTACCGCAAACAAGGATGATGACATAAAAACCCATTTTATTGAATTGGGAATTGTTTCCAGATATGAAATTAACATAAAAAAATATCCATATATGTAATATAATGATTTAATTATATCATTATGGTTTAATATTAACTTCATTAGGAGGATGACTAAATAAAATAAAATTTTTGTTGAGTAATATTACCTAATCCATTTGGAAAATCTTTATGTTTTCACAAAATAACATCCTATGTTTAATTATAAATTAAATAAAGATTTTTGGATGATATTAGGGATGTTGGTAACTTAATTTTATGATATCTGTTGAACAAGAAGGGTTTTATGTTGTGAATAGGATAGGAGAGTGGGATTCCTTTTATAAGTGTTGTGCATGGCACAATTGTAATTTTTGAAATAAAAAATGTCTACAAACATTTTCAAATTACAAATGGTATAAAATGGAGTTTTTGGGGGACTTTTAAATTATAATAATCAAATATAAGTTGAAAGAAGATTTTATGCATGTTTGGGGGTCATTTTAACTCCTGTCTTTTTAGTTAAATCCTCCAATAAATCCATTTTTACCATAACATTGATAATTATTTTTTAATGTTTCCCTATTAATTATGGTAAACAAATTTTGTTAAAAATTTTATAAAATGAAATTTTTAATTTTATAAACTTCTAATATATATTTCCTAATTCCTTTCACCTAATTAAAAATTTTAATTTAAAATTAATCTCAAATACATTATGAGAATGTAGGTCTTCAAATACATAATGTTCAATAGTTTATAATATTTTTCATAAAAAGTCAACAATTAAATGATTAAAATGTGATAAATTGTATTAATATATATATATAATTGGAAAATTTTTACATTAAATATAAAAAAATAATATTTATCATTAGGAATAATTTAAATGAAAAAATGTAGTTTTCATTTAAAATTTAGTACTTTTTTATTGCTCATCTAAATTGAAACATTGTATTGAAATACAAAATATTTACCATAATTAAAAATATGATATTGTTATTTAAATTTTTTAATTTTTAAAATAAATTATTTTTCATTGTTGAAAATAAATTTTAAATTATGTGTGAATATGTTTACTAAACTATCATTTTAAAAGAAATACATTTTTATTCAAAATATAATTATTTTCATTTGAATTATTATTATTTTATTTATTAAAAATAGATATAAATAATTTTCAAAATTATTTATTAGTAATTATACCATTAAATATAATTTTTATGATATAATGTTACAATATATTATTATTCATTTTGACTTGGGGTATTATGTTCAGAAAGTTATTGAAGATATTAAATTTAATGAAAAATATTCAATATGTTGTTTAAGCTCGATGATCAGTGCAAATTTTATGGTCAAAAAAATGTTCTTGTCTTAAAATTTAGGGGTGTTATAGTTTTTTAACAAATTATCTGTCCAGACACATGGAAACTCACAAACCCTTGTCCTGCATATCCTATCTTTATTCTTCCATAACCATGAAAAAAATTCTGTGTAACATTTTTTTTATACGAATTTATAACACCCCAAACATGATCTCCTAAATAATAAAAAATTTGATACACTAGAATACCTCATTATTTACTCCAAGTAAACAAGAGGCTTCATAATATTGGTGAGGGTCTGTCAGTGTAGTAAGGAGACTATACTCTCTGTTTCAAAAGACTAAAACATTTTTACATAAATAAACAATAAAAATAAATAATAAAAAGAATAAAAATTTACAAAAAAACCAGTTTATAAATTTAATATGAAACAAGACACCATTGTGGGATTCCAGATATTAGATTATAATTTTTAAATTGATAAATAATGAAAAATATGTAGAAGGCCTCTAGATTCCATCGACTACCACAACCAAACTTGTAGTTCGCAGGTCACCATCTTCCCTAATCACAAAGATGATTAAATCCATAATAATCATTTTCATAATGGGAGGAAATAAACGAGGAGTTATTTTAGACTATATATTTATTAGGGGGTTAAATATAAAATGGATAATGGGTCTAATTAAGTAACTATTATTAAATAATAATTTTTCATTATTTATATCTACCTACATGATTTGGTTACATGGTTTGCGAAATGATGAACCAACCATGTGAGGATTTATGTATATTATTGGAACCTTTATGGTATGATCAAATGGTTTGAAAAAATTTGTTCTAATATTTATTTTCTACTTAATCCCATGCCAATTGGTTTCTAGGGAATACCAAACAGATTTCCCTAGGCGTGTGACAGCTGTGCTCCACCACTTATTTTCTCTAATAAATCCACATTCTAACAACCCATACTTTCTGATTGATATTTTTTTCTTATATAAAGGTTGTTACTTATTAAATAATATAATAATCATTGAGAATTATAATAAACTGACTAAATTTTATGTATTCAATAATGATGACAACATTAGTTCTCAATGAAATCAACTAAAATGCCAAATTTTACAACAAGAAAAAAAATATTAAATAGAAAAAATAAAATTGGAAAACAAGGATCACCCCAATCCACAAAAATCATCACCCCAATAAAAAATTCAATAAAAATTAAAAAAATAATTATTAAATAAATTAGAAAATAAATTGAAGAAAATATAACCTTAAGAGAAATTAATGTAGATTTGGAGTCAAAGAATGAAGTAGTATTTATAGGGTAAAACGGGATATGTGACCATTGGGATTTGACCGTTATATGACCATTTGTTAATATGACCATTCGCCAATATGAACCTTGAAAACTATAACTTTGGTTGATAATTTTACCATTAATGTGGTTTTTATAATTATTAATGAAAAAGTATAACTTTTAAAAAATTGAGAATCAATGGACTTAACAAGTATAATTGTTTTGTTTGAAACCAATTTTTGAAAACATGGATACATGGTATCGTCATGGTGTTTTTATCCTGAATAATCCCAATAAAATATTCAAAAAGTAATGGTCAAACAGATTCACTTATGAGAGAAGTTGATGTCTGTGGAGATTTCCAACCGATTGATGTTAGATGAGGCACCCCCGAATCTACCACAATCACACACCTTACCCTTAGGTCATATCCATGTGTAATAAGGGGTTATATGTATTGAAAATTGTTACAATAAATTTAAATTACTTTATAAATATAATAATTTTATTCCATAAATTATTTTCAATACTAATCATTCTTTAAAAATATATTTTTAATTTAGTCTAATTTGATAATTTGATCTTTATATACAAATAGATCATATTATTTTTATAAAAAATATTTACATTTTTTATATTCAAACACGGTAGTATGAATAGTATTTCTTATATTGAATAGTAATTTAAAACTATTTTATTTTAATAATAAATAATAAAATAATTTTATAAAGTCATATCAAATGTTTTAAAGGTGTGTGAAATTTGACTGTCTTAAAAACAACCATTTTTAAATAAATAAGTTTTAATATTTAAAAGTAAAAATTATCGTATTTCGAGATTCAATCTAAAATAAAATAAAATTAAAATCAGTATATTGAATTTAGGTTAGGGTTAATTTATGTGAATTCAAAAAAATACTATATTTTTCAGGAATAATAAATAAAATACACTCTTAAGGTTCTAGTATATTTTATGAAATAATATTTATTTCATAATGATGCAATAATTAATTAAACAAAATAAAATTCATAATTTTATTTAATATTAATTATTTTAATTTATTTTAATCAATTCTCAAAACTATATGTTACTCTCCAAAGTCTATATGGGAAAAAATGATTTTTAAAAACATTACTTTGTGACTTCGTCACTTTTACATGAAAAATTATGTATAAAATCTTGGTTTTATATTCACTAGGATTAAATAATCATAAAATATGTCCCAAATAAGAAGAATAATGAGATAAAACAATGTGTAAGACAATGGTTTCTCATTTTCTACAACCTTTTTTCCAAGACCAATATTTGGAATGTATTAAACAAATCCTCCACCTCTACTATAAACACACACACATTTATCCATTTTCATCGACTCCCAATATATACAATATGATTTTATTGTTATTTATTCTCTAAATTATCCCCCATAAGGTTTTCCCAATCACTAATGGTTCCATGATCATATTTTAGGAACAAATCATCAGGGTAAGAGAAAACAAGACATCCATTTTCCATTCATGTTTCATTTATACTATGGTTTTTATTACTATTTATAAACAAAGATCATTTTATAACTATATGTTAAACAATTAATTTATAGATATTTTATTCAGATTGAGAGTCCCTTTTTCACTCTCATTTTACCATTTTCAAAATCAATTTTCTTAACCCATCATGCTATAGAATTTAATTCTAAAAATTTATCTCTCATTAATAAATTATATACTATTTTCAATATCTAGAAACCTAGAACTTTTTCCATTACACATGTTTTTACAAATAATTAAAAATTATTTATTTTATTTGAAAATTTAAAAATAAATTACCCATATACCCTTCTAGTGAGATAAATATGATGTAATGATCATGTCTCTAAGAACTTTCTATGCCATTTTTTATAAGAGTACCATTAGTTTTTTCCATTGGTTATTAATGAAAAGATATATTATGATCTACATAAATCACATTAAATAATACATATTAAATGTGTAACTGGATAGTGATCCAAAGAAATGGGTAATCAAATTAATCACTATAGGTGACTTCTATTATGATACATTGGTGAATAAGATTTTACATTTTTATTTAGTACACCTTCCGGATAAGCCGTGGTGATATTATTATGAATTTATAATTTAAATATTTTATCCTCATTTCCATTTTATGATTAATTTTCTTATTATTATGATATATCTCCTTTTCATTGTATGTTTTAATGCCTCGTGGCCTTTTTTGTTATTCCCCTTAATCACAATCTATATGTCCCTCTTTCATTTTCACTTATTGGGATTCATGATCACCCATTTCCTTTTATGCATGTACATAGGATGTTACACATAGAAAAACTAAATTACGTTGAACCCATTAAGATGTAATTCAAGTGTATATATAAGAATATTACATATTTCCATGTATTATGTACATTATTTCAAATAAAAAAACATTAAAATATGATCTATTTATACTAGGTAAAGAAAATTTGTTTAATAAAAAGTAGGATTCTCTAATTTTTATCAATGGATAGTTTAGTTATTTGTGGAAATTTGGATTTTAAACATTAAGAATTACCCAATGGAAAAGTTTAGAAATAAGAAGACATCTCGATATTTTGGAATGTTTTAAGTGATTTGTTTCTAAGAAAATAAATCCCAATCTAGTTATAGACAAGTGTATGTGGGTTTACTATTAATGTATCTAGGGGTTACAACTAAAAGAACCTCTTAGCTCTAGACTCGAATATGAACGGGTTAACGAAAATATGACCTACTGCACTCCAAGTTTTACAGACATGGGTAATATGTTTTATTAATCAAAATATTTTTATAAAACTTTATATAGGATATATATAAAATGTAATTTTTATTAGAAGAGATTAATAAAATATTTGATCTATATTTTTTAAAACATAAAATCACTTTAGAAATATAGTATTTTTAAAAGTTACACATTTATCACTAATTTTTTTATTCTTTTAGAAAAATGGAGGTAAATAGTAAGAAGCACATAAATTATGAGTACAACAGATGATTCTCTAACAAAATTATGATAGAAGCTGGAATATAATTATTCGTGAGTATGATTAATGAACTAAATTGGGTTATAAAAAAACACGAATCAAGTCATTCAACCAGATTCCACTCAAAGGAAACAATATTCTATTGATTCCTTTATGCATAAAAGTACAAATTATTTCATAGGATCTACCGACCCATTTATTTCTATACAATGGATAATCTCTATAAAAATGATCTTTGTTAGTTCTCCATTGTTTAAAAAAATAGAAAGTAACACCTAATGTATAACTATTAGAAAGAGAAGATGATTAGTGGTAGTATCTTATTATAAACATGAATCCAAGAGTTGAGATTTATGCTATAGAGTGGGAATAGTTCAGGGGAATATATTTAGATAAATAATTCCCGCATTTGATGTGAAATAATGGACAAAAAATTTATTGAATTGGGGAAGAAGGAAAACGAATCAGCGATCATCTATGAAATTAAATTCACAAGACTTTATTCATAAACATATTTATTTTTTATGTATTCTAGGTGAAATATTTTTAAGTTATTTGGGGGACTGAGACCCCATCTGTGGAGGAATCTAGAAAATCATGGCCATAAATGTTGTGAAAGAACAATGTGGAGAGCTATAAATGTTTAATTTTGTTATGGGGAGATGTGGTGGTCACGTAGATCTAATGGAAATAAGAGATCAATGGATCTAAACTCCATGGAAAACATTGATCATGGTAGATGAAGAATGAATGGGCAAAATACCATAATAAAAACATTTTGGAAGATGCATCTGGGGAACTTCTTACTTGGGAGTGGAAAGTGGTACAATGTGATACAAATGTGGGAAGCATAGAATATTTTCAAATTAATTTCAAATTCAAAAGATAATGGATCAGAACCACTATAAACCTCATCATGGGCCATGGGTGAAAGGTAGATAATTTTATATCACAATAGATAATATATAGGCTTCATATGATGTAGTTGTAGGTTTACTCATTATGCTATGAAATGTAACAAGTACATTATTTTATTATGGTTCAATGAATTAATTTATTTCATCCTTGTTTTCAAAGATTATAGAATCAATCATTGAGAAGTTATAAGTAGAGTTATCATTCAAGACTCCAAGAGGAATTATCCTTGAATCAAATGTGTATAGAAACTCTATTATTAACTTTGGAGATTACAATATCATTGAAAATATAATAAGCACTCCCATGGATGAATTAAACATTATACAAGGGATTGGTTGCCCATAAATTATTAATTATAACATCAAATGTAGAAGAAATAAAATTTTAGTAGTCTTGAATGCCAAAACCTAGTCTGTATCAATGAAGAGATATCATGGCTAGAACATTGTATATATGTACCTAAAATATATTCAATTATGGAGATGATCAGTGAAGAGGGAGAAAGAAATTAATGTATAAAGATATAGAATATCCCTATTATTCAACAATACATAGATGTATTTTTTAATGAGTTACATGGACCTCCCCAAGAAAGGGATGAAGAGTTCTGCATTGAACTCAGACTTGGATACATGTTTTTTTCAAATACTTCATATAAAATATAAATTTTGGAGTTATTTGAATTAAATAAAAAGCATCAAGCTCTCTTGGATAAGGGTTTAATCTGATGAAGTGTGTCTCCTTGGGGACTATATGTTCTCTTTATGTATATCAGGGATGTATAAATGAAGATATGCATAGAATATATATAACATAATGGGATCATAGTGATGAACAAGTACAATCACCCATGGATTCATGATTTATTTAACATGATTTGTTAGGATAAATTCTAATTGAAAATTTACCTCCGGCCTGGGTATCATCAATTTGAGGTGAAGAAAGAATATTTTCTAAAGACATACTTCCTAACATGATATGAGGATTATGAATTTTTTATTCCCTTTTGCACAACTAACACTCCTGATATATATATGGATTTGATGATTATAGTCTGTATGTACTACCTTGAAAAATTCATGGTAGTTTCTATCGATGATATTGTGATATATTCTAAAATTGAAGAGCAGAATAAGGATCATTTAAGGGTGACATTTAAGACTCTATGGAACCATATGATTTTCTGAAAATTCAATAAATGTGAGTTCTAGTTACAAAAAGTATAATTCTTGGGGAACATTATAAGAAATGAAGGAATATTAGTCAAACCTAAACAGAAAAAGGATATAGTGGAGTGGTATCATCTAAAAATAATAATTTATATTCCTAATTTCATTGGTTTTTAGTATATTAGAAGAGGTTTATGAAAAAAATTCATGAAATTCAAATCCACTGACCGAGTAAAATTGAAAAGGGGATAAGATCATCTGAAAAATGTAGTGTGAAGAATATTTCCAATAACTAAATAAGGGATTGTTTACTTCACCTATGTTAACTATACACACTATTATAGAAGTAATTATTATCCATATTGATGAATTTTTTAAATCACTTCAGTGATTCCTCAGAAAAAATGAAAATTTTATTGATATGTATATCAATAGCCAATGCCTCATTAGATGAATTATCCAACGCATTACCTGCTGTTAGTTGATGTTATTTTTTCTTCTAAAATTTTGTTTCACTATATTTCTTTGGAGAATGTGGTATATACAATGAGAACCTATGTTTGATTTACATTTTTCATGATACATTTATTGAACATGAGAAAAAGGTTATGTTTGGAACTTCATATAGACTCCGATTTTTCAATTCATTATCACCACATAATAGAAAAAAATTCGTTAATGAATTAAGTAGGAATGATTGTGTTATGCTGAAAATGAATGGGATTAGTGGAGATGATTTGTTCAATAACCTAGTAATATTTTACATTGGAATTATATGTAATGATACATCATCAACCCTGCCCCAAATTATTTACAAACCATCATTACTATATAATATCAATAAATATCAAAATTATTAAACACTGTTAGTGAATAAGATACAGTATGTAAAGAATGAGAATATCCAAGAGTTCAATATTGATCAAGAAGATGTATTGACATTTCACCCAAGGCTATGTGTTCCATCTATCAAAGATAAAAATAATAAGTTGATTAATGAAGCCCATAGCTCTATATTTTCTATAAATCTTTGAAGAACGAAAATTTATAAATACCTTCATAATAATCATAGGTGTGATAATATAAAAAGAGATATTATAAACTACACTTCATGGTGCCTAGTATGTAAACATGTGTAGTAAGAGAGAAAACATCCAAAAGGGGTCTTGAAACCACTAACCATACCAATATGAAAGTGGTGAAATATCACTATAGTCTTCATCACTGGTCTTTGAAGAGCATCCAAAGGATACAATGTGATATGGGTAATAATGGATTGAATCACTAAGAAATACCATTTCATCTCTATTTGGGAATATTTATTTCTTAAAGAACATTCCATGATTTATCTAAATTAAGTGGAGAGGTTTCATGGGGTGACACTTTCTATGATTTTTAATCATGATCCAAGGATCTCATCTAAATTCATGTGAATTATAAAACATAATCTGAATAAAAAAATTTAATTTCATTGTATCCTATCACCCCCAAAACTGTTGGATAATCTAAAAATAGGATTAATTAACTCAAGTACATGTTAAGAACATGTTCAATGGAATATAATGGTGTATGGGATAAACATATCCCCTTAGTTGAGTTCTCATAAATTAATATATTTCAAACAAGTATTAAAATGTCCCCATATGAATCTCTATATAGGAAACGATGTATAACTCCAACATGTTGGGATGATGTGTGTGAGAGGAGATTTATTGGGCATTATCTTATATAAGATAGGACATAAATTTTCATTCTATCCAATGATATATATAGGATACTAGGTGTTGGAGGAAGAGATATGATGAAAATTGTTGAATGGACTTGGAGTTTGATGTTGGGGACAATTTTTTCCTCCAGATGTCACTGTGGAAGAGAGTTATGACGTTTTGAAATAAAGGGATGCTTATCCCTATTTAGATTAAGCCATTTGAAATAATTCAATTTCCTAGGAGTAGGGGACGTTCAGCTATAACTTCCACGAAATTTATCTCATGTTTATTATGTATTCTCTGTGTCTATCTTGAAGAAGTACATACCATATCCCTATCATTATACTAGATCTGGTGGTGGTACAAATCAATCATGACCACTCTAATTAGTAGTACCCAGTAGATATCTTTGACCATAGAGACAATGTTTTATGCAATATAATACCATACTATTCAATGTTTCGTAGTGAAACCATAAATAAAAAGAAGTTATGTGTAATAGATAGGAGAAAATTCTACAAAAGTACCCTAACCTTCTCTCAACTGAAAAGATTTGTTGAAATTTTTGGGATGAAATTTCATAAGGGGGAATAAAGTAATAACCCAATCATTCATAATGATATTTTTTACAAAATAAATTTGATATATATTATATAATATTATACTTATAAAAAATAATTAAAACCCAACAAAATTTTATATCTTTACAAAATATAATTACATTACATAGTTATAAATCAAATGAAAATGGAAAACATAACAACTAATAAAAAACTATAAAATAGAGAAGCTTAAATGAAAAAATAAGGATCACCATAATCCACTAAAATCATCTCTCTAATAGAAAATGTTAACTTTACAGAAATTGTAGAGTATTTTGAGTAAAATAATAATGTAGTGTTTATAGGGTATAATTGGACATGTGACTATAGTGATTCACCTATTATATGAACTGTGGTCAGTATGACAATTGGTAAATCTGACCATTGGAAACTATACCATTTGTTGATAATTTTACCATTATATTTAGTGTTTATAAATAGTAATGCCAAATGACAACTTGAAATTAAAGGAGAATCAATGGAATTAATAAGTATAGTTGTTCTGTTTAAAGACCATTTGTCAACCTGGGAGGTAAGTATCACTATTAGGTTCTCCCTTGACCAAGACCAATCTGAGATTCAATTATTGAATCTTGAATAAAATATCAAATGAGATATATTTAATTTAGTCGATATTACCACTCATTCAATGTTAGCCAAGGCACCCCATGAAATTACCAAAGTCACACACATTAACCATAGGAAATATGCATGTGAAATAAGGGGTAATGATTATAAATCATTATTTCTAAAAATATAAATATATTTTTATACAGATAATGTTTATTCCATTAATTATTTTTTAGAAATTTTTTTATTAAATATATCATTATTGAGTCATGTTTGAGAATTGTATTTTTGGATGAAAATAAAAAATAACAGCTTCATTCTAGAATATATATAAAATTTATATAAATAAATAAGTATTATAAATAAAAACATTTCTTGAAATATTAATTTAAAACAATATTATTTTAATAAAAATTATAAAATAATTTTATAATGGCATAGCTAGTTTTTTATAACCTCCATAAATTTGACAGTATCTTAAAAATCATTTTATTAAATAAATAAATATTTTTATATTCAAAAGTTAATATTATAATATTAATATAATTTTTCTAAAATAATAAACATTAATTTTTTCTATCATTATGTCAAAATCAAGGTAGGGTAAATTTATTGGAATTTTTTTAAATACTTTAAATTTTATGTGAATAGTAAAAAATATTGTTTTAGGTTTTCGATATATTTTATGACATAAAGTTTATGTAATATTGATGTACTAACAAACTTAACACAATCCATGACATCAAATATGTAATTTTATTAATATTAAGTATTCTATTAGATTTTATTTAACTTTGAATACTATAAGTTACCTCACAAAGTCTAAAAAATATAATGTGATTTCTAAAAACATTACATTGTGGAATCTTTTCTTTTAAATAAAATAAGATTTATTAAATATTGGTGTTAAGTTATATAATAATAAATTATCATAACATTATTCCCAAAAGTCCAAAACCATGATAAAAAAACTTGGTTAAGACTATCATTATTTATATTCTACAACCATGTTTTCCGAGACATATATTTGGAAATAATCAATCAAATACTCAAATTCTTCTATAAACAACTACCCATTTATCCATTTAAATTTACTACCATACCATCCTATATGATTTTATGGTGATTATGTCTCCCATGTATCCCCCATGGTTTCCTCAATACCCTAGGATTATATCATCATGTTGTATAAACAACTCTTCAATGTAAGGGAGACCTTTGCTCCTCTTTTCCATTCATGTTCCTTTCTATGTGGCATGTATTATAATTTCTAAAAAAATTATTTTGACCACTATATTTTATCACATTACTATAATAAGTGTATTTTTGGAATGGTTTATCATTTTTCCTCCCATTTTATAGTTTTCTAAATCAATTTATTATACTTCTGATGCGTTCTAATTTTATTATAAAAATTTCTCTTTCATTCTTAATTAATTATCTTTTATTTTCATTTTTTGGATACCAATAATTTTTACATTCCGTGGGTATTCCCCTAGATATTAAAATTATCTATTTTGTTTTGGGATTTACACATAAGAAACCCACATTTCCTTTTTCTGGTCTAAAAATGACAAAATAATAATGTATTTAAGCACTTTTGTATGCAATGTTTTTTATATCAAATCCTTTTTTTACTCACCATGGGTTATTATTGAAATGATTGATTATGATATATGTGGATAAATTTAATTAATATATATGAATTGTGCACCCTGATTTCCCTCTAATGCATTTGGTAAAGGAATTAATCTCTAGGGAAGACATGTTTTAGGATACCATAATGAATAACATTAGTAATTTTCATTTATGAATGATTGGTGGTGAAACTTGGTTATATGATTATTAATGTATTATTTAAAAGTTTTATCCAAACATCCATATTAGGATTCATGTCACAAACCATCGTAGGTAACCTTGTAACCCAATTACCAAGATGGTCCTGACATATCATAAACGGTGTTCACATTCCCCATGGGTCGACAACTAGAACCTGGAGTCATACAACATGCATGTGGTAATTTATTTTACACAAAACATAAAAAAATAAGGAAAATAATATCAATATGCATATAAGAAAACTCTATTGGGAGTAACATACCGAGAATAAATAAGGAATTTAATCCCAAGGTACTACAACCCAAGTACCAAAATTGGGATGAAGAGACCAAGTCCCTAAGGACAAAACTCACCAAGTCCTAGGTTCACATGATTGATCTACCTCTAAGATAACCCATCCCATTTTTGGAACCTTAACTTAGATAATCTATAAAAACATGAAAGTACAGTAGGGTGTGAGATAAAAATCTCAGTGGGGTATCACAACAGATTCTATAATAGATTACAATAATAGATTCAATAATGGAATTCATTCACCTTTAACATAAACAGGTTATTGATTTTAGATGAAAAAAATTAACACATCATGCAATATATTTCAAATTATTGAAAATAATTTAAAAAAATTCTTTAGAAGGGATGGTATATTTCTAAAATAGTGGACTAAATTAAAAAAAAATTATAAAATAGATTACATAAACTCCAAATTCATGTAAAGAAGTTTAACAACATTAGCATACATTTATATCTCAAATATAAAACATGTAAGAAACATGGTCATTTTATAAATAGGTATTAATGTTCCATGATATAGGTCTACACACACTTTAAGTAATCACAAAAATATGTGTAAACACACTTCCCTTTGACACATGATAAATGTAACACAACAACATTCCATTAAGGTTGTGACATAATGCGTTTGTGTTTTAGAATGCTACCCAATCATATATTGTATCGAAATAAATCAGAGACTACTTAAGGATTTCACGTTCTCTTACACAATCAATGATAATAAATTTATTTTAAGACTAGTTAATGTAAAATTAAACCCCATTCCCCCATTTCAAATTCCAATATTCTATTTAAAACTAAAAATTTTTTAATAAAAAACATGCCATTTTAAAGAAGATAAAATCATTTAATTTCTATCAAAATATTTTAATCCATTTCCATAAGATTGAAATAAATTCAAAACCAATTCCAACAACATAAAAACTAATTTTCATAATTAAATTAAACAATTCAATCAAGATGGTTTCTATAAAATCTATAAATTAAATTAAATAGTTTAAATCAACCAATTTTTAAAAACACACCCCAATTAATTGGAATTTGTGGTTTTCTGAATTTTCATGATAAAACCCTTCCAAATGTCTCAAATAACTAGAATTTGGTTTAATTAAACCAATTGATATAATTTTTGAGAAATTTAATTTAAATCAATAGTTAATGCAAATCAATCAATTCAGGGTTGATCAATTTGGAAAAACATGATGGAACCACCAACCTTTTCCCTAAAAACTCACACTCACAATGAACCCATTCAAAGAGAATGAAGGAATATAAGATATCAAACCCATCTTGAGAATCACAGATCTAACTAAACAATGATCAAATAATGAACAAAGGAATGATGAATGGTTGTAGGGATCCATGATGACCTTGGGAAGGATATAGGTCAAGAGAAATAAAACTCGAGTAGATGAGGAAAGTCAGTATTAGCTGGGATAGTTATTTAAAAACTATAATTACTATATTACATGACATGTAACCCCATTAGATATCTTGAAATAGTAGTATTTTATTAACAATGAAAAGTACCCCACATTTAATGAATAACCAATCCTGAAAAAACTAATGACGTGTAATGGAGAATCATATCATGTAACCTTTCACAGTATGAACCTTCTGAAGATGAGAACCTTCTTAATTTATGACCCCATAAACCATTTCATAGTGTGTAAACTTGTATGATGATGTGTTACCATTTGGAAGCCTATAAAATCACCCAATTAAAGATGAGAGTCTAAAAATATCTAATTATAGTATTATATGTATCCTTAAAAATATTTCTCAACCAAACCCAATCAATGAAAAGGAAAACCATGAAAAGGTTAAAGATGTACCTTTCAGATTGGTAACATGATGTTACAACCTCCTCATCATTAAAACATTATGTCACAAGAAATCCTATGTAGAATATTACATGCCAACGATATGAGGAAACTTATCTATAATCAGTTCCTTGCATTCCCATATCTCATGAATATTAGAACCACACTTCCAATGTACACAATCCAAAAGTGTCATTCTTCAATGAAGTACCTTGGTTTCAGAATTAGTTATCGTGGCTTGCTGCTCAGTAATAGATAAATTTGGTTTAAAATTAAGATCACTCCAAGTCAAAATATGATATGGATAAGAGAGATAATTTCTCAGTTGGGATACATGGAACACAATATGTATCTATATTAGCTATGGTGGAAGTTCTAAATAGTTTGAAACATTCCCTATGTGCTCAACAACATCTAACAGTCCCAAAAAATAAGGATAATTCTCCCCTGTCTTCCTAATATGTTGATGACCCAACTGAGGTGAAACATTCAAGAAAAAATAGTCACTAATTTTAAACACTAAGTGTATATGGCGAAAATCAACATAAGACCTATATTGGCCTTGTGCCATTATCATTCTCTAACGAATCAAAATAATACTTATTTTTCTATCTTTTAACAAAAATGGTCCAAACAAGGATCCTTCTCTAATCTATGAAAAAAAGTGATTTACAAGGGCAATAGTTGAAGGACTAAAATAGTGCCATTCTTATCGCAACAATAGAAATAATTTTATAAAAAAACTCAAATAGCCAAAAATGATCATCCCAAAGCCACGCCAAAGTCGATAACACAGAATCTATATAGATCTTTATTTCGGGCCATCAGACTGCAGACAGTAGACCAGTCACAAAAAAAAGAGATCTCAGTTCCTCTTGAAGGCGTCTAATAACGAAAAAAGGGGACAAAGGATCCCAATCAAAAAAATAATAGATGGATCTCTATAAAAACAAAAAATTCACCTTTACATAGTGAATTATGAAATCCTAAACTCTGTAGGTATCGTGAATGGGTATGAACTGAGATGAAATGATCACCCTATCGATCACAACCCATATAAAATTATTCTTTCTTTGGGTATGAGGCCACCCGACCACAAATTCCATTGAGATTCCATCCCACATCCATGTAGGGACTATAAGTGTATGAATTAGACATGAAGGTTTCTGATGCATGGCCTTAACCTGTGGAATATATAACAGTAGAAGACAAACTTAATATTGAAACATCTTATAACTACAGCCCTTTGGGGATTATGATAGTCCCCAATCATGGCCTTCCTTACCGCTAATAGAACTACAATGTGATATTGATAACATAGAAGACCATCCTTGGGGAATGACCACTAGGAAGCTATATCACCACCATAAAGAGTGTCTCTAATTCTACTAAATTCAATATCAAGCTGTTGATATTGAGGAATCATCTATATAAGAGACCATGTCAACTAGATTCTAAATAAAGAAACCTCATCCCTTGATTCCATTTCTCTAACATGAAACTGTGAAAAGAGAGTTATAAAATTACACACTTCCATATTTTCTTCCACTACAGGGGTGGTGAGTTTCCATCACAATGCATTAATAATGGCATTACCATTTCCATGGGTATAAGTGGCTTCAATGTTGAATGATTACAGGTACTCCACACAACACCTGTGGTGGAAATTTAAATCATTTTGAGAGATGGTTTAACTCGGCCTTTTGAGGTCTAAATACATGGTAAACATTTCACTATAAAGTTAATTCCACCAACTTTAAATCATTTTCATCATAGATACATGTTCAAGGTCATTTCAAGAAAATTATTCTCATGTTTAATAAGATGGAGAGATTCATATGCAATGATCTACATTCCTTTCATAAGTATGTTTCCCAAGCATGAACCCAATGCATCATAGAAGACAACATAACCCCGACTAGTCTCTTGAGGAGCCAACACCGTCATTGTAGTCAAAATAATTTGCAGTGCAAAAAATAAAACTAACATCTATCATCTTATAAAAAAATTAATTCGTTTACGAGTTTGAGAATTAATAGTAGAAGCCATATTTTGGAAGTCTTACAAGAACTGATGATAATATATGGATAAGACCTAGAATCTCTAAATCTCAAAAATATTACATGGTTTATCCCATGTCAAAACAGCCTTAATATTCCTTCCTCTAACACAATATGTCCCATATATTTCACTTCCCTAATCAAGATATCACACTTCAAAATCATTGTATAACATGAGTGATTTCTCAGAAGTGTCGAAAATATTATATGATGATTTACATTATCCTCTTTAAACATTCAGTAAATAAGGAAGTTATCCATGAAGACTACCATAATGTTATTGATATACTCATGGATAATCATGTTCTTCTAATCCATGAAAACATCATGATCATTTGTGTGACCAAAGAAAATAACAAGGTACTCATAATGGATGTTCCAACTCCGCATGGTTGTTTTATGAATGTAAGATTATTTTATCCTTAATTAATGGGAACCAGATTAAATTTTTATAATTGAAAACCACATAAACCCTTTCAACTAATCAAACAGATAATCAATTAGTGGAAATAGATTTTTTATTCACTATAAATCGATTGATCTTTTGATAATAAACACATAAGGGAAGAGAACCTTCTTAGCAAAGATAACTAGAACTTTCCATTGTGACCCTTGAGCGTATAAAGTGTTTCTCCAAGAGAGTGTCCAATTGGGACTTTACCTCTTTTATTTCAGCTGGTTCCATGTGGTAAGAGTGATTTGAAATTGGTTGAGTACTATATATATTTTCAATAGAATAATCAATATTATTTACTAGAAGAATACTATAGAAATCAAAAGGTATCACATCATAAAACTTGATTAAAAATGGAGGGAGAACACTATTCAAAGATTCCACATCCATGTTAAATGAAAATACCCATATTACCTTCCCTAACATAGGATCAGAATGTATACCCCCTCTCGACCATGGCCCCAATCTCTTTAAAAGATAAAAGACACACCATTGGGTGTAGTATGGTGTACCCGTAAAAGTTAACAATCAATCTGGGTTATATTGGTAATGAAGAAATCCATTTTGAAAATGAAATCAATAGGATTCTATTTGATTATCATAAAACTAAACACCAACATGAAATATGATATAGATAAGTCATAAGAGAGACTATATAGGCCCTTCCCTCTCTTCATTAAGAGGCTTGTAGTAATATCCATTTCACAAGATAATATCCTCATAAGAAGATTTAGAAAATTAACAATATGGGTTAAAATAAAAGATTTAGATACACCGGTATCAAATAGAGCAGTCTCTAATGATTAGAATACAATAATGGAACCTCTCACAGTCACTGGACCCATATACGCTTCCTCTGGAGATGCTTCCCTTGCATCAAGAATCATTATTCTAAATTCTTGTGTATAGAACACATTTTCAAGTGATGCATTTGATTTCCTCACAATTTTATGAGGAATACATGATCTTATTCCACTCTACGAAGTTGAAAAGATATTTGAGAATCTTTTTATGTTATCAGAATGTCTCGAAGAGCCATAGTTATTAGTTGCTTCAATGAAAAGAATATTTGGATATCTTGGATTGCGTGTCTAATATAAAATCAATGGACTTCCTCTTGGTACTGTAAGAGGTGGTGAATTACCCTTCCGTAGAGAACAATCATAATAATCATCAAAATTTCTTAGTATTTTAAAGGAACTCACACTTCTACGGGGAGAAATAAGAACCCCATCAACCCCGTTATTACATCCAGGACCTTCTCAACCATCATTTCCCAATCCATCACATCAGAATAAGTGGACATATTAAGCAATAAAAAATGGGAACACATATACGATCGAAGCCCCAATTGAAATTATTAAGACTTCATGCTTTCATTAGATACAATCTCAATATCAAACTGCACTAACTTATCAAACAATTTTAAATACTCAATCATGGTTATATAAGACTTATAAATCATAAAAAACATCATATCCTTGGAAAAAAGCATTAACTCTCGATAAAACATGTTCGTGAAAAGAACATGATGTATTTCCAGTATAATCCCTTATATTTGATTGCCATCACCATCTTTCCCCACTATCTCTTGCTTAGTCCTTCAACTTGAAGTTGGAACACTTCACCTTAATATCGTCAGATGTGTCCAAGAAGTCAAATATATGTTATATCTTGCCAAGCCAATACTAACCATGTTGAGAATCAGTAGAGAATTTTAGAACTAGAATCTTTTGGAGAAGGAAATCATGAGAATGATTCCAAATAATATGGCCCTAAGGTTACATAGATTGATCCAAAATGCGAATTGGAGGTTCTACCGATCCCAGATCATGGAAAATGCGTAAAATCACCTCAACTAGATTTAGGATCACTGGAGGATTCACATACTATGATTTAGTAGCAGCTTCCTCTTACATCAGATTCACATGTCTTCTCGAAGGCATGATTCTACACAACACTAGCAGACAATAAGGAATTCATCAGATAATGCTCAAATACAGAAACAATGGAAACACGATCTTTACCGATAGAAAAAACAAGATTTGGATTTTATTTCAACCAATCAAAATAGTGAAAATACTAGAGATAATCCACAATACAACTTCCCCTAACCACCCATGGTGACATGCATTTCATTGTGGTGATAGATAGATATACACTCAATTGTAACTACCCTATATGTCCTAAAAATATTTCACAATGCATATTGAATTCAAGGCATTATGCTCAAAAATATTCTCCCTCTCATACCACTTTTTCACGAACAAGCCCAGGTAACCTAGTAAACCAATAACCAAGCATGTCCTAACAAGTTTCAAGGGAATTTCAAATCCTTATCGGTTGGTGATTAGAACCTGATATCATACAAAATGCTTGTGGGAACGAATTTTCCACAATAGATAATAAAAAAAGGAAAAAATGGAACAAGAATACCAAAGAAACCTTATTGGGAGTAATTTACCAGAAATCAATAAGGTACAAAAGTCCAAAGTATTCCAACCCAAATACCAAAATAGCTAAGAACAACCAAAGTCCCTAAGGAAAAAACTCACCCTGTCAATGGTTCACTAGCTGGATATAAGTCCAAGATATCCTTTCCCCTTGCTCAATCCTAAAAGAGATAATTTACGATCACCCGAAGGGATAAGTAGAGAGTGAGCTAAAAATTCCCAATAGGGGCTCAGAGTGGATTCCATAGATGATTCTAAAAATAGATTAACCAATGGAATACATTCAATTTTAATATAAATAGGATTGAAACTTTAAGATCATATTTAAACAATAGTTTGTATTGTAAACCCCATGATTTCATAGTATGTTATCTGTTTAATGTAATTTAATAACTTATATTTCATGAAACACCGACTTAGCTTGCGTTATATGCAAGATTTAGATTCTATGAAACAACACATTCACATTATAATTATCTAAACGATATATTTATTTATCAATTAAATATTTTAATATGAATTGTAACATGTATATTTCAAATGAAATTTATAATGTTTCACATAAATAAAACACATTTTTAATGAAATGTATATGTTTGTTAAAATAGTTATATATTTAGAAAAAATAGTTTTTTAAAGAAATACTTTTATTTCCTTTTGTGAACAATAATAAATTTAATTTTAAACACTCATAAAAATTGAATTTTGTAGAATAGACTTAAATTTTGAATTCATAAGATCAAAATAATCTTATAGGGTAAATTTTTGGTGTTTTTCTGAAAACATTCAATTTCTTATGAAAAGTGAAAAAATTCTGCATAGTACATAAAAAACATCTTTTTCTTGTAAATTATAATTTTTAATTAAAAATTTATCTTAATTACAAGATAGATATATAATACATATATTAGTTTAATTTAAGTCATTTGAGTGATTTTATAATAATATTAGATGTATAAAATTTTATTGAACTTTTAACCCCCTTTCCCCACCTTCTAAGCACATTTAGAAATTTGCATAAAACATAATTTTATCACTTCTATGATTTAAATTTCAAAAATCAAAGAGACATGGTTGACATTAGTACGTGGAATTTGGTTCAATAGGGTGAAAATAATTTTTTTTGAATATTAACTTTTGAATTTTATTTACCATGATTAAAAATTAAATAGGGTAATTAAAGCTAAAAATTAAATTATAATAATATAATATTACCCCAACACATGTAATAATTCTATAGGACAAGTGTATTTCTACCAAAAAAACCTTATGACCAAAATATTATCCTTTTTTATTCACATGTGTTATATTAGTACATTTATTATATTTTTTTTAAAGAAGCATTAAAGGTGATAAATTAAACATTTAATAACTAAAGCATTTTTAATATAGGGTAATACAAAAGATAAATTATACTATAAATATTAATTATAAATATAAAAATATTTCCTACTTCACGGTATTTTATTTAGAATTTTTAGACATTATGGTTTTAAATTTATTTATGACACAATGACAAAGCACTAATTACCTTACTAATGAAATATTAAAATAAATGAAATTATTAATATTAAAATAATTTTATATTGAACCTTTTAATGCCATCCATGTTTTATCTAGGTGCATATGACATGATATGGTTTATTATTTGAATTTTTTTTGAAGTAATCAAATTTTTATTAATTGAACAAAAATAAAAAAGTAAATAGTGTCAAAATTAACATATTTGATTTTCTAAAAAAATACTATTTTATTAAATGATATAATATTCCTACAAATATATGATTTCTCAAAATTACTTAAATAATGTTAGATATATCATTAATGAACCTCTTTATACAATCTGGGAATTTTTTGAAAGTTTATTAACCATATAGTGTAAGAATACCAAAAGACATGGTAAAGGTTAAACTATTTAACTAAGAGATAAATCTAAAAGATAAGATTAATATGGTGACCTAAACATTACTAAAACAAATTTTTTGAGAGGTTTTCAACCCATATCCACCTTAACCTCAATATAAATCTATTATTATCTATTATAAACCCAAAATTATTTTAGATTAAATTAATATTTCAAGTTTTTCATAAAGTGCCCCTCACCTCTCTTATAAAATCATACTTACCCTTATCTAAAATTCACTCATACAAATCCATTTATCTTCAGGAAACCCAGATCAAATATCCTCCCAAATATTCTAAATTCAACTTAGAGGCCTTACATTTTTCAGAAAGCCAACCTATGGAGCCCTTTTGTTCAAATCCAAATGAAGAACTCGAAGAAGAGGTTATTACATCGTCACATCTTTCAAAGTACTTTTCTTCTTCCACTTACTCTTTATTTTTCATTTCCATAAAAAAATAACTCCAGTGAATTATACATACTGATATGTTTTTTATAAATATGGTATAACCATATTCATCATTTTATAAATCTTATGAATGAATAAGTCACCATACAGGTTTATGTAAGACCTACCATCTCCATGTCGTGGTGTAGTTTGTTTTTCAACACTTCATTATTTGGATGAGAATAATAAGGAGTATAATTGATGTAAATAATAAACATAACATGTTAATGATTCTGTATATATAATATAACATCAAATTACTTATAATTTCACCATCAATAGAATGAAATTCTTGCTCGTGCGTACGTATGACTTAAGTCTCCACGACGCGATAAGATTCTTTTCTACATTCACCATTGAACGATGATTATAAAAATATAAATAAGTATGTAATATATGACATAATAATTCTACTAGAAATATATATACACACACACATATATATATACATATATCTCATTCTCTTACTTCCATTCAATACTATATGAAAATAGAGAAAATATTTAAGCGTACATATGGCCTACCGTCTCCATAAAAAGTGTTTTCCATTTCATATATATATCTATTATACATATTTACATTCTGAATATATGTGATACATAAATACGGTTTTATATTCTGGAATCAATCAAATCATTATATAAGTGATACTTTTAATAATAACATGTTAAAACACGTATAATAAAGAAAGCGATTATCACACAAAATGTTATTTTAATATAGAAATTATTATTAAATGGGTAGTATAAAGTAAAAAATGAATCAATATGATATCATAAATATGAATATAGTTCTGGTATAATTTAAAAACATACTATGGTTACTATACATGAAGTTAAACGTACCCCAACCAAAGTAATTTACAAGGTAAGTGTTAATACCTCAATCTCATTATAATATGATATTGTTTAAGTGTAAGTATTTATGGGGATATTTTTATCATCCATCTCTATTTTTCCAAAAAAAATCCAAAAGGAATATATTATTGTTTTAGTGTAAGGGACTCTTTAGCAAGCTCATAATTTTAAATACTTTAATGATTTAATATTCTAAATCTATTTAATTAAAGTGCATCCTTTCAAAATAATTTTAAGGATTTATTTATATAGACAAGATTGTTTTAAAATTTTAATTAATTTAAAGAGTATCAAAGTGGTATGGGACACATTGATTCAAAAATATATATTAAATTCATTCCTTCATAAATCTATAACTATTAAATTCTTTCACAAAAAAAGGGATATTTCTCTAAAAAGGTTTTATTGGTTATTTTCATCTTTGTCAATACCCATTACAGGATATTATTCTTGATTGAGGATGATCTATTATAAAAAAATATTATTTGTTGTTTTAAAGGATTTATGATATGTTTGACTATGGATAAGCTATTTTTATACCATTCATTGTTTATGGTTAAAATATTGATATTTCTTATGCTATTTTTAACAAGAATGTTTATGTTATGTTTCAAAAATTTTATATGAGGAACGCATTGGACTTATTAAGTGATGGGAGGGGCCCAATATATCCCCTTAATGCATTTATATGTCTTATGAGACAAATTAGTTTCTTGGAATAAGGCGTTGAAAAAATTTTTATTTGTAGTATTAGCACGAGTCCTTGACTATGCAGTTATGATGTCCGAAATTATGCATTCCATTTTTATGAAAGTATTTATTACATGTGATTATTTGACGAGTAGAATATCTATGTGCATTGTTATATGGTAATTTTTGATTTATTTTTTCTATATTATGTTTATGTTTATGTTTATAAGGCTTTTTTTATTACTCATCTTTCATTAAAAGTTCATAGATTCTGCTAAATTTATTTACCCTTACCAATCATTTAAGCTCACCCCTTTCATATGTCTTGTTTTCCCAGGAGTCTAAGAAGTGTGTTATGATTGATAAGAAGGGTTATGGTAAGAGAATAATGGCATTATAAACAGATTATTTATGTTGATTTTTATGTTTTAATGTGTAATGTAACATTCATGTATGTAGTCTATTTTACAACACTACTAAACTGATCAGTCCTTCGAGAATTGATTCTTTTTAATCATGTCAATGTATTAAAATAATGCATCAGCTCCGGGCTTCTAGGGCCGGTGCATTACAATTGGTATTAAAGGATGTATATAAGTAAACTTGGAAATAAATTTAGAAAACATATATTATGGATCATAACCATATAATAGAATTTGAGAATAAGTATAGAATAACCCCCTATAATTTTAGTAAAGTAAGGATTGAGCGGATATTCCAAGAATTACATCCTTGTATGGATACTATATGTGGAAGTGGTTCTGAAGAAGAAGTACCTTGGGGTAAAAACTCTGATAAGGTGTTCTGAGCATTACTTGTGGTAACCTAGTATACGACAGCAGGCCTTAATACGCACCTGGTTTAACACACCCAGGTGATATGTTATGGATAATTCATATTTTCATCCAAAACCATTATGAATGATTTATTAGTAAATGTGTCCTCAATGGAACCATATTTATGAATATGAGATTAGATATGAATAATTTAAGATAAGTATTTCCCTAGTATAGAACCACGAATTATGATTAATAACCTAATATAGTGTATGACATTGTTTAGAAAAGGCTCATAGTAGAAGGAATGACTACCCCATCAATGCACATGTTACAAAAAGTAATAAGGATCCTATCTTTCATGGTCTTATGCCAAAATTTCGAAGGTAAATAGCCTCCCATGTATTCTCATCATATGAGGAAATAATATCACGTGTTAATAAGATAAGTAATGAATTATTTGAGTCATATGGATTTGAAATGAAGCCAGAGAAGGAATGGATGGTACAGAGAAAGATGGATAAAGGGAAGAAGGGAAAGAATGATTTTCCCACATGTGATAAATGTGTAAATAATCACCTTAGTAATTGATTTAGAGGAATGGGATTTTGTTATAAGTGTGGAAACAAAGGACACAAAGTACGTGATTGTATGTGTATGAAAAAGTTCTCAAATATACAATTATTCATCTATAAGGAGTTGGGACACTATGAGAGTCAATGTCCCAATCATCAGATCATAACCCAAATGATTCTATTAGAAAATAATCAATTTATGATACTACCGCTGATGAAGAGGAATGATTAGTGTTATTATATTGTTATTAAAAAATAGTGTCATTTGAGTATTATATTAATGATGTACAAGTTATAAAAATTATAGATTCTATAAGGATTGTACTACAGTACCATTTCATTGAGGATTTGAGATTCTATGGTACTAGGAAAAGAGACTCAATAACAAGTTAAACATTTTCAAAAATACATGGTTATGGGAAAGATAAACCTTAATTTGGACTAAATACTGAGGAAGTGATTTTGGAATAATAGATGATTGATTTGGATAAATTATATTGGATATTATTGACTACCTTGGAACTAATGAATTTTATGTTTATTCCATCCTTTTTGGAGGTCACAATAATTTGGGATATAAAGAGTATATTTAGTATTCTATGTTTTACCGAAGGAATAATGGAAGTAAATACATATTCAAATATGGTTTTATGGTAATTCAGGGTGTTACCGTGTTTTAAGAGAATACATGAAAAAGTTATTCACATGTTATTATGTGGAAAAATATATATTCATTATTTTTACATTCCTTATAAATTTTGGACTGTGAGTTTGGAAAGATGTATTTTGGATAAGTCTAAAGGTCATAATGGATTAAGTTAGACATTTGAAACTATTGTTTAAGGTTAAAAAAATTCTTATGATTATTATTTTATTGTTATAAAAAGGACTTCTTGGAGGTCGCGTTACAACCCATTGCATCCGAAAAGGTTGCGAGACTTAAACCCGCAACCAAAGGATGACAAGGTTTCTCACCTACCACTGGCCTAGGAAATGTCCTGGTCTTTATAAGGTATTTTTTAAATGTTATAACATATGAATTATAAATTAATTTTTTTGGAACCCTATATGGTTAGGATAAATAGAATATTTTTGAGTTTAATTCTCTTTCGGAGTGAAAGATGAGTTTGTGGTAGATATTAGTTAAAGGATGGAACTCTACATGTCAAGTATTTTTCTAATATTCTAGGAAATTTTTTTTCTTAAACATTATGTAAGGTATATTAAAACATAAAATACATTATCATAGTACCTTATGTTTTGTTTAACCGATGATATTTTAAATCATCACAGATTTATGGATTCGAGGACCTCAATTTTCCCTTTATTGTTCACTTTTTTGTGATTGATGACCTCAATCACTCCCTTTAAATATTTATGTTTTTCATCGAATTATGTGTTTCTAATTTCCACTAATGTTCTACGATTAATAATCCAAATTTTTTGGTGAATTTTTCATTTCCAATTCCCTCTTATTAAGACTAAATATTATTAACCCTATTTCTGATGTGGGTTTCCCACAAAGGTGTTTTTTATTTATAACATTTTATTTTAAAAGAATAAATTTAAATTGAAAGGATGCAATTTATTGAAGGAGAAGAGAATAGAAAACCCAAATATTTCATATTATGTTACCTATTTAATGTAACTTAATAGCTTATATTTATTGTAACACTGAATTGGCTTGCGTAATACGCAAGTTGAGTTTCTACGAAACAACACATTCATATTATCATTATTTAAATGATATATTTATTTATAAATTAAATATTCTAATACTAATTGTAATATTATTTTTTTTATATTTTTTCACATTAATAAAATATATTTTTAATGAAATGTATATTTTTTTGTTAAAATAGATATATATTTAAAAATATCTATTTTCACAAAAGAACTACTTTTATGTCTTTTTTCTGAACAATAATAAATTTAATTTTAGACAATCATAAAAATTGAATTTGGTAAAATCGACTTAATTTTTGACTTTTGAATATCAAAATTATCTTAGGGTAAATTTTTGGTATTTTTCTGAAAACATACAATTTTTTATGAGTAGTTAAAAAATACAACATAGTACATAAATACCAACTTTTTCATTTAAATAATTTTTCTACCTAATTTTTTTTATTTTTGTCAAAAAATATACATAATATAAATTTTATTCCAATGTAAGTCATTTGAGTCATTTTATAATAAGATTAGATGCATAATATTTTATTGAACTTTTAACGTCTTTTACCCACCTTCTAGGTACATTTACAAATTTGAATGAAATGTAATTTTACTGCTTTTGTGAATTAAATATCAAAATCTAAATTACATGGTTGAAATATGTGAGTAAGATGTGGTTAAATAGGATAAAAGTAATTTTTGGTGAATGGTAACATTTGAATTTTATTTACAATGGTTAAAAGTAAATAGGGTAATTAAAGCTAAAAATATTATTATAATTATATAAAATTACCCCAAAAATGTCCTAATTCCTTTAGATAAGTGTCTATAAACCAAAATCACCATTAGGACAAAAACATGATCCTTTTTTATTCACATGGGATAGATTGTGATATTTTTTATATTTTATTTAACGAAGAGTTAAAAGTGATAAATTAAAGTTTAATAAATAAACCATTTTTAATATATGGTTATATATAAGATAAATTCTACCATAAATATTAATTAGAAACGTAAAAATATTTCCTATATCATGGTAATTTCATTAATTTTTTTATATATTAATGAATTTAATTTATTTATGACACAATGATGATGGAGTAATTACCTTATTAATGATAGATTAAAATAATTGATATTATAAATATTACAATAAATGTAAATTGAAACTTTCGATGCCATACACAAATTTTCATGATGAATATGACATTTTAGGTTTTATTAAATTTATTTTTTTCTATGTAATCAAGTATTTATGACTTAAAAAATTCAAATACTAAATATTGCTAAAATTGACATAATTGGTTTTTTAATACAAATACTATTTTATTAAATGATATAATATTTCTAAAATTATAATATTCGGTCAAAGGACATAAATATATTTATATATGTCATTAATGAACCTCTTGATGTTCTCTTGGTATTTTATAGTAATTTTATTAATCATATAGTGTTAGAATACATGAAGATATGGTAAAAGGTAAACTACTTATCTAATATTTAAATCGAAAAGATAAGGTTAATATAGTATCTAAAACTTGTGTAAAACCTATTGGTGGAGAGGTTTTTGACCCATAACCACATTATCCTAGAAATATATGCATTATTATCTATTATAAACATAATATGATTTTAGTATAAATTAATATTTCAAGATCTTCCTAAAGTGCCCCTCGCCTCTCTTATAAAACGGTACATCCCCTTCGCTTATCTTCACACATCCAAAGCCATTTGGATTGAAACAAAAATGCTAAAATATATTCCCAAATACCCTCAAATCGACCTAGAGGCCTTAAATTTATCATAAATCCAACTTATGTATCCCTTTTGTTCAAATCAAATGAAATAACCCAGAGAAAAGGTAATTACTTCCTCACCTTTTTCAATGTTCTTTTCATCTCCCACTTCCTCATTATTTATCATTTCCATAAAAAAATAATTACTCCAATACCTTATTCATTATGAGAAGTTATTATAAATCTGGTACAACCATATTCATTATTCTATCCATCCTATTAATGACATGGTCCACATACATGCATCCATATGACCTACCATCTCCACGTCGTGGTGTAGTTTGTTATTCAACACTTCATTATTTGGATGAGTATAATAATGAGTAAATTGATGTAAATAATAAATATAACATTTTAATTATTCTGTATATATAATATACCATCCAATTACATACAATTTTACCATCAATATACTGAAATTGTCGCTTGTGCATACGTACGACTTACAATCTCTATGATGCGATAAGATTCATTTCCACGTTCACCATTCAACAATGATTATAAAAATATATATAAGTATGTTATATATGAAATATTAATGCTACTGGAAATATATATATATATATGTATTTACATATATCTCATTCTCTTACTTGCGTTTATTACGATATGAAAATGGAAACCACCTTTATGCATACATATGACCTATCATCTCCATAAATGGTGTTATCCATTTCATATTTCAATCTACTGTTAATATTTATATTTTGAATATATGTGATAAATAAATAATGTTTTATATTATGGATGAAATTAAATCCAGATATAAGTGATACGATTATGTATAACAAGTTAAAAAACGTACAATAATGAAAGCGAATATTACCCGAAATGTTATTTTAACTTGGAAATTATTAATAAATGGGTAGTATAAAGTCATAAATGACTCATGTATGATATCATAAATATTAATATGTTTCTGGTATAATATAATAATATACTATGATCAGTATAAAAGAGGAAAAACGTACCCTCAACAAAAGAAATGTACAAGGTAAGGGTTAATTCCCCAATCTCATTATTATCTGAGATTGTTTATGTGTAAGTATTTAATGGGACATATTTATCATCCATGTCTATTTCATAGAAAGAAAAATACAAAGGAATATTTTAATTTTTTTGTGGAAGGGACCCTTTTTTAATATCATCTTTTTATATGATTTAAAGATTTATTATTTTAATTCTATTTAATTAATGTCCATGTTTTCTAAATTATTTTAAGGATTTATTTATATGGACATCATTTTTTTTGAAAAGTTAATTCATATAAAAAGTTTATAACTGGTATGGGAATATTTGATTCAAATATAGATTTTATGATTCTTCCTTTATAAATCAGTTATTTTTAAATGATTTAACATAATAAGGTATATTTCTCTCAATGAGTTTTACTGATCATTTTCAACTATGATGACATCCTATATTAGATATTAATCTTCATTGAGGTTAATTTATTATAATAAAATATTCTATGTTGTATTGAATGATTTATGATATGTTTGACTGGGGATGTGCTATTTTTATACCATTCATGGTTTATGGATAAAGTATTGACATTTCCTAAGCTAGTCATAATATGATTGTTATGCTATGTTTCAACATTTTCATATAAGGAATGCATTGGACTTAGTAAGTGATGGGTGGGGCCCACTATATCCCCTCAATGCATTGTTAGTTCTCAGGAAACAAATTAGTGTCTTGGAACAAGGCCTTGTTAAAAAATTTATTTGTAGTCTTGGCACGGGGCCTTGACTATGTGGTTTTGATGTCCGATATTATGCATTCTGTCGTTATGAAATTAGTTATTACATGCGATTATTTTACTATTAGAATATCCATGAGAATGGTTAAATGGAAATATTTTATTTATTCCATATTATTTTCAAGTTTATGTTTAAACAAATGTTGTTTTTATTACAAGTCTTACCTTAAAATTATATATCTTCGGCTAAATTATTTACCCTTACTGATCATCTGAGTTCACTCCGATATTATGTTTTATTTTACCAGTATTCCAAGAAGTGTATTATGATTGATATGTAGGGTGAATTTAGGGGAATAATGGTGTTTTCAACAGATTATTTATGTTGTGTTTTATGTTTGAATGTTTAATGTGACGTTCATGTATGTAATCTATTTTCCCAGACTGATAAAATGATCGACCCTTCAAGACTTGATTCCTTATAATCATGCCCATGTATTAAAATAATGCAGTATCTCAGGATTATATGGGTTGGGTATAACATATATATAGTTAAATTGATGGAATATACATAAAATAATGGCATTATAAGTGATGGAATAATTTAGCAGAAATGGATTAAATAATTTTTTAATATAAAATAGTTTATATGAAATCAAAATTCATGTAACCATGTTCGGAAACATTGGATTACATTTATATCTCAAATATAAAATAAGAGGGAAACATGGTTATTTGATAAATAGGTATAAACGTTCCATGCTACAGGAATACACACTCTCTAAGTGGTCACGACAGTATGTGTGTACACACATCCCTCTAACACTAGCTAAAGGAAACTCAACCCCATCCCATCGGGGATGTGACCTACTGCTTTCATATTTTTGAAGGTTGTATAATAATTTAATGTGTCCAAATAAATCTCAAACTACCAAAGTATTGTATGTTATCTTACATAATCAATGATGGGAAATATATTTTAGGACATCTTAAAATAAAATTAAATACCAATACCACATTACAAATTTAAATTTTTCTATTTAAAACCAAAACAAATTTTAATCAAAAACATTCCTATATAAAGAATATAAAACTACTAGGTTTATTTCGAAAATTTTTAAATCCATTTTTATTAGTTTGAAAGAAATTCATAACCAATTCTATATATATAACAATTCATTTCTATAATTAAATTTAACAATTTAATCGAGTTGATTTCCATCAAATATGCACTATAGATTTTAATATTTAAATCAAACAATTTTCATAAACATTCCCTAATTTAATTGAATTTGTGGTTTTGCAAATCATCTAACCAAAACCAATCTAAATATCCCAATTCATTAGAATTAGGTTTTATTAAATCAATTCATTTAAAGTTAGATCTATTTAATTTAAATAATCAATTGAAACAAATAATGAAATTTAATGTTAATCAATTTAGACCAACGATACAGAACATCCTACCATTTCCCCAAAACTCATACTTGAAACGAATCCTGCCAATGAGAACTAAGGTGAAAAACATGTCAGAACTCACCCTGGGAATCAAACCACCATTGAAATGATTATCAAATTCTGAAATAAGGTACCCAATAGGGTTGGAGGGATCTAGGATCGCTAGGGAAAGTATTTAGGTAGAGGGAAAAGAAACTGGAGGAGAGGATAAAAGAGGATCTCTTCAAGAGAACCAATTTAAAAACTGATGCCAGGGTATTACAGGACATGTAACCCCATTACAAGTCTTAAAACAACGAAATTTCATAACTGCCGAAATACACCTCACTTTTAATGAAAAATTTTCTATTAAATAACTCAAAATGTGTAATGTAACGTTACATCTTGTAACATTTTATGATGTGATTCTTCATAAATAATGAACCTTCTCATAATACAACACCAACAACTATTACACATTATATAACCTAGGTACATGACTTGTAACCCTCCAAAATCCTATAGCGACACCTAGTAAATTCTTATAGTCAAAAAATTATATGATTTCACCATTACATGTATCCTTCCAAATCATTCTAAACCCTACCAAGTCAAGGAAAAGGAAAACCATGACAAGGTTAAATACATACATGTCAGATTGGTAATCGGATATAGGAATTCATATTTTTATTATTATGATGTACCTATTTTTCAATCCTTATTGTTCTACCTCATGATCTTTTTGTTATATTCCATTACCACATTCTATATATATCTATTTTTATTTACCTTACTTGGATTCAAGATCACCACTTTCCATTGATGTTTGTGCCTAGGATATGATATGTAATAAATATAACTTAGGGTGAACCAATGAAGATTTATTTAAAGTGGATTTAGAATATTATTCAATATTTTAATATATTATGTACCTTATTTACAATAAACTAAATATGAAAAGATCCTTTGTTTATACCTTTTAATTATAATTTATATAATAAAAATGAGGGATTCAAAAAACATGAATTCCTATGAAGAACTACATGGATTCCCAAAACATTGTGACCATTGTGGAAGCACATAAAGTCCCAAAACAATCCCCAAAATTGATCCAAACATATCAGTAACGAGCCAATTCAATTTATTGTTCAAAAAATAATAATAAAGGCTATAATTAACTCATAAAAAATCGGAAAAATATGATTCCATTGAAAAAATATGTACAGTTTAAATTCCAATGAAATTAATTTTAATATTTGTAACTAAAATAATGTTATATTATTTTAAGAACGAATTTAATGTGTAATTAGACTTTTAAAAAACATTATTTAATGAAAAAAATCACTTTTTCAAGAAAATTATTTGTCTTTGTTCACGGTAAAATAATTCTTTTTTTATTGGTGTCTTAACAATTCATCCGAATATAATATTAACATTATGGATTCAATATTGAAATTCAATTCCTCAAGTAATATTTATAAAAAATTAAGAAATTAATTATAATTTTATAATAGAAAATGTAATTAAAACAATTTTTAAATAAAATATATTTTGACAGTATAAAGTGAAATTATTGAAAATTGATTATTAATTATTTATTCACTATTCAATACAATTTTATTATAAAAATCATGTAAAAATAATTTTTAATAATGAGATAATTCCTATTCAAACCACCAAATTAATAGATTTGGTATAACAATCACATTTAAAATATATATGTATAATGTAACATAGTTTCTTGAAGTATGGTGTTATATGATAAAAATGATATGAGGCATAATATTCTAAATTTTATGGGTGTTATATTCTCCCCTATTAAATAAATTGTGTCTGTCAATTTTTTCTGTTAGATAAAGGGGTTGAATATTTGAAAACACCCTTTTTGAAATCCCACATTGTACCAAGGGAAAATAAAATTTCTTTTGAAATGAGAATGTTGGAAACATAAAGTATACCTATAATAACCCATAATAATGTTCAAAAACAAGGAGAAAAGTAGTGATAAAGTAGAAATATTGGCATTAAGGATTAATAGAATGTAATATGAATAATTTCAAGTGATATGGACCTTGATCTTGGGATATTTGATGACCAAAAAACCATACATCACTAAGGAGTGGAAATACCGTCAATTAATTATTAAATATTATTATAATATTATGTTATTTTGTTTTACAAATCATATTCCATGAGTTAAAAAATTGTACTGGAATATGGAAAACTGTATATACTTTATATATTGATATAAATAAAATTTAATTTCATCATTTATTTTAATGTTCCAATTATTTTCTACCCCTTATCATCTCATATTCATAAAATGAATTAAACAACATGAACTTATCAGGCATAAAAAAAATAATCTTCTAATAGATTATAAGATATATAAAGGGATGTAAATATATTCCTTTTATATTTATTTATCACTAAAACCTAATGTTTTTGTAAAATTATATTATAATTAATATAAATAAAATATAATTTTAAATATTATTCTCATTTATTTCAATAATAATTGTAAAGGCCTACTAAATTATTTCTATAAATAAATAAGTTTTAAAACTCCTCAATTTATGATTAAGTAGTATTTAGAACCCAAATTGTTTTAATATTTTAAATAAAAATTAAAAAATCATCATAAATTTAATCTAAAGAAAATATAATGTTCCCAATAATTTCACATACCAAATATGGGAATACCTTGATTATAATATGGTAATAACTTAAACCACCAGTAGCTATTAATAATAACATAAATGAATCAAAAAATAAACAATCTAATTATTTTTTAAGTAAATCCATAGATGATATAATATATTTTATAAAAAAATTATGAAATAAAATTTATCAATGAAAACATAAATCACATTTTCATGAAATCACTAATCAATTTCAGGGCCACCAATATAATAAAATTTATATTATCAAAAAATGAAAACATTTTATCATAAATAAAAATTATTTTTTCAACATATAGAATATATTAATTGTTATCTATCCTTTAATCATGTTTTCCCAATATTATCATGTTAAAAGAAAATTTATTTTTTTAGTACCATACATCATATGATTTAAAATACATAATGAAAAACTACTTCTTATTTATCATTAGTTGTTTTATAATTCATATGAATATAATATAAATTAAAAAACACTTATAATACATAATGTATTCAAATCAAATAGAGAAACACATAAATAATTCTTCATCAATGATTAATATATCAGAAAACATTCCTTGGTTATAGAGTTAGACCTCAGATTGGGGAACCGACTAGGACAATTAAAAAGTTGCACACACATTATAAATTAAATTTTTAATTGAAAGATATGATATAATATATGTTATTCCATTGAAGTATTCATTTATCTTACAATTAAATTCCATATGTACTTATTTTAGAAACCCAAGACATCTTCTCATTCTTTTGATATATTAACATGGGTTATAATTTTAATAAAAACAAAATATAGGGAGATAAATCTTCTTTCCCCAATATAATTTATGAAAATATAATTTTCTATTATTTGGTTCACTTCAAAACTGACCTATGATCGTGATATTAATCACATATCAAGATAGTTGATTGGGAATTATTAAAAAATTAAAATTCCATCTCCCATTTCATTAGGTTACTCAAGACTAAAATCATTTCATTTTTCTTCACATTTAAGTATAACATTATTTATCTTGGTTCTAATTATTAACTAATTATAAAAGAATAATGTTAGAAATAATGATCATTAAGGAAATCATATAATCATGAAATATCATTCATTATATGTCTAAATCATGCCATTTTTTTCAATCTATGACACCTTTTATTTAGCCTAGTGCATCCATGTTCAGTAATTTTAAAATACTTCTTAATGGTTGGTAAATAAAATACAAATTAACAAGATAATAAACTACATGAGTTTCTACCTTGGTGTGTTTTCCTAGGCCCACTCATCATGTTCCAAAAATGATTGAGTTAATACCCAATATGTTCTAGTAAGAGTGTTTTCCCATTATTGCAACAATACAAAAACCACATCCACATTATAGTATAAAAAATTTGGTGTATTTTCAAGAATACCACAGATTTGATATCTTCAAAAACATCACTATATTATCTTATACATAGAATTATCACTTGATTCTGTCAATGGATTGTATTCTTTAATTTATGTTTTCATAAATTTCTAATGGTGCATACTAAACATTGTCTAATAACAACAATGACAACCCTACACCTGGTAGTACAACGATGGAGTTTACTATATTGGAACAAGATAGAAATGATCTCATCCCAATTGATATAATAGACTACTAGTCTCTAAAAACTACATAATGACTAAAATCACACTTTATATTTGAGAAAGTATATTAAAAAAATTATATTTCATTAAGGAAATTATTATATCATTAAGAATATCCTTGAATATATATCATATTACTATTTTTAATACAGGGGAAATGAAAAAAAAGGAGAGATCATATTCTTAGAGAGAGAATTAATACAACAATAGCTATCGTAGAATAAATATGTGATGAGTAAAATATGAGGAATAAATGAAGATAAAATAATATTGTTTAAATAATCACTGGTTCTTGAAAATTATCCATATATAAAATTACTATTTTAATTATCATAAGGACATCAATAAATTATTTTGGAATGATGAAATGGATAATCATGGATATATTAATTTTAACAGAGAGTCCTTCTTCAAGGACATCAAATGAATATTGGTAAGGTATATGTTAAATACTAAACAATTTTTTTTTTATAATTATATAAATTTATGAATCAAATGGATTTATAATTGTTTACCCAACAAATCACTTAATATGCCCAATTCATTTATCATATGAATAATATACAACTTAATTTACCCAACTTAATTATAAATAATTATCCATACATGAAGAACTAGGATATAGAATGTTAAGAAATCCATTTTTTAGAATTTCCACAATAGATCCAAGGAAATATTTTATATGGTATCATTATTGTACAACTTTATTAAATCATAATATTCAGTAACGGATGTTGAAAAAAAGAAGAACACTTTTATAATAATAGTAGAATATTTTCTTGAGGAAAATACCCTTTTAATTTTGATATAATTTATTTAAAATATAAAAATATATAAATTATTAGTGAGAAAATATTTTCTTAGTAACCATATAGAATTATAAATTAATATTCATGTAAATATAAGTCTTGATTGTGGTAAAATACATTTGTGTGTTGTGAATTAAATCAAAGATTCAGTAACATGTGTTGTGTTATGAAAACAAAAAGAAGTTTCATTTTAAATAATTTAATAGAAATTAAACCAATGTAAAAAAATAATTTAATAAACCATTTTATAATATTTAAGTAATTCTTCAAAACAATTTACGTAAAAAATTATCTTGGAATAAAGGATTTTTGAATGAAAAAAACAATGTTGGGTTTCCATAGAAATTTTATTTTAAAATTTGACTACATATAGTGAGAACACAAATTAAATCATTAAATTTAAAAAAAATTGTAGTAGAATAAAATTAGTTGACAGTAATAAATAAATATCCAAAAATTCCTAAAATATAAATTGAAACATAAAAAATCTAGAATAAGGATGATATTTTAAAATAAATTCATACCACAGGTCCTAATTTCAATGTAAACACTCAATCCTTCTTTATAATAATTTTATATTTTTAATTATTTTATAAAAAACACTTTACACTCCTCTAATATCATTTATGATCTAGTTGTAATATTTTAATACAAGTTTATTAATAATTAATTAATGAAATATTTATTTCAATGGGATAAATGTTTCATTTTTCGTGTATATTTCAGTTTGATAGTTATTGTCCTTGAGAATTTATTAAGGTTATATAATTTATATAAGTATAATTACATTATCGGTAAGATATATAATTATTATATTCTCTGTTATAAAAATTTATATTATGTGGTGAAAAAATGAGGTGCATTACTATGTGTTGGCATTAGTCCATACAAAGACACAAGTGATGTTTCCACTTTTGAATAGATGAAATATATGAAAGGTAAAAAATAATTCACCATTATTGAATAATTATAATATGATAAATATAGTATATATTAATAAATCTATCTTTATTACAATCCTTGTAATGTTAAAGTGAAAAATGAATTGTGTTGTTACAAGGGGGTGGTAGTCCACATGTTCTCATAGTTCACATTATCAATTTCCAATGGGTGGAAGGGTGTGAAGGTAAATGATATATCATATTTAAATAATAATAACAATTATGTATTAAATATTATATATATAAATTATATCTATCATAATTACATCAATTAATTCATGTCATGAAAAATTAAACACATCACTTTGCGAGGCCATAGTCCACATGTGCCAAAAAAATTGCTCTTTTTTTCCCATTTTATGGAGAAGTAGATGAATAATGGTTGTACCAAAAAAATAATAAAATTTCATTTTATTTAATATTTTTATTTTATGATATAATCCCTTTTATCACTAAATTGAATGTGTTGGGGAGATATAATAAAAATATTTTAAAGGCACTCGTTTAAGAGTTAAGCCTCTTGTTTAAAATGCCACATTAGGATTAAACAATAAGCCTTCATGTAACACCATAAAATTAAAAAAGAATAAATTATTATATGATAAAATATATGAAACGAAACACCAAATTTAAAAAACCCATGAAATATTTTTCATAAATTTAATCTATTTCATAACATGCAGAATACGTAACTTCGAATATAAATAATGTGTAATATAATATATTGTTACAACGTAGCAATTAAATTGGAAGGTATTAATAGTACTAAATAAATTATTAAAATTATATACTGTAAATATGAAAAAAAATTCATTGTATTTCTAATTTTTAAGTATAAAATAATAATCATTTTAAAGAAAAGGATATGTTTTCTTATTACCTATATTTTATCTAAAAGACGATACTGTGATTCTTTTCACACATAATTTAAATATAATTTTCACCAATATTGTAATATTTATTTTTTAAAATGAAGTTAATTTTTTAAATCATATATAAATATTATCATAGTGTAAATTTTGGGGTTTTTCAAAACTGTTTCATTTTTTGATGAATAGTGAAAAAACTCTAAATTTTATTTGAAAATAACCTTATAATTTAAATTAATTATAAAGTTAAATTATATTTTAAATTGGATTTAAAATAAAATTATTTCAATAATATTTCTATTAATACAATTTATTTTATTATAATCTTTTTCATTATGAAATTCTATATAATGTGTTTATAAATATTTGAATATTTTCACTTTGAAAACCCACTTTGTCACCATGTTTGTGTGATTAATTTTAAATTAATGCTTTAATCTTATGTTAATTGAAGTTATAAAATTTTATTCAATATATAAAATAGGAGTAATTGTTATTATATAATTTATTTAACATAATAGTTTACCATAATTATTATTAAAAAAATTTGAAATATTTATCACGGTTATGGTAAAAATGGATTTACCGAGGGTTAAACTAAAAAGACAATGGATAAAATATCATAAATATTTCTCTAAAATATATTTTATGGAAATTTTTCAAACCTATATTGTAGAATAATAAATTATAATCATTTTTCTCAATTTTTTCTTTTGAAAAACATGGGTACACATTTCAATTTTCAATAAATTATAAGTGTGCTGCTTAACTTACTTAGAAAAGGCCACCTCTCCCCTATAATATTTACACATTAGAACCATTTTTTTAGATAAAAGATATCACTTATAGACGTCAATAATATCATCATATTGCGAAATTTGGTATAAAATAAAACCTATGGAGGTTTTGCTGCAAACTTGAGGACGTTACTTAATGAATAGGTAATGTTTTCCAACATAGGTTTTAATTTTATTCCATTCTTAATTTCATTAAATTATTAAAAAAAATAAAGATATAAAATACCAAATATATAATACATAATGATATTTATTTTTATGATAATTATATAAAACCATCCCCCCTTCCACAAAATGGGATATGAAATCATCATTCACTTGTACGATGAACTACCACCTCGTGAATCGATGTAATTTATTTTTCCCTTACCACGGCTCAAGGATGGGTATAATGATGAATATAAAGTATTTATATATGTTTTTATAACATATTTATACTAATTGTGTGATTATATCATATATAATGTTTTTAATTTCTATCCCTCATGATATATGACAACATCGCTCATGGGTACTGTGGACTACCTCCTTGTGAAGCAATGTGATTAATTGTTCAATAACAATATAAATAAGGAATTAATAGGGTTTAATATAAATAATATATTTGAAATAAATTACATAATTATAATATTAATGAAATATTTATCATTCATTTAATATAATGTATGATTTTTTTTCTTAAAATAAAAAATGATTATATCATTCGTGTACGTGTGGACTACCGCGTTAATGAAGGGATGTGAACCTATTTTCATCACCACACCATGTGGATGCTATATATATAAGAATATTTAATGTAATAATATGGTATATATTATAGTATTATAATTTATAAAAATTAAAATATTACTTATCTTCATTCCATAGTGATATTTGGAAATGGAAATGTTACTCACCCTCACCTATGACCCAGAATCTCAATGATTGTAACGTAATTCATTTTTTCATATTCATCATTAATGTTTAGATTTAAAAGTATATTTTATATTGAAATTTTATAATTATTTAATAATTAATATTCTTGATATTATGGAACTATATAATATGAACTAAAATTAGAACTGTCATGAAAAATCACAAATAAGATTTTAAGGCTATGAACACCCAAAACAATGAAAATAATGAATGATTGTTAAAAACGGATGATAAGACGTAATAAATAGATCAGATATTATATTATAATATTTATAGGGGTTTTTAATTTAATGAAATGTTTATAACCACCATATTCGAGGTTATAGAACATTCAACCAAAGAGAATTGTGTGGTAAGATTTCATCCCAATTTCTATTCATTGAGGCGTATTATAATGTTATGCACTAAATTTATTAAATTTGGTGTATATAATTCCCATGTTATAAGTTAAAAAATGACACCTTAATAATTAATGTTATTTTAATCCTCAATTTTAATCATTTCATAAAATGTAATTAGACTAAAATGTTACTAATCGGAAAAGAATTTCATAACTAAATTTATTTTCATTGGGTTATATTAATTTTTCACTATATTTGATGTTCTATGTTTATGTGTGTATTTAATATTTTATAAATTATGTTTTATATCCAATTTTTTATTTGGATTTATATTTTATACACATAATCAATTTATTTCTTAATTGTCACTTCAACATTATAATATTTTCAAAGGTTTATTTCAGAATCTCATTTTAATCAGGATTCCTTGTACTAGAATTTCCCTTGAAAGAAATTATTTGATCATTTTTTAATAAGAAAATTAATTTTACTCTCCTATGGCTATTCATGAACATTTTAATTTAATAGTACCATTTTTCAACTACTTGAATCCTAAATTTATCGAGAAATTTTTTTTAATCAAACATGACATTATTTATCTCTTTCATAAGAAAAATAATTTCTTCCAAAACCCTGTTTTTTCTGAAAATATTATCAAATATTATTTTATCCAATTTTAAAATTATTTATTAATGTAAATTTTACATATTTTGAATATTAATGTTTTTTTGAATGGAATATTTTTGTGATTAAAGAAATTTTAGTTTGAATTTTACAAATAATGTGATATGAATCTTATTTTTTACAAAAACAAGGTGTATAGAATTTCCAACATTAACAACCAATAACGTTTATTCAATATTCCATTAAATGTTTCATGGATTATTTATTAAGAATTTATTTTTGAAATTTTTTTATGAACATTTATATTAAAAGTTTTACCTTCAAAATGAAAATGATATTTTCATCAAGAACGTTTTTAATGATCATTTTATGGTATATATATTCATTAGTGAAAAAAAAACCATTTATTCTTAATCAACTAGTTATATGTTGTATTGGTACATGAGTTATTCCTCCTTTGAATGGATTATGATTATTTAGACTCTGTATATTATTGAAATTCACTTCTTTGATTCATTCTTTTAGTCATTAACTACACCTTGAATTATTCACTTTCCTTTGAACATTTAATACTAAATATACTGTTAATATCAATATTATTTATCATGGTTATGTTTATGTAATAAACCATATATTATTTATACACATTTTTTTCTATATTGAATGTTATTTCTCTATCTAGGAAAACATTGATAAATTAGTATTCTTTACTCCATACAGATATTTTATGATAAAGTACATTAATCATGAATTAAATAAATAATTAGATATGTTAGGAATTATTTGTAAATTAAGTTATGGGTATATGCCATTATTATATAAAACATTGATGAATCAATAGGTATCATGATATAAATTAGTAATCTATTATTAATTTGGGTTTACATATATTTTTATAAAATTTTGTGAACAATTTTGATTACAGAGGAATCATTTCCCTAAGACGTAACTTCTGATAATTAATCACCTTCTTCATTAAGAATTTAATTATTATTATCCATGATATTTTCAATATTATATTAATTTTGGATTAATTTCATTCGTAGAGTATTTATTAAATGTAGTGTTTTAGTTATTTAACGTTTCCAATTGATTATGTCTTATCTTATTATCAAAGTGTTTTTCATAATGATATTATATATTGATGCATTCCATTTTCAGTTTGTTAAAATGGTTTTCATTTTTATTTATTTACCATGATTTATTATTTATACAAATTAATTAATGATAGATTATATTGTAATTAACTGTAATAATTTGATCCCACACATATTTTATTTATGTTCCCAAAGATATATGAAGTGTACAAAGAATGATATGTAATGATATTCAATAGAGAATAATGATATTCTGAAAAATGTTCTGTTGTATTTTTTGTTTTCAAATTTAATATGAAAATTATGTATTGATCTCGTTAAATATGACTAATAAACAATTCATTATATAGGGTTGTTATTTTATATATCTTATTCCAATGTAAGAAAAACTCAATGACTTCTAGTTTTAGATTCGGGGTCGCTAAATTTGGTGTTAGATGAAATTCATGAGAAACTATTAGAACATGTTTTATAAAAGCATAGATTAGGGATTGTAAACTAATGATATAAATTGATGATATTTAAATAAGAACATTATAATGTTTTGGTAAGGATGATATTATGTGTGTTTTCCTAGAAACACATCCTTTTCTCGATACTACATGTTGGCATGGTTCTCGAATAGATATTCTTAGGGGTGATGACTCCAAAAAGGATAGTTGGCCGTGACTCAATCACCACCTAGTGTATGAAAATGGGACATGACACACACATGGTTTGATAATCCTGGGGGATATGATTTGGATAATTTACATTATCTTTATAGACCATTATGAAGGACTTCAATAGATGATGAACTTGAATGACCTAGGATATAAATAATTTGTATTAGATTGAGAATAAGGTGTCTCATAACAATGGTAAAATTATTTTCATGTGGAAAATAAGATCATAAAATAATTAATTGAAAACTAAAAGTGAATAGTACTATAGAAAGATGTAAATCTCATCTTAGGGAGGAATTTATAGTTCTTATTCTTAAATATGGGGAAACTTGTCCTTATCCGAGTCAATAAACTCTTCTAAAGGTTAACACCTAGACCAAGGAAGGTCCAATGTGGAAATAAAATAGATGAATTATTAATTTATTGGGATTCAAGGATAAAATTTTATAATTATTTTTACTAATGTTATTTTGGTGATAATAATTATGAAATATCGAAAATTTTGTTAAATTTTAGAATCATATAAGTATTCATTAACATAAGAGGTATGGATTTGATCATGAGTTTATAAGTATATTATTGATCATAATTTCATTGTCTTAAACGCGACATTTTTGTTTTATGTGATGAGATTCTACCATGATTAATGATATTTTGAATGTAATTTATGGCAATAAAAATATTTTATTTATATATGTTTTTATAATGACCCAAACCATTATAAATAATATAACCATTTCGATTTAATTAAATATCTTATTATCTAATATGGTTGATGAAATCACAAGAAATCATAGGGATTTATTATATTCTATTCGATTTTGAGACCATTAATCATAATTTATATTTAGAATATAGCCTTCAAATTGTGATCACAAGATTATTATAAATATAGTGTTTTATCAAATCCAAAAGATAGAGAAAAATGAAGTGACAAAATAAAGTAGTAGGATCATAGCCTATAAATCCCATTTATTAGAGCTTCTGAGGGAGATAAAATCTTGGGGATTTTACCTTTACCTAGCCCAAGATATGATCTTTTAACTTAAGCCTCAGACAAACTGTTAACATCAGATGTCCAAGCTTATGATGATCAGGGCCTAAAAAATGACCGACTAACCATCCATGATAGTCTCAAAGTCTCAAATCTTACCCTTAGGGTGTATTCTGGTGTATAAAAAGTATATGTACCCAGAACCTAGAAGTATGAGTATTTAAATTATTATTTATATAATAATGAATATATTTTTATCCTATTATTGTTACTTTATAAATTATTTTTACATTAATACAATTTAATAACACTTTTATTTTTGGATAAAATTGAAATTCAATTCTGGAAAATATTATGATGAAATAACAGATTCTTAAATAAATATTATTATAATAACATATTATTATTAAATATTTTTTTCAAATATAAATGATAAATTGTTTTTTATGATTTCAAATGTATTTTTTATAATGGTTCAAAAAATAATATTAAAAAAATCACATTATTTCTTAATAAATGTAGATTTATTTTAAATATTAAAATTCCAATATTTATGAAATTATTTAGATAAAATGATTATTATTTTTTGAATCTGAACGTTTAAATATTCCAATGGTGAATGCTTCATATTTTTAGGAGATAGTAAAATTTTCAGGTAAAAATTAAATACCTTATAAATATACTGTGTGTGTTATGACAATATAATGTTCAAAAAGTGATGTAATAAATAAAAAATGTATACATGAATAAATATATGTTTCCCCTCAAGATAGTTATATTTTATGTTTACTTTATTAATTTTATAAATTTGTTATGAATCCTCCTAAACTATTAATAAAATATATGTTTGTGTAATAATTTCATTAAGATTATGACCCACCTACACACAAGAAAGGGAATTATTTTATTAACACAGGCTATAGTACTTAAAAATAATGGAATCCACTACCATTTAGAAAAAACCATCAGAAAACCCATTATAAGGATGGGGATTTTGTTTATTTTATTAAATATATTGGAAAACTTGTTTTTGGGAAATAATAAATAAATCAACACTATTTTACTATATAGACATAGCCATGATCCCAATTTTCCTCACTAAAAATTATTAGTGGATGTTGTTACTCTGAAATCCCCACATTAATGTCCTCATATGGTTTCCCAATCTCTCAAGAATCTCTTCCCATGCAATTGGATTCACACACTCATGTAATGTATCTTTTCAATTCTCCTCGTTATTCTAGTATATTATTTTCCTTAATTATTTTATATTTATTACTATATAATGGGATATGTTATTACATATCCCCCATTATTTATTTATTTTTTCAAAATTATTAGATTCCCCTTTTCTCTCATATACCCATTTTATAAAATTTTAAGCGACACCATTATTATACTAAAATTTCATCAAATTTTTCCATGAAAAAAATTGTGTATAAATACCATACCCATTTATTATCAAAGGTATTAAAATTTATAAACATATAATTGTTAGACATGGTACTTACATGTATTATTTCCACACTCTTTAATTTTTGAATAATATATAATGGTGAATGAATTGTTCTTGTAAGATATATATGACACACATATGCATGAGAATTATATGAAAGTGATAGGCGTGTCCACAATTTTTATAACTCAATTGCATTGGGTAATGTATAGTATTACGGGATGTAATTTTGGGATATAGAGTGAACATGAGTCCTTTATGGGTCTTTTTCTATCTTGATCTTTTTTGAAGTTATCATTGACCTCTATTTACAATTCAGTGTTTCAAGATGTCTCCACATTTCCCATGTTATGATTATTATTCTATATCATGAATTATTATTAATGTTCCATTTATTGCAAATTAACATTCTTATTTTCTATCATCTACTACCTTATTCTATTCTTATTCCTTTAATGGGAATTTTAACTTACCCATTTCTTGTATATGTTCCCATGTTACCCTTCAATTTTTAAGTGCGAGCATGTTAAGGATGTTTTCAATAAACATGATGTTTTATGGTTTTAAATTATTTTTTAATGTACCTAATTCCCTACGAAAATAGAATTATTGATCTTCCAGGTGGAATTAAGTATAATTTTATTTAATTAATCATATTTTATGTGAAATAAATATTGGAGTTGTTTTAATTGGAATCAATGGAAAAGAATAACTATTTTTTGGATTTGGATTAAGATTAGAACACTCTACCCAATGCCTTTTGGATTAGACAATGTATATGAACACATTAAAATATTTTTTAAAGTATAAATTAAGTGGGTTATTATGAAAATACATCCCAATTCAGATATTATATTTGGGCATAGTTATTGAAAGGTTATACCTTGGGGTAACAAATCCAACATGGTGTGTGAGGCCTAACTCAATGTAACCTCAAACATAACAATGAGACTTACTGTGCACCTGGTTTGACAACCCTTAGGTATATGGTTTGGTAAAATCATAGGCTCATTTCAGACCAATATTAATGGGGGAAAAAAATACCATAATAGTATTTCTTAGGAAATACAAAATGGATAACATAGATTAAATCCTAGAAATTAATATGTTAAGGAAATAAATTTATGTTATAAGTAATCCTTATAATTTCATAAAATTAAAATTTAAGTGTTTAAAATTTTAAATATAATCATCATTAATTTTTTAATTTATTTAAGCTAATGGCCAGGTATAAACAGAATTAGGTAAACAATCAATGTGACGAGAAATGTGAAGAATTCCCCAATGAGATTTCCATCTTGATGGGAGTGAGAATCACTAAAATTGAATTGATACACCCTCAGCTGACTCATGTTCAAAATAAAAACATGGATCATGTGGATCTCCCAAATCCAACTAAGAAACAATAAATTTCAATTTAGTCTTTTATGTGACAAAGGGCCCCAACATTCAATGGATCATGTGATCCCTTAATCGTAGAACAATGGATCAACTTCATTGAGAAGATATTATCCATCCATCAATTAGCAAGAGATGGTTCAATTAGATGTTTATCGTATGGAGGGAGAATCTGATCTATTGGGCATATTGATCACGAATATAAAGCTTGACAAAGAGTTTAATGTGATATGGATGAAATATTCTCTTAAAATGTTTAATAATAAATATTTTCCAAAGACTCTCAGACATAAAATATGAATGTATTTATTTTCCAGTAAGGAAATCGATGAAGAATATATCATGAACTATGAAAAAAACATTAGAATAGTTTAATAATATTCCTTTAGGCTTATCATTAACCCTAAATTCAATGTTTAACACTTCTCCTATGGGATAAAACCAACTCTACAAAATCCTAGGTGAACCATGACCATGATAACTATAACAAAATTGACCGATGAGGCCCAAAATTGGAAATGGGGATCAATAAATGTCAAGGATATCATGGGGATAAAAATAAAAAAATGGAATTTAATTATAGAGGTCCAATGGAGAAATCTAATGGTTTTATGAAAATTTAACATCCCTCTTGTCAAAGGTATAGAAAAAGCACCACAAAAAATTACAAATGGGGATAAGGAAATTCTTTAGGTGTAGGAATGAAGGACAACTATTTAGTGATTAATGATATGAGAAACCCACTAATGTGAAAGAGGAGCATAATTATATAGTCAACCCTCAACACAATTTTCATTTATTAAAATTCAAGAAAATATGAAACTTTTAATATAAATTCAATAATATAAGAGTTTTTGGATACAATACACAAACTCCAAGGAATAAAAAAATATTTTTGAATTAAAACCACATAGCTGGATCCCACTAAAATGTGGTGACTGGTACGATAGTTATTTATTTAATAACAGAGAATTTTTTTTTTAATTTTGATTCAATGCATTCTATCAATTTTCAAATGTTTAGTAGAACTATTCAATAACCATAAAAAATAATTGAAGTAGAGTTTCCATTCAAAATGGGTAATAGGGAAATAATTGAATCCCAAGTATATATCTACTTCCATGTTAGAATTTGGGGGATGAACATCCCACAGGTCCCTTTAATGCTCTCTTAGGTGTGATTTTATGTAATTATAGCCATGTATTAGAATTCCCTACACTGAGTCAACCTAAATTTCAAAGAGAAGGTAATCAATAACCTAATTTTTAATTTTCCTTCAATTTTACATTTGTTAAAGGAGGGGGATGATTCTTCTTTAGAAATGAAATCTATAAAATAGATATTATAGAAATATGAATAGGAGTATATATTTTAAATGATTCTGTATAATGTAAATATCATCCTTGAATACATGACCATTTGGAGGTAACACAATGATGTGTTTCCTAAGGATTTATTTGGTCATAATCCTAGGCAAAAGGATGAATTTTCAATAAATATTATACCTAGGTTATTGTCATTATACCAGACTCTATATAGAATGTATTTTTTGGAACATTAGGTGATGAAGAATACAATATAGGAGAATCTGGATAATGGGTTCATAGACCCATGTGAATCACCATAGGGTTCACCAATCCTATTCATCATTAAGAAGAATGGGCCAATGCACCTTCTAATTTATTATCATGAGCTCAAAAATATTATGATAAAGAACAAGTATCCTCTTCCACAAATGGATGACTTGTTCAATCATCTACATGGATAACAATACTTCACCAAGGTGAATATACAGTCAAGAAATTACCAATTTATTATGAAGAAAGAAGATATCCCCTAGACTACATTACGAAAATGGTATGAGCAGTACGAGTTCAAAGTAATTCCATTGGAACTCACAAATTCACCAAAAATATTCTTTTACATGATGAATATAGACATTAGATATTACCTAGAAAAATATGCGGATGTCTTTATTGATGATATTGTATATTCTTTGAAAACCAAGGATTAATATGAGGAGAATCTGAGCATTCATCTAAAGTACATACAAAAGGAGAAAAATTATGCAAAGTATACCAATTGTGTGTTCTATTTGAATTAAGTCTCATTTATGAGGAATATAATCCTAAAAGAAGATCTCTATAGACCATTCAATAATAGAAGAAACTAAAGGATAAAATATGCCGACATAGGTGACAGATATCCCTAATTTCAATGGTTTACCTAGTTATTATCATCAATATTTTCAAAACATTACATGGTTTTCAATCCCTCTAACAAAGATATCTTAGAGGGTATTCAAAATTACTTACAATGATAAATGTGAATAGAACATGAATAAGATAAAAGGAGTCTTATCAGTACACTTGTACTATGAATACCCAAAAGTGTAAGCCTTATAATAGAATTCATTGAATCATTAAAGAAGGGATTGGTCAATGTGTTCATACAGAATGAAAAATTCATATCTTTTTTTTCATGGTTGTTGAATTTTCATGAACATAACTACCCAACACATGATATGTAGTTGGCTGTAGTGGATATTGCTTTGAAATTATCATGTTATTATCTCATTGGAGATAAGTATGAAATATATATGGATAAAAAAATACACAATTACATATTCACACAAAAAGTGATGAATATGAACCAATGAATATGGTTAGCGATGATCAAGGACAATGAATGATCAATCCACTGCCATCTAAGGAAATCGAATTAATCAACAATTTATCTATATAGATAGGAACTATAAATTACATTATTGATGAAAATTGAGGGAAATGAAAGCATATTACATTTTTTAAGGGGGAAAAAGGAAATAAAAAAGGAATTAACATCATCAATAATTTCAAAAATGATTGTTGAACCGTTTCTTCTAGAGAGATTAACGGTTGTTTAAAGTGATGGTGTGAGAATTCGAAAAAAGTGGAAATTGAATGAAAATGGAAATCCTCAGAGAAAAATGTTAATGAACAAGGTGTCGTATGATTTTAGACATGATTATGTGTACCATAAAATACCATTTTAAAGAAGGAGTGGTTGAATAATACCCATAGATCAACCATATCTGTCCATATTGAGAGCACAAAGTTGTATCAAGATCTCTGATAACACTATTGGTGAAACAATATAAAGATTGATATCACATAATAAACATTATGAAGTCTTGTATGTTTTCCTGTTAAAGAGAAACGAAAAATATCAATTGATATCTGAAACCATTACCTATACTTACATATAAATGGGAAATCAACACCATATATGTTTTCATCATACATCCATAGACTTCGAGAGGAAACAATTCTATCAGGGTTGTAGTGGATCATATTTCAAATATTTCACACTTCATTTCAATTCTAGATGATTTATCAATCAATCAATGTTCTTGAATATACATAATATAATTTGAGGGGAAGCATGAGTTTCACTATATATTGTTTCCAATAGAGATATGTGATTCACCTACATGTTTGGAAAAAATCACCAACATATTCTAAAAAATGGTTTGAACTTATCCAAGACATATCACACTCAAACCGATGTAAAATATGAGAGAATTATCTTGAAACTTGATGAAATTTTGAGATCGTGATAAATTAACTTTAATAGAGGAAGCGATAATCATATTTATCTAGTCAAGCTGTCATACTATAATAGTTTCTAGTAAAGCAACCAAATTTCCCCCTATGAAGTAGTTTATGGCATGATGTGTAAAACATGTACATGTTGGAATAAAGTGGGGTAATGAAAATTTCTAGGTCATGAAAGTTCCTAGGAAGTGGTGGAAATTGTAATGAATATTCAGAAACACATTAAGGATACTCAGTTTCAACAGATCAGTGATGATGACAATCATTGATGTGACATAGCGATAGATTTTGGAGACATCAAATCCCTTTGTATATCTCAATGGAAGAATGTGATGAGATTTCTAATGAAATTAATGATTGAGAAAAGTTACATCAGCCCCTTTGAGATCCATTATCACATCAAAGTGGTGCCCTACCGACTTGTAATCCTAACTAACATTTCTCAAGTAAATGATGTATTCTATGTATCACTCTGTTTGAGGTAAATACTAGACCCCTCACATGTACTCATTCTAGAGAAGGCACAATTGGATAATGACCTTTTATATGAGGAACATCTAGGGAAGATCTCAGATTGTTGAGATATTGTTCTATGATATAAGGAAATTATCCTGGTCAAAGTGTTGTGGAAACACTGTAACACCCAAGACTTTTATGATATATAAATCATCAAAGGAATCTTTTTCTACACAACACGTGCTTGGCTTGCTTTACACGAAATCACGACCTTCCTCAATAGCTTGCGTCGTAAGCAATACCGAGTTTCACTAAACAACGATATGCTATTAAAATATTATTAAAACGAGCTGTTATGAATAGTAATAAACACTTTTTGAAATTTTATAAATTTTATTTTTCAAAATGGACTTCATTTTTGGATTCTGAATATCGAAATTATCCTAGGGTGAAAATTTGGTATTTTTCTGAAAATTTTCAATTTTTGATGAATAGTGAAACCACTAAGTGGTAGTTAAAAAAACTGAATTTTTCATAAAACATTATTTTACCGCTTCTGTGAGTGTAATTTTAAAAATCCGAGAGACACGGTTAATATCAAAGACTAAAATGTGATTCAATGAGATGAAAATAATTTTTGGTGAATAGTAACTTTTTACTTTTTTTTACCACGATTAAAAGTAAATAGGGTAATTAAGGGTAAAGATGATATTATTATTACCCTAAAACATGTCCTAATTCTATTGGATAAGTTTAATTCGACCGAAAACAAACTTAGGAATAAAATATGACCATTTATGCCCACTTGGATTAGATTAGGACATTTATTATTAATTTATTTAAAGAATGGTTAAAATAGTTAAAATCAATGTTTAATAAGTAAATAATTTTTAATATAGGGTTATACATAAGATAAAATAGACTATAAATATTAATTATAAAGATAAAACGATTTCCTACATAATGATATTTTATTTGTAATTTTTAGACATTAAATAATTTAATTTATTTATGACACAAAGATGATGCAATAATTATCTTATTAATGAAATATTGACATAATTGATGTTATAAACACCAAAATAAATGTAATTTGAGACTTTTTATGAATTACAATAATTTTATAGGTTAATATGACATGTTAGTATTGATTTAATTAACTTGGTTCGAACTAATAATTCTGTTATGAGTTTCAAAAAAATCAATTACTAAATAGTATCAAAATTGACATAAAATAGTTTTTAAAAATAATATTATATTATTAATTGTTAATTTATTTCTAAAAATCTACGGTTCGGCCAAATGACTTTGATAAAGTTATATATATGAATAATAAACAACTTGGGGTTATTTTGGCTGCTTATAGTAAGTTTATTGACCTTATAGTATAAGAACACAAGAAGACACGGTAAAAGTAAACTTATTTAACTTAATGTTAAATCTAAATTATAAGGTTAAAATAGGAACCTAAAATTGTCTAAATTCTATTGGATGAGAGTATTTCTACCCATCCCCACCTTATCTTCTATATATATCAATTTAGAGCTATTTAAAACCGATCGTGACTTTATAATAAAATATTATTTTTAGTTTTCCCAATGTTTCCCCTCTCCTCCCTTATAAAAGGACACCTCCTCCCCCTATTCCTCACACCACATTGATCCTTCAAGATCGGCCAAACCCTGCCAATTAGTCCTCTCCACTTCCCTAGAGACATCCTAGAGGTCCTGGTCTTCTTCAAAGACCAAATTTAGTGCCCTAAAAGAAGGTCTCAAAGAAGCACTTCAAAGAAGAGGTAATGTCCGTTACCAATTCTTTCATCTTTATTTCTTCTTCCACTTCTTCTTCAATAGTTGTTTTATTATGAAGTAATAACATCAGTATAACTCATATACTTATATGTTATTATAAGTATGAAACAACCCTATTTCACCACTTATCCATCCTACGGAAAAAGAAATCACCGCGCGTGCGTACGTACGGAATACCGTCTCCACGCCGTGGTGTAATCTATTTTCCACCACCACCTTCCATGGATGGGTATAATGGTATAAATAATGTCAATATATGACTATTACAATGTAATACTGATTCTGAAATAGTATACATACACTCCAATACAATTCCATGATCATAGGAACGATATCATCACTCGTGCTTACGTACGGAATACCGTCTCCACGATGTGATGCGACTCATTCTACATGATCTTCATTTCATAATGATTATATAAATTAATTGAATGAATGAATATGATATATATATCACTAATGACATTCTGGAAATTACTTATCTATAACCTAAAGATAAGAATAATAATTTATTCGACAAACACGCATAAGAACAAAAAGTTATAAACACCCGAATTACAAGTAGCAATGAAATATTACTAATAAGAAGTTAATAATATGACCATATATGATATCATAAAAATAATTATGATTATGGAATAAGTCAATAACATTATTTAAATCATTATACAGAAGGTTCAGACACTTAAAAAGAAAAACGGACTTAAGGTAAGGGAAATATCACAATCTCATTTTTATCCGAGATTGTTTATACTTTAGTATTTATTGGGGTGTATTTTATCATCCACATCCATGTTTCCTCAATATGTAATATTATTTCCATTCACCTACAATTGTTTAAATCCTATTTTACCCTTCGGTGAGTTTTTAGTAAAAGATATGAAATGAATTTTTTGTCGTTTTTCGTACGAGGTACTTTTTTGAATTTTTCGATAAAAGTATGAGAAGAATGTTTTTTTAAATTATACGGCATGAATGGATTTTTAAAACATTATTTCCAAGAATCTTCCTTTAAAATTTTTCAAGTTTATTTTTAATCAACTTCTTTTAGCTCTAATTTTATGACATGTTAAGAAAGGAAAAGTGTTTTTGAAGTTCAAAGGATAGTTTCCTCAAGAATGGAGTTCTTTGTTTTATCAAAATTATTTTCCATCTAAGATAATAAAGGGTTCTATTTCTATCCCTATTATTACATGGATTTTATTATGTTGTGATGGAAATATTTTTATGAATTTCTTTATCTTATATGAATTGTTTTATGATGTCATGTTGTTTAATAATCCCATTTTTATTACATAGTTTATGTTATGATGTATGGTTTATGATTTTGTGGAACACATAAGAATGGTATCATTATGAGATTGGTGGGACCTATATATCCCTCCAATTCATTGGGTAAAGATTTTATATCTCATCAGAGAGACATGGCTGGAACGGTAGGTTATACCGGTTCAGTGAAAGAGGACTGAAACGAGGAGTGAACTCGGTTCAGGAAGGGACTTTGTCCACTAAGATAGTCTTGGCGATGAGCCTTGACTAATAAGAAATGATTCTCTATGATTATGTGTGTATGCCACAAAGTTTCATGTTTTAAGTTATGATTATTGTGATTAAATTTCACTGCCATGATTTACTTCATGTTATGAAATTATGATCTCTTTTGCAGGTTAAGATTTCCAAAAGATATGTTCTTATGAATATGACATGATTGATATTTCTTTTATTTACCCTTACTGAGCATTTGAGCTCACCCTTTTGTATGTTATATAAATCATCAAAGGAATCTTTTTCTACAAAACACTTTCTTGGCTTGCTTTACACGAAATCGCGACCTTCCTCAATAGCTTGCGTCGTACGCAATATCGAGTTTCACTAAACAACGATATGCTATTAAAATATTATTAAAACTAGCCATTATTAATATTAATAACAACTTTTTGAAATTTTATAAATTTTATTTTTCAAAATGGACTTCATTTTTGGATTCGGAATATCGAAATTAGCCTAGGGTGAAATTTTGGTATTTTTCTGAAAACATTCAATTTTTGATGAATAGTGAAACCCCTAAGTGGTAGTTAAAAAAACTGAATTTTTCATAAAACTTAATTTTACCGCATCTATGAGTGGAATTTAGAAAATCCGAGAGACACGGTTAATATCAAGGACTAAAATGTGGTTCAATGAGATGAAAATAATTTTTGGTGAATAGTAACTTATTACTTTTTTTTACCACAGTTAAAAGTAAATATGGTAATTAAGGGTAAAGATGATATTATTATTACCCTAAAACATGTCCTAATTCTATTGGATAAATGTAATTCGACCAAAAACAAACTTAGGAATAAAATATGACCATTTAGGCCCACTTGGATTAGATTAGGACATTTATTATTAATTTATTTAATGAAGGGTTAAAATAGTTAAAATCAATGTTTAATAAGTCAATAATTTTTAATATAAGGTTGTACATAAGATAAATTCGACTATAAATATTCATTAGAAAGATAAAAATATTTCCTACATAATGATAATTTATTTGTAATTTTTAGACATTAAATAAGTTAATTTATTTATGATATAATGATGATGCAATAATTATCTTATTAATTAAATATTGACATAATTAATGTTATAAACACAAAAATAAATGTAATTTGAGACTTTTTATGAATTCCACTAATTTTATAGGTTAATAGGACATGTTAGTATCTATTTAATTAACATGGTTCGAAATAATAATTCTGTTATGTTTTTCACAAAAATCAATTACTAAATAGTGTCAAAAATGACATAAAATAGTTTTTAAAACAAATTTTATATTAGTAATTGTTATTTTATTCCTAAAAATCTATGGTTCGTAAAAATGAATTAGATAAGGTTATATATATTAATAATAAACAACTTGGTGTTCGTTTGGCTGCTTATAGTAAGTTTATTAACCTTATAGTATAAGAACACAAGAAGACAAGGTAAAAGTAAACTTATTTAACTTAATGTTAAATCTAAATGATAAGGTTAAAATAGGAACCTAAACATGTCTAAATTCTATTGGATGAGAGGATTTCGACCCATACCCACCTTATCTTAGAAATATATCAATTTTTAGCTATTTAAAACCAAACTTGACTTTATAATAAAATAATATTTTTAGTTTTCCCAAAGGTGCCCCTCTCCTCCCTTATAAAAGGACACCTCCTCCCCCTCTTCCTCACACCACTTTGAGCCTCCAAGCTCTGGAAACCCCTGCCAATTCCTCCTCTCCACTTCCCTAGATACATCTTAGAGGTCCTGGTATTCTTCAAAGACCAATTTTAGTGCCCTAAAAGAAGGTCTCAAAGAAGCACTTCAAAGAAGAGGTAATGTCCGTTACCGATTCTTTCATCTTTATTTCTTATTCCACTTCTTCTTCTTTAGTTGTTTCATTATGAAGTAATAACATCAGTATCACTAATATACGGATATGTTATTATAAGTATGAAACAACCCTATTTCACCATCTATCCATCCTACGGAAAAAGAAATCATCGCGCGTGCGTACGTACGGAATACCGTCTCCACGCCGTGGTGTAATCTATTTTCCACCACCACCTTACTTGGATGGGTATAATGGTATAAATAATGACTATATATGAATATTACAAAGTAATACTGATTCTGAAATAGTATACATACACTCCAATACAATTCCACGATCATAGGAACGATATCATCACTCGTGCGTACGTACAGAATACCGTCTCCACGATGTGATGCGACTCATTCTACATGATCTTCATTTCATAATGATTATATAAATGAATTGAATGAATTAATATGATATATATTACACTAATACCATTCTGGAAATGATGTATCTATAACCTAATGATAAGAATAAGAATTTATTCGACAAACACGCATAAGAACAAAAAGTTATAAACACCCGAATAACAAGTAAAAATGAAATATTACTACTAAGAAGCTAAGAATATGACCATATATGATATCATAAAAATAATCATGATTCTGGAATAAGTCAATAACATTATTTAAATCATTATACAGGAGGTTCAAACACTTACTAAGCAAAACGGACCTAAGGTAAGGGAAATATCACAATCTCATTTTTATCCGAGATTGTTTATACTTTAGTATTTACTGGGGTGTATTTTATCATCCACGTCCATGTTTCCTCAATATGTAATATTATTTCCATTCACCTAAATTTTTTTAAATCCTATCTTAACCTTCGGTGAGTTTTTAGTAAAAGATATGAAAGGAATCTTTTGTCGTTTTTCATACGAGGTACTTTTTTGACTTTTTCGATAAAAGTACGAGAAAAATGTTTTTTTAACTTATACAGCATGAATGGATTTTTAAAACATTATTTCCAAGAATCTTCCTTTACAAGTTTTCAAGTTTATTTTTAATAAACATTTTTTAGCTAGAATTTTATGACATGTTAAGAAAGGAAAAGTGTTTTTGAAGTTAAAAGGATATTTTCCGCAATAATGGAGTTCAAGTGTTTAATCAAAATTATTTTCAATCTAAGATAATAAAGGGTTCTGTTTCTATCCCTATTATTACATGGATTTGATTATGTTGTGATGGAAATATTTTTATGAATTCCTTTATCTTATATTAATTGTTTTATGATGTCATGTTGTTTAATAATCCCATTTTTATTACATAGGTTATGTTATGATGTATGGTTTATGATTTTGTGGCACACATAAGAATGGTATCATTATGAGATGGGTGGGAAATATATCTCCCACCAATTAATTGGGTAAAGATTTTATATCTCATGAGATAGACATGGCTGGAATGGCAGGTTATACCGGTTCAGTGAAACAGGACTGAAACGAGGAGTGAACTCAGTTCAGAAAGGGACTTTGTCCACTAAGATAGACTTGGAAATGAGCCTTGACTAATAAGAAATGATTCTCTATGATTATGTGTATATGACACAAAGTTTCATGTTTTAAGTTATGATTATTGTGATTAGATTTCACTGCCATGATTTATTTCATGTTATGAAATTATGATCTCTTTTTCAGGTTAAGATTTCCAAAAGATATGTTCTTATAAATAGGACGTGATTGATATTTCTTTTATTTACCCTTACTGAGAATTTGAGCTCACCCTTTTGTATGTTTTATTTCCCCAGGTCAGGAAGAAGGTTATTAAGTAAGATATGCCAAAAGGGACTATAGATATGATGAAATAAATGGGAGATAGTGTAGACACTTTATGAACCAGTTGTTTATGTTTCCCAGTTTCTAAAGACACTATACCTATACGGTCCTTTTGGGGTTTTGTTATATGTTGTAATAAGTGTGCTTCAATTCTGAAGTAATAACAATGTATGTAAAGTATGGGTCGTTATAGTTGGTATCAGAGGAAAGGTATAGTCAACCTTTGGAAACTAGGATACGAAAGATTTAGTAAGAACCCTAAGGATAAGTCTAATCATAGAACATTTTCTTAGTGTTTTATAAATGGCCATGAATAACCTAGGATAAGACCTTAAGTGTGAAATTTTATTTTTGATTATGTGGTTTTCCTATTATAATTAGTTTTTCTCACACTATTCTTCTTGGTTTTAGTCAATGGCTGGAACCCGAAGGAATCGTGTTGATGCGGAATGCGACAGGAAATGCAATGATTTTCCCCCTGAGCAACCAAACGTTATGGGAGCTAGAATGCAAAATCTTGTAGCCATGATCACACAACTTTCTCAAGATATTAATCATACAAGACTTCCAAACGAGCAAAGGAAGGTGCAACATTCTGTTGAATCCTTCATGAGACAGCGTCCACCTTCTTTCAACGGGTCTACTGATCCATTAGTTTCTGAACAATGGATTAGTACTACTAAAAAGATATTTTCAGTTCTTCAATGTTCTGAGCATGATAACGTCATCTTAGCAGTGTATCGTTTGTAAGGTGAAGCTGATCAATGGTGGAATCTTTTTAAGAATACGAGGCAAAGGGATTAAATTGAGTCCATGGAATGGGCCGAGTTCAAGAACTTATTTTTCAATAAGTACTTCCCTCGTATTCTCCGAACAAAGATGGAGAAAGAGTTTCTTGAGCTGAAGCAAAAGGATAATGAATCTGTTGGTACCTATGAAGGAAATTTTACAAGACTTGCAAGGTACACTTCTAGTATTATTATCCAACATGAGAGTAAGATCGATCGATTCTTTAGTGTCTTAAAACCAAGTCTTCGAAGGGCCTTATCCATAAGGGACTTCAATAGCTACGAGGAAATCGTTCGATGTGCTCTCAAAGTTGAGATGGAGATTGGAGTAACCCATCAGTCATATGGGTTTGATAAGAAGAGGAAAATGGAATTCAAAGGAAAATATAAAGAGCACACTAAAAAGAAGATGTGCTTTCCCTTATGCTCAAATTGTGGAAAGAAACATGGAGGGAGTTATCTTAAAGGGACAAGTAAAAGTTTCAAATGTGGAAAGGAAGGTCATCGGGCATTTGAATTCCGCGATGATGGGAAGAAGATGTCTAATGTTGCAAAAAAAGGAAGGGATACATAGAATGAACCTACTACACTTCAATGTTGTGCAAGGAGATGGGACATTATTCCAATAAATTCCTTAATCCAAGGGTTGATGATGATGGACGACGTCAACAAACTCTTAAGGCTAAAGACAAAGGAAAGTCACATGCAATTTCTATCAGCGATGTGGAGTACGATAACGATGTGGTGAGAGGTACACTTACCATCCACTCTAAAGTATAAAATGCTTTATTTGATTATGGATCCACCCACTCTTCTATTTCTAAATAATTTTCTAAGGGTATCACCGTATTACCTCAACAATTAGATGTTGAGTTAGCTGTGACAACACCTAATGGCACAACAGTTGCATCAAAAGTTTATAATTCTTCTCCGATCAAAGTTTGTGGGAAAGTGCTTCCTATAAATCTTGTGATCCTTCCTATAGTGGAATTTTATGTGATTCTTGGCATGGATTGGCTTTCTTTATATAGAGCTCATATCAATTTCCAAAGAAGGGAAGTCACATTTCATATTCCAGATCAATCTATGATCGTCTATCGATGCAAGGATGAACATAACCTTCTAGTGAAAATTTCTTCCATTTTATGGGAATTGATTCCACTAAATGAAGGTTATTTATCTAAAATGGTTGGTGAGAAACTCACAATTAAGAATATGCCCATTTTACAGGAGTTTGATGATGTCTTTCTGGAGGAATTACCGGGTCTTCCACCAAATCGTGAAATTGAGTTTTCAATAGAACTTGTTCCGGGTGCTTTGCCTATTTCAAATACACCTTATAGAATGGACCCAATTGAGTTGCAGGAATTGAAGAAGCATCTCCAAGAGAATCTTGATAAGGGATTCATACGCCCTAGTGCGTCACCTTGGGGAGCACCTATTCTATTTGTTAAGAAGAAAGATGGATCAATGAGACTCTGTATTGATTATCGAGAACTTAACAAGATCACTATCAAGAACAAATATCCTCTCCCGTGCATTGATGACTTATTTGACCAACTACGTGGAGCTCAATACTTTTCCAAGATTGATCTTTATTCAGGGTATCATCAATTAAGGGTCAAAAGGGAGGATATACCAAAGACAGCATTCCGTACAAGGTATGCACACTATGAATTTATAGTGATGCCATTTGGTCTTACTAATGCCCCTGCTATCTCCATGGATCTAATGAATAGAGTCTTTAGAGACTATCTTGATCAGTTTGTGGTAGTCTTTATAGACAATATTCTTGTCTATTCAAAGAGCAAGGAAGAACAAGAAGATCACTTGAGAATTTTATTAAAGACCCTGAGAATGGAGAAGCTTTATGCCAAATTTACCAAGTGTGAATTTTGGCTTCAAAAAGTAGCATTTTTGGGTCACATAATCTCAAAAGAGGGGATATCTATGGATCAAGGAAAAACAGAGGATATCGAAAGATGGTCGAGACCAAAAACAGTAACTGAGATCTGAAGTTTTCTTGGTTTGGTTGGATATTATCGACGGTTTGTGAAAGATTTTTCACGATTATCTAATCCACTCACCAAGTTGACTCAGAAAGGAGTTAAGTTTGTCTGGATGGAGGAATGTGAAGAGAATTTCAAGGAGTTGAAAAGAAGGTTATCCAGTGCACCTGTGCTCGCACTGCCTTGTAGTGGAGAAAGGTTTGTGATCTATAGTGATGCATCCAAGAAGGGATTGGGGTGTGTTCTTATGAAAAATGATATGGTGATTGCTTATGCCTCACGACAGTTGAAAATCCATGAGCAAAATTACCCAACACATGATTTGGAGTTAGCTGTGGTAATATTTGCATTAAAGATTTGGAGGCATTACCATTATGGTGAATGGTTTGATATTTATACTGATAATAAAAGTTTAAAGTATATTTTCACACAAAAGGAGCTGAATATGTGCCAAAGAAGATGGTTGGAGCTGATTAAAGATTATGACTGCTCAATCCATTACCACCCTGGGAAAGCAAAAGAGGTGGCAAATGCATTAAGTCAACAAGACAATGCTAGTTTATCCATGATGAGGATCACAAAAGATCCAATATTTATGGATATACAAACGATGGATCTTAGAATTATAATGTAAGGGGAAAAATATTATCTTTCTCAAATGAATGTTCAACCATCTATACATGTGAAGATTAAAGAGGCACAGAAAGAAGATGTCGAGTTACAAAAGAAGGTGAGAAATGTTCCTGAATTCAACCTTGATTGTGATGGGATAATAAAGTTCAGGAATCGGGTTTGTGTTCCTCCCATCCCCGAATTAAAGAAGGAGATTCTGGATGAGGCTCATAGTTCTTCATTCTCTATTCATCCTGGAAGCACGAAGATGTATAGGGACCTGAAAGAGTACTTATATTGGGATGGCACGAAAAGAGATGTTGCTGAATATGTCTCTCGATGCTTGGTTTTTCAGAAAGTTAAAGCTGAGAGACAGAAGTATAAGGGGATGTTAGAACCATTACCCATACCCGAATGGAAATGGGAAAACATCACTATGGACATTGTCACAGGACTTCCTAAAACATCCAAAGGCAATAATTCTATCTGGGTCATAGTTGATTGTCTTACCAAGTCTGCACATTTCATTGCTATTAGAGAGGATTTATCTCTGGATCAGCTTGCCAGGATATATGTAAAGGAAGTGGTAAGATTGTATGGAGTACCACTTTCTATTATATCTGATCGGGATCCGAGATTTACCTTGAAGTTCTGGCGAAGTCTTTAGCATACTCTGGATACAGAGTTGAGTTTCAACACTGCTTATCATCCTCAGACAGATGGTCATTCTGAGAGAACAATTCAAACTCTAGAAGATATGTTGAGATCTTGCTCTATGGATTTCAAAGGTGGATGGGATCAACACCTACCTTTGGTGGAATTTTCTTATAATAATAGCTTTCACTCAAGTATTCAGATGGATCCTTATAATGCTCTCTATGGAAAGAAATGCAGGGCTCCAACTTGCTGGGATGAAGTTTGGGAAAGAAAGCTATTAGGACCTGATCTCGTTGATGAAATGGCAAAAAATGTCAGATCTATTCAACAACACATAAGAGCAGCTCAGAGTCGACAGAAAAGATATGACGATAATTTGAAGAAAAGACCTAGAGTTTGAAGTGGGTGATAAAGTGTTCTTACGAATATCTCCCTGGAAGAGACTCATGATATTTGGAAAGAAGGGGAAGTTGAGCCCCAGATATATCGGTCCTTTCGAAATACTGGATCATGTTGGGAAGGTAGCTTACCGATTGGCGCTTCCACTGAATCTCTCTCAAGTTCACGATGTGTTCCATGTATCTCTCCTAAGAAAGTACATACCTGATCCTTCACATGTACTCAGCTCAGAAGTTGTACCGCTGGAGCAAGATCTTTCTTATGAAGAACAACCGATAGAGATTCTGGATCGTAGCGAAAAATTACTACGAAACAAGACCACTCGATTGGTGAAAGTTTTATGGAAGAAACACCAATTAGAAGAAGCTACATGGGAGCTTGAGGATATGATGAGGGATAGGCATCCTCATCTATTTTTTACAAAGTGACGAATTTCGAGGGCGAAATTCATTTTAAGGGGGGGTAGAATGTAACACCCGAGACTTTTATGTTATATAAATCATCAAAGGAATCTTTTTCTACAAAACACTTTCTTGGCTTGCTTTACACGAAATCGCGACCTTCCTCAATAGCTTGCGTCGTACGCAATATCGAGTTTCACTAAACAACGATATGCTATTAAAATATTTTTAAAACTAGCCATTATTAATATTAATAACAACTTTTTGAAATTTTATAAATTTTATTTTTCAAAATGGACTTCATTTTTGGATTCGGAATATCGAAATTAGCCTAGGGTGAAATTTTGGTATTTTTCTGAAAACATTCAATTTTTGATGAATAGTGAAACCCCTAAGTGGTAGTTAAAAAAACTGAATTTTTCATAAAACTTAATTTTACCGCATCTATGAGTGGAATTTAGAAAATCCGAGAGACACGGTTAATATCAAGGACTAAAATGTGGTTCAATGAGATGAAAATAATTTTTGGTGAATAGTAACTTATTACTTTTTTTTACCACAGTTAAAAGTAAATAAGGTAATTAAGGGTAAAGATGATATTATTATTACCCTAAAACATGTCCTAATTCTATTGGATAAATGTAATTCGACCAAAAACAAACTTAGGAATAAAATATGACCATTTAGGCCCACTTGGATTAGATTAGGACATTTATTATTAATTTATTTAATGAAGGGTTAAAATAGTTAAAATCAATGTTTAATAAGTCAATAATTTTTAATATAAGGTTGTACATAAGATAAATTCGACTATAAATATTCATTAGAAAGATAAAAATATTTCCTACATAATGATAATTTATTTGTAATTTTTAGACATTAAATAAGTTAATTTATTTATGATATAATGATGATGCAATAATTATCTTATTAATTAAATATTGACATAATTAATGTTATAAACACAAAAATAAATGTAATTTGAGACTTTTTATGAATTCCACTAATTTTATAGGTTAATAGGACATGTTAGTATCTATTTAATTAACATGGTTCGAAATAATAATTCTGTTATGATTTTCACAAAAATCAATTACTAAATAGTGTCAAAAATGACATAAAATAGTTTTTAAAACAAATTTTATATTAGTAATTGTTATTTTATTCCTAAAAATCTATGGTTCGTAAAAATGAATTAGATAAGGTTATATATATTAATAATAAACAACTTGGTGTTCGTTTGGCTGCTTATAGTAAGTTTATTAACCTTATAGTATAAGAACACAAGAAGACAAGGTAAAAGTAAACTTATTTAACTTAATGTTAAATCTAAATGATAAGGTTAAAATAGGAACCTAAACATGTCTAAATTCTATTGGATGAGAGGATTTATACCCATACCCACCTTATCTTAGAAATATATCAATTTTTAGCTATTTAAAACCAAACTTGACTTTATAATAAAATAATATTTTTAGTTTTCCCAAAGGTGCCCCTCTCCTCCCTTATAAAAGGACACCTCCTCCCCCTCTTCCTCACACCACTTTGAGCCTCCAAGCTCTGGAAACCCCTGCCAATTCCTCCTCTCCACTTCCCTAGATACATCTTAGAGGTCCTGGTATTCTTCAAAGACCAATTTTAGTGCCCTAAAAGAAGGTCTCAAAGAAGCACTTCAAAGAAGAGGTAATGTCCGTTACCGATTCTTTCATCTTTATTTCTTATTCCACTTCTTCTTCTTTAGTTGTTTCATTATGAAGTAATAACATCAGTATCACTAATATACGGATATGTTATTATAAGTATGAAACAACCCTATTTCACCATCTATCCATCCTACGGAAAAAGAAATCATCGCGCGTGCGTACGTACGGAATACCGTCTCCACGCCGTGGTGTAATCTATTTTCCACCACCACCTTACTTGGATGGGTATAATGGTATAAATAATGACTATATATGAATATTACAAAGTAATACTGATTCTGAAATAGTATACATACACTCCAATACAATTCCACGATCATAGGAACGATATCATCACTCGGGCGTACGTACAGAATACCGTCTCCACGATGTGATGCGACTCATTCTACATGATCTTCATTTCATAATGATTATATAAATGAATTGAATGAATGAATATGATATATATTACACTAATACCATTCTGGAAATGATGTATCTATAACCTAACGATAAGAATAAGAATTTATTCGACAAACACGCATAAGAACAAAAAGTTATAAACACCCAAATAACAAGTAAAAATGAAATATTACTACTAAGAAGCTAAGAATATGACCATATATGATATCATAAAAATAATCATGATTCTGGAATAAGTCAATAACATTATTTAAATCATTATACAGGAGGTTCAAACACTTACTAAGCAAAACGGACCTAAGGTAAGGGAAATATCACAATCTCATTTTTATCCGAGATTGTTTATACTTTAGTATTTACTGGGGTGTATTTTATCATCCACGTCCATGTTTCCTCAATATGTAATATTATTTCCATTCACCTAAATTTTTTTAAATCCTATCTTAACCTTCGGTGAGTTTTTAGTAAAAGATATGAAAGGAATCTTTTGTCGTTTTTCATACGAGGTACTTTTTTGACTTTTTCGATAAAAGTACGAGAAAAATGTTTTTTTAACTTATACAGCATGAATGGATTTTTAAAACATTATTTCCAAGAATCTTCCTTTACAAGTTTTCAAGTTTATTTTTAATAAACATTTTTTAGCTAGAATTTTATGACATGTTAAGAAAGGAAAAGTGTTTTTGAAGTTAAAAGGATATTTTCCGCAATAATGGAGTTCAAGTGTTTAATCAAAATTATTTTCAATCTAAGATAATAAAGGGTTCTGTTTCTATCCCTATTATTACATGGATTTGATTATGTTGTGATGGAAATATTTTTATGAATTCCTTTATCTTATATTAATTGTTTTATGATGTCATGTTGTTTAATAATCCCATTTTTATTACATAGGTTATGTTATGATGTATGGTTTATGATTTTGTGGCACACATAAGAATGGTATCATTATGAGATGGGTGGGAAATATATCTCCCACCAATTAATTGGGTAAAGATTTTATATCTCATGAGATAGACATGGCTGGAATGGCAGGTTATACCGGTTCAGTGAAACAGGACTGAAACGAGGAGTGAACTCAGTTCAGAAAGGGACTTTGTCCACTAAGATAGACTTGGAAATGAGCCTTGACTAATAAGAAATGATTCTCTATGATTATGTGTATATGACACAAAGTTTCATGTTTTAAGTTATGATTATTGTGATTAGATTTCACTGCCATGATTTATTTCATGTTATGAAATTATGATCTCTTTTTCAGGTTAAGATTTCCAAAAGATATGTTCTTATAAATAGGACGTGATTGATATTTCTTTTATTTACCCTTACTGAGAATTTGAGCTCACCCTTTTGTATGTTTTATTTCCCCAGGTCAGGAAGAAGGTTATTAAGTAAGATATGCCAAAAGGGACTATAGATATGATGAAATAAATGGGAGATAGTGTAGACACTTTATGAACCAGTTGTTTATGTTTCCCAGTTTCTAAAGACACTATACCTATACGGTCCTTTTGGGGTTTTGTTATATGTTGTAATAAGTGTGCTTCAATTCTGAAGTAATAACAATGTATGTAAAGTATGGGTTGTTATAAAGACCACAAGTTTGAAGATAAATTTGGGAACCCAAGGAGGATATGAAACATTGTTAACCTTATTTGTTTTAATATGGGATAATAAAATTACTAGGTAACATTTTGTTATGGGGGAGATTTTAATGACCCAAAATATTATATATTAAATTCCACCTTTGATTTAACTGAATGTCTTACTATGTAATATGGTTATAAAGAACAAATTAACATAATTGGTTTTATTATATTATTTTAGACATAGAAGACTATTTTATAGTCATTATCATCGATAATATGGAAATTGATCAGTGATAAAATTATTAGTATAAATATGAGGTTTTAAAAAATCCAATTAACATAAACAGAAGAAGTGCTAGTCTCAAATAGTAGGATGATACCATATTAAGCCCATTTATCAGAGATTCTGAGGGAGGTAATATATCTGATATTTTACATTTAATAACTCAAAGATATTATCCAACAATGTAATCATCACATAAACTATTTATGAGAGATGTTCATGTTCATGGAGATCATGACCCAAGCCATGTTCGTCAAACCACCCCTTGAAAGTCTCATAGTTGTGCACCTTACCCTTAGAGAGTATTCTTGTTTATTGAAGATATTTTTATCCAGACCCCTGAAATTCAACTATGAGCAATTTTCTAAATAATAATTAATATATGTTCATCCTAAAATTGTTACATTATAAATCATATTTATTTTAATATAATAAAAAAATTATTTTTTGGATAAAATTCAAATTAAATTACAGAAATTAGATTGATGAATTTATTTATTTATGAAATAAATAATAATAATTTAATAAAATATTTTTACTAAATTTTCTTTATCAAGTATATATGTTCAATTATTTTTTATGAATTTAAATGAATTTTTTATAAGGGCCTGAAGAACTTTTTATGGTAAAAGACCTAGAATTTATTAATAAACATATATTTTATTAATAAAATTCGAAATATGTATATTTATATAATTATTATTATTTTTGAAGTCATAATTTAAATATTATCCAATGGTTATTTTTTAAAAAAAAATTGAGTTAATTGATTTTATCTATAAAAATTAAATACATTAAAAATATATGATGTGTATTATGAAAACATAAGGACCCAAATGTGATGTAATACATACTATAAAGTGTATCCATAAAAAAATATGTATTCCCTTTAAATAACTAGATTTTTTTATATGTTATTAAATTTATTATTCCATTATGAATCCTCAAAAAACCATTAAAATATTTTCATGTTTTATTATCATTTCTTTACGAGTATGACTCACCTCCACAAAAGAAAGTGTATTATATTGTTATATTCGGACAAAATCCATATAAAATAATCTACACCACTACCATTTAGATGAAACCATGTGTTAAACCCATGGGAATGTTTTTCTTTTGGTTATTTTTAATATAGAATCCAAAACCTATGTTCGAGAAATAATAAATAAATCGCCACTCATTTCCTTTATAGACCAACCCACAGTCTGATTTTTCATCACTCAATGTCCTTGTATAACATATATATTCTTCCCTCCCATATCTACATTCATGCATAGGTTTCATTGATCTCTCAAGAAGCTATTCCCAAGCATTTGGAGTCACAAACACATGTCAGTGGTCTTTTCCTTTCTCATTTTTATGTATCTTTTTTAACATGTGTATTTTATCATGATTTACTTATGATGGGATATGTTATACCATATTACCTTTAAATATTAATTTATTTAAAAATTATTAAGACCCATTTCACTCATATCAAACCATTTTATGAATTATTAAGTGATGTCGTGATGATGTAGAAATTTCAGCCTTATTTCCCTTGAAAATAATTATGTGGTTAATTCCATACCCATTTACCATAAAAGGTATTAAAAATTATGAACATATACTTATTTTAATTGGAAATAAAATTTATTTATTCCACACTACTTAATTATAGAAAATATATCATGATGAATGAATCTATTTTTAATGATCTATGCAAAAAAATTACGAATGATAATAAAATTAAAGTGGCGAGTGCACCCAGAATTATATAGTGATCCAATGAATTGGGTAATGTTTGGTCTTATGAGAGGTTATTCTAAGAAATAGAGTGAACCTGATTCCATTATAGTACTTTATCCAACATGATGTATTGGCATTTATCCTTGACCTATATTTATGATGCACTATTTAAGATGTTTCCACATTCTCCATGATAGGATTATCATGATATATCATGCCTTATTTTTTATATACCCTTCAATACCCTTTGATATACGAATTTTCTAACATGTTTTACCTTATTCCATTATTATTTCCTAACTAGGATTTATAGCACAAACCTTTTATATGTATGATCCCAGGTTTTCCCAAGAAATATTATATATGTGCATGTAAAGGAAGTTTTAAATAAAGATTGTGTTTATACTATTTTAAATTATAATTTAATGTACATAATTCCAAATAAAAATAGACTTATAAATATTATTGTTTTTATTTTATGTAATTTTATGTAATATATTTTGTATTAATGTGAAATAAAAATTATATTTGTTATAGTTTTATTGAAAAGTTACTTGGGGAATAATGCCACTAAATTTTATAAATATAAGATAATGTTATTGATAATCATTAGGGATAATATGATCTTTAATGACATTTTACTAATAGTCATATAATAATATTATAATTTTTTGGAAAAATAAGATGTATTTAAAACCTTGGTAAAATTTTATTTTATGATTATTTTTATTTCATGAAAGTCCATAATATGTTTTTGGGAATTTTATAGGAATTATTAAATTTTGTATTAGAAAAATAAAATCATGCATATTGAGTGACATATTATCATGTCCAGAAAGGCCGTAGTTTATGAACCCATGACTGAAGGATGACAAGGGTTCACAACCTATAACTTTCTTATTTGATTTTAATCAATATGTTATTCTTTTTCAGGTTACAAAATTTTAAAAATAAATAGTAATGTTGAACTAGTGGTGTCTTTGTGGCGGTTTTGAGGTTAATGTATCATATTGGACAACTTTTTCAATCCATATTAGTTTTATAAAATAGTTTTACAAACATGGATAGACCTGTCACTCATTTATGGATCTCATAATATATTAAAAGTTAATTTAAGTTCTTTATAAAACAATCAAATTTTTTATATCTTTGTTTCTTCACATATGTGATGAATTGATAAATGATCAGAGCATAACTAAAAGATGATATTTTTCATATGAAATAGAATTATATTAGGTAACTATTTTTCCTTATATTCTCCGAAAATAAAATAATTCTTGAACATTAGGGAAATGGTCATAATAAAATTTAATAATTTTACCATCATTTCCAATGAACCAAATGGAATTATATATCATCACATATTTATGGTTTTTTTGGTCCTTAACATTATATTTATTTTTCACATTCTTATGATCAATTCCCTCTATCACTCTCTCTAATTATTTATTATTTTCTTCCATATCCATATCTTTATCTTCCACTAATGTGCGCCAATATGGAATCCTATTTATTTTTTAATACATATGAACTTTTTACTCCACTTTCTCTATTATTAAGAGAATATTTTATTAACCATTTTTAGGAAGTTTTTTTGTCAAAAATGGAATTCAAAAATGTCAAAACAAAGAATATTGAGATGAATATTAAATTGTGAATAAATAATTTATTTTTGGCGGGGAGAATTTGACACCCCAAAATAATAAAATAAGAAAATTATTTTTGATGTTTTTTGTGACACAAAATATAGATCTTAAAAAAAGGATGAAAAATATTTTTTAAATTTAATCTCTTCGATAACTTGAGGAACTCACAAACACAAGACTAAATGGAAAAGAATTTAATATAATGTAACAACTTTGCTGTTAAATATTATTGAGTGAATATTAATAACTAAATTATGATATTTTTATAATCTAAAACTTTAAAAATAAAATCATTATTTATTTATTTATTATTAATAAAAATATTTCATTTGAATAAAAAAAATGTTTTATGGAAAATTGTATTTTTTTTAAAAGATGGTTTAACCACCATTTGAGCATATAATTTTAAATTAAATTTTAAATTTTTTAGAATAGAGTGGATAAATTTAAATTAATTTTTTAAATCATCACATCAAAATTATCTTAACATTAATTTTTGGTATTTTTCAGAAATGTTTTATTTTACAATGAATAGTAAAATAATATTGAATTTTAATTGAAAACTACCATTTCATTTAGAATAATCGTAAATTTAAATTATATTTTAATATTGTTTTAAATTTATATTAGTTCAATTATATATATTTTAATATAATTTAGTTAATTGAAATAATTTTCATATTTAATTTTGATATGAATACTTTTTAAGCATTTGATCATTTTTTCGCTGAAATCCCATTTTCTCATCTTGTTCAATAGATTTTTTTAAAATACTTTTTTACTCATATTTGAAAATATTTTTGTAAAATATATTTAATATTTAGAATAATGATAAATTATTTTCTACTTATTTTAACTTAATTCTTGACCATAATGAATGGTAAAAATAATACAAATTATTTACAATGGTTTTCGGTAAAAATGGATTTATCAGGGGTTAAACGAAATAGATAATGGTTAAAATGACCTAAATTATAGTATAAAATATAATTTTTAGATATATTTCAATATTATAATGTATAATACTCAATAAGACAATATTTATTAACCTTTCAGTATATGGTAAATTTGGTTATATCTTTTTATTTTCAAAAAATTATAACTGTTCCACTCACCTTTCTTATAAAATCCCTCTCATATCCTCTCTTTAACACACATTAAAAAAAATTCAGAAAATTCCATCCCAAATCACCTAAAAAATACATAATCATATCATATAACTATAAGGACTCGTCCTCAAACATTACATAACAAAATTAATATTACATGCAAATAATTCTACTCAGTATGCATTTTTTTCATAAAATAAAAAACTCTAAAAAAAGAGTCATTTATAGTTCCATGTTTTAGATAGCATAACTTTTCATTGATCCCATCCTTGACCCTTATTTTTTTTATGTCTTGTGGAAAACTATTCAGAAAAGTGGGATGAGCATAAAAAGATCAGTAAGGGATATAAAATAAAGAATGAAAAGATTAGCGCATCAATAAATAGAAAACAATGAAACCAGACTTTTCAATCATAACATACCTTATGAAATCATAATATTTATGAATAACACACAGAAATCAAAAATCATAAAGGTAACTTGTGGAATCCATATCAAACATACATTTTAAATATCACAGCTACACAGGGAGTCAAATTTGGAATACACATCACAATATATTCCCTAAATATCTTAGGAGAAACATTCACATTTACCTCCGTCACGTTACCCGATGCATTTGAGAGCTATCTCGGGCTCACCCGCCCTAGGTATATCACAGAACCACCCATATACGTAAATAGTGCCCTATAGAAATAAAATATTAATAACCCATTAAACAAACATAATGGAAGGATACCATTTCCATATTGAAATCACAATATATCATTTAAAAATATTGACAAAATCAAAGCTTTTGTCAAACCATTTTCGAAACCATTTCAAATATTAAATAAATAGATTTTTAAATCAAATAGTCCTATAACAATTTGATACTTTTGGAATAAATTTAAATTTCAAAATATTCATGTCCATATGAAATAAATCCCTAAAAACATTTTTTAAAACACAAACATTAGTGTGAAATATTTATAAGAATAATCCTTTAAATTATTAAAAACATTATTTTAGTTAATTAGTTTTCAAAAAATATTAGAGATCCTAGAATACAAATAATTGAGGAATAATATTTAATTTGTAATTTATAATATCATGAGAATAAATTTATTAATGATATAATATACCAGAGGAAAGTATATACACCATATAAGAGTGAATTGGTGCATATCAACAATGAAGCCCCAATGTAAATGTAAATTGAGATGAAATCCCTTATAAACAAGGTATCCTTAGATTAAAGATAAATCAATTACATAACTATGTGTGAAAAATATAAATAAAAAATATATAAGTGTATATTAAGTGTAAAACAATCATAGGTTATTTAGACATATTCATAGCATGCCAAAATGAAGGAGTATATGTTTAACCCAAAAATTGAAATTGGGTTAAGAAGTTTTCTTACAGAAATTTGACAGCCTAACGATGTCCCATTAAAATTCAAAAAATAAGTTAATAAGGTTGAAAAGGATATCTCATCACATGGAAATAAAATTTACATCAACAAATATATATATAAAAACATATTCCAACATAATAAGATGTAAATTAAAAGACATAACAAAAAGAAGTCTTTTTAATAGAGGAAGGTGAAAGGTTCTTTTACCGATTTGGTAACTTACAAAACATACATGCCATGAAATAAAGATCACTAAATTAAAATGTATGTACCTATTTATTAAATGATATTACACAAATAACACAATCATGGGAAGTACATCCCCAACACAAAAGGAAATAGTGGCTAATATAGCATGAATGTCATGGGAAGAAAATGTGAGATAAAAAATTCTTACCATGGTGTATCAAAACAAGTCGTTTGAGAAAAAGTTAACAACCAAAAACTGAATCACAATAATACCATGAATATAAACATAATCATGATAATTTATATCAAATGGTAGTACCCAATACACCAGATTCAATAAATATGTGGTCAACAAAGGGAATCTCACAGAATTAAAAGTGAGATAAGAAATCCCTTACCTCGTGTCCAACTTGACTCGTATGTTCCTTGTTCATCCTGAATAATAAAATTAAGTTAATTTATTCTTCATTAATAAACTTTTTAATTTTTATTACTAATTTTATATCACTTATTACCTATCAATAAAAGTTAGTTAATTATTTGAGTTCATATCAGACATTTTGTGAATGTTCGGAATTTGAGTTAAAAATGAACTTGTTATAATTACAATTTGTCAATGTTGCAAAAACTACATTATCTAAAGAATAATATTAATGATTTAGATATCATATATATCATATATATCCACTATATATATATACTAATAATAGTACATAACATTTGGAGATATGAAATGAAATGCACCGTTCATGGAGACGGTAATTCGTACGTACGCATGAACATTACTTTCTTTACTATTTAATATTTAATGGAATAAAAAATTAATGATACATAGGTATATTATAATTAAAATATAATATCATATGATATATATGTTATATAATTTCATTAAATCCATATTTATACATTCCATGTATGTCATGAATTAATCATATCACCTTGAGTGGGCGGTAGTCCGCACTTTCTCAAATAAAATTACCGTGTTTACCCATATAGGAAAGTAGAAAGGTATGTTTGTAAATAAAAATTACAGAAGAATAAATCAGAAAAATAATATATATCATATATAAATATAGTCCCATAATAATTTCCACTATGAGAGTTGGTGGGAGATATTTGAACAATCATCGCTTCATGTGGTGTTAGTTTTCCATCTTCAGAAAAAACATGTTCTTCACCCATTAGATAGAGGTGTATGTAAGTGTATTTAGAATACTTCTCATAACAACATAATATTATATTTAGTATACTATTTTTTTTATAAAATAAAGTAATAAAAAGAGTTTAGGGGCTGTAGGAGTAAAAAAAACAAAAGAACATAAGAAAATATGTTACCTTTAAATCGGGAAACTCCCTTGGGTTTGATACAAAAGGGTTTTTAAAGTGATTTCTGCCTAAGGTAAGGCTTCTAAGATGAAGATAGGGATCATGGGAGATTATTATACCAGAGTTTGTATGATCTAAAGTCTTGAGAATTGTGATAAATGGATAGTAAGTGAACACTTTTTATAGTGGAGAGGAGGGTCTCTTTAGGAATGTCTGGAACAATTATTTTATTAAAAAATAATCCTCAGTTTCAAAAGGTTAAATTATAGTTAAAGATGAATTTAGAATGACTCATGGTTGAAATAAAATCATCCAATAAGAATTTCATAGGTTTTGGATATTGTTTTAATATTTATTATCTTATTTATTTAATTCATTTATTAATGAGGTAAATATTGCACCATTATCGTGTCATAAATAATTTAATTTATTTGATGTTGAAAAATTATAAAAAAATACCATGATGTAGGAAATATTTTTATATTTCCAAATAATATTAATAGTTGAAAATATAACTTAAATTATCCCATGTAAAAATTGATTTACTAAATGATATTTGTTTATGTCATTTTGTATTTACTTTAAATTGATTAATATAAAGTGACATTATTAATCCTATGTGGCACCAAAGGGTCCAAAATTCGACCCAAGGATGACCATGGTAAGATATGAATCATCTAATAGGATTAGGACACATGTTATCTTAATTTAATATTAATTTAAAATTATATTGTACCCTTATTTAGTGTATTTACCCTTTAATAATGTTAAATAATATATTTACTGAAGTAAATATTTAAAATTTCAAAAAATGTATGTTACCTATTTACACAATTTATACATACTAATTAGAAATATGGAATCCATTTTTCCAAATTCAATACACAGATTTGGAATAAATTAATTTAATATAAATTCCCACTTTCAAAACAAAAAGCATGCTTTTAAGAAATAATATCTATCAAATGATTGACACTTGTTTATGTCCAATTTCGTTGTAAAAATAATTTTAATTTCCAAAATTGGATTAAATGGTAAAAATATATTCTAATTACACATCATAACCAATTAAAAATTTAATATAACCATATAGATTAATTATATTAAAAGGTACATTTGAATTAAAATATAGTATTTTTCAATATTTATTAAAAAATGAACATTATCATAAAAATACAAAAATTTATTCCAATTTATATTTTAGTTTCCCAATTCTATAAAAGAATTTTAATTTTTTAAATAGAACATATAAATGTGACAAAAACTAGATTAAAAGAGGGTTCATCATCAAAAGGCGGTAAATCGTCCTTTTAGTGAATATTAGATTATTTATGTTTAAAATCGAATTCTTTACTTATTTCAAGCCTCTAACTTTTATTAGATAAATGTAAAAATATCCAACAAACATGTATAATAATAAATAAACCCATTGTTGTGTATCAGGTATGCCATGAAAGATAGCGTCCCCTTTTTAATTAAAATTAATATTTAATTTAAAAATATTAATTAACATAAAAAATTTCATGATCTTTATTTACCTGGAATGTTACATCCTTCCCGCCTTTTAGGAATTTCATCCTTGAAATTTTAAAATTGGGCTCAAAACATCTTGTAATGTCTTAAATGGGAAAAAGAGTCAATAAAAAATCACTTTAAAAGAAATAAAATGAAACAAAATGTTATCTAAGATAACTTATACTAGGATTCCATGTTGAATAACCTGGATATGAAAGAGAAAACAAACCATCATGTTCTGATGGAGAGTGACAGAAAACATGATGAGGAGAAAGTTAACCACCATAAAATCACAAAATTTTGATGTTTTATGCGGTCTTTGATAACCCAGTACAAAATTTAAACTGACAAAGTCTTTTTTTAAACTCCTTTTCATAATTTTAGGAATTCATTTACTACATAGAATATGGAAATAATAAAGTATACTTACCTTCAAGTAGAGTTTCATCTTATAATAAGTTTCTAGTAAAAAGTAATATTTTCACCAAAAATTTATTATTCAAAAATACTTGGTCTCATCAAAAGCACAAGAATAAACTTCTAGATAATCACATCATCCAAAAAAGGAGAAATATATATTTCCCTTTTCTCTAGAAATCATCTAAAACCAAAATGGTTAGTATGAGATCATATAATCCCCAAAAACATATAATAATTTATAAAGAAATAATACTCTTAATCTGCAAAATTCAACAAAATGTACCCAATGTTCAAGAAAGACCATTCAATACATAATTGTTCTTAAAATTATTCAAAATAATCCAATCTAAGATTGAAACCAAAAACTCATAAGTATTTAATCACATATGATTCCATAGTAAATCATAACATTTATCTCAAAATAGGATAGATTACTCTTAAAGTCTCATACGGAAGTGTATTTTACCTAATCACATATTCTCTATGATTGGTTAGTTATTTCCATAATTAACCCAAATATCCATATTTCCAAAATAAAACATAAATTCTTCCAAAAAAAATATTTCAACCATTACTCCACAATTTAAATCCTATAGTATTCCATTTTACATAGGTATATATTGTTCCCCAAAAGAGTAAACTTCTTACAAAATTACCTTTATCACTTAATTACCAAATCATTTCTATAATTAGGATATCCATTTGATAAAACATAGGATCAAACTATTCTTTATCGATAAAATAATTTAACATAAATAATTAGTCGTACTAACCAGGGACTTCACGTAGGCTATTAGTAAGTGATACACCCTTGTCGCCCTTCGGTTGTGGGTTTGATTCCCACACCCTTACCATAAACGACGGGTTTTCACCTTTCCTGCAGGTTGTCCTTTTTCTAAAACCATATAATTTTATAACAATCCGAAAAATTAGTTAAATTCTTCAAAAATAACCATAACATATGTTAACCACAAGAGTTATCATTGCAGCTCCAATTTCATTCAGTTTCTCATTATGAAAACTACTACAGTATCTTTTACATCAATTTTTATGTTGGTTCCTGCTAGATCCTACCATTTACTAAAACCAAAAGAGTCAGTGTGAGTTTATCCATAAAATAGTAATATATAATCTTATAAAGAGGGTAAACACTATGATATAGTTATTCATGTTATCTTAAACTCATTCAATTTATCTAAAATAACTATGAATCATTATAATATGATAAAATTTATGGCTATGTCCCTTAATCTTAAATAACACACTAACCTCTAAAATTATCTAAACCAACATTTGATACCAACTATAAGGACCTTCCCTTAAACATTAAATAATCTTGAATTAAATGGATAATTCACATTGAGGATCACTTTAGGTTTAGAGTTTTAGAGAATTAGGTCATAAATTTTATATAACAATAGGAATATTACTGTTGACAATAATACTCAGTAACTATTTTTTTCATAAAACAAAAAACTCTAAAAAAAGAGTAATGCCTAGATCCATGTTTTAAACAGTGTGACTTTTTCGTTATCCCACCCTTGACCCTTATTCATCTTTAAGTCATGTGGAAAACATTTCAATAACTTTGGATGAGCATAAAAAGATCAGTAAGGGATATAAAATAAAGAATGAAAACATTATCCCATTAATAAATACAAAACAACGAAACCATACATTTCAATAATAACATACATCATGAAATTATAAGATTTAGCAATAACACACAGAAATCATAAATCATAAAGTTAACTTGTGGAATCCTTATAAAAAAAATTTTTAACTATCAAAACTACATAGGGAGTCATATTTGGAATACCCATCATAGTATATTACCTAAATCGTTTAGGAGAAACATTCACATTTACCACTGTCACATTACCCAATGCATTGGAGATCTATCTTGGGCTCACCCACCCAAGGTTTATCACGGAACAACCCATATATGTAAATAATGCACAATATCCATAACATATTTATAACCCATAAAAAAACATAATGGATTGATAACATTTCCACATTGTAATCACAATATTTCATTTCAAAATATTGTTAAAATCAAATCTTTTATCAAACCATTTTTAAAATCATTTAAAATATTAAATAAAGAGATTTTTGAATCATAGTGTCCCATACCACTTTGATTCTTTTGAAAGAAATTTAAATTTCAAAACATTCATTTCCATATGAAATAAATCCATAAAACCATTTTTAAAACATGGAAATTAATGTGAATTATTTAAAAGAATAAACCATTAAAATATTTAAAAATATATTTTAGTTAAAGAGTTTTTAACAAAATGAGTGATCCTAGAATACAAATAATTGAGGAATAACATTTAATAATAAATTAATAATATCATGATAATTAAGGTATTCATGATATAATATGCCAAAAGACAATATATACACCGTATAAGATTGAATTCGTGCATATCAACAATGAAGTCTCAATGGAAATGGAAATTGAGATGAAAAACCTTATAAAGAAAGAATCCTTAAATTAATGATAAATCAATTACATAATTATTTTTTAAAAATATAAATACACCCGATATAAGTGGATATTAATTGTAAAAAAATAATAGGTTATTCAAACATATTCATAGAATGACATAATCAATAATTAGATGTTTAACCCAAAAATTGAAATTAGGTTAAGAAGTTTTCATACAGAAATTCGACAGCCTAACGACGTCACTTTAAAATTCAGAACATAAGTTAATGAGAGAGAAAACGACATATCATCATTTGGACATAGAATTTACATAAATAAGGATATCTAAGAACATAATCCAATATAATATGATGTATATTAAAAGACATAACAAAAATAACTCTTTTAAAAAGAGGAGGGTGGAAGGTTCCATAACCCATTTGGTAACTTACGAAACATATAAACCATGAAATAAGGATCAAAAAATGAATATGTAAATACCCATAAATTAAATTATATTACAAAAAGACTAAAATCATGGTCAGTACATCCACCACACAAAATGATTTAGTGGCTAATATAGCATTAATATCAAATGAATAAAAAGTGAGATGAAAAATCTTTACCATGTTGTAATCAGTCGAGTTGTATGAGAAAAAGATAATAACCACCAAATGAATCACATAATACCAAGAATATAAATATATTCATGGTAATATATATCAAAAGGTAGTACACAATACACCACATGATATAAAAAGTGGTGAACAATGTAAATCACACGGAATAAAAAGTGAGATAAGAAATCCCTTACCTCGTGTCCAAATTGACTCGTATATTCCTTGTTATTCCGGAATAATAAACTTATTTTAATTTAAATTTTCTTAATAAAATTTTTATTTCTTATTATTTATTTTATATTACTTATTACCTATAAATAATAGATAGATAATTATTTGAGTTCATATCAGATATTTTGTTGATGTTCAGAATTTGAGTTAGATATAAACTTATTATAATTACAATTTGTCCATGTGGCCAAAATTCCATTATCTCGAAATGATATTAATAATTTAGATATCATATATATCATATATAAATAGTTTATATATATATCTTTAAATTGTACATAACAATTGGATGAATGAAATGAAATGCACCATTTATGGAGACATTAAGTCGTACATACGCATAAAGGCTACTTTCATTACTATTGAATATTTATTGGAATAAAACCATAATGAAACATATGTATATTATAATTATATTATATTATAATATGATATATATGTTACATATTTTAATTAACTCCATATTTATATATTCCAAGTATGTCATGAATGAATCATATCACCTTGAGTGGGTGGATGTCCGCACTTCCTCAAATGAAATTATCTTGTTTACACATATCAGAAAGCATAAAGGTATAATTGTAAATAAAATTTACAGAAGCAAAAAGAAAACAAAAACATAATATATATCGTATATAAATAATGTTCCATCATAATGGCCACCATGTGAGGTGGTAGGAAATATTTCAAAAATCATCGCTTCGTGAGGCGTTAGTTTGTCATCCACAGAAACAATATGTTCTTCACCAATTAGATAGAGGTGCGTGTAAGTGTAGTTATAATCCATCTCATAACAACATCCTAGTAGATTTATCATACTTTATTTGTATAAAATAAATTAACAAAAAGAGTTTAGGGGTTGTATAAGTAAAATAAAACAAAAGAACTTAAGAGAAGACATTACATTTAAATCGGGTAACTCCCTTTGGTTTGAACCAAAAGGGTTTCTTGAAGTGCTTTATACCTATGTTAAGGCTTTTAATATGAATATAGGGATCTTGGGAGATTATTTTAGATGATATTTTATGATACAAATGCTGGAGAAGTGCAAGAAATGGGTAGGAAGTGAGGGATTTCTATAAGGGAGATGAGGGGCTCTTTAGGAAAGATTGAAACAATTATTTTATTATAAACTCATATTTCGATTCATAAGGGCAAATAATCATTAAAGTAGAAGTTAGTATAACTCATGGTCTAAATAAAATCATCCAATAAGAATTGGATAGTTTTTAGATATTATTTTAATATTTATAATATAATTTATTTAAATTAATTATTAACGAGGTAAATATTGCATCATTATACTGTCATAAATAATTTAATTTATATGAAGTCCAAAAATTATAAAAAAAATTCCATGATGTAGAGAATAGTCTTATATTTACAAATAATATTTATAGTTGAAACGATAACTTATATCACCCTATGTAAAAATTTATTTAATTAATGATATTTGTTTATGTCATTTTTGTCTTTACATTAAATTAATTCATATAAATTGTCATTATTACTCCAATGTGTTTCTATAGGGTCCCAAATTCTACCCAAGGATTCTCATGGTCAGATATGTATCATCAAATAGGATTTAGACACATTTTAGAGTAATTTAATATTATTATAATATTATATTTTACCCTTATTTATTATATTTACCGTTTAATCATGGTGAACAAGATATTTACTGATGTAAATATTTTAAATTCCTAAAAATAAAAGTTACCTATTTACATAATTTGGACATACTAATTAAAAATAAGGAATCCATTTTTCCAAATTCATAACATAGAACTGGTAGAAATTAATTTAAAATTAATTCCTATTGTCAAAACAGAAAGCATGTTTAAAAAAATAATAACAATCAAAAGATTGAAACATATTTATGTCCAATTTCAATGTGAAATTAATTACAATGTCCAAAATTGGATTAACTGGTATAAATATATTCTAGTTAAAATTTAGATCTAATTAAAAATATAATCTACCCACATAAATTAATTATATTAAAAGGCACTTTTGAATTAATATATAGTATTTTTGACTATTTATTAAAAAATGATCATTATCAAAAACTACCAAAATGTCAACTAAAGTAAATTTTGGTGTCCCGATTATAAAGAAAAATGTTATTTTGTTAAATATGAAATATAAAAGTGAACAAAACTATATTTAATCAGAGTTCTACATTAAAAGGTGGTAAATCAACCTTTTAGTTAATGTTAGAGTATTTATTCTTAAAATCAAATTATTTACTTATTTCAAGCCTCTATCTTTTATTGGATAAATGTGAAAATATCCAACAAATATATATAATAAAATTGTAGTGATTAATATTCATTCCCTCCATATAAAATATCTAGGCGTTAACTACCATTTAAAATAATAATGTTATATTATTTGTGTGCAACGTAAGATTCCAAAGAAACTCATTGTTGCGTCTTGGGTACGCCATTGAACATATCTTCCCATTTAAAGTAAAATTAATATTTAAATCACAAGTATTAATAAATATAAAAAATTTCATGTTCTTTATTTACCTGGGATGTTACAATAAACCTTAGTTTTTCCAGAATAACAACTTAAGAAGGATTTTGGTGAAAACCTATGGAGGTTACCCAATGAAGAGGTAATGTTATTCAATGAGAATTTTTATTTTATTTCCTCCTCCACAAATTAAATTGTTATTAGAAAATTATTACATAATAAAATATTTAGAATAAATATATGGATATATTATTACATTAAGATAATTACGTACAACCGTCGTCAATTCCTCTAAATGTGTTTTGAAATAATCATTCGTTTGTACAGTATAATGCCACTTCACGAACTGATGCCTTTTATTTTTCCATTACTTCTTCACATGATTTGTTATGATAATTGATATAAATAATATATATGATATTAATAATATAATAATAAATTTTTGTTTATTATATCATATATAACGTTTTTTACATTCTATTCATTAAGGGATATGATTACGTCTCTCGTGTGTATGACGAACTACAACCTCACCAAGCTGTGTGATTATTTCTTAACTAATGATTTAAATTCAAGCTAATAAGGATAAATTTAATAAATATATGTGAAGTATATGATATAATTATGATGTTAATTAAATATTAATCATTATAAAAAAATAAATATATCATTTTATTTCTTACAAAAAAATGATAACATCATTCATGTATGTGTGGACTACCTCCGTTATGAAGAGGTGTGAGTCTATTTTCACCACCAAACAACATAGATGATATATATATATATATATATGTATGTTTAAATAATTGATATTTTATGTATGATATTATTATCATTTTTTAATGATTAATTATTATGTAACCACTTTTTAATAATGATCATTGGAAAATGGAATCGTTACACATGTGTACATATGGCCTACCATGTCCATGATTGTAACATAGTTGATTTTTATAGACATATTTATTACGAAATTTTAAATTTATAATTGAATTAAAAATATTATAATTATTTAATTATTATTTTTATTCTATATTCAATGAAACTGTATAGTGTGTACAATAATCATAACATTCAGGAAAATACATTAATGGGAAAATAAGGAAATTAAGACACAGTACAATGAAAATAATGAATGATTATTATCAAAACGATGAATATATGTTTTAAAAGGTTAATATATTATATTATAAATATTAATATAGATCTATTATAAGAAAATAAATGTTATAAAACTATTATAAATGTTGTTAATTCATGTTCAACCAAAAAAAGTGTGAGGGGTTGGATGTCCTCTAAAGTTATCTTTATTGATGAATATTATAATGTTATACACCTATTATATATTATATGGTGTATATAATGAATATTTTACTTATAATATAATGGTTAATTATGAATTCATTGTATTTTAAGGTTAAATTAAATTATTCTATAAAAAGGAATATGACGTAAAAATTACAAAGTGGTAAATAATTTCATAACTCAATTTTTAATATTTTGGTTATATTAATTCATTATTGAAATTGGTATTCTATGATAATATTTGTTTTGAATATTCCATAAATTTATTATATAATTTATTATGGATTTGAATTTGATACACAGAATTAATTCGTTGGTAAATTCTCACTTCAACATTGAGATCATTGCAATGATTGTTTCACAATCAAGTTTTGATCTTGATTGTTTATTCCTGAATATCCATTGAAATAAATTATTTGATAAATGACTAATAGTACCTTTAATTTTTTATAATATGGATATTTTCTATCATTTTCATTTAATTGTACAATTTTTACACACTTTGGTACTTAAAATTATTGATAAAATGTTTTATTAAAATTTGACTTCATTTCATTCTTCGGTCAGAAAACCTTCTTCTATAAAAGCCACGATTTATAAAAATGTTTTTAAAAATTATTTTAAACCATTTCCAAATTATATATTAAAAATAATTTTAATAATTTTTAAATGTTAATTTTTTTAAATGTATATATTGGTTTTTTTTAAATTATTTCTTTTTGTCTTTTACATAAAATGTAAAGGAAATCATCATTTCAAAAAACTTGGATATATGTTATTTCAATGTCATAATGACCAATAGATGTTTTAAATCATACTTCATATTTATATATGTTTTTTTTAAAATTTAATTAAATATTTTTTTATTTTTTATTTTTAAAATATTAATTTTAATATGAATATGATATTTTCCTTAATAATGTTTTCAATGATTTTTATGGTATTTTTATTCATCAACGACAATAGCCCTTTATTATTTTTTCCCTAGGGAAATGTATTATTGGTATCATCCTTATCCCCATATGGATGGTTTATGTTTATTTTGACTGATTATGGTTTTGAATTTCACTTTTTTTCTTTTTGTATTTTATAACCTCCCTTTGAATTTTTCACTTTTCCACGATCATTGAATATTTAATTTTCCCTAAATATATATAGAATTTTTCATATATTTTTTAATTTATTAAAACATATATAATTTATACATATCGTTTTCTACATCTAATGTTATTTTTTATTTGTGAAAATATTAATAAATACTTATTCTTTACACAATAAGGATATTTGATGATAAGATACAGTATTCATGAATTAAATTGATCATTAGATATGTTAGGTATTAATTAGACTTACAATGATGGTTTTAGACCTCTATTATATAGCCCCTCGATGCATATATAGTATCACGATGAAAATAAGTATTCTTCAATTATATTAGTTTTTACTTATAGTTCTAGACAATCATCGGAAAAGTATTGACAATTGAGGTATCATGTGTATGAAAACATGATGTCTAATAATAATGAAATTTTTTAATTAATAATTCAGATATTATTATCCATCATATTTTGACAATCATGTTATCACTGACTATTCATTAAAAGATTATTCATTAAATACTATATATTTCTAGTAATTTACAATTCCATATTGATTATGCCTTATCTTATTATCCATGACATTTCCACAATGATATTAACTATTGAATCATTTCATTCCCATTTTTTTGATTATAAAGTATTTTATTTAGTTAGTAACCATTCTATGTTTTTTATTCATATTTATTCTTGATAACTTCAACATTACTTTACCCTTACTAATCATTTGATCCCACCCTTATTTTTTCATTTTTAAGTGTAAAAGAAGCGTACTAAGAATAATATTCAAGATTATGGTAGAGGTAATCATGATATACTAATAAAAACGTTTTTTAATATGTTTTTTCATATATAATATATGAATCATTTATTTATATTATTTACAATGATTAATAATTTTTTTTTGAAGATTTGATCCCTTGTATATTATAAAAATTTAATAAATAAGACATTAGCTCTGGGTTTTATCACATCAATGGTTTGTATTTTGAACAATATAATACCTAAATATCTTGAGTAAGGGTTTTAATGTGTTATTTTTTAAGGTCTTGGTTGAGATTTAAGGATCATGGATTATGATGAAGATATGAGTAGTGGTTTCATTTTATAAGGGACACTTTTAAAATTTTTAATAGATTATAAGAAATTGTTATCTTTCCCAATATAATTGGAACCAATTTAGACTATTTTAATATTTTAGAAGATATATGATCATAATATATATATTTAATACGATTTAGACAATTTTTTTAATTATTTTAACTTTTATCATTGTAGTTTAACTGCTTATTTAACTCATTTTAACCATTATCATAGTATTAAATTTTTACCTTGGTTACTATTTATAATTTCCAAAACTAAAAATATCATATTCGATAAATTTGGAAATTATGATTCTAATTTTATAATAATTTTTATTAAATTAAATTGTTATATGTGATATATTTAAATTTAAACAAAAACCCTCAATGTAGTTCAAAAGAATGTTTTTAGGAAAATTTTTTTACACCCAAAAATGATCTTATACTAAATCTGGTATAATGAAGATTACATTTAAATTAAATATATTCCATATAATTAATGTAAACTTGTGTTACATGATGAGGAAATTTAAAACATAATGATACATTTATTTAGTTTATTTTATGAAAGATGAATATTTTTCAAAAAGTAGTATTTTACACTATTCACTGAAAAATAAATACTTTTAGAAATAAATAAATAATTAAACAAAAGATAATGTTAACATAATGAGTTATAAAGTCAAAATAATTTTATTATATATTATTTATAAAAAATTAATTAATTATTTTTAATTTCTGTGTTCAAAATTCAATAATTTTTTTGAAGAAAGAATATTTTTGAAACAAAAAATGACTTCATTGAAAATAATATGTATATTTATTTTTAATCAATAAATAAAAATGAACTATAAAAAAATTATACATATATTTATTCATGTTTTTATTCCTTTTCATATGACCAATTTAATAAATTTTCTTTATAAAATTCACACTTAGATAATATTTTTATAATACATCAAAGTTCTCTTAAAGATCAATGTAATGTGTTCAAAAAATAATTGGTCATAATATTATATTTATTTGGGGTGTTACATGAGTATTATACTAGTTTCTATTACACACTAGATGTTTTTTTAATTATGATAATTAAATGATTAAATGGTTTTTTACCTTGAGTGGATAGTTAATTGAAAATCAGTTAGACCATGAAGACATCCTATTCTACACATGTAAAGATGTATGTGTCATAGTATACTCCTCTGATTGGGAATCATATAATATTATGATAATAAAGGGAGTTAAGGGTATGTATCATCCTCAAGATAGGATATGAGGATGTATTATGCTCATTACATAAGGAAGGACGGTTCATCTAATGCTCATAACATAGGGAATTATATTCCCATTACATGAGGAAGCCTTAGTTATCATTTTTTCATTACATAGGGAAAATTATTATTGTCACATAAAGAATTTGTTTTATTATACTCATCACATAATAATGTTGGTAAAATTTTGGAGACACCACATCTATAGGTGGATATGAGACTTTAATATTGTCATTATATTACATTAGAGAACAATGAATCATATCCTACTAGATTTGGAATCAAAAACTAGATAGTGAATGTTATGAATTTTAAGGTCATGTGATATGAATGTCTCCTATATTTTAACATCATGTAGTAAGGAATATGATCTATACAATTTAATGATGTAGAAATAAGAATAAAAGTTGAATGATACCTAAAAATAAATTGTTGTTGGACATACTCATGATAAGTACTTTCGGGATTAGTCTACCAAGTGATCCATGTGATGGTGTTTTTATGAAATGGTGAAGAAGATCATGAATTATGGTATTTAAGGAAACTGAGAGGTGAATTTCAACTGAAGGAATATGAGAAATAGGAGAGGAATATCATGAATTTGGTAAATTTTTTGACCAAGAGTATTATCATGGGTCAAGGTGTTATTAAGACATATGTTACTGTAAGAGGTATTGAAACTAAAATAACGATTGATCCAACATAACAATCCCATTATTTTAATGTTCATTTTTCACGAGGGTTAGAGATTAAGGATGATGGAACAAAATGATGTCTCAAAGACTATATTCTGATAGTGTTCTTAATCGGGGGTTTTGGGAGAATCTATTGTGGAATAGACCAATGTGGTAGGGCTTTGTGTATCATAAACCAACTATGGAAACACCTAATCTGCGGACCGATCCGATTAGTGGAAAGGACTATAGATAATTCCTATATAAATAGGATAATAGTTAGTTCTAATGAATAAAAAATTACAAGAGGGGAGGATTTTTAATGATACACAAGAATAAACATTGAAATTCCACCAGGAAGTCTAGTATAAACACTCTATATTTTGGGGAACCATAATGATATATAATAATTCTTTTCACAGTAATAAAAACCAGACATTACATAAACATATATAAAAATAAAAAAAGCATAAACAAATATAATGAATAAAACCATTCCATATCATAAAAAATATATCCTCATTAGGATACAAGACCAATAACAAAAAAAGTGAATAAAATAAAGAAATCCAATATTGATTTATACATTTAATGAAATGTTACAAAATAAAAACAGAACTATAACAACCTATCTCTATATACATAGTAACCATATTCACCAATTTAATTTGTATAATCCTCATAGAATCATGAGAATCAAGAACCTTATTTATAGGATACCTTTATTGAACCTATAATGTTAATAAGAATTAGAATAATTACATGTAATCATCCTCACTACACCCTATGAAAAAACATTAAATAATAATGAATTTTAAACTAGTTTTATAAACAATAGTGATTAATCTTATCATTTAATTAAAAAATGTCACAAAATCCATTACATTGACCCATCTTCGTCAATATAAACCATTTACCTTTTTTAAAATAACAAAATTTTAAATTATTTTCTGAAAACATTTCATTTAAAGTAAGATAAATAAATTTTAATGCCCATGATTTGAAAACACCCAATTTGGAAAGGATAAAGAGGAAAATCAAAATATAGTAAATTTTTTTATTGGAATACATATATAAAATATAACACACATAATATAAATTTCATGAACCAGATGAAATAATAAGCGAGGGGTATTCATAATCTCATAACCAAAATATAGAACAATTTAAAAAGTCATGGATAAAAAATGGAATCCATACTAAAAGGGAATGATGCAATCAAATCTCCCCAACAGTAAATCTTTCCATTCATAAACAAACAGATGATAAATTCCCCAAAATAGTTATTACTCACACTTGGGTCCACTAGCAGAGCAATGACATACACTGCTGAACCACGTGAACCTAAATATCCCACTTAGTTACTTTTGGATTGCCATGTCATGAAATGGATGTGAGTAACCAATATGGAATATGAACCATATATATATGTAATAAAAAAATCATATTATTTGTTCAAATCTAAACATTATACATAAAATCACATCCTTTTCATAATGAAAAAAATATATATACATAAAACACATCCCCATACTAAGATATTTCCATGAATTTACATAAACAAAGAGGAGGGAATACTTAAAAGGTTCTTTAACATTGGGATACCTTTTATGATGTGTCAATCGGGCTTGGGAACATCAATTTAGAAATAAACATAGGAAATATATCTTTTAAAATGAAATCGCATTAACATAATCATAAAACATAATTGATAAAGAATAAAAAATGACATTATTAGATCCTAAGAACACACAAAAAAATTAAAGATGATAAATTTTGAAATCAATATGTAAATCATAATGTCCCTATATGACTTTTAAATTACTCAAATATAGTCACATATGCATTTTTTCAATGCATAGTGAGTTTGGTATCTTAAAAATAGATTTTTTTTCCTTTAAATGTAGGAGAAAACCCTTTGTATATAATGGAAACCAAGTGAAAAACAAAATTCTACTAAAAAGTATGAATATTTACATTTAATTCTATTATGATATTATTAAATTATGAATTAGTAGAATAAGGAAACTTTGTTTTTATTGTTAATGATTCATGAATAAATTAAAATGACATCAAATCATTAGTTCCATTAAATGAAGTCCAAATAAACGATTATACGAATGAAAAACCATTTAAGGATCCACCCAAAAACCATTCCATAAATAAATTAAAAAACATGTGTTAAAGAAAACTTGGTCATGATTACCATATTATGTAAATAAAAAATGAGTATAATGAAGAAGGAGAATATATGAGTTTATTTTAATGGAATTACCTTGAAGAACTATCCATAAATTGTGTAAAAAATCCTTAGAAGAGATCCACTATATGGATGACCAAATAGAGATAATTCCTATAAGATTTGGAAGTCAAATGGGATTAATAGAGACAAATTTGGGACTTAATTTGAACATGAAAAAATAATAAAATGACTAATTTTAAGACCTTGGAAATATAGGTCCTGATGTGATCTAATCTCACCAAAACGTAGTGGACATCCCCAAAAATTTGACTCCACTGTGAGGGTGGTGTCATGACATGATCTCCCCTTACCGTAGTTTGAAAAACCTCCCTAGGTAAATGACTCCACTATTTGAGTGGTTTACAACATAAACTAATTTGGTCATGGAATGGTTCAATTCACTACAAAGTACATATTATCCAAGGGGAACAATTAAAATTATAATCAAGAAGTTTATTCAAAGATGTATGATAAAATTGGAGTGATAGTGAAAACTATGAATGGAAACAAAAATAATTTTTTTGATAAAATAATATCAAAATAAGTGACAATAACAAAGAATTATCTCCATCATAGAACCTATTTCTCATATAATTATTTAGAAATAAAATATTAATATAGAATATATTTATTTTTTGTTCCTGAATAACTTCCAAAATTTCAAATATAAGGAACAACATGATATCTAACAAGAAAATTATGGATACAGAAACAATTATTGATTCCAAAATTAATCTTAATCATGTTACCCCTTAAGTAAAAAAACTCTAGATTTGATTAAAAATAATGACCTAGGATATAAAACATATAATTCATATTAGGGTGGGGTTAGGTTGTGTAAAATGAATACTCTATCTAGAATCCTTAAATAGACACCTCTATTAGAAAAAATAGACAAAAAGTACTAACTTTTGTGGCCTACCCATCATATATACAATATTTTTAACATGTATATCTACGCAATATGATTAATTACCACCAATAATATAATAATTAACAAATATCTCAATAATAGATGTTTATTGATAATGAGAGTAACAAACAAGGATCGAAAGTAACCCTTGTTAGAAACCATCAACGAGAAAAGAAATCCTCGAAAATAAACTCTAATGATTTAGAATTACTAAAATATGTCAGTATTTAAAACAATATACAAACATTAGGCCAAAATTAAAACATAAATGAATTATATATACTCAAATGAAATAGAATTAATACAAAATAAATTTAAGGATTACCAGATAAGGAGGAAAATATTAGGAAACCACTACATTTGTATGAGGTTCACCACATTAATCATAGGGATCCTACAAATGGATATATTTTGTTCCACTCCCTTTATGAACATATACTTTTTCAAACCATAATAGTTCACTTAGATGCACACAAAAAGTACTGTTATTTAGAGTATCTTCGTATGATGGATTCGTATCACTAAAATTTCCAAAAAAAAACACATATGTGCCTTATTCTTATAAGAATCTAATGATTATAAATATGAGGACCTTTTGATTCCATCACCCACCTGATTGAAATATGATCTCTACCAGTTTATCTTATATAAATTCTCTCCAACTCTCTTAGAAATATATGATGTATCAATAACTTCAACCACTCAATCCATGTCCACATGAATTCTGAAATACATATTTAAGTCATATACAAAAAAGTTAAATCAAATCTCAGATAAAACTAAATAAATATCAGTATAGAGGCTTCTTGTAAGAAAATTTTATTTTATTAAATCATCGTTGAGTACTTTAGTTTCAAAAATAATTTGATCAATGAAACTATAATCATACTCAAACATTTATTGAACACCCTACCCAATGTTATACAACCCCATCACCTTAGAAACATTAATAGTTTCCATGAAGTAATTTTGGATAAATTAACCCTTTAAACCCATCCTTATAATCTATTCACATGGATTATTCTAGAGAATGACCTTACAAACCTTCTAACATAGACTATGAAAAATAAATATAGAAAACTAAAGCTTAAATAACGCATGTATATTAGTAATTCTAGATAATATTTCCACATCCCCTGAATTATTTTCCACTTCATTTAAATATCGTTTCTCAAAGAATATAGGTGGATCCATTTTTTTAAATTTACATTTTCCGATATAAATTGATCAACATAAGGGTTTAAATATAAATAATTTTCAAAAAATTCCTCTTTAAAATCCATTAAGACTTCTTAAAAGAATACTGTAAAATGAATGAAAGGTGAAATAATATCAAAACAAGAATAATTATCATAATCTTTAAAAACCAATGTGCTATCAAATGACTCAATTTTAAAATATGAAAATAGATATACATATACAACCGAATAATGAAATTATCAAACCACACTCCCAATTACATAGAACATTTTATAAATTTTTCCTAAGGAAATTCTAAAACATTTACAATTTCACTCATTTTAGGTATATAATAATAATTTACAAAACCAATCATCTTAAAAATGAGATAATAAGAAAAAACACAAAAATTTCTATTATAAAACCCTAACCCATATCACATCAAGAGTAATTATAGCATTGTTAAGAAAATTAAATTACATTGTAAAAGTAGTTTTCTATTTTATAAATCCATCATTATATTCACTTTTGATATCCCTAAATATAAAATCCATCTTAATCCATTTTGAAAAAAAATCCATTGATCTTGGAACTATATTTTCACCATTAAAGACAAGGTATAAATAAAAAATATTTTATATAACCCATCTAAATTACCTGAAATTACCATAAAAATATTATCTAGTTCACCCAAATTAATAACACACATTAGTAAAATATACATGTAAAAGAAACAGGTTCAACATAAAAATTTAATAATCGGACTAGTGGTTATGCATAATTTTGTTGAATATATGCAAACTGGGAAACCACCATTATTATTTTCATCAAAACATGTTCATGGGTGTCTGATGGTTTTCCACACCATGACATAAATCAAAATATAACTATAATAAATTTGGAAAAAGATTAATATCATGACTCATTACCCCATGACCCATTATAACTCAAGGATATGAATGAGAATAACCTAGCTAGACTCTCCCCACACCTACCTTTTGAGTTTCAACATACTCATCATTATTCTTCCATCACTTCAAAAAAGCATGTTGTGATAAACTTTTTCCATGATCCATACTGGGATACACTAATACGGGAACCCGAGAAGGTTTTTAGTAAGTCCCATCTGGTGTTCCATGATCCCCATTTGTTAGAAATTAGTTCTAAGATTAAAAAAATTTATAAGAATGGAATTATTTGACCTGAAAAATAATAATAAATAATAAAAATTTCCTAGGAAGTCCAAAATAACCATTCTATATGCTAAAGAACCATGCACATGAATAATAACCAATTTCATAATAAATAGTATCAAACCAAAAATATGAATATATAAAAAAATCACAAAAAATCTAATGAATAAAACCAATAAATCTCATAGATAATAATACTAAAGAATTATACAAGAACATTATGTGATCAAATATAAGGAAAGAATGAAATATAATCAGTTTGGATACATTATAATTATAATATAAAATATAAAAGTAAAACTAAAACCAACAATATCCATTACCAAAGTGAACATCTTCAAATGAAACATTTGACCAATCAGAATAGAAATAATATAATGAACATCATGATACATGTGGTAACATCAAATATATATATATTCATGATAAAAAATTTCTATGTAGGTAACCTTTTCCATGCTTTGAATAATAGTTAAAAATAAATCAACTTCATTTGATTTTAAAAGACTATATAAATTAATCTTATCAATTTAGTTCGAAACTAGCCACATGAATCATATAATTAAACATATTTTTATCAAGGTAATCCATTTAATTTTTTACATAATCATGGTATAATCATTTTTAGGAATGTATTTATTTAAAAATAATTAAAAACATTTTGAAAACTCAACCATTTAATATATTCAATTTGAAAATAATGAAGTAGAAATTAAGGATTCAGTATACCTTCCCAGTAATATATATATATATATAAAGTAAATTTAGTAATTAATTTAAAAATAAAAAACCCATGATAAGAATAAAAAAAATAAATTAAAATTTAAATGTCATACAACCATAAACCAATATTCATAGAATAAAATATTTTCAAATATCACGGGATCTAAGTAGTCCCCAAGAAATAATCTAAGAAAAACTAAAATTGAACCCATAAAATTGTCACATGGTAGAATCTAATCACATGAATATCGATTCATACAATACATGACCTTATAAATGAGGAAAACACTCCAATTATGGGAATAAACTAAAATAGGGACACTGGTCGAGAAAATTTGTATACTAGTATTGCATGTGAACTTGGTTATCCCATATAACTAATCTCGGTATCCCTTGAAATTAAATGGTGGTAATGAATTAAAAATACATGTGAAGTATATAGATATATATACTAAAAAATATTAAAATTACACATTCACCTATAAAAACCCTTCACATAAGAATCATATTTTCCATATGAAAAATATAAACATAAAACAAATACCTTAATATAGACATTTCCATTCATTAATAAAAAAGAAGAGGGAATACAAAAAGGACCCATTAAATCGGTGAAAATATTTTTTTGTAGATTCAATAAAGCCTTTGGAACATTATTTGGGAGATGACTTTAGGAAAAAAATCCTTTAAAATGAAATCACATAAAAATTACCATTTATCATAAATAACCATAGAATACAAGATGAATTTAATCATCCCAATAACACACATAAATTATCAATATGGTAAATTTAATAATTTTTTTTCAAACTAAATCATATCTTATTTTATTTTAAATTACCTTTAAAGATAAAAATATGAATATTTTAAAACACTTAGTGAGTATGGTAGCTTGATGATAGATTTGTTTCCTTATGTGAAAGAGAAAACCATTTTCATCCAATTAAAAAATTGAAAATCCATCTTAATTTGAAATGGGTAAATAATTTCACGTAATAATATCCCATGATATCCACATAATGAATTAGAAAAGAAAGAAACTATTATTTTATGTTTAAAAATTCATATACAGGGAAAACAAACCTCAAATCACCAATTTCACTTTTTTTCATTGACACTCAATCATAAGAGATAATAAAAACCCTTCAAGTACCATCCCAAACCCTAATAAAATAAAACCCCCAAAAAAAATTAATTAATATTGATACATTGGTCTCCTTGAAAATATTAATGGACAAAAAAAAGTGGAAAGGTGGAAATAGATGAGATGGGAATATTCTAATGGAATTATCTTGAAGAATCATAAGGAAATCATGAATAAATACAATGGATATTTCAATGAAATGGATAGAAATGTGAGAAAATTATTGGATGATTTGGGCATATAATTATTATAAGACCCACCCAAAGTTATTTAATTTAATGAGAGAAAACATAGAAAAAAAATATTTAGAAAACCAAGGAAGTTTAGGTCGTGGTGAAAACTCTTCTAGTTATGACGTGATACACGAATATATAAAAATAACTCGACTACCTAAGTGGTGTCACATAACTACCACCCCTTATCATGGAAAAATTATCCTCCCTAGACACAATAATGCACTAATTTGAAGGGTTTCAACATACCCTACTTTAATAGGATTTTTCCCAATGCTTTCCAAACTAATGCTTACAAAAATGTCTTTAATTATAAGTAAATTAAGAAATAAAAATTAAAAAATAAAACAAAATGAAATAATCTAAAAATAATAATTGGGGAATTATATTTTCACAATATAGTATCAGGGTCTGTGTGGGTACTCAAACAATAGGCCTTGGTGAAATGGGTTCATCAAATAAAGGCATTGGAGAAGAGGAAACAAGGGATAAAAGATTAGTTGAAGTGATCACCCAAGAAATGGGTTTCGGTGAATTTAAAAACTAGGATAGATGAATAGTAAATATGGTGAAACAAAAAGTGTCCTAGTAAAAGTGGGTTCTTAAGAATGAGGCTTGGGAGAAATTTCACTAAATTAGGAGGCTTGGGAAATGTGTGTATCCCTGAGGATGTATTGGGTGAATGGGTGCTTGAGTGTCAAAAATCATAGTTTTATCTGTTCTTAGGTGTACAATTTACTACTATTAGGGTGAGTAGTAATTATTACTCAGGTGGTGTAACTACTTTATTGGTTTTCAAGTAGTTATGCACCCATGGAAATATCTAATTAGTAGGGATTATGTGCAAACATTCTACACCCTCTGATTTGGTTTTAACAGAAAAATTAACTAATTGAAGGATATTTATATGACTTGGGTATGTAGGATAGAGATTAAAGAACTAGTTTTCATAATGTATGAAATTATTTTTCCCTCCCATCATGGTTTCAAATATGGGAGGTGTGGGGGTCATTTAAAATGAAACCCCTGGTCTGGGATCCCATCATTGGGTTGTAACCACATCAGACACAAATGTTATCTGAAATGGTTTGTATGAAAGGTTTCACATTATAGATAATGGATTGATGAGTTTATTATCATGAAATAAAATTATGTGGTGAAATTCACCTCCTCTAGGTGAAAATGACCAGAATTTGGAAAAACTCTATTAATCTTTAAATGAAACTTACTTTTGATTCAAGTGTCCACTTTTAATTCAACAGGTCCCAAAAGAATGATTATTATTGTAAAAAAAATGGAATATATGTTTAACACATTATATGTATTATAAAATATCAAAAACATTATATAAGGAACCTAAATAATGGTTTTTATGGTTTCAATAACCCTTCTCACCCTATATGGATGACATACATGACCTACACCCTATTAGATGTTCTCACCACCATGTTTCTAGACCAGGAAATGTTTTGAGGAATCTCCATCCCATGGTGAGTGATAAATCATGTGAGAAATATATATGCCATTAAAGTTTTGTACATGATCACATAAAATTTTCTATATAAAATTCATTAGTGTTATACAAGTGAGTATTGTATTATGGATTTTAAGGAAAATGAATGGCACATATTTTTTGGTTCAAAAAACTACCCCTGTATTGTACTCCCATTTACATTAGTTGGATCAAAATAAGCACATTCATATTAATAATATATATAAAGTGTCTCATTTACCATTTAAAATATATATGAACATAAAATTTCTCTGAAGAGAAAAATTGAACTCAAGGTGAATCCTTTGGTCATCACTGATTCAACTTAACAATCTAATTTTCATAGTGTTTAATATATGTTGTATTCTCATATTACTATTTTAAAATTTATGATATTTCTTATATCATTCTTATTGGGATCCCCTCTTGTGTAAAATATATTATCTTCTCTTCAATCACCTCAATGTTTTTATATTTATAATACATACCGCTAATATTTATGTCAATACACTCTATAAACACACTCTCCCTATATATATCTTTGTGCATGTGCATGTGTCATACATATAAACTGTAAAACATAAATTCTTTCTATAATAACAATTTTTGTATGATTTTTTAGGTATCCAGATAGTGGATTATAGAATACCCTTATATTATAATAGTTTCCTACCAGATCAATGATCTTTCGAAGAATCAAATTTGATTTTATAACTACTCTGATTATAAAAAAATTCCACCCACATGATTTTTATTCCTAATCATTATATGATATACAAATAATATATCACACAATCATAAAAATTCACTTGTTCATGTTCTATACTCCATGTAATTAATGGATCTTTTTGAAATAATTTATAAGATACTCTAAAATTAAATAAGTTATGATATGGGTTAATGGATTTATATAATATATTTATATAAACGACAATCTACTCTATTTTATTTATTCATTACACATCAATAAAACAATGTTAATAAATACCATGAATTCAATTCATCACTAATGGAATTTTCTATGAGTCGTTTGATAACTCTATAATATATATAAACCATTCGCATTTTTCGAGAATATAATATATGAATTTTTTACCGACCAAGCTCACCCAATGATGTAAGCATACCATTTTCTGTGTAATTCAAACTTTTAATTCAATCCTAAAAATACCTTTATCATATCTATTTTCAAATACCTATTTTCATCAATTATAATTCCATGTTATTGTTTTGTAAAAAACTGAGGTGTTTCAGTGGCATCATGTTAAGACATATGATATACTCCATTTCTATGTTTCATGAGTTCATAGATTAATAATGTTGTCTGTTATAGAATACAATTTTTTTATGTTTAAATTTTTTGTATGGTTTTCATTTAACTTTTTTTATCTCTACTCACTTTTTTATATACAATGATTAATAATACCTCACATCACTACTTATGAAATAAAAAAGTATACTTCTAACCAATAAAAAATGATGTAACCTATAATATGATTTTCCCCACTCACTACCTAATATATCAGTATCATCACATCAATAACTTAAACTTCTATGTCATTTAATATTATATTTGTCAATCTTCTTCAGATTTCATGTCATTGAATATGGTAGAACCCATGTCACTATCTAAAAATATGTTTCCTTTTTTATTATAATATCTATCCATACCAATATAAATTATCCCAAATACTTGGTTGCTTTTTTCCCATGTTCCTACATCTTTTACGAATGTTAAAAAATTCACAAGAATTATACATAAGATTTTTTATAAAATCACCTCTCATATCCATTGTCAAACTACATTAAATCTATGATTGACCATTTTTATAGTCATATATAAATCAAAATCACAAAAAAAGAGGAATATATCACCCTATAAATATACATAGGTTTGAGGGTTAGGTATGTACTTTATAGAAAGAATTATTGTCCCTTTACTCTAATTACTTATATAAATATACCAATACCAACATATGTGATACATATCAGGGACTACGAATATGTGTGTTTACACTTGTGATATGTGGCTTACCCTATTTGTATATCATGTAACACCTTTAGATTCCCATTATTGATATTAAGATATCAATTAGGGTATATGTTTTTGTTTGTGCTATAATTTATGACATATACATATCCTAATATCCTTGGATAGAAGTTGTGTCTCTTATTCTATTTTACGATATACATCAAAAACTCCAAACTTTTCATGGACTACGATAACCCCCTCATAGATTTCAACTCCTTTTATCATTTAGTATAGATATTTTCCTATATCTTAAAAATACATTAATCGTTCTTTCCATTATCCATTAATCTACAATTGAGAGATCTATTTATTCCTTATTTATAACATCAACCATATTTAAAATGCAACATTATTTATCTTCTTATAAAAAACTACATTATATAATCAACACATGGATTGTAATATAAAACAAATATATAACATAATCCATATTTATCATCACACTTACTTATATACATATATGTATTTTTCAATCCTATATGATTTTATTAATAATAATCCCAAAAAATATTACTGTCAAAAATATTTTATTATACACACTCACTAAGATAACAAACTATAATTCTTCACATATAACTTAGTTTGATCTATTGTACTAATATATTATTTATAAATTCTAAGAATCCTAAAATACTTTATATTATCACTCATCCTTATCTTGTGTGATTACCCTTTTTAAATAAAAATATTAAACTTAATCCTTTTCACTAGTTACATTCTTAATTATCATTTTTTTGATAATAAATATCTCAATAACCATGTACAAATTTTCTAAAAATATCATGATTGGGATTTAATTTTTGGGAAATGTCATTATTTATCAAACTCTTTCAACTAATATTTCTCCATTAGATTTTCAAATAGTGAATCTAAATTTAGAAATGAATCACCAAATCAATCATATTTATTTACTTCAACTGTGATCAATATTGAAAATATGAAAATAAAATATGAATAAAAAATTATATATACAATACACTTTTACTTATAGCTTCATGACCATCATTACTCAGTTTTAAAAATCCCTGAAAACTACTAAGAGACTCTAATATATATATATATGTCCTTTAACAAAACATACAACATATAATAGATAACAATTAAGAATAATTGTTCCATATAGAATAAAATTTTCTGAATAAGTTTTACTAATGTCATTCAGTGGTGTACACACCCAAAACAAACAAAAAAATTCACAAAAACACACAAAAACACATCAATTCACATAGTAACACACATAAATACTCATATTCAGAAGCAGAAACACAAACATGCCAATTTTAAATCACACACAAATAAACACACAAAATCATTACTGATTATTATTTTGTTATTTTTATTATATTTTTGTAGTCAAGCTTCCACTTCCTCAGATATTTATTTTATTTTAATTCCACACTCAATTGTGAAGTCACAAATTAACTAAAAAAATAATACCATCTTGGGGTGTAATATCAACCCCATTAGTACTAGGATAACAATATTTGATTTTCAAATAATATCTATAAACATAAATTTTTTGATCAAAAAACCTTCCACGTAACTTATGTATATCTACAAATATTTTGTATCATTCTTTTCCAATTAATATATATTTTTTCTCATATAATGTGTCAATATTGATCATTTTATTAATTCACAAAATAAACTCTTAGTAAACATATTCAAATATAAATTTCATCTTTCATTGTATGAATAATTAACTTCAAAAATATATTATTTTTATATATAATTGGATACCATTATTCCTTTTTAAATTGTATTTACATAAATGTGGAACTACTCTACTCTGGAATGCCCAGTACGCCTATTCCTTTTGATGTTAGTTATTACATTTTTGATTCATTTGAACCACAATACATTATATCATGATATCCCTTTTTATCTTTATAAAATTATTTCTTATCTTTTAATGTAATTTGTTACAAAATAATTTATATAAATTTTTTGTTAAATATTATTCATCCTCATACACTTTATAAATAAGTCTGTGAAATCAATTTTTGATGAGAATAGATTTTATCGAACTCTATAATTGTAACATCTACGCACATATGAATAAATTACATTAAAAAGTATTTTTCAATATGTCATTTGTTATTAAATATAAAAAATTATAAAATGGACCAAAATATTAGACCCATAGGTTTGTATTGAATATGTTTTTTATAATTATTTATTTTAATTTATTGTTTTCAGTATTCCACAATATATTATATACAAATAAATTGAATATTTATGTTATCCATTGGGAAAAAATATGAATGATGTTTTGTTTTATAAATTCCTCAAAAATATATAGACAAATTATTTAGTACATGTATTAATTATCATCTTATAGTAACATACTAAATTATATCAAAAACAAATTCTAATAAAAAATAAATATCTACACATAATAATTATTCCTAATATTTTTCAAATTGTGATAGGAAACAACTAAAAGATATTTTACATATAAAAAAATTAGAAGAACATTCATGGAATCATGAAAATATTAGTATATGTAAATTTATCCCATAATAGTAGCACATATTTCAATGGATTCTAATATTAATCATTTTAGAGAATCAAAATTACGATTCTTATTAAAATTTTATTTTCCACACTTTTACCATTTTAAAATGTTTCTTTTTTGGAATTTATAATTATTTAAATAATGTTTCGCCTTTTCCTTTGAGAAAAAATTTTACCCTAAAATATTCCAACCATACCCATGTTATATAGTACCTTACATGCAATTAACTACTCCAACATTTTGATGAATTGGTAAAAATTTACTAAATATTAATTCCAACCAATACCAATTTACTTTCACAGAGAGATTTTAAATTTTAATCCACATAAAGAAGATCAATATTAAAAATATTCACTTCACTAACAATAATGATATCCACCTCCTTAAAATTTCAGTTTAATTTAATAATTATAGACTTAATTTTTTTAATCTATATTTAATAATATTTTTTTAATTTAATTTCAAATATGAATTACTAGTAGTTATTATAAATTTAATGATATTCTAAAAACCCACACATTAGGGTCTAGTTCCATAAACACATACATAAGATACTGGATTTGAGGCCAAAAGTATATTTTAAGACATAACTATACCAATGTTTCATGAAATAAATAGAATACTGCATTAAATACATTCCCAATACCATTTGGGTTAATAGATTTATATAATCTGGAACAATCATAAACTAAAAAATCAAATGTATTTTCAACTAATGGAATTATTTTCCAATAATATAGAACATACTTAATCCCCAATAAGTCCTTGTTATCTCCCATAAAATATTTACACATGATGTCCTATTAGATATATAATGTCTAATGGTTTCCTTTACATCAAAGAGGAATGGAAAAGGTAATAAGGTGTGAGATGAAATACTCAGTATGTGTAAAAATATTAGATTACAATAAAAGATAATAAGTGGTAATATGATGTGAATAAATATTTTTGTATGAATAGATAAAATATATTTTTATACTCAAAAAAACTGGGAATATAATATTCCCTTGGATAATAATAAAAATAAAAAGATTAAATGGATAAAAATAAAATAATTCATAGTGATGGAATTCATAAATTAATATAACTTGATCATACAAAAAATCCCTTATCCAAGACAATATTATAGTCATAATGTTTGTATCCATGACATCACTCTAATTTTCAATACTAAAGTCGGTAGAAATAATAGAATTGGGAAAGTATACACCAAATATCCAATAATTGTTTTATTATAATCATTACTAATGTATCACGAGGAGGTATAATGTCAAGCCCTAGCCATCACTTTATTTATGTCCAATGCTTTTACTATATGAGATAATTAGTGTGTAACACATAATAAAATGTATCTATAATCATTTGTATTGGATTAAAAACATACATAACACTGATAATATTCCCCATGACAATAATAAGGATATCCTTATCATATACCATCTAAATAAAGAATTTGTATGGTTAAAAAATTTATTGTCTAATTTCTAGAGTAATCAATATATATACATATCAAAATAAAAAAAATATTTTTAATATTTCCTTATTAAATAAAAGGAATATGTTTCATTGTAATGATCCATTAATGTGAAAATATACTTAATAATAACATATTTATATGTAAATAATTTCCTCAATCAATTGATATATGAGATCTAAGTGAATACTCTTCAATCAAAGGAATTAAATACAATGTACTCAGAATGTAACGGAAATTGAATTGAAGTTTTTGGAATTCATGGTGGATAGATAAGAATGAAAAAGAAAGTAATAGATTATATCTTTGATAGAGAATAATGTTACATAATACATATGGATAAAGAAGGTTTATTATTAAAAAATAAAATATATCTTACATAATAATGGAAACATAGAAGGATGTCACCATAGATAATAACCATCCCTACAAAAGAATGCTTTGAACACTACCACAGAAGAAGTGATGCAGAATAAAATTATTTGATACCATGATTTTAATAACCAAAATTATAAATATATAACTTTTAATGAATAAATAATTTAATATATATTCCATGTGTGTTAATTGTTTTAAATATTAAAATTAAAATGGAGGTGGAAACATAAAATAATTTCCTTAAAACATTTTCAATATTGAAAAAAAATAAAAACATATATGTAACATTGAAAAGTATCTTTTAAAAATTGAAATGTAATATTAATAAATATTTTAAATTGAAATTGAATTTCAAATAATAGATCACTGAAAATTAAACAATTTTTTCTTTTGGATATTTTGAGAAAAACCTAAAACATTTAATTATGAAAGGATGAAATTTTATACGAGAAATTACGTTTGTTGAAATAGACATTTCAAAAAATTGATATAACAAATTATTTTCATTATTATTTTTTAAATATTATTATACAATAGAATTTAATATGTTTTTCATGTCGGTGAAACCAATCATTTAAAAATAATATTCCAAATAAATGTCTATACATTAAAGAATTAGATTTGAGTTACTAAAATCCCTTGTAGAAAAAATACAGCAAGAAGTCAAAATATTTTTTGTCCAAGGGTTTGTGTGGGATGAATTCCTATCCCCATAAAACAATTAATTAATACCACATAAAACCATTAAATGGAATAATGTACCTCAATAATTTGAAAGAGTTCAAGAAAATGATCATAACTCAATAAATAGAGTTTAACAAACTAAACATCATTACTAATAAAGAAATAGTTTAATCAATATCCACTTGATTAAGGAGTCATAATTTGAATATTGAATCTCATTAAAAACATATATTATGATTAAAATACCACTAGGGGATATAAATACACCTTAAAAATAATACATGGCGAAATAATGTATTATGACTCAAAGAATCATAATTGTGACCAAGACAACCCTTACCTTTTATACTAGTTTCAACAAAAATACTATATAATACTTTATTAAAAAAATATATATCATATTAATTAACATAAAAACATTGATAATACTATTTATATTTTTAATAATTATTTATTATCATTCTCTATAAGAATTCTTGTATGTTTTTTAATATTTACAAGATTAATTGTATTTAACCATGATTATTTTGAACAAGTTTCGTAAAATCGGTGTTGGTATTCATTATTGTTAAACATTTCACCATCCTAAGATAATTTATAGAACAAAAATATATTTTACATGATATTTATAATTATATTATTATCCTTCCAACGTTATATTTTTATTTTCAATCACTTTTAAGGGAAAAAGTGAGAACCCTCACACCTTGCCTGGTTTGGCATCAAAAGTCACAACTGATTTGTTAAAGAAAAGTTTAAGCTGCTTCGAGTCAAGATCTCTAAATAATATCCAGGGAATAGAATTAAGCTGGATGTCAGGATCATCCTTTAGGACTCCTTCGTAGAGATTTGCAAGTATTTCCGAAGATTGCACGAGTTCCTCCTTGCTGATCTTTCCCGTGTTACATCCTCTAAGAAAAATGCGGGTCTTCTTGTCGATCCACTTACCTTGCTCCTTAGAAGAGGTCACCTGAAGCGCCCTCCTCTTCTTTAACTCTTGAATATCCAGCGTGTTGTCAGTCATTTCCTCATCAGAGTTTAAAAGTAGGTCAATTTGATTCAGCATCGAAAGTATTTGTCATTGTGAGTCATCATTGTAGGTATTCTGACCTTACTGCACCGAGTCCGAAGGCCCCTTTTCACCCTCAGGGTTAGTAGGGACAACATCCTCACAACTAGCCTGCTGAACCTCTTCTCCTTCCACTATTTGGCCCTTGTGTTCCTTTGGATTTCTGACTTTCTTTGCTGACCGAGTCTCCATTGGCCTTGGGAGGTGGGAGTAGTCCTTGCGCCCCTTTGTCTTCTGCTTCTTTGATACAATGAAACTTCCAGGATCTATGTTTTCCTTATTCCCCTTTTTTCTCCTTGGTCTATGTAGGTCCTTTCCATCCCCTCCTGTATCGACAACATCCGAGAGTTGGACCTCTCCACCCGATTCGTCTTCAGAGGTACAGAACTGGTTGTTATCCGAGTCCCCCTCGTTTCTCAAACAGTCGAATCTGTTACTTACTTTGAGGATAGATAAAGTGCCCCTCGAGTTGAGAAGGTTACCGGCATGCTTTAAATTTGACACCCGTTTTTGGGTGCTCAAAGACTGGTTTCTTCCAGATATGGCACTACCACTGGCCCCCACTACTTGGGCATAGGTACCTGATGTCACAGTACCCAAGGGAACTGGACCCGTTGCTCCAAAGGTTTCCCCCGCAACCTTCTTATCCGGGTTAACATCCCTTATTTCCGACCCTATTGAAGGGTCGGGTGCAGCCTCTCCTTGGTCCGCTTGCTGCAAGGAACAACCCGATCCACTTGATTGAGCGAAGCCACGTCCCATGAATTGAAATTGCTGATCTCCTGGGGCCAGAACACATGGGTGATCACCGACGTCAACCTCCATTCCAGTTTCCCCATTAACCCTCACTGCATTGATAGAAAACTGAATTGCTGTGTTCCTGCTGGTGACATTACTCTCTTTAGAGCGAACAACAGAAGAGCTAGGATCACCCAAATCCTTCTCTAGATGGCTGAAAACCTCACGAACTGAGGGGTTCAAATGGGAATCCATTGGGCCAGTCTTGGGAGTTAGAATTCCTCCATGGGTCAAAGAGCACAGAGCCTTCTCCCCTGGAACCACACCGCACGCCACCTCATTCTCCCCCAAATCAGCACTAACCCCCGGATGATGTTCCACCACTGGAACCACCAGCTCCTCCGAAGGCCTATACTGGTTCTTGCGACAACAACCTGAGGCCATATGACCAATCTTGCTGCATCCTGAGCAGAACGCGAGCCAAGATTCGAACACCACCTGTTGCTTCCACCTCAACTCTTCTCAAACCGAGATCCACAACCACTCAGTTGGAGGTTTTGAAACATCGACCTCAATACAAGTGCGGGGTAGGATGGGATGAAAAACTGCAGCAGTTCGAAAATCAGAACACAGGTAGCGTCCAACCAAATTACCGAACATACATACGATAGAGGGATTCTAGAAGGGTAGAGGAAAATCAGGATAACTTACCCAAATGGCAGCCGAAGGCGGATCATGGTTCAAATTGAAATCAAATGACCATCGTAGGAGGAAAAAACCACATCCATTGAACACCCGAGGAGCCCTGGACCAGGCGACGACCAAATCCTCATCAGAAAAAAAGCGTACCATCAGTTGACGCCGGTCAAGCAGACCCACCACCGTTCGGTTTTGAAGACCCCAAGAATCGAAGACGAATCTGTCGAATGCATCGACCGGGGGACGACGGCCTTTGAAATGAACCACCAACGTTGATCTGTGCAGGTCAGAAGTGGCGTTGAACTCTGTAAGCAAAATCACGAGCTGAGGAGATCCGTCGTGAAGATCGGGAACCTTAGGGCTAAAGGAAATTGACGGGAAAGTGGGAAGAAACACCGGATTGGAGAAAGGGGTGAAAGGACGAGCCACCGGGGAGAGGATCCCCCCTCCCCCTGTCGAGGAGGAGGGGGCCGGAGCCTCCGTCATCTCCGACCTAGGTCATCGCGGAAGGCGCTCTCCTTTAGCCGCTCTGTTCGCGTATAATTATATTATTATAGTACATGGTATTTTTGTTTAAAATCCAGGATTATTACAACATCAATGATCATGATTTAGTGATTCTTAATGAATGAAATGTGTTTTGTTAATTAATGAGTCTAGTAATTATGTTACCTATCCAAAATAATGAAAACAATAACTATAAATATATGTAATATTATAATATTAATTATGCTTCTAGATTCACCCCCTATATTAATATATTGTATAGTTCAAGTCAGTAGTTAAAATGACCTAATCAGGAATATAAAATGATTAATGGATGATTATGTGGTCGTTTAGTTGCAATATCATTATACCATAAGTATAATGATATTATTTTGTGTCTTTTATTGTGATATATATGAATTGATATTAATTATTTGAATATATAATTAATTAAAAAATATTACATAATATGAATAAAAACACTTTCTTCTTATTACACTATTTAAAAATGATTAAATTAACAAGGATATTTTTCTATTTATATCCATAATAGAATCTATAATTTGTCAGAAAAAAATCTCCTGATATTATAAATGTAATATATATCATTAATCAAATTATTAAGACTATCAATTAAACGTGATAAAATAAAATGAATGTGTTTCTTCTTGGAGGTGGTAGAACACCAATACACGTGAATCACATTTTCATTTTTCTAAAGAGAAGAGGGTAAATCTTGTTAATGGTTATTCCCTTTGCATAAAAAACTGAATTATATAAACAATGCTGATTTCATTACAGAGTTAATTGAAAAAAAGAATAGTAATGTCATGATAGATAGGAATGATCTTAATGCAAAGCAATTACCCACATTTGGAACCTTGAGTTTTTAGTGTGAAATTACATGAAAAAAATCTCTAAGGATTATATCCTTTGATAAGAAGATCATGTAAGAGGAAGATTATTCTATAGGATGAATGAAAGGAGGGGTTTTAGGAGGAGGCCAATTTTTTGGTGCGGTATCAAAGGGTTAGTAATGGGGCCCATTTTATAAGTGATAAGGGATGATATTTTTGTAAATACCCAAAAAAATTTGTATTGGGAAGTCACTATCACAGAATGTAGACAATAAATTGAGTAATATTGGATTGATGGATTGATAAGGTTGATAAAGGTATCCTCAACACATTATCATATATATTTTTACCATTTTTTTCCTATTTCTCTTGGTTAAACACTATTATCCCTAATTTACTCGTACCACGATAACTAATTTTTACTTATATAATTTTTCAATTTAGAATATAAATTAAATGTTTCTTATTTATTAATTTGGACATAATAATTTAAAATTTGAAAGTAATTTTATTTGAAACAATTTTAAAATGTTAGAAAAAATAATTTTAAAATAATAAATATATGATTTATTAATAAAATTCTATTTGAAAAGAAATTATGTTATAAAATATTGGATATAGGTTTAAAATTAGAGTATATATTTTTATATTTATAAAGACATATATAAAAACCATTTTTCATTACAGGAAAAGGTTTCAAAAATTTATATGAAATAATTATATACTAGATGTTTTTATAATATCCTCTTACAATTTTTAGGAATTCATAAATTTATATTTTGAAATTTCATTGTTTGGGATTCATTAGGGGTTAGATTAGGTGGAATTATATATTTTTGGATGATTCTAGGATAGTGCACAGTTGAAGAATGGCATACACATTGTTTGCTAGACCAATCCCCCAACTTTAGAAAAATGGAAAAAATTGGACAGTGGGATTCACACAGCTTGCGCACAGTTTAACAAAACTTTTTCTCTCTTTCGAGAAATTGTGTAACCCATTTTTAATTTTCACATGACTTGCATATGGTTTTACAAAACTGTGAGCCTTTTCCCCAGAAACCGTGTAGATGAGTATTCTAGTAATATTAATTTTAATAAAAAATTAGTAATTCTTCTATTTGGGTCCTTAACAGACCACCATTGTGAAAAACTCATTTCTATCTTCATTAGATATCCCAATTTTGATTCTTGGCTCCACAAACCCCTCCTAGAAGTGATCTTAAGCTAGGAGAATGATGGTTGCTGATCTTATGGTTAGTTTCACCCCTGTTCTTGATCACTCGTGATCTCTTTCTTTATTGATTGGGATCTGTGGATCCTATTGTTTAATTATGGATCGAATGACTAACACATTAAGGTTATAAACCTTATTTTAACCCCTTTTCCAAGGATTCCATTATTTTCATTCTTCCTCCGAAAATCCTGAATAATAGTTCATTCTTCTATATCTAGTGATTCCGATGTAGGTGGTTCCATTATGAAATCCAATTCATATTAACCATAAATTGATGTTATAAATTCATTTGATGATTTAAATATAATATATTTATTAGTATTAAATTTATTTCAATGGATTTAATAAGAACACAATTCCATTTAATTGGGTTTTTTGGAAATATATTTTTTTTGTTAGGAAATTGGAAAACCATCAATTCTATTGATTTAAGGAGTGTTTATGAAATTGTCGTAATTTATGTTCATAGGTTTAGATTATAGATTTTATTGAAATTATTTCCTTTAGATTTTTGAATTTAATTTTGGATAATTTATTTGATTGAAAATTGTTAAAAAACCCCAATTCTGTTGGGGGTTTGATAGGAAATTAATGGATTTTTTTTGAAAATTTAATTATTTAATTTATTTGTAAAATAGGAATGTGAAATTTCATAGTGAATTGATTTGAAATCCGCAATTATAAAAAATATCTTAAATTGGGTTTTTATGAAAAGATAGTGGTTTCATCTTTCTAAAAGTCATGTTTCTGGTTAAAAACCTATTTTGGTGTTTAAAGAGAAAATTGGTATCTATTAAATGTATTATAAGATTAAATCTTACTTTATGTAGACTTCAAATAAACTACTCATCATTTATATTCAATACTATAGATCATAAAATATTTAAGTAGTTAGTGAATTATTTTAGGCAACACATTACGAATCTATAATTTTCAGAAACATCATATCATCACATCAAATCTCTTAGGTGTTGGTGATTAGTTCTCATGGAATTGGTTCAAAATACATATGTACATAATTTTCCGTAATCATAGAGTTGGGTCTCTATATCCTGAATCTATCATACATATTTGTAACATGACCATGTTTCTCTCTTGTTTTTAATTTAAATGAATATATGAAAATATTTTAAACAATATTACATTCCTTGTGAATTTATATATATTGCTTTATATAATTTTTTTATTTAATCAATTTATGAAAAGTTCAATTTGTGTAAATAACACTTTTATTAAAGGTAAATTACATCATTTTAAATGTATTTCAATAATTTCTAATATGAATCTTGAATCACAAAATTTATTTCTGTCATTTGATATGTAAAGCGTGATTTGTTTAATTTTTCATTTGAAATGGAATACATGATTATATAAATTGAAATCAATTTATTTGGTTAATTTCATATTGGAATCTATTATGAAATAATTGAGTGAAATCCTACTTTATATTGGATTACAACCTACTTATGCCTTCGGGTATTTTTATATTTTCTCATTATAGGTTTCAGCAAGGGAAAAAGATATCTTTTTGGTGGATCTAGCTATTGAAACTTATAGTTTTTGAGTTACATACTTTCAGACTTGGGTAGTATTTTCTATTTTTTGGTACTTTTTTGTTGTACTTGGGCTTGTTGTACCTATTTTAATTCTAGTACATCACTCTATATAGAGTTTCTTTTTATATGAATTTTGTCTTGTCTCTATTAGTTCCACATTGTTAGTAGAAAAATCATTATAGAATTTATTTAGTATGACACCAAGTGCTAGTCTCCAACCTATGGGGATCAAGAATTCTCTTCGAGTTATATAAGGACCGACCTTGTTATCGAGTTACTATTGTACTCATGTTGGTTCATAAAAAAGTTAAATCAAATATCTAGGTTGAAATATTGTCTTGAAGACAGAATGCATTGTGAAATATTTTAAAGTCATAAGAGGTAGTTTTGATTGCGTTCATAGCTATCCCTCACTACAATTAACCTTTAGTCTCTATGGGTGCTTAAGAAGAGGCACCATGTTTATTAGTTCTAGTATTTTTTCTACTTTTATTTTATTGAGATGAAAGCCAAATCATACTTGTTCTACATATTGGGATTAATTTCTCTTATTTCTCAATTTTATTGTATCTTAATATATTCTATGTTGTCTAATGGTGTTTTTTTACCCATGACTCTATGAAGACATGTGAATATGATCTAGAGGGAAGCTACTTCTGAATCATAATGAGTGAATCCTCTCATAGACCAAAAGTTGGTAGAGATGATCGTGTGAACTTTCGACAATCTAGGATAGAAACAACATTTGGTTACCATTTAATATCCAGTTTTGGAACCATAGAGGGATGTTCTAATGATTTGTTCTAAATATTTTCTTCACTAGAAGCCATAATTGTTCATTTGATCAAAGGATCCTCAAGAGGCTGAGGAGTGGTTGGGAACAATGTAGATTTTGTTTGGATTTTTGAACACACCTAATGATATCAATGAGAAATGTTCCACCATCAAGATAGAAGGACTGTGATGTAGATAGTGGGACATGATGGAAATGACAACGAAACATGAGTAATTATAGTTGAATGTCTTCAATGTTATTTTAAACAAGACACTCTATCTAGAGACACTTATATTATCTAGGTCCATTAAGTTATTAAAACATGATAATCATAACAGGACCATGACATATTACACAAACCATTTTTCTGATCTCATTATCATCACACCTAATATAGGATCAAATGAGAGGATAAAGGCTCGCCAACTTAAGTTAAAACTCCCACATGAAATTCGTTCTCCGGTTTTACTTCTGAAACTTCTCTATGATTCTTATTTAATGGATACAAAACTGATGGTTGAGAGGGTCCTAGATTAAAATTCATGGTTATCAGGAGTTTCATTATCTCATAGTGGTAGTGCACAATCCTATAAAGGAACTTGGAAGTGTGCTTAATTTCATGGGCTTTCTCGATGGAAGGGTTTTTATAAATCTTATCCAGTTTTTTGAAAGTGGTCTATCATTTCATTACTAGTGTGGAAATCTAAGAAAATTTAGGGTTTTCAATCAGGCACCTAATAATTGTTTCTCTTGTAGATTCTCAAGTCACTTGAATAGGTTCTTCCATGTTTATTCCACTCCATGCAGTGGAACAAGATCATCTCCGTATTCTTGAACTATGTCTCAAATAGTTTCTTTATGTGAAAAAGGGTTTCATCAATAGACATCCAGAATGAATCTACTTCATGTAGTTGGAGAGGCTCCATAGGAAGCCTATATAGATCAAATGAAAATGAGAGGTACCATTAAAATATCTTTATTATTAATTACTACACAATTTGATACTATTTCATCTCATTCTTTTATTTCTTCTTATATTTTTAATTAGCATAACCTTCCAATATATATTTTATGATGTGTAGTGGATATTACTACACCATTTGGAATGAATAGAGAGCAGGGTATATCTAGTCCATCATATGTTTTCACTATTACAAATGTTGAGATTTCTTGGATTTTTCTTAATTCTTAACACGAAACCTCTTAAAATCATATTTGGGATGGATTGGATCATTGCCAATAAATCTCAGAAAGTTTTTTATCTTCGAATGGTGTCCTTTACTACACCCAATGGTCTATTACATGTTTTTCAATTAGAATGGGACCCAAATTTGATTAGAGTTGGAACATATAATATGGATATGGGGAGAGTGATATATGTGTTTTCATTTGATCTAGAGAGGTATTATTTGAGCAGTGATCTCCCTACAGTGGTCGTCGATTTTTCCAATGTCTTTCCTTCTAATTTCATTAGTCTTCCACTAATATGGGTGGTTGAATTTTCCAATGATCGATTGCCTAATAATTAACCAGTTTCTATTCCATGTTACCACATGGCCCCACCTAAAATTAAAGATCAGTAGTCCCATTTAGACAATCTTCTTGAGGAAGGATTTATATGCTTGATCATGTCACCGTGGGAACTACCGGTCCTCTTTGAAAACAAAGTGGATTGCTCACATCTCCTATGTGTTGATTTCCAAAATCTAATTTGAATTATTATAAAAAAAGTATCCATTTCCATGGATTGATGATATATTTGATCAATTGTAAGAGTAAAAGTGGTTCTTGACAAGAGATATTCAATCTGGTTACCATTAGTTGAGGATAAAAGAAAATGAAATTTGGAAAACTACTCCACAGGGAAGGTAAGATAATTATGAGTACCTTATTATGCCCTTTTACCCTAACAATGACCTTGAAGTGTTTATGGAATTGATAAAAAAATATTTTCAATGACTATATCAGTACCTTTTTTATAGAGTTTTTTCAGAACATCATTATTCACTTAATTTCTGAGGATGATCATGTCCAAGATTTGATAACTCTTATGAGTTTTCCAAGAAAACACATACATTAGAAAGGATTTAAAAATGGTATTTTTAGATTTGGGAAGTGAAATAATTGGGTAATATAGTGTTGGAACAAGTAATATCAATAAATACTTATAATGTGAGGCGTTATATGACTTGGGAGAAACCATGGAATGTATTCAAGATGCAGATCTTCTTGGGCCCCACAAGTTATTATTTCCAATTAGTTGATGAGTTCTCAAATTTGTCTTATCTGATGACTAATCTAACATGGAAGGGAGTAATTTTAGAATGGAAAGGAAAATTTAATGTTCTTTTTTATCTGAAATTTCTTTTGAAAACAATGTCAGTGTTGACTCTGTCATAGGTCGGCCAATTCTATGTGGTCTTCTATGATGCATTGAGTTCACGATTGGAATTTGTTCTTATGAAGGGTGGTTATGTCATTTCATATAGATATACTTCACTTAGGAAACTAGAGAAGAATTACTTAACGTAAGAACTTGAACTTGAATTTGTGATTGGACACATAAAATTTAGCAGGATTACCTTTATGGAGAATGTATTACCATTCATTATAACTAGATTAGCTTGAGTTATTTATTCTCTCAAGAAAATCTAAATCACCCCTAGAGGTGCTGGGTGGAATTACTAACATATTTCAAATCCTACATCTCTAATAACCTAGGTAAATAGAATTTTGTTGTATTAGCATTGAGTAGGAATCCTCAGAATATTTTATTAAAAGAATCATTATAATTGTGGAATTTCATGGATCTCTATGCCTAGTTACATATTAGACTTCAGGAGAAAGGGATCGATGTTTCTTTGGCTAGAATTGTGTTGATATCTAGTCTTCTCAAATTGGTTCTTCATGATCAACCACATGGTGATGATTTCCATAGAATTATAAACTATATTTATTTGGTGGAGATAGTTTCCACGTGGTCTTTCTCTAAAGAGGTAATTCTATGCTATCAAAATTGTTTTTTGGAACCATTTTTAGTAAGGAAAGATATGATGAAGAATTATTATAGTTCCCAGTTGTAGTTTACCCAGGACCCACAATGCTGTTTTATGACATGTGGTGGGAGTTCTAATGGATAGGTATGAGAGGATGCATTGCAATTTTTTTTCTCATTGTTATACTTTCTAATAGGTGAAGGGCGAGCACCAAAAACAATTGTGATTTATTTAGCCACATAAAATTCTTACATTAAAGTGGAATGAGATCTCTATGGACATTTTGGTTAGTTTTCCACATACACATAGGAAGAATAATGAGGTATATATATTGATTGATTAGACGGTAAAATATGATCACTTCTTACACTTTCATGATATATCTAATGTTTAGGTGTTGGGAAAGTTTTATTTGAAAGGGAATGTTTTTTTTCATGGAGTTTCATCTTCAATAATTTTTGATAGAGATACTTGCTTTACTTATTGTATTTAGGAATTCCTTTATTAGGAACTTGGATCTCGTGATCGTTTTAATATGGCATACTATCCACTATCAAATTGATTGATAGAAAGAGATATAGGGATTCTTGAGGATAGGCTTTGTTCTTGTTTTCTCTACTTAGTTGTACCTTGGGATGATCAATTGGCGTTGGTTATGTTTTCATAAAATAATAGTTTCTAATCTACGATCATGATAGATCACTTTAAGGCCTTGTATAGTGGAACATGTTAATCATTATCATGTTGGTCGGTGGTTGGAAAAGTTCCTTGGTTAGACCATGTCTTGTGTAAGAGATGATAAAAAATATTCAGTTGATTTGTAAGATAATTTTGATGACATAGTATTGATATAAGTACTATGTTGATCATCTCTATAAGATTCAGTGTTCTCAGATTGTGACTAGGTGTTCATGAAGTACCATACCTACTTGGTAATTGATGGATTGGGAGGAAAGGAAAGATTTGTATTTCCCCTACCCCAGTTACCCAGAGTCGGTGCATTATTACATAACATTGGCATGATCACAAGAAAGATCAAGTCTCGAAAGACCGATTAGTTTAGTAGCATTGGAATAACTAGATACGTTCATAAGGTTTAAATTACATCATAAAAAAACATCTTGTCTTCATATCCCCTCATTCTATCCCTGCAGGTCATTCACAAATTACTTCTTCACAATCCTGGGAAAAATAAAACATTGAAAGGGGTGAGCTTAGAAGCTTAGTAAGGATAAAAATATAGCAGAAGCTTTCAAAGATAAGAATAAACAATTAAGGAAATGTATAACTAAAACAAATGCCTTTTAAACATCAACTTCAGCATAATATGGCAAAGAAAAAATGAAATAATTCCATTTACTTATTTACATGGATATTATACTAGTCAAATAATCACATGAAATACCAATAACCACTTCCATAATGATGGAATACATAACACCAGACCATCATAACCACATAGTCAAGGCCTCGTTCCAAGACTAGAAATATGATTTTGTCAAGGCCTTGTGCCAAGACACTAGTTTGTCTCATGAGACCTACCGCTGCATCGAGGAGCTATAGTGGGCTCCACCTGTCACTAACTAAGTCCAATGTATTCCTCATATGAAATTTTTTAAACATTACATAAACAATCGTATTAAAACTAGCATACAAAATGTCAATACTTTATCCACAAACCTTGAATGGTATAAAAATAGCACATCCATAGTCAAACATAACTCATTCAATAGAATACGGAAAATTGTATTGTATCATAATAACCTCAATTGATAATGATGAAGGATATGACATAGATGAAAATAATCATTAAAACAATTAGAGTGAAATATCCCCATTTTTCTTGAAATCATTTAAAAGTCACACTATTTTTCAAGAATCCATTTAAAATAGATTTTAGAATCAAAGTGTCCCATACCACTTTGAAACTTATAAGAGGAATTTTGATTTGAAAACATTAATGTCCATATAAATAAATCCTTAAAACCATTTTTAAAACATGGACATTAATGATAATGATTTAGAATAATCAATCTTTAAAACATTTTAAAATGTCATTTTAGTTAGAGTTCCTAACCAAAAGAGAGACACTTGAATAAAAATAATTGATGAAATAAAAACTTTGTAATATCATGAGAATAATGGTATCCATGATATATTACGTCAAATAACATTACATACACCATATAAAAGTGATTTTAAGTATAACAATAATGGAGTCTCAATGGAATGTAAATTGAGATGAAGTCTCTCATAAAGGCCGTATCCTTAGGTTAAGGATAAATCAATGACATAATTATGAGTGAAAAATATAAATACATTCAATATGATTTGATATTCAGTGTAAAACAATCAAAGGACATTCACACATATTCTTGTAAAAACAACACCAATGAATTGGATGTTTAACTCAACAAATCGAGATTGAGTAAAAATTACTCTTATCAAGTTCATACCGATGAACTGATAATTTATCAATGGAGTTATTATGCGTATCAAAATTATATCCACAGAAAGGGGAGTGGAATTTATGACATAATCAAATGAATTGTGATTCTACACATAATCTTGGAGTAAAATAATCAATGAAGTATGCGTAAAGCTGAATGAGTGGGAATTGAACTTTCAAATTCCCTTATCGATTTGGTAACTTATGAAACATGAACCCATGAAAGAAGGATAATACAATGATGATGTAAATATCCATAAATAAAATTATATTACACAATGAATACAATCATAGTCAGTACACATACACCACATGCAATAAATAATTGGTGAACAATGGAATTCTCACGAAATTAAGAATGAGATAAGAAACCCCTTACTTTGTACTTTTTTCCTTGGTATACGGTAGGTTAAAATCCTGTATAATGGTGAAATAAATGTTATTTAATTATACAAGAACAATTTACCTTAATATGATATCATATATGATCTTTTAACATTGATTTGTTAATAATATCGTAGTATTATCGTCATTTTGGGTGTTAACTTACTCATTTTCCTTTATATTCTTTGTTATGTAAGCCATGTTTTTTAGGGATAGGTTATATCTTATTCTCATAAATAATTATATCAAGTCCTTAGACATTAATTTTAATCATCAAATGAGAATTATACTTGAATGGATATGATGGAGAATGAATCTCATCACGTTCGTGGAGACGGTAGTCCGTACGTACGCACAAGTGTCAATATCATTATTTTGATCTTAAAATAATATATAAATGGATGGTATATCATATATAAAGAATAATTATAATGTTATATTTATTTGTTACATGAATTACACATCATTATTATACCCATACAAATAATAATGTTTTGAATAACAATTTATACCACGACGTGGAGACGGTAAGCCGTACGTACGCACGTATAGTGACATGTCATTCAAAGGATGGATAGAATACTGAAATATGGTTGTATCATGTTTATAACAACATAAAAGTATATATAATATACTGGAGATATTATTTTAGAATGGTAATAACAAATAAAGAAGAAGTGGAAGAATAAAGGAACTTGAAAAAGGATGGTGAAAACATTACCTCTTCTTCGTGTTCTTCCTTTTGATTTAATCAAAAGGGCTCCTTAGGTTGTCTTTGTGATCAAACTAAGGCCTCTAGGTTGTAGTTATGGAATTTTAGAGAGTATGTGGGCCGGTGTTGTCTAAGCCAAAAGGCTTTGAATGTGTGAATTAATGAGAAGGGGGAGTGTCCTTTTATAAGAGGGGTGAGGGGCACATTTGGAAAAGCTAGAAATATTATTTTATAATAAATTTATATTCGGTTTATAATGGCTCCAAAGTGGATTATTTAAAGGTTAAGTTGTGTATGGGTCAAAAAAAACTCAACCAATTGATGTTAGGCAGGTTTTGGTCATTATATTAACCTTATCGTTTTTTTAACTCTTAGTTAATTAGTTTGACACTTACCATGTCACTTTGTATTTTTATAATATATATTTAATAAACATACTATATACATCCAAGAGACCCCCAAGTGGTCCATTAATGATACACCTATCATTATATAAGTCTATTTGATGAACCTTATATTTTTTATTAATTTAATACAAATTAATAATATAATATTTGTTTTAAAAACTCTTTTATGTCAATTTTGACATTATTGGGTATTTTGTTTTTGATAAATTCATAACAGCATTATTATATTGCAAATAATTTATATAATTAATAAAAATATGTCATATTAACCTAGAAAAGTAGTTTAATTCACAAAAAGTATTAAATTATATTTAGTTGGGTATTTATAATATCAATTATTTTAATTTTTTACTATTATGGTAATTAATGCATCATCATTGTGTCATAAATAAATTAAATTATTTATTGTCTAAAAATTCTAAATAAAATATAATTATGTAGGAAATAGTCTTAGATTTCTAATGAATATTTATAATCTAAAATCCAAATTATATAACCCTATGTAAAAATTTTTATGTTAAAAGATATATGTTTATGTCATTTTTGTATTTATTTTCACTTAATTAATATAAAGTGTCATTATCACTTACAAGTGGCTCTATGGGGACCCAAAATAGACCCAAAGATTCCCATAGTCGGAAATATATCACCAATAAAGTTAAGACACGTTTTAGGGTAATTTAGTATTATTATAATACTATTTTTTAACCCTTATTTACTGGATTTACCTTTTAACCATGATAAATTAAATATTTACCGAAGTAATTATTCAAAATGTCTAAAAATAAAAGTTACCTATTTAAACAATTTGAATATCCTGATTCCAAATATGGAATCCATTTTTCAAAATTCAAAACACATAAGTGACAGAAATTAATTTTAAATTAATTCCCGTTGTTAAAACAAAAAGCGTGTTTTTAAGAGATAATAACTATCAAAAGATTGACACTTGTTTATGTCTAGTTTAAATGTGAAATTACATCCAATGACCAAAATTGTATTAAATGGTAAAAATATATTCTAAATATACTTTAAAACCACTCAAATTAATAATTTATCACTATTAATTATTTCGATTAAAAAAGTTGTTTTTAATTAAAATTTAGTAATTTTCACTATTCATCAAAATATGAAATTTATCTGAAAAGTACCAAAATTTCACCCTAAGCTAATTTCGATATTACAAATCCAAAAATGAAGTCCATTTTGAAAGGTAAAATTTATAAAATTGAAAAAAGTAGGTATTAATATTCATAATGGCTAGTTTGATTGGTTGTGGTGTGTTAGAATCTCGAAGTTGCGTACAATGGAAGCCATTGTATTATTCAAAGGGAAACGTATCGTGGAAGCTTGGGGTGTTACATTCTCCCCTACAATAAATTTCGTCCTCACAATTTTTTTTAACATTGGGCTTGAGAATACAATGGAAAGTCCCACATTGAAAAAATATTCAATAAAACTATCACTTTAAAAGAAAGGAAGAGAGGTATAAAGTTTACCCAAGATAACCCATAGTAGGATTACATATAGGAAAACGTGGATTTGGATGATAAAATAAGTGTTATGTTCTGATGGAGAGGGATAGAAAACATGATAGAGATAAATTTAACAATAAAAAAATCACAAACTTGTGTTGGGACAAACGGTCATTAGTCTCCTAGTTGGAAAAGTAAACAGACAACATTTTTTGTTTTAAGTTACATTACACAAGGATGAGGAATTAATTTATAATATTGAATAAGAACATATATATATATACTTACTTTTTAAGTAGAGCTTCATTCTTTAATATATTTTTACCACTAACTCATTTTTTGTTGAACAATGAGTATTCATGAAGACTTGGTCACAATGGAAGAGCTAGAATAAACATCTATAGAAATACATGATCCACGTTGGATAAAGTATATATTTACCTTGTCTTTAGAGATTAATCAAAAAAAAAATGGTTAGTATAATATCTGATGATCCCCCAAATGTATATTCCATTAGAGAAAAAAACACCATTCTTAATTTCTAAAATTAAACCATCAATACCCCAAAGTTAAATAAATACCATTCAATAATCAATTGTCTTTAAAATCCTTGAATATAATCCAAACTAATATTGAAACCCAAAAATTATAAGAATGTAGTCTTCCACGTTAAATTTTATCTCCAAATGACATTAATTACACTTAAGGTCACATAATTAAAAGCAATTAACCTAATAATTTCCATAAATAACCCAAATCACTATAAATCCACAATAAAAACATAGATAAAAATCCCCCATTAGTCCTCAAATGAAATCCCATACTATTCTATTTTCCTTGGTCATATAGTGTTCATAACAAAGTGAAAAACTTCCGAAATAACATTAATCACTTAATAACCTAATCATTTTCCAATACTAAGGGTATTCATTTGATAAGAAATAAGATCCCAAATCAAATTATAATTGATAAATAAAATCATTTAACTAAAAATAATAGTCACACTAACCAGGGACTTCATGGAGTCCTGTGGTAGGCGATAAATCCCAATCGCACTTTGGTTGTGAGTTCGATTCCCACAGCTTTGTCCGACACGATGGGTTGTCACACGGTCTATGTGTTGTCCTTTTTCAAAAACTATATTTTATAACATTACCAAAATGATATAAATTCCTCAAAATAACTATAACATAATTTGACCACAAATCTTATCTCATACCTTTCATTTTCATCCCAAATTATAATAACTTATAATTGCCTCAAACCCAATGATCATATAAAACCAAATGGTTATTTATAACTATATCCATAAGAGAAAAGACAATTCTTCCTCAAATATCATGCTCACTTGGAAAACTACAGGGTTAAAAATACAAGAGAAAATTATTCCAAAGTAAACCCATAAACAAGGAGCACTAATACTTTTCAAACATTTCTCCAACCATTTATTCCCACATAGCTTCTTCGTTGACCAAGAAAATATCCTATAGAATAGGGCATTCGCTCGGGTAATGACCAGGTCCCCTACATTTATGACAAATAACTGTAAATGGATTCTTAGGACCATTTTTATCCTCTTCCATAGTACTCTTCATTTTTCTTCGGAAATTCTTCACTTTATGTCCTTCCTTCCTGCACGTAAAGAATTTGTTTGTCCCATTGAGACACATTCTTGGGTGTCTCCTTCCACATTTCCTACATGATGGAAATTGAGGATTCCTTTCTCCCTGGTCTCTACTACTGGAGCTCTTATCATTCATCACCTTTATCTTATTTATTGAGTCCTAGAATTGGTTAATATATATTGTTGGTCATATTTTTGGCAAATTGATTGGCATAAAGATGATATCTTTTATGCCTATCAACATTCCATTTTTTTTCTCATTTCCACCACCATTCACACCTTGTACATCATTCTCAATGTCACTATGACTTCCTTGGAATCCATCCATTGACTAAAACCAGAAAGCATTGTGTGAGTAACAGTAGTCATAAAATCATTTAGAGATTAACATGTCACCATATTCTAAATTTGAAACACATTAGGATTAACCAAGGTCATTTACTCTCATCATATATATATAATACATCAAATCAGTTTGTAAAGAAAATGTAAATTATTTTAACCATATCCCCCGGGAGTGTCATAACCAAGAGTGCAGCAATTTCCGTTGTCGTGCCCAGTTCCCATTCGAGTCTAGCTCAAAGCTGTGTTTTTGGGTTTTACACCTAGGTACATCTGTGCCAGATCCACCTCTACCTGCTTGTATCCAGACATGGATGTATTGCTTGGAAAACTCACAAAATCTCTACAATACCAAAATTCTAGGAAGTTATTCTATACTAATCCTCAAATTCCATCTTAAATCTATGTGCTATAATCAGAGTTTATCTAAATATAGCTTCCAAGGTTTGTACTAAAATTCCTCTAATACCAACTGTAACGCCCCAACCCCAGTTACCTAGACTCAGTGCATTATTACATAACATTGACATGATCACAAGAATGATCAAGTCTCGAAAGACCGATTAGTTTAGTAGCCTTGGAATAACTAGATACATTTATATGGTTTACATTACATCATAAAAAAACATATTGTCTTCATATCCCCTCATTCTATCCCTGTAGGTCATTCATAAATTACTTCTTCAATGTCTTGGGAAAAATAAAACATTGAAAGGGGTGAGCTCAGATTCTTAGTAAGGATAAAAATATATCAGATGCTTTCATAGATAAGCATACACACTTAAGGCAATGTATAAATAAAACAAAATCCTTTTAAACTTAAACTTCAGCATAATATGGAAAAGATAAAATGAAATAATTCCATTTAATTATTTACATGGATATTATACTAGTCAAATAATCACATGAAATATCAATAACCACTTTCATAATTATGGAATGCATAATGCCAGACTATCATATCCACATAGTCAATCCCTCGTGCCAAGAATACAAATAAGATTTTGTCAATGACTTCTGCCAAGACACTAGTTTGCCTCATGAGACCTAATGATGCATTGAGGAGCTATAGCGGGCTCCACCCATCACTTACTAAGTCCAATGCATTCCTCATATGAAATGTTTTAAACATAACATAACCATTCGTATTAAAACTAGCATATGAAATGTCGATACTTTATCCAAAAACCATGAATGGTATAAAAATAGCACATCCACAGTCAAACATAACTCATTCGATACAATATGGAAAATTGTATTGAATCATAATAACCTCAATCGAGAATGATAAAGGATATTGATATAGAAGAAAATAACCATCAAAACAATTAGAGTGAAATATCCCCCTTTTTCTTGAAATCATTTAAAAGTCACACTATTTGTTAAGTAGCCATTTAAAATAGATTTTAGAATCAAAGTGTCCCATACCACTTTGAAAATTTTAAAAGGAAATTTGATTTGAAAACTTTAATGTCCATATAAATAAATCCTTAAAACCATTTTTAAAACATGGACATTAATGAGAAAGATTTAGAATAATCAATCTGTAAAACATTTTAAAATGTCATTTTAGTTAGAGTTTCAAACCAAAAGAGAGACAATTGAATAAAAATAATTGAGTAAATAAATAAATTTTAATATCATGAGAATAAAGGGATTCATCATATATTATGTCAAAGTACATTATATACACCATATAAAAGTGATTTGGTGTATAATAAAAAATGAGTCTCAATGGAATGTAAATTGAGATGAAATCTCTCATAAAGGCTGTATCCTTAGGTTAAGGATAAATCAATGACATAATTATAAGTGAAAAATATAAATACACTCAATATGATTGGATATTCAGTGTAAAAAAATCAAATGACATACACACATATTCTTGTAAAAACAACACCAATGAATTTGATGTTTAACTCAACAAATCGAGATTGAGTAAAAAATAATCTTATCAAGTTCATACCGATGACCTGATAATTTATCAATGGAGTGATTATGTGTATCAAAATTATATCCACAGAAAGGGGAGTGGAATTTATGACATAATAAAATGAATAGTGATTGTACACATAATCGAGGAGTAAAATAATCAATGAAGTATGTGTAAAGCCGAATGAGTGGAAATTGAAATTTCAAATTCCCTTATCGATTTGGTAACTTATGAAACATGCACCCATGAAATAAGGATAATACAATGATGATGTAAATATCCATATATGAAAGTTTATTACACAATGAATACAATCATGGGCAGTACCCACACACCACATGCAATAAATAGGTGGTGAACAATGGAATTCTCATGAAATTAAGAGTGAGATAAGAAACCCATTACTTTGTACTTTTTTCCTTGGTCGACGTTAGGTTAACCTCTGGTATAATGGTGAAATAATTGTTGTTGAATTATACAAGAATCATTTACATTAATATGATATCATATATGATCTTTTAACATTGATTTGTTAATAATATCTTAGTATTTTCATCATTTTGGGTGTTAACTTACTCGATTTCCTTTATATTCTTTGTTACGTAAGCCGTGTTTGTTATGGATAGGTTGTATCTTATTCACATCTAGAATTATATTAAGTCCTTAAACATTATTTTTAATCATCAAATGAGAATTATACTTTAATGGATATGATGGAGAATGAATCTCATCGCGTTCGTGGAGACGGTAGTCCATAGATACGCACGAGCGACAATATCATTTTTTTGATGTTAAAATAATATATAATTGGATGCTATATCATATAGACAGAATAATTAACATGTTATATTTATTATTTACATGAATTAAAAATTATTATTATACCCATCAAAATAATAATGTTTTGAATAACAATTACACCACGACGTGGAGACGGTAAGCCGTACGTATGCACGTATGGTAACATGTCATTCAAAGGATGGATAGAATACTAAAATATGGTTGTACCATGTTTATAATGACATAAAAGTATATATAATATACTGGAGATATTATTTTAGAATGGTAATAACAATGAATGAAGAAGTGGAAGAAGAAAGGAACTTGAAAAAGGGTGGTGAAAACATTACCTCTTCTCCGGGTTCTTCCTTTTGATTTGATCAAAAGGGCTCCTTAGGTTGGCATTATGATCAAACTAAGGCCACTAGGTTGTATTGAGGGAAGTTGAGAGAGTATTTGGGCAGTGGTTGGCTGAGAAAAAAGGCTTTTAATGTGTGAATTAGTGAGAAGGGGGAGTGCCCTTTTATAAGAGGGGTGAGGGGAACCTTTGGAAAAGCTAGAAATATTATTTTATAATAAATTAATATTCGGTTTCTAATGGATCCAAAGTGGATTTTTTAAAGGTTAATGTGGGTATGGGTCGAAAACCACTCAATAATTATAATTTAGACAGGTTTGGGTCATTATATTAACCTTATTGTTCAGTTTTAACTCTAAGTTAATTAGTTTGACACTTACCATGTCACTTTGTATTTTTATAATATATTGTTAATAAACATACTATATACCTCCAAGAGACCCCCAAGTGGTAAATTAATGATACGTATATCATTATATAACTCTCCATTCCAAACCATAGTTTTTTAGGAATTTAATACAAATTAATAATATAATATTTGTTTTAAAAACTCTTTTATGTCAATTTAGACACTATTGGGTATTTTGTTTTTGATAAATTCATAACAACATTATTACTTCGAACAAAATTTATATAATCAATCATAATATGTAATATTAACCTATAAAAGTAGTTAAATTCACAAAAAGTCTGAAATTATATTTATTTGGATATTTATAATATCAATTATTTTAATTTTTCACTATTCTAGTAATTACTGCGTCATCATTGTGTCACAAATAAATTAAATTATTTATAGTCTAAAAATTATAAATAAAATATAATTATTTAGGAAATAGTTTTTTATTTCTAGTTAATATTTATAATCTAAAATCTAACATATATAACCCTATCTAATGTTTTTTTTCTAAAAGATATATGCTTATGTCATTTTTGTATTTATTTTAACTTAATTAATATAAAGTTTCATTATCACTTACAAGTGGCTCCATGAGGTCCCAAAATCGACCCAAAGATGAACATGGTCGGACATGTATCCACTAATAATATTAGGACACGTTTTAGGTTAATTTAATATTATTATAATATTATTTTTTAACCCTTATTTACCAGATTTACCCTTTAACCATGGTAAATAAAATATTTACCGAAGTAATTATTCAAAATGTCTAAAAATAAAAGTTACCTATTTAAAAAATTTTAACATCCTATTTGTAAATATGGAATCCATTTTTCCAAATTCAAAACACAGAAGTGTCAGAAATTAATTTAAAATTAATTCCCGTTGTTAAAACAAAAAACGTGTTTTTAAGAGATAATAACTATCAAAAGATTGACACTTATTTATGTCTGTTTTAAATGTGAAATTATATTCAATGACCAACATTGTATTAAATGGTAAAAATATATTCTAAATATACTTTAAAACCACTCAAATTAATAATTTATCTCTAATAATTATTTCGATTAAAAAAGTTGATTTTAATTAAAATTTAGTAATTTTCACTATTCATCAAAATATGAAAGTTATCTGAAAAGTACCAAAATTTCACCCTAAACTAATTTAAATATTACGAATCCAAAAATGAAGTCCATTTCAAATGATAAAAATTATAAAATTTAAAAAATTAGGTATTACTATTCATAATGGCTAGTTTGATTGGATGTGGTGTGTTAGAATCTCGAAGTTGCATACAATGAAAGCCATTGTATTATTCAAAGGGAAACATATCGTGGAAGCCTGGGGTGTTACAATCTTGGTAATTGTTTAATGGGGGCCTTTCGACGTTATTGATGTGGTGGGAAAAGATTCATATTGTTTATCACATCCACTTCAACTGACATCGATAAATATTGTGTTTCATGTATATGAGCTACAAAACTATCTATATAAGCCATATCATGTTCTGATACTGATTTATCTTGATGTTGCACATGATTTATTTGTGAAAAAATTTCCAATAAGGATAGTAAAATGGGAAACCAAGTTACTTTGTGAGAGGTTGATAATTTTGGTATATTTTTTGTGTCAGCAAGGTTATGATTCTTATGAGATGTAGAAGATATGGGTACTAATGAGAGATCAATGGCCTTATCATTTTGGCATGAAATATTTTTATTGGATTTCTGGGGACGAAAAATTTCTATGGTGGGGATGTTAAACTTCTCGTATCTATTTTTTGGTATTCCTAAACTACTCTTTTTGAAAATTCTTTGGTTTGGATTCATTCAAGGTTGAATAGTGTAAAATTATTTATATATATATATATGTGTGTGTGTGTTTTTGGGCTATTTCATTGTTGGTGTACAACCTACGTAAAATTTTATTAATAGAGCACCTTACTATAGAAAACTGGAAAAAATGGAAAGTAGATTTCGCACAGCTTCTGTATTGTTTACTAAGCCATGCCTCTTATCTGAAGAAAATGTGTATCCTATTTATAAAAGGTTCATGTCTCGTGAATTTTTTTTATAAACCATGTGCATATTCCTAGGAAACTATTTGGATGAGTTTTTCTTTAAACCAAATTTTATATAAAAATTTCTAAACCCTCTTTTTAGGTCCCCAAAAGACAACCTTCTACCCAAACTCATTTATCCCTTACTCAGCTCTCCATAGCAGGTTTCTTGGACCCTTGGAACCCTCTCAAAAGTGATCCAACGCTAGGATAATGGTGGTTAATCCTCTTTTGGTAAGTTTCCTCCTCTCATTATAGGTCTTATACGATATCTCTAATTATCCTTAGAGTTCCATTGATCCCTATGTTTAATTGTGGAACTAATACCCACTATGATGGGTAATAAAACAAGGTTTTATCCTCATTTCCACAGATTCCATTTTTTTGTCTTCCCAATAAAATCATGATTAGGTTTGAAAGATCCCATGACTCTGAGTCAGGTTCTTACATTTTGATTCCCTATTTATATTAAACATAAATTGTTTTTTATATCTAATTTATGATTTAAATAAAATTTCATGATTAATTTTAAATTTTTTTCAATGTCTTGATTAAAAACTTTATTCGATTAAATTGGGGTTTTAAGAAAAATATGTTTTGGCATGAAATTGAAAAACACCAAATTCCATTGAGTTGGGGAGTGTTTATGAATTTTTTTAAATTTAAATATTTTAATTTATATAAAATATTTTATGGAAATTATTTCAATAAAAATTTTGAATTTAATGGTCGAAATATGATTTGAGGAAAAATTGTGAGAAACCCCAATTCCATTGAATTTGGGGTATGTTATGAAATTGAGGGAATTGTTTTGAAAATTAAATTATTTAATTAAATAATAAAGTAGGATTGTAAAATTTCATAATGAATTGATTTCAAATCCCTATTTGAGAAAAATGTATCTAATGGGTTTTAATGGAAATACAATGGTTACATATTTGAAACAAGGAATGTTTTTTAATTAAAAATCATTATGGTTTTTAAATAGAAAATTGGCATATTTTATTTTGAGAAGGTGATATAATTGTTTTTTAAGATGTCATAAAATAAAATTCCCCCTATTTAGTTTTGTTTACTAGAAAACATTAAAGCACTAGGTAGTTTGTGATTTATTTTAGGTATCACTGTACAATTTTACAATGTTCTAAAACATCATATCAACACATTACATTGCTTAGACGATGATGGTTATTCTTCATGGCCTTAGTTCAAGGGACGTATGTTCATACTTGGCTGTATTCACAATGTTGGGTCCCTATATCATGGAATTATCATATATATTTGTTATATTACTATGTTTTCCACTTTTTTTTAATTAAAACAAACATGTTGAATTTTTTAGAACTTTTTTACATGACTTGTGAATTTATATAAACTATTTTATATAAAATTGTTTATTTAATACATTTGTAAAATGGGAAATTTATGTAAATATTCATTTCATTAAATTAATATTCTACCATTTTAAATGTATTCCCATCATTTTAAATGTGAATCATGAATTTATAAATGTACTTCCATCATTTGAGATATAAAGAATGGTTCTTTTAAATATTATTTTGAAATTTGAAACTTGTTTGTTTTAAACTAAAAGAACATTAATTGTTTATATGATATTAGGATCTATTGTGGAATCAATAGGTGAAATCCTACTGGGATTTGGATCACATCCTATTGTGCCATCAGGTGTCTTTAGATTATATCTTTCTAGTTTCGAATAATGTAAAAGGATATCTTATAGGTGGATATAACTTTTCAATTGTGGAATTAGCGAGTTACATCATTTAGGATGTGGGAAGTTTTCCATTTTTCTTGTATTGGGTTATAGTACTCGAGATTATTTTTCCTATTTGACTATTGGTGCCAGACTCATAGTGGAGTTTGTTTTGATATGAATATTGTCATGTCTCTTTTACTTCCACATTTTTTAGAAAAATAATTTCCATATTAATTTTGTATTATTTCATGTTCCAGTCACTGACCCATGGGGATTGGGAACGCCTTTCGAGCTATTTCAGGACTGGACTTGTTATCGGGTTACCAGTGGCCCCTGGTTGGTTCTTGACAATGTCATTAAATCACGATATTTTTAAATAAAATATATTTTCCTATTTAGTTTAAAATAATTATTTTTTAAAAAATATCAAAACATTTCATTATGAATATAATTAAATGAATAAAAAAATTAAGCTAATTTTTTGAAATTGAAATCATATTTTTTTAATATATCATTTAAATAAAATAATAAAATACAATGAACAAAATTTATAGGGAAAAAAATCATTGGAAAAAGTATACTGCGTTTATTTTTTAATATCAATTAATAATTAGTTTTATCAAATTATTCATATCTATATATATTTTAACCATTTAATAATAATATTCTTATGATAGAAAGAACAAATGAGATTTTTTTTTAAAATTAACAATTTAAGAGTAAAATGATTATATTAGTAATTTTAGCTATAATAATTGAATATAATTCATATTAAAAGTATTACTTAATTTATTAATAAAAAATTCATAAATAAATTCTACTGTTAATTCCTTATATTCAACAGCTATGTTATAATGATCATATTTAAACTTCTATATTTCATGTAAATATATTGTTATTTTTTTGTTTATTATTGTGTGTTGGAAAATCTATCAATGTAATTGACATATTTAAATGTAATAATATATTAAAATCTCAATGTTTAACATTATCTACCCCATAAAAATTTGTTTAATAATATTTTGACTCATAAGAAGATATTAATTTCTATAGGGAACCCATAGTTAACTATAAACTAATAGATAATCATGGTTTTTTATATGACGGTGAGTGAGATTGATATATATTAATAATTCTAACAATCCCATTATAATAGGAGAAAACCCATACATAATTTCAAATATAATTATATTATAGGAAGAAAACATATGTCTTAAATGAATAACTTCCCACAATCCTTGAAAATTACATTTTAATAATCATAGTATAAGGTGTTTTTATTTTTAAATCAAAATACAAGAGTTGGTGAAAATGTTTATGACATTAGGAATTATGAAAACTAAAGTAAAAAATCACTATACAATACATTAATAGTATTTTCCTCGGTTTTTCCTTGTTCACATGATTATTGGTGACTATTTCCTTTTCTAGCCGTTGGATAGGGACATCGAGTCGCAATATTCCAATGTCCTTTACAATTAATGAAACAAATTTCTATAGCCTCTCTCTTTCCCTTATATTTGTGATTTTGATGGCCTTTATCACCCAAGATACAACACCGATATATGAACTTATATAAAATTCACTTAGGATTCCTTCTTAATCTTTTTCATAATATAAATTTATTGTTATTTATTTCATTATCTTGATCTACTAAACTTTATTAAAAAAATTCTTTCTCTTTATTTGGAAGTTATTGATTTGTATTAGGTTTACCTGGATAATCATATATCATGATTGTTGGTTAGGTATAATAACTAAATTCACTATTCCACCTCCAATTATTAGGTTTTTATCATCAATATAGTCACTACATTTCCTCTACAACCATTGTTAAATTGTTTCATTCTACATATATCCATTAAGAGAACCCCAATGTGTTAATATATCTGATTATCTAGAATCATCAAAAGATAATTTTGAAAATTTAACATAAAGATGTCATACATTATCATAGAATCATGTTTTCATATAGTTCCTTTATTCCAACTTATATCACTCTTAATTCAATTTAATCTATACACAGGATAACCTATATAATTATATATTCAACCTAAGGTACTCTTTTTTTGTTTTTCTCACACTCCTTAATATAATACAATTATTTAATTTTTAATTCAAATTTTCATGTTTGTTTAAAAATATCATATTACCAACTATGTAATACAAAATAAGAGTTTATATGAGGTTACCCATGAAATAAATTATAATATTATATAATTTTAGAGATTATATACATAAATATTAAAAATATTTCACAATCATACATACCCAAATACCGTATAACATTTTTCTTCCTTTGGAAACTTTTTATTTAATCATCATATTTGATGAATAATCCTCAAAATATCTTAGAAAGGTCTTAATATTAGTTTCATTATATACATATCATACGTAAAAACCTCCACTAAAACCCAGGGGAATAAAATATAATAAAATGTAACATCAGATACAAAATGGGGATAAGAATAAGAGGTATCAATAAAAAGACAATACATTAACCATAAGCTTACAATATCATATTCAAGTGAATTTTCTGAATGTTGAATATCCATGCCCATAAAATGATAGACCATAAATTCTATAATCAATTCAAATACAAAATCATGATGAATGTGGAGTTTAATGTGGTAACCATCCTTAAAGAGTTATAATATAGGAACATGATATCAAAATTATAAGAAATCATAATCTTTTAAACAATTCTATTTGAAATCACGCTCATTCATAATTATGTTAAAATATATTGAAAATGATATTATTCATGCATCAAAATGTGAAAGAATATAATCAAAATCATATCCATGAACAATATTTTGGGACTAGATAAAAAAGATCATACCAACACATCAAAATATTATCAACGTTATTTTAAATCTTCTCTATTCATAATTGATTGAGCATAGTCAAGAAACATCATATTGATTCATCAAAATGATTTTTTAATCATATACCTTATCAACATCATAAACCAAGAGATAAATAAATAAATAAATAAATAAATATATATATCCAATTCATTGGAGGCTATCACATAGTCATTATATATGAATTTAATTTGATATGATTACAATACATTCATCATTGCCTCATATAATAACTTGTGTCCAATAAATAGGTTTTATTAATATCACGAAATCATAATCAAATACCGTAAAAAATAATAAGTGTGGTACCACTAGATAATATCCATAGTAAATAATAATTACCATTAATGGAAATTATCAAAGATGAAAAATTCAATTATAAGATTATTGAAATATTTATTAAGAAAAATACCCTTTTCATTTTGATATTACATGTTTAAAATACAAATATTTCCAAAATATTTAGGATAAATATACATCTGAAGCACCAAGAACAAAATATAAATGAATCATCAATGAATTGATAATATAAAAAAGTTGTAAATTCCATTCAATCCATATTTTCAAAAGAATATATTATATTCACACTGTGGGAAAATTATACCATTTTATGATAAAAACAAGAAGACAAGTTTTAAAATGTCTTTTAAAAATTAAAACATGAGTAAAAATGAATATATAAAATAATTTATGAATTTTCACACACACTATTTGATTCATTTTTGAAAACATTCATATATAAGGAAAATGTATTTTAATAAATAGAAGAAAACTAAATACAATATTAATTGAAATAATTTTATCAATCATTTTGAGTACTAAAGAGAGGAAAATGGTAGTAAAAAAAATAAAATTATAGAAATAAACATAGGAGAATAAAATTAAATTTTTTTATCAGAAGAGGATGATATAATTTCTCACAATGTGAATTTCAAAAAAAATACTGATTAAAATTTCAATTAAACCTAAACCTTTTACCTCAAGGATCATCTTTTTTTGATCATTTTAAAAAATTATTTATAGTAAATGATTATTTATTATACATATACATTAAAACCACACTCATATATATTATACTGTATATGTTTTATTTATGATATTTATCATCTGATAATTAATAATTCATTATTAAAATAACTGCTTAGGGTGATAACTAATTTGTTTTAATTAATGTTTTTATTTGTCGTTCAAGGTTATTAAAATTTTATTAATATTTTATTATTTCAAAAAATTTAATCATGTGATAATTATCCTATTTTATAATTATATTCAATTATATTTCTATTTATATAAAATGGTTATGAAAAATGTATTACAACACTTCAGATAGAAGGTTGTCTATATGTACCCACAAGTGATGTTTACATTTTTCAACTGATAGAATGAAATAAAAGACAATAATAATTTGTATTTAATAAAATAAAAATAATATAAATGTCTTAAATATTAATTAAATCCATCGTTATTACCATACATGGGAACCATGATGAAAAATTAAACTCAACACTTTATAGAGGTGGTAGTCCACATATACACATGTGTAATGTTTTCTTTTCACAGAGGATATAAATGCGGTGGATTATAGTTGTTCCATAATTATAATAAAAATTATGTAAATTTAATATTATTAAGAAATTATGTTATATTTTATATCATATATTTATATGAAGTATAATAATAAATAAAATATAAATTATTATGTTGAGAGTTAAACCTCTTCAATGAGAAACCACTTTTTAATTACAACCTAAACATAAAAAAGATGGAATTTTGAGGAAAAAATGCTCTAAAATGTTTTAATAGGATATGTGAAGGTATTCCGGTAGGTATTGTCTGATATAGAGTTCTGACTATTTTTTTATAATAGTGGAGAGTTGGTTCCAATTTATAATTTAGGGAAATGATACCCTTGGAATTACATAAAATATTAAATAATATACATCATAATCATATAATGTGGTACCAAGGAACACCAAAATTAAAAGATAATAAGTTTAGTGGTTGAAATAATCCTAATCAATACCATTAAATATTGTTTTTGATACATTTTAATCCTTATTCTTAGTTAAAACACAATAAACCCATTTTAACATTAACTATGATAACATAATTTTTTTCCATGATAAGACAATTATATGGAAACAATAAAATGGGACTCATAATTTTTTTTAAAAGATGATTCAATTTTTTCAATAATATTTATTATATTAAATTTTTATAGGTGGAGAAGATTAATTTTATTGTAATATATCAAAATTCATGAAAATTGTTTTCTTGGAAAATATTTGATTTAAGAGTGAAAATAATTTCACCATGAAATAATTTTTTGAGACAGCTTCCATTAATATTTTTGTTAAATAATAATTTTTTTTTGGTTTTTATATCAATTGATTAATGGAAAATATGAAGTAATATTACAACCATTCCATAAAATAAGAAAACCTAAAAATAGTTTTTAATTTGATTAATATATCAATTCTCTTTACAAAAAGAGAATCATGGGGTGTCTATTTCAAAATAATGTTTCAAAATTCATTTTTGAACTCCTTAAACATATAATTGTTCAATAAACACTCAAACAGTATGATAAGTTCATGTGTTAGAGAGATTTTAATTCATTATCCAAAATGTTTAATCTAATTTGACCTCTTTAACCATGGTTAAAAATTTCACTACACTCACTATTCATAGTTACCTAAAATTGAGTTGGCCATATTACATTATATTAATTATTATTATTTTTAATATGGAATCTGTTTTACTAGAATCAATTTCTATATGTGGTAGAAATTTATTTTTATATAAATACATAAAACGCAATAAAAACACTTTTTAGATAAATGAATTTTTATGGAAAAAACGAACTTTAAAAAAAATAAACTATATAGCTGATTCCTATGTAATTAATTATATTATTTACACTTATAGGATTATTAAGTTAATTTATGAACAATATAAATTAAATATTTGATTTTTTTTTAAAAATAAACTACTTTTTAACAAACACCAGTATTTTACTATTCATTAAAATTACAATGTTTTCTGAAATATACAAAAAATTCACCATAAGATAGTTTTAATATGATAATTTATGAAGTGATATTCGTATTATAATTAAATATTTATACTGGTGTGATAAATTAATTATAATATTCACCCAAAAGTAAATAAAACTATTTTTGGAGAAAAATGTGTTTTTGAAACATAAAATAACATTACAGAAAAATTGAGTACCTATTTATTGTGAAATAATCAACAAATTTAAATTATATAAAAATTTATAAATATCTTTCATAATGTGGTTATTCCTATTCAAACAATCAATTATAATGGGGTGGATATTATAATAAATTTTAAATAAAAATACAATTATCATGTTTATTTAAAATCGGTGTATCCAATAAAGAAATATATTAGATAAATCAAATTTATGTAGAAATAAATAATTTATAAAATCACAATGTTTTAAATTAAAATACTCTAAATATAATTTATCACATTAATCCTTATCACTGTGGAGAAAGTAATTGAAGATACTTCTACCTCATCATATCCTCAAGTACCTACCTAGCTTCATCAAATTTATTTTGTTTCCAAAAAACATTAACTAGTTTGGTTTTATTGTTTCATAAAATAATTTCTCTTTGATTTTAAATACCCCCATTTATTTATCCTAATAAATATATGACTATAGTTGTACAACCCTTGAGTTTAGTACATGTTAAGGAACATGTGTATACTTCCTCAAGTGAGATAAAAGAAAGTCACAATAATCTTTAGAGAGATTTGGTCAACTCTTTAATAAATTAGAAACATTACTAATAAGATCAATATTTTAATCGGGATGGAAATATATAGTCTAAAATTTCCTTTTATAAAAATTCTCACACCCTCCTTCCAATGAGATATTCATAGGAATAAAATATCATTAACATTAAACTCTAGATCTCACTAATGATTGTGAGCATAAATTTTCGATCGAATATGATCTTTTCTAATGTGATGACGAATTTCTCTAAATTTTTTCCCATTTCATAAGATAGTTTACATCCCAATAGATTTATCTTTCTAAATTTATCTGAGAACATTATATTTTGAAACATCCTACTATATAGGGATTCATATTTATCCAAAATTATTCTTGATTCAAAGCTATGGCTGTCAGAAAATTGCTCCATCTAAGGGTGTTGATACAAAAAAATTTAAAATCCATAGGATTGGATATGTGTATATTTTCTCTAGTGTTTTAATGGTCATATTTTCCTATCTGTATTCTTTAGGATGATATGTAGTACAAAATCATAACATTATATCTAGATTTCATTGATGATATCTATATAACCTTGAGGGAATCCTTGCATCAAAAGCATATTAAATAGAATGTGGAAGTCCATAGAACATTAAAAAACTAAAATTGAACATCCTTTCATGAATATCAAGTGGTAGATATTATATTATAGAAATATAGTGTTTTGATTTTGTTAGGTGATCAATTATAACCCAAGTAAAATTATTCCATTTAGATGTTTTGGGGTATCCAATGATGAAAACCATGGTACTGTTTTACCATTTATAATATGTTATGGGTAATGATTTTAAAATACACTTATATATCTATCCATCATCATTAAAATTTTATGGACTAACAATTGAGATGCATTTATGAAATATCCCATTTTAATATTGTCCCACCAGAAATACACTTTCAGATATCTATAAATCCTAATAACTCCAGTGTTGATAAGTATTGTTGAACTATGAATTTAGTCTAAAAACTTATTCTTTATATATATATTATTTAATGGAAAAATATTTTTTCACGAACCTTATCATTAAATCACAACAATGGTTTAACTCATGGAATTTCATAGATTCTTCTGTAGTTCCTAATCCACAGTCTATGCCTCTTTTATACTCAAATTAAATGATGGTTGAACACACAATATATAAAATTTTGTTTCATTACATTTTCTCATGATTTCATGATCAATTATCCAACAACCCAAAAATATTATCTCACTTTCAATCCACAACATGGAAAAAAACATAGATGGTCTTTCTAGCTTAGCACTTGAGCCACCTTGTTAGCTTAATGATCGTGGAAATATATTGGAGATTCATAATCTTTGATATAATACCACCATATTCTCTACAGCATATTTAACTACTATATGAATATATAATTTAGGGGTTTATTATTATTATATATATCACAATATTCACCATAAATTTAATGAATCCATATTCTCACTTTAAAAATTTCTGTTACCAACTACTAATTAAGAGTGTGGTGATTTTTCTCCTAGCTTTTAAATTGAAAAAATCAATAAGGTATCACAATATCATTATATATGAGTAGACTTCCTAGAGCCTTCTTTGATTCACCACGAATGATTTAAACCCTTATCTACCTTATTATAATGTAAGAAAAAGTTCGCTGATGATGATTCTTTTTTTCCATTAAAATATTGATCAAATTTATCTATCAAAAGAAAAATTCTCACTACCACATAAACAAGGTTAATGGATTATAAAAAAATTATAAATTTCTCACAATGAAATTATAGTACACCCAAAATCCCAAGAAAACTACTTATCATTGATGATGTTGTAGCATAAGACATTTTTCAGTAACTTCTATCTTCTAATGATCTATCCGTATACATTCAGAAGAAATTATATGCCCCAAAAAATTGGACTTTATATATTAAATGTTCTCCCCTTTGAATTTTCTATATAGATTATTCTTACTCAAGGTTTTTATCTGAATAATCATATATTATTAATGATTTTCCATTATATAAAAATAAATAATATTATTTTCTATAAAGAGGAGCACAATCTGTTTAAGGTAATATTTGAAGAATATAATTATGAAATCCATGATGATAGTTTGAGAATTTATATATTGAAATAGAATAACTATACAATCATAATGACCATACTATATATGGAAATATATCTTGGGTATACCCTCATTATTTATAATGTATTTATGATATCAAGAATGACGGTAAATATTGGAAAAGAATAGATATCCATTCAATTTATCAAACAAATCATCAATACTAGATAGAGGATAAATGTTTTTTACAGTGATCTTGTAATGTTTTTGACAATCAATGAAAATACATGTTGAACCCTATATATTTTTAAAAAAAGATTATGTGCACCACATGGTGAAACATGAGTATGAATTAACCCATTATGTATATTTTAATATAGATTTATGTTCAATTCTAACAACTCTATTTGGGATTTTATATTTGGAGATTCAAAATTAGGTGAAACAATGAGTATAAGTACTATTAAAAAAATAAACATAAGTATTAATCTTAAAACAATGTAATTGTTGATGAAATACATCACTATAATCAGGAAAAACAAACATATCATTAATTTTGAGTTTCTCTACAAAAATTTAAGATATTTATCACTAATTAATAGATAGAAAAACCCATAAAATTTAAGTGATTACCATTGGAAATTTATATTCATTCTCACATCGATAAAAGATAATTGGTTCATTTGGAAAATTAAATATCACTTCCCTTCTTTGGAAATTATATAGTCCTTATATAATAATGTTCAATCCATGCCTAGAAATCCATCAACTTCAAATCGAGGGAGAATTATAAGATTCACAGAATGAAAATTGACATAAACATCAATCGGACAGAAAATATGGACTCATGACAAAATCATTGTAACATTTGGAGTTTTCACAGCTATCTAAACATTTAACCATTAAGGTGGTAATGTGATACCCTTAAAAAATAATATATAAAATAGTGGGTATATCCAAAATTAAATACAACATTTTTGGTTATAGATCAGATGGTAAGTGTGGTTTTCAACACATTTTTCTCCTGAAACACCTCAGTTGTGATAATAATGGCATACAATTTATCATATTTTATAGGGGATTTTTATTCCCATCATACTCATTAGCTTATAGATTAGGTAAATGATTTTTATTCTGACTAATCTCCTAGTATCAGAAACATTGAACATCATTGGTTGAATCATTATTCTCCTAAATTAATTTTAGAGACATTTTTCCCATTCGACAAACAGTATCGTGATGACCAAACCTTTCACAATTGAAGATTTTCTTATTTACTATTAGATAATTTATTGAGTTCTTCCCCCATTATTTTGGAATATAAGAGGTTAAAATTTCATGACACCTTGGGATATATTTTTCATGTTTCCTAAAAGCACTATTTTCTTTTATAATCACTAATAACATAAAAAAATTAATGTTACCACTCTCTATATGTACCATTATATGACTTTAAAATGTTTTTTCATAATTACTAATGTATCTAATGCTTAAATACTTTATATGACATAGTTTTGAGGTATTGAAGAACATATCAATTTTTATCTAAAGGATGATTAGAAACCCTTAAGAATACCTTGAATTATTTATAAAATTTTATTTTCTATGACCCAATAGATTCATCATCCTTAAATTTTATCTCAATGAAGTCTCCTTCCATCTTAGTATAATTAAATTACAGAATGTATTTTTGGGTAATACTATATTAAACTTCTCCCATTCAGTGGAGTTTATTTCTTCATTGTAGATCATGTCATCCATAAGAGTCCACCATTGATCTTATTTAACTTATAATATATATAAAATTTAGGTAAATTTCTCATGCTCATATCACAGAATAATGGAAAATATTTTTTCCACTACATTTACACATTGTGGGAAAATTAGGGGATTAAAATCCCCAAAAAATAAGGTTATAACTTTCCCTAGAAAATACGCATGGAATGTTTCTCCTTCTAAAAATAATTTGGAATACATATATAGTCTATGTTATCAATTAAAAATTGAGTGTTGAGTGATAATAGTCATAAAAATATTACATCAAAACTCCCAAGACTTTTTGTTTATCATGAAGATGATAATTTCATTGCTTTCTATATTCATTGTTCACATAGTACCTTCTAGTAATATCCATTAACTAATAAAACATAGTGTGAGTTTCTTGATAAGATAAATAGTGTGGACAATCACATGTTAATTAAAATCATTCATGAGTTATATTAAAGTATGACACATTATTATCAACTTATGAAAACATAGATTTAAACTAGTTTATCTATGATCATTGTCTATTTAAATATTTTATAATTTCTCATAAGGAAAATATGAAATCACATAATAATATCCCCCTATATTGTAAAACATTTTTTCCTTTTAGAGGCTGATTCACTATGCACTAGAATAACGACCATAATATTCTTGAAAAAATATTGTTGGGTTATTAACCTAAGATGCATCTATGCCAAAACCAAATACACAAATAGTATTATTATATGGATGAAATTCTTTTAATACTACATAATATATACCTTATTCGTTTTTTTGGATGTTATCCTATGTATAGAGTTATCCACTAGGTTTTTGACTATATTTTTTAACCCTAAATTCAAATTATTACCTAAAACCTTCTATGATACCAAATGAGGAAATAAATTATTAGAATATATATATATATATCTATTACATAACATATGAAGAATATTAAATAAATTTCACAATAATACATTACAAAATATAATAAATTCATAGTTTATTTGTACACTAGATAATTAATAATATTATTTCCTGAATGATATTCAATATATCTGACAATTATATTCATATTAGTACACTTCTAGACATATCATTCATAAATACATCCAAAAAACGTACTAAATTAAACCATAAAAAAGGGAGAGGTCATATTCTATGAAAGGGTAAACATGGGAAATATAAATCATAACAGTATAATATGGGTAAAAAGGTATTATAATGTATTCATGTTCTTTTTCTCAATACAAAATAGCCATACCATGAAATCCTAGATCATAAACTCTCTAATTAATTCATATAAAGAAACTTCATAAAAATTGATTTTAAATAATAAATATTCCATAAGGACTCATATCATACACATATAGAATCATGAACATATGAAGCCATAATATTTTGAACAAAGCTATTATAAATCATTTCCATGAATTATCTTATGAGAGAATCTAGAAAGTGATCATACTTAATGATGAAAATTTGAGAAAATATATACAAAATCATGTCCATTAAAATGATTTTAAAAATAGATATAAAATTATCATACTCACTCATAAAAATGTGAACAATGATATTTTTAATCATGTCCTTGTATAATCTTATGATCATGAATAAAAGGAATTATACCCAGGTACCAAAATGTGAATAAACATTTTTGAAATATTTTATATGATTATCATTATCGTCATTTAATTAGATATAAATATCCTTTAACCATGTTATTAGACAAATATAGTAGAACCAACCATAAGATAAATTTAATCCCTTAATATTAATTCCAAAATATCCTAAAAAATTTACCTATATTAATAGTATTACCCATTAATGATAAAAATGTTTCATAATCATCACATTATTATAATCATAAACCATATAGAAAAATAATTTGGATTGTATCATTGGATCATACCCATAGTATATAATAATTAACCTCAATATAAGTTATCATAGATGAAATATTAATTTAAAATTGTTGATTTCAAAATACACATGTCATTGGAAAATATAAAGAATTCACTACTAGTTAGAAGAAATTGTATGAAACAATTTCCCAAAATACTATCTTAGGATCTGGTTTAGAGAGATCACCACCATCAAAAAAATCTAATCTTGCGAATATTGTGAGTCGTGGAGTGCTTAATGACCACACAAATGGTTGACGGTAACCTCTTCTTAGCATCTTTTATACTCAAGGAGACCTTTCACATTCCATGATCATAAATATTTTTTAGGGGATCCAATATTCAAAAACCCCACAAGCAATAAATAAACCCCTTTATGATTTTCATTTTAGGTGATGCTTGACCATTCAACTTTTGAAAAAAATACGAGCCCACAAACCTCCTTATATATACAAGTGAAATAGAAAATGGATCCCCCAATGTATCCGATCATTATTACCCCCATGATTTATTTAGAGACCTCACATGATATGGAGATGAATTTCATGATGTTTTATACCCTTCAATGAAGAATTCACACATTGAGGCACTTGATGACTAATAAGTAATTTATCTTTTGTAAATCCAATGTCATGGTAACCAATATGTCACCCTTAGGTAGGGAATTTTTGTTTCAAAAACCTAAAACTTCACAAAACCCCATAAACCTCACAAACTTTTCGAGATTCCAAAGAAACCCATTTTCTAGCCCGAAATATTTGTGAGGAACATATCTAATGTGAATCCCTTCAGTTGAAACCCTTTTTTGATGGTTGAGTGTCTGGGGCACCATACCAATTCTAGATCGGTTCGACATCAACCTAGGTCCCCATGTGACTAGTGAAATCCACTCATTTGTCCACCCACATCAGAAAAAGTGTTTAATGGGACCTTATAAAACATCTTTTCATATAATAATAGGTAGACTAAGACCTTTTGCTTTTAATAATAGAAATTTTAACTTTAGGACTCTCGATTGTGACTCCATCGTGGGAGTGCCATTATCATGTCCCACCCTAAGGTTCATGAGCAGTAGTATCAAAATCCATAGAATTGGATTATTTTATGGAAACTATGTAACTATATCGATGATTCATCTTTATAATGAATATTACTACCTCCTTGACATGGTCCTCTTCATGTTGTGACCCCATCCATGTATGAGTTGTATGATATCAAAAATCCTAACTCCACATCCTTGTCGTATGATGTTAAACATTATAACAATATCCTTATCACATATTTTAAATCTATGGACTAACCATGTGGAATTAACACATGATTATTTTTGTGTTATTGTCATTGGATTACTGAAGTGCCCAGATCAGTGTGAATCACTGAGAGGGGGAGGGGGTGAATCAATGATCCTTTAAAACTTTTTACTAATTGATTCTTAATCAATTAAACCTCTATGGCTGGTTAAAGCCTCGATCCACTCTTCTTGTATCTCTCAACCTTTCCCGGATAATGCAGTAATGAAAAGGTACAGGACACAAGGATTTACAAGGTTCGGCACCAAAGGCCTACATCCTTGCCATGCTCTCCCAGCATGGATTCTCCCATTATAATCTGTTAGTATTACAATGGTCGATACAGAGTCCCACTGTATCTCTCCTGAGTCCCACAGGAGGGTCTTTATACTGCTTCACACAGTGTTACCAGAGTCCCACTGGCCTGCTCCAGAATCCCACTGAAGACTTCTTCTCCCTGGGTCCCACAAGGTCTTCTCCTGGCTCCTCGAGTCACACGAGTAGCTCTTCTTCACTTTAAGCTTCTTCAAGTATCCTCAGCAGTCTGGGATAAAGACTGCTGGCCTTGCTCTGTACCTCTGATCACTTGTGATGATCAGGTCTTCTCGTCTTGCTCAGGCTTTATCTCCTTCTTCTAAGGATGACTTGGCTTCTCTCCAACTACTGAATACTCAGACAACTGATATCTTTAACTTCAGTCTGGTCCAGTCTCACTTCAAATCATCTTCATGCACTGAGTGCATGGCAACTCTGCTTCTTCATGCACTGATAGCATGGCTCCTCAAATTCTTCAAGAACCTCCTGGTCTTGGTCAACTAAAATGCACACCACTGATTTGGCTCTGTTCACGTGTGCACGTGCATGCATGCATGCATGCACTCTCCTCTTTCTCCTCTTGGTGAAATAAACCCTTGAAGGGTGTAACACTTTAAGCACACACCAACTCCTTGAACTTCACACACTTTATTCAATTTGGTTACACACTTAGAAGTGTGTTATACTCTAGTGTGAGTCCTCCCTTTTCTTCTTCTATGTGTATACACACTTCTTAGTGCACACACTAGGTTCGGCCTTCACTTGTCACTTGTTAAGCACACACAAATTCTTCATTTAGCACACACTTGATCTTGGCCTACTCCTCTATTCTTGCACACACTTGGGCCGTAGGTGGTTCTTCAAGTTTGCACACACACACAAATGTGTGGTCTTCACTTCACCCACTTGCATACACTTGGCCTCAGCTTACTTCTTCACTATCTCACACACACACAATGGTGTGGTCTCGGCCTCCTACTTCTTGTGCACACACTTAGCCAAAGGCACTTCCACTTGTCTTGCACACACAACCCGAACCCCTACTGCCTCGTGTAGCTTCTCCTATCTCAAAAAGGGCTCGCAAGTCCAATGAGTACAAGCGGCCACCTCTTCTTCTCCCACTGCCACGTAGGTGCACTTGGTGCAACCAGGCGCGCAAGGGTGCGGCCACTTCCACTTCTTCTTCAAAGAGCACAAGGTATGAGCCGCGACCTCTCTTCTTCTTCAAAGCGCAAGGCACACTTGGTGCCACTGGCCGCGCAAGAGCACAAGGCCTCTAGGCCGCACTAGCCACGGGTGCAAGGCACCGCGGGCGCGCAATTGCTACCGCGCAGGGGGCACGGTGCACAGAGGGAGCACGCAAGGTCGCGCAAGCTCCTCTCCTTCCTGTCGCGCAAAGGATTAGCGCGCAGGGGACTCCTTCGGGCCAAGGATGGCACCGAGGACTTCAGCCGCGCAAATAGATTGCACGGGGCTTCTTTCTTCGTGAGGCACAAATGCTTCTCACGGGACTTCGGATTTTCATCAAAGAATCAGCAAGCAACAATGAGGTCTTGGCCTCTCCTTTTATAGGCAGAGATGCCTCAGATTATCCGCGTGCGATAAATCTTGAATCACCGAAGATTTCGGATCTTTAAAAATCCTTTAAATCTGGTTTCTATCCTCGGTTCACGCGTGTATTTATTTTCTTCGGTCTTCTTCACGTGCATGCGACTTAGAACGCATGCATGGCCTCTTTTCTTCCAATCTATGCAAACCACGAACACACGTGGCCTCGGCACCTTTGGTTTGCCTCGGCCGAACTTAGAATTCTTTCAAACATTGCATGCATGGTCATTTTTAGGCATGATCGTGTTCAGTGTGGCCAGATGAACTCGTTGGAGCAATTAGATTGGCCGGAGGTGGTCGGACACTCCATTTCTATCCTCGGGGAGGTGTCTGGTTAGAAGGAAGCTCGTGGGTGGCCTCGTGCGAGCTCGGGGAAGAAGATGGTCGCTGGGCCGTTGGATCAGCCGATCAAAAGACTTTGGACGGCCTGGATCAGATCGGGGGCGCGGCGGATTAGATGAGCGGCGCCGATCGTCCGCAAGATCAGATGAGCGGCTGGGATTCGTTCCCGGTGAAAAATGTGCGTCCCACATCGAATCCTCGCGCGGTTTTTCTGCGGTTTATCAATATGCCTCTCCCCCAGCCCCCTCAATTGAATTCTCTCCCTCCACGGTGCCGCCCCGCACCGTGTTGTCCCTGCGGGCGCGCTCTGTGCCCACTCTTGCCTCCGCGGGCGCGCTCTAGCGCCCACTATGCACCTCGGGCGCGCGCTCAGGCGCCCATGCTGCGCAGGAACTGATCCCCTGCGTGGCCCGGGGCTTACACACGGCCCCCTTGCCTTCGGGCTGGCCACATGGGATCCCCCCTTGGGCGTGGCGCCTTTGGCCCACATGTGCCTTGGGGGTTGAACCCTTAAGGCTGGCTTGAGATGGCTAATTTTTTGCAAGTAATAGAACAAGTCCTTTGTGTAAAAACAAAGTGACCAAGTTCAAATGCCAAATGCCACAACTCTTCTTCTAAGCCATTCTTCATCTTCTTTATTTCTTCTTCTTCATTAGAATTCATCATCCTTCTTCAACATATAATCATCATTTAAGAATGGAATTCTTGAAGGTTCTTCCATCAACCGATGCTCCTGAATCAAAGATTTCTTCAATGTGCTTCATTGATCCAATTAGAGATCAATTGGATCTTCTTCATGTTCACATGCACTAAGTGATAGTGCATGGACTTCATTAAACCACTTCATCCACTTAGAAGTAGTGAATGGATCTTCTTCAGCTCCTCATGCATTGTCATGACAATGCATGGTCTTCAATCAATGTTGTGACATTGTATCATCAGGATACAAGTTCTTGGAACTTAAAGATCAGCTCGACAATCGTCAGATGTTCTTAGAGAATGTTTCAACCATCATCTCCTATGTCACTTAGTGAATCTCCTAAGTGACATGCATCTTAGTACCATGGCCATTCTCCATTCATCACCATCACCATCCCAACCTTTGTCATTCACATCTTGACATTCCTTGACATCCATTCATTCCATGACAACTTCATGCCTCATTGACAACAAATGCAACACAATGCACTTCAATCTCCCCCTTTGTATTTGTTGTCAATATCACAACTTCAGCACATATGAATGGGTCAATATGTGTGCCCAATCTTTTCTCCCCCTTATTGGAAATCAAATGCAAAGGTGTGGTGTGGTTCTCTTTCAAAAATATCTTCCTCCCTTTGAAAAGTATTATCTTGAAAAACACTGAGAGAGGGATGATGTCACATGTTCACTTGAGCAATGGACCTTTAGTAAATCAGCTCTAAGTCTACTTGGGCTAACCCGGTGTAGAAAACAAGAGTGATATAACCAAGATTTTTCAATGCTGTCCACAATTCTCTACACATGTGAGATCATGCTTCAGGGGTTTGAAATTTTTCAGATATAACAATGAATTGCTAAATCCTGCACATACATCACAAAACACATTAGAATGTTCAGGTGCAAAGATAAAGCTCCCCCTTTCATCTACTTTCTCAAGATGATATTAATTTCAGAACATCATCTTCTCCAGATTGGCTCCCCCTCAAGGGGTGCACTCCATTCTGTCCAAACCATCCTCCAGTTGAGAATGATCATCATCTTCAATTCCCTGCAATGTCAGCACATGTAAATACCAATAGTATAAGGGAATAAGGTGGAACCTCCTTGGTTCATCAATGTGAACAACAAGGTTGAGAAGATTCTCTCAACCGAGATGTCCCATTTTCACCAGTCTTCACACTTGCACATTTTATCTTCATTGATGATTGTGCTGGTGTGGATCTCATCACATCTTCATGTGAAATCTTCTTCTTCCCTTTTGCCTTAGCAATTTCCAGAACTTCATCTTCAGCTCTTTGCAGATCTTTGGCAAGTTGCAACTGATTTGGCCATATGACTAATGAGTCATTTGGAAGTGTGGCCTCAGTTCTGGAAGTTCCACATGGTTCTTTTGATGCTGTCAAGCTACCTCTCTTAGGCAACTTGTTTTCAATCAATCCCTTCTGCTTCTTTTGGATTGATTGTCTGTTTGAGTTCAGTTGGCTTCTATTTATTTCCATGGCTTGTTTGCAAAGATCCATGGTATGACCTTTCTTTCCATAGTAGAATCATATCTTCTTGGTGGTCCTTCTAGATGACTCACCCTTCTTGGATTTAGACTCCAAGGACTTCTCTTCCTTTTTCAACATCTTCTTGGGAGCTTCTTCCACTTTCTTATGATTGCTTCCCAAGGATTCTTTCTGAGCCAGGTTCTGTGATATTTTCTTCTTTCCAGCTTTGGATACAGTTGGAGATTGACATGTATCATTCTTTTGACCACTTTTGCAACCATCCCAGATGTTGTCAAGTAATCCAAATCTGTTAGCAGTAAACAGATGTCTCTGGACCTGTGGATGTTTCTTATTTCCTTCTGGATTGCTCCCCCTTGGCATGAGCTTCCTTTGTGCTTTGACATTTAGTGGATTGTACCAACAATCCTTTGCACAGTGCCCATACTTATTACAACACCAACATTGACCCACAAATCTTGACTTCTTCAGTCCTTATAATTTTAGGGTACTTGTCTTGAATTGTTGTGCTGCTTCAGGAGAGCTTTCTTTCTTCATTGTCTTCATCCATACTTGTTTGGATTCATTCTTCCATCCTGCACTTTTAGTAGAAACACTTTTAGAAGCATGAGTACAAGATGGTATGGATGGTACCTTCTTTTTAGAAGTTGTTTCCCTTTTATTAGAGGATGTCTTTCTTTTAGAATCATCCTTCTCAAAGCTCACTTGAGTAGCAACATTTCTTCTTTCAGCTGACTGGGAGGCTTTGGCTTTGGGTGATTGCTGATTGTTCAATATCACCTCTAGTTCTAAGTATTTCATGTTGAGTGAGTTCTTCTCATCCTCAACCATTCTTAGCTTTCCTTCCCAATTCTCCACCAGTTGTTTCATCTGGTCTTCATGCACCTTCTTCAATTCTTGCAATGAATTGTCCATCTCCTTCACCAGTTTGACTTTTTCTCCAAGTTGAGCATCTCTGACATTCATTGAAACTTTGTGCAACTTCTCCAGTGCATGAAACACATCTTTGATTATTACTTTAAATAATTCTTTCTCAGAAAGGCTTCTCTGCAATTCTTCAGCAGTGTCTTCATATCTTTCATTGCAAAGAGAAACTGTTTCATCTTTAGCCTTCACCAGCTTTCTGAGAGTGTTGGTTATGCCAACCATTTTTGCCAATTGATCTTCCATTGCATTGGCTTCTTCTTCTAGCTGTGATTTTTCTTCATGAAGATCATGGATGCCTGTAGCTATACACTTTGCCACTTCCATGGGAACTATCTTCTGAAGATATTTGAGTGCAATCTGAAGATCATTCATTGTTTCAATTTTATCACAGCTAGGGCAGGCTTTCTTCATCTTCTTGGCCTGTTTCTTCTTTCTATTTTTCTGAGTCTTGGCAGATATCTTCATTTGAGGCTGGTCGCTCGTTTCCTCAAATCTGCACTTCATAAAGACTCCCTTGGATCTTTTAGAGGTAACCTCCCTCTGATACCAATTGAAGTGCCCAGATCAGTGTGAATCACTGAGAGGGGGAGGGGGTGAATCAGTGATCCTTTAAAACTTTTTACTAATTGATTCTTAATCAATTAAACCTCTATGGCTGGTTAAAGCCTCGATCCACTCTTATTGTATCTCTCAACCTTTCCCGGATAATGCAGTAATGAAAAGGAACAGGACACAAGGATTTACAAGGTTCGGCACCAAAGGCCTACATCCTTTCCATGCTCTCCCAGCATGGATTCTCCCATTATAATCTGTTAGTATTACAATGGTCGATACAGAGTCCCACTATATCTCTCCTGAGTCCCACAGGAGGGTCTTTATACTGCTTCACACAGTGTTACCAGAGTCCCACTGGCCTGCTCCAGAATCCCACTGAAGACTTCTTCTCCCTGAGTCCCACAGGGTCTTCTCCTGGCTCCTCGAGTCACACGAGTAGCTCTTCTTCACTTTAAGCTTCTTCAAGTATCCTCAGCAGTCTGGGATAAAGACTGCTGGCCTTTCTATGTACCTCTGATCACTTGTGATGATCAGGTCTTCTCGTCTTGCTCAGGCTTTATCTCCTTCTTCTAAGGATGACCTGGCTTCTCTCCAACTACTGAATACTCAGACAACTGATATCTTTAACTTCAGTCTGGTCCAGTCTCACTTCAAATCATCTTCATGCACTGAGTGCATGGCAACTCTGCTTCTTCATGCACTGATAGCATGGCTCCTCAAATTCTTCAAGAACCTCCTGGTCTTGGTCAACTAAAATGCACACCACTGATTTGGCTCTGTTCACGTGTGCACGTGCATGCATTCATGCATGCACTCTCCTCTTTCTCCTCTTGGTGCAATAAACCCTTGAAGGGTGTAACACTTTAAGCACACACCAACTCCTTGAAATTCACACACTTTATTCAATTTGGTTACACACTTTGAAGTGTGTTATACTCTAGTGTGAGTCCTCCCTTTTCTTCTTCTATGTGTATACACACTTCTTAGTGCACACACTAGGTTCGGCCTTCACTTGTCACTTGTTAAGAACACACAAATTCTTCATTTAGCACACACTTGATCTTGGCCTACTCCTCTATTCTTGCACACACTTGGGCCGTAGGTGGTTCTTCAAGTTTTCACACACACACAAATGTGTGGTCTTCACTTCACCCACTTGCATACACTTGGCCTCGGCTTACTTATTCACTATCTCACACACACACAATGGTGTGGTCTCGGCCTCCCACTTCTTGTGCACACACTTAGCCAAAGGCACTTCCACTTGTCTTGCACACACAACCCGAACCCCTACTGCCTCGTGTAGCTTCTCCTATCTCAAAAAGGGCTCGCAAGTCCAATGAGTACAAGCGGCCACCTCTTCTTCTCCCACTGCCGCGTAGGTGCACTTGGTGCAACCAGGCGCGCAAGGGTGCGGCCACTTCCACTTCTTCTTCAAAGAGCACAAGGTATGAGCCGCAGCCTCTCTTCTTCTTCAAAGCGCAAGGCACACTTGGTGCCACTGGCCGCGCAAGAGCACAAGGCCTCTAGGCTGCACTAGCCACGGGTGCAAGGCACCGCGGGCGCGCAATTGCTACCGCGCAGGGGGCACAATGCACAGAGGGAGCGCGCAAGGTCGCGCAAGATCCTCTCCTTCCTGTCGCGCAAAGGATTAGTGCGCAGGGGACTCCTTCGGGCCAAGGATGGCACCGAGGACTTCTGCCGCGAAAATAGATTGCACGGGGCTTCTTTCTTCGCGAGGCACAAAGGCTTCTCACGGGACTTCGGATTTTCAACAAAGAATCAGCAAGCAACAATGAGGTCTCGGCCTCTCCTTTTATAGGCAGAGATGCCTCAGATTATCCACGTGCGATAAATCTTGAATCACCGAAGATTTCGGATCTTTAAAAATCCTTTAAATCTGGTTTCTATCCTCGGTTCACGCGTGTATTTATTTTCTTAGGTCTTCTTCACGTGCATGCGACTTAGAACGCATGCACAACCTCTTTTCTTCCAATCTATGCAAACCACAAACACACGTGGCCTCGGCACCTTTGGTTTTCCTCGGCCGAACTTCGAATTCTTTCAAACATTGCATGCATGGTCATTTTTAGGCATGATCGTGTTCAGTGTGGCCAGACGAACTCGTTGGAGCAATTAGATTGGCCGGAGGTGGTCGGACACTCCATTTCTATCCTCGGGGAGGTCTCTGGTTCGAAGGAAGCTCGCGGGTGGCCTCGTGCGAGCTCGGGGAAGAAGACGGTCGCTGGGCCGTTGGATCAGCCGATCAAAAGACTTTGGACGGCCTGAATCAGATCGGGGGCGCGGCGGATTAGATGAGCGGCGCCGATCATCCGCGAGATCAGATGAGCGGCTGGGATTCGTTCCCGGTGAAAAATGCGCGTCCCACATCGAATCCTCGCGTGGTTTTTCTGCGGTTTATCAATATGCCGCTCCCCCAGCCCCCTCAATTGAATTCTCTCCCTCCACGGTGCTGCCCCGCACCGTGTTCTCCCTGCGGGCGCGCTCTGCGCCCACTCTTGCCTCCGCGGGCGCGCTCTAGCGCCCACTATGCACCTCGGGCGCGCGCTCAGGCTCCCATGCTGCGCAGGAACTGATCCCCTGCGTGGCCCGAGGCTTACACACGACCCCCTTGCCTTCGGGCTGGCCACATGGGATCCCCCCTTGGGCGTGGCGCCTTAGGTCCACATGTGCCTTGGGGGTTGAACCCTTAAGGCTGGCTTGAGATGGCTAATTTTTTGCAAGTAATAGAACAAGTCCTTTGTGTAAAAACAAAGTGACCAAGTTCAAATTCCAAATGCCCCAACTCTTCTTCTAAGCCATTCTTCATCTTCTTTATTTCTTCTTCTTCATTAGAATTCATCATCCTTCTTCAACATATAATCATCATTTATGAATGGAATTCTTGAAGGTTCATCCATCAACCGATGCTCCTGAATCAAAGATTTCTTCAATGTGCTTCATTGATCCAATTAGAGATCAATTGGATCTTCTTCATGTTCACATGCACTAAGTGATAGTGCATGGACTTCATTAAACCACTTCATCCACTTAGAAGTAGTGAATGGATCTTCTTCAGCTCCTCATGCATTGTCAAGACAATGCATGGTCTTCAATCAATGTTGTGACATTGTATCATCAGGATACAAGTTCTTGGAACTTAAAGATCAGCTCAATAATCGTCAGATGTTCTTAGAGAATGTTTCAACCATCATATCCTATGTCACTTAGTGAATCTCCTAAGTGACATGCATCTTAGTACCATGGCCACTCTCCATTCATCACCATCACCATCACAACCTTTGTCATTCACATCTTGACATTCCTTGACATCCATTCATTCCATGACAACTTCATGCCTCATTGAAAACAAATGCAACACAATGCACTTCAATTACCCCAAACCCCATTCCCTGTGAAATAAATATATGATGCACTGTGGTTGACTCACATGGGATGAGATCACCTTCACTATTATGGGATGAACATCCTCCACTGGAAGCATTATGAATAATCCCAAGAACATTCCCCCTTAGAGTAATAATATTTCAAAGGTAAGAATCCTCACATATTTCCCACACCATCCTTCATAGATTATCCTTCCACAATATGAGAATTATTAACAAACGATGTAAAACAACATGGATCGGTCCCATTAAAAAACCTTGAAAAGCATCATCAAATTTTTTGGTTTCTTATACCTATATTTAAAAATGGTAAATATAATGAATCCTTCAAATTAAATCCTAAAAATTGTAAAACCATGTGTTAAATCATTCCTCATCAGTACAAATCTATTGGATCGGACTCCATATGGAATTTATATCCACCTATTTGATTGACCTCTATTGGGAATTATGTTCAATTGTATTACCATGTGGGAAATATTTCTTCCTAGAGATAATCCTATGGGATAATCCTAAATAGTTAGTTATAAAACACTTAATTTCTATTACTAAATATGTAATTATAATCAATTTCAAATCCATGTGTGATAACTCCTCTCCTAGTTATAAACTTCTCATATTAGCCTCAATAGGGAATTATAATCCACCTATTTGATCTACCTCAATCAGAAATTCTGATTAATGGTGAACCCAAATGTGACATCTTCCCTCATAGGGAGAGAACTTACAGATCAAGATCAAATGGAGTCTTTATCTACCTCTTCAATCCACCTCAATTAGGAATTATGATCGATAGTAATCCCTGGTGTTATAAGTCATGTACTATGGACACAACTCTCAGATCCACCTCCATTGGTAACCCTGATCCACCCATTTGATCTTTCTTAATGGGGAGTTCTAATTTACCATTTATTCTCCACAATAAATTATGTTTATTCCTCATACAATCTCAAAAGGATGTTCTGATCCATCTCTAAAGGATTTAGAACTTGTGACAAGGTGAAAAATAAATACCCCATGAAATAAACATGGAATTCATATGGTAAAATCCATGTAATAATTATGATCACGACTTCTATTTACTCAAGATAAACATGATATTCCTTGGGTTCCATACCTAATATTCCTCTTATTGTCTTCCCTCTATGGAAGAAGATTCAGAGGTTCCCAATATACCCAATGTTTAGACATGTCTTGAGATACCCAATGTGACTAGTCCTTCTACCAAAGGGGAAACGATATGAGAATTTATGAGATAGATTGTTTTTAATTTCATTGATTTCTTGTGTTGTAAGAATATTATCTTGCGCTATATGCGACACCTTATTAGCTTTCAGTATACGAAACACTATTCTTGCCATGTGTTACAAACAACTTCAAGTTCTTTTGATATAATTCATTTCACGCAACACTGGGTATAGATTTTATTCAATGTATAAATTAATACACAACACAAAAAGACGTTTTCACTACAAAAAACACTAACTTTGATTGCGTTACATGTAAGAGCGACATTCTTTAATAGCTTGCATTGTGCACAAAACCAAGTTTCACTAAACAAGGATATATTATTAAAATTTTATTATTTAGTGGGATATAAACTAGCCATTATGAGTAATATTAACCACACATGGAATTTTATAAAAAATTTTCATTCTTCTTAATTATTTTCAAGAACTTGATTCAAAAACAAATTCAATTTTTTCAAAAAAAAAGAAGTTTTTTTAAATACAGTTTTACCTATTTTTCATGGGACACCCATTTGAATCTTGATTTTAAACATTTATAAGTTCAAAATGAAAAAAATAAACTTCTCCTTTGGAATTGGGAAATAAAATTTTACTTTGGTTGAGGTTTTGATATGTTTATAATAGTTTTTATATTTTGTTGAATAGTAAAAATATGATAAATTTTAATTGAAAACCAATTTTTTCATCAAAATAATAAATATTGTCAAATTATATTTTTGAATTGTTTTAAAATATAAATATAATATATTTTTATAATTTAATACAGTGTAAATCATTTTCATTAATTTTACATTGAACTAATATGTAAAAACATTTCAATCTTTATCAATGTTTAAACATTTAAACAAAACCCCATTTTTTTATTTCGACAACGAGATTGATTTTAAATTATTTATTTCAAATTATTAATTTTTAATTTTTAAAAATTGATTCTATATTTTTAATAAGTGGGTCAGAATTATGTTAATATGTTATTTTTTTTAATATTATGAAAATTAACTATGGTAATTTTTTTATTGTGTTTAATGGTAAATTTGGTAAATTACTGTAACAAAAACTATTATAAGGACAATACAATTTCCCAAAACCATTAAAAATACTATTTGATTAATTTAATTCTACCTATAACATTTTTAGGTTCTAAAAATTCTTATTTAATGCCTACATGACAATGAAAATGACCTAGATATTAGTAAACCAATGAATGTGACAAAATGTCAAACTCAGATTTCTTATAAGTATAATAATTAAAATATAGGGATAACTAGGTGATATATTCAAAAATAAATACTCCATGGAATTATAAAATAATTACCTACATCTTGGTAATTTATTAATTTTTTTTTGGAAATAAATAATTACCATAATGTTTTATTATTTGATGATGTAAAAATTAATTAATTTACAAGAAATAAATGGAAAAATTTCTATTAAAATCCTAATACACATAAAAGATCCAAACACATGACCAAATATTATTTATCGATTTTATCTCGACCATAATCATCCAAATGTCAATCTAGTGACCATTTGGGTCCTTATAGAATATGTTGTGACCTTTATATTATTTAATTTAAAGTAATCCTAAACTTACCACATTCAGACTTTAATAAGTATTACAATGATAATGTTTTATTTATGTAGATAAATTTGACTACATATATTATCCTGAAATATATTAAATTTATCTCAATTATATTATTTTATTGTAAATAATTGTTATTAACAATATTAAAATAAATATATTTTGGGATAATTAAAATTTATAATGGATTTTATAGAAAACCTTGTCCACATAAGAATATAATAAAATAGTTTATTAGTAGTTAACCATTTATCATTATATTTTTAAAAATCAATAAATTGAATAGTTTCAAAATTGACATTATTGATTTTTTATCAAAATAACGTTTAATTAAATTATTCAAAAATAATAAAACATTTAAAAAAATATAGAATAATTACTATATGTTAAAAAATGTTCTAAATTGTTTATTTATGATCTAATTTACATAAAAAATGTAAATATTTTACACATTTTATAATGAAATGTTAGTTACCCTAGTTGAAATGAAATAGAATAATTATGTGTTAAATTAAGAATATAACGTTTTAATGGAAAAAAATATTTCTAAATTTTATTGTATTATTAGATTACAACCGTATCTCATATAATAATCAAAATTGATAAATTCTTGTGGTATTTAGTGGGATTTTATTTTAAAAAAAATTAATATTTTTGAGGCATCCAAAAGTACCCCTCACCTCAATTATAAAAGAGAACCTCCTCCCTCATTTCTCCACAGCTAATGAAGCCTTAAAGTTCATTAATCCCCTAACAATTTCACATATAAAATTTTATATTCACATTCTAGAGGTTATGGTATTCTCAAAATACCAACTCTAGTTCTATTGAGAGGATATCAAAAGAGGGCACGTCAAATAAGAGGTAATCCCCTCTACAGATTCATTCATATTTGTTTCTACTTATACTTATACATCATGTGTTGTTTTATTATAGTATGAAAACTCCCATAGCACATATGTACTATTATTTTTTATAATAATGTAAAAACTATATTCCTATTTATATCCATCCTAATTAAAATTAAATCAACACACGTGCGTAAGTACGACTTACCGTCTCCACACCGTGGTGTAATCTGTTTTCACCACCACCTTTCTTGGATGGGTATAAAAATGGTTGTAATAACTATATAAGATTATTATTAAATGATATTAATTTTGAAATATATTTCACCCTATAATTTAATATTGTTCAATTATTATGGGAATGATGTCAGCACTCATGTGTAAGTGCGGTCTACCATCTCCATGACTCTTTAAGAATTATTTTCTACATTAACCATTCAAGAATGATTATAAAGTATATATAACAAAAAATCATGAAATATATGACATAATATTTCTACATTATTTATTTATACACACACATATATATATATATATATAATTTACTTATGTCAATTCAATTCAATAAGAAAATGAAAACAACGTTCATGTGTACGTATGGCCTACTGTCTCCATGAACGGTGCATTACATTTATTTTATCTATCTATTATATATATATACGGAATATATATGATTTATAAATAATTTTATACATTATTTATGTAAGTAAATCATGATCAATGTAATAATATCAAGAATAAAAAGTCAAAACACGTACGATAAATAAAATGATTATAACAATAAATGTTGCTTTAACAAGGAATTGATAAATGAATAAGTAATATAAAGTAATAAGTGAATCATATACGATATCATAAATATTATTATGATTTTTTGAAAGGTTAATAGTACATTTAAACCCACTATATAAGAGTTTCAAACACATATGGATGAAATCAGACGTAAGGTAAGGGTAGTTTTACAATCTCATTATTATATGAAATTTTTTATTCAATAGTATTTACTAGGTTATATTTATCATTCACCTATATGTTTCCTAAATATATAATATTATTTATATAATTATAAATTTTTTTGATGTTAATATTATGCAATAGTGAATTTTTCTTAAATGGTATGGAATTAATCTTTATTTCATTTTCCATAAGAGGTACTTTTTGACTTTTCCAGCAAAAGTATAAGGAAAATGTTTTTTTAATCCTTTACGGAATGAATAGATGTTTAAGATTTCTTAAAAACTTTTTTCAGTGAATATTACTCTACATGATTTTAAATTTATTATCATATATGTTCTTTTATTTTAAAATTATGTGTAATTCTACGAAAATAAAATGTTTTTGAAGAAGAAGAATGCTTTTCATAGGAATTAAGTTCATGTTTTTTATCCAATTTATTTTCTATCGAATATTACGTAGAGTTATGCTTATATACCTATAATTACTATGATTTTATTGTGTTAATGTTGGAATTATATTTATGAAATTAATTTATTTTATAAGGGTTATGTTATAATGAAATGATGTTTAAGAAACTAATTTGATAATGGGTTATGCTTCATTGAATAAATATTGTTTTTGTGTCACATGTAAGAATAATTTCATTATGAGATGGTTGAGAACTATATATCACTCCATTTCCTTGGGTGAGGATTTATATCTCATGAGATAGACATGACTATAATGACAAGTAAATATGGTTCAGTAACACAAGGTGAGAACAACAAGTAAATCTGGTTTAGTTATACATGGTTGGAACGACATGTAAACCTAGTTCAGTAATGGAATTCATCCACAATGATGGTCACAAAATCAATGCCTTGGCTACTATGGATATCAGATTATGTGCTTATTATTTTTCCAAAATCCCATGTTTTATTCCAATGATACTTTATCATGGTAAATGTTTCTTTATCATCTATGCTTTATGCACTTCCAAGATATAGTTAATGACACACAATTTTGATATTCAAAATTTATGATCCTGTTTTTTCATTTTTTATGTTTATATTTGTTTAGATGTTATTAATTTTTAGCGCTACTAATAATTTGATCTCGCCCATTTCATATGTTTCTATTCCCTAGAATTTAAGAAATTGTTTCGCTAGGAAAACAAAAGTGTAAGATCTTTATGGAAGTTGTTGAAGATATTTCACCAAGATTGAAGATTATATTTCATGTTTACAAAGAGATTAAACAAATATAGTATTTGGTAATATATTTGTGTAATAAATTCATTATTGCACAAAATAAATTTAATTTCCATGTATATAAATCTTGGGTCACTAGAGTTGGTATCAGAGTGAATGTTTAGTTAACATTTTAAAATATGATACAAAAACATTAGTTAGATCCCTAGAGATATATCTATTGTATGTCCAGGGGTGTCCCTAAGGGTATGTATTTATATAGATTAAAATCCTATAATTATTTAAATGGTCATGAATAACCTAGTAGTACACCTATGATTTTTAGATTTAATGTAATCCCCCTTTATTATGTTGCTTTCGTAGTATGATTTCTTCTTCTCAAACTATTCTATTTGGGTTTTAAGAAATTGTTGGAAATAGGAGGATTCATATTAATGGAGAACACGATGGATAGTGGAATGATAATCTTCATGAGAAACCAAATGAAATAGGAATTGTAAGGTAAAAAATCATTATTATTACTAATAAAAAATCTTATAATATGATCAATATTCTCAATTTTGGTGAGTTTCCAAAATGAGGTAATAAGAGAAAGTTGAAGTTTCATGTTGATCATTGGGGAAACAATGTTCAATTTTTGTTAAGTAAATCATGTGGAAAGAGGAATAAATGAAAATGTTTCAAAGGAACTAGAAAAATCTTTAGTTTTTTAATATAAAGAAACAACGCTAGTAATTGTAAAGAAAAAGGATTAGTTAACACAATGGAAAAATATAATGGTATTTCTAAGATAACAACAATGGTTAAATATTTTAAATGTGGAATTTAATAGAATTATAAAAATAAATTTCCTAAAGTAAAATATCATGAATAGAATCATCATGGTCGTATGAGTAGTATTTATGTTTATGAAGATGAAGGGACAAAAAATGATATATGGTATGATAGTGGTGTTGAGGAATAAAATTATGAATTTCAGTCAATTTTTTAAGAAGATAGTTGAACGATTCATTGTTTATCATGAATAATGTTGTATAAGTAATTTATGGTACTATAGAATAAAGAAACATCTAAGTATTGTTACACTATTTTTTCCATAAGTATTTGAATGTATATGTTGAATGGGACCTATAATCATGAAAAGTTATTTAGGTTTTTTTAGAAAACACAAGATATGTGAATAATGATGGGATACAACGATAGTGATATGTTTGATAGTATTAATGAACTCAAGACTGATATAAGAACAATGTGATATCATGGTTTGAGTATATATAATTTTTAGGGTCTTTGGTGTATGTAAAGAGTTAATTTTGAAATAATTCATGTTTTCACTAAGGTTCTATGGTAATTCAAAATATTACAATGTTTCAAGAGAATATATGATTAAGGTATTCATTGGACTAGAATGTTACAACAAAGAACTTCATTATGAGATATGGGAGATAAATGTTATGTCAATTTTTTTCACCTATTTCTAGACTTCTCAGTTTTTTGGAAGTATTTCAAGGTTATCCATTTGTGGATAGTATGAGTTATACTCTAGTTGAAGTTTGTTAGATTAATATAGTATCTCACTATATGTGGAATTATGCATATTTGATTACCTTTAATATCCATTTTGTTGAGATATATAGAATGACCTATCATTGTATCTCATGATATGGTAACACTTCAAGAATGGGAAATTCAACATTATTTCATTAAATACGATTTGAAGTGGAAAGTGTTCAACGAATGACCATCGATGAGATTGTACTAAAATCATGTAAGTATTTAAAGTCATTCAAAAATTCATCAACAATAGGAAAATGATCTTGAAACCAATATATTAATCATGACACCTTCTTTTCTAATGAATCATATGGCCCCTTAAATCATCATAGATTTGTGTCTTTCTGTTATATAAATTTCTCCAAAACATATTCTCTATCACTATCCATCAAAATTTAATGGTTAGATTTATCATCCATATCCATGTTTTCATGTGCTACCAAGTTTCTACTATGTGAAAACCCAATGATGAGTTACATTGGGTAACCATTATGTTTCTAACATTACTTTTTAAAATGATGTTTTAGAATGCTATTTTGCGATGTGGTTTTCCATGAAGGAAACATTCAAGTAGTAAACCTTTTATAACCAAAAGAATTTAAAGGGAGAAACTATTTTTGAGGGGGTAGAATGTTACACCCTTAGATTTTATGAGACATATTATTTTTAATTTAATTGAGGTATTGTGTCATATGAACATTAGTTTACCCTATATGCAACACTTTATTATCTGGCATAATACACAACACTATTCTTGGCTTTTATTACAAAATACTTCATGTTGTTTTGTTAGAATTCATTTCACCCAAAAATGAGTATATATTTTTTTCAATGTATAAATGAACTAAGTTTAAATTATTTTATACAAAAAAATAAAGTAATTTTTCACTACATTCAACAATGATTTCCCTTTGGTTACACACAAGAGTGACTTTCCTCAATAGATCGTGTTGTACCCAATACAGAGTTAAACTAAACAATGATATATTATTAAAATACTAGTATATATTTAAATATAATCTAGCCGTTATGAAAATTATTAACCACATTTCGAAATTTATATAACATTATCATTCCTCTTAGGTATTTTCTAGAACATGATATAAGAAAAAATTCATATTTTTTGGATAAAAGAAGTATTTTTCAAAAAATGATGGTTTACTGCCTATTGATGGGAAACCCAATTTAAATATAATATTTGAAACATTTATAAGTACAATTTGAAATAATTAACTTCATAATTGAAATAGGAAAATAAAATTTTATATTTCATGAATTTTTGATATATTTATGATAACTTTCTTATTTTAATTAATAGTAAAACTACACTAAATTTTAATTGAAAACATGTTTTTTACCAAACTATTTATATGGTTAAATTATATTATTCAGTGGTTTTAAAGTATAAATGAAATATATTTTTATATTTTAAGACAATATAATTTTTTCGTTAATTATACATTGAATTTATATATGAAAATGATTCAATCTTTTTCATTTTTTATCTTCTAAACAAACCCCCTTTTTTTATTTCTACAAAAAGATTAATTATAATTTAATTACTATAACTTCTATGTTTTTAATTTTAAAATATTAATTCTATATTTGTAATCAGGGGTAAAAAATATGTTTATAGGTTAATTTCATTTTTTTATTTTATTAATAGTAACTACATTAATTTTTGTTTAATGCGGTTAAAGGAAAATAAAATAAATTAGAGTTACAAATAATATTATATGAAAAATACTATTATCCAAAACCCATAAAATAACATTTGATTAATATAATTATACCCTTAACATATCAGGTTCCAAACCTAGTACTTTAATGTCCGTATGACAATGCAAATGACATAGATATTAATAAATCCAAAGAAAGTAACAAAATGTCAAAATCACATTTCTTATAAGTATAATATTTTTAATATAGGGATAACCATGGGATATATCAAAAAATAAATATTACATATTAATATAGTGATATTACCTACATCATGGTAATTTATTTTTAATTTTTCAAAAATAAATATTCACCATAATTTCTTATTATTTGATGACATAAAAAATTATTAATTGATGATAAATCAATTGATTTTTTTATTAAAATTATAATAGCTATAAGAAGGTCCAAGCATAATACCAAATCATATATTTATAGTATATAGCAACCATAATCATCCAAATGTCAAACTATTTACCATTTATATCCTTATATAAAAGATTATGACCATTATATTATTTTATTTATAGTAATGTAAAAGTTTTCACAATCATACTTTGATAAGTATAACATTTTTAATGTTTCATTTTATAGAATATAAATTATACTAAATATATTTTGATGAAATATTTTAAATATTTCTTCATTATAGTATTTTATTTTTAATTTTTAATCAAATTATAAATTTGTTAAATAATTACACAAAATGGTTAAAGTAATTATTTTATTAAAGGGGATATCAAATAAATGATATTAACAATATTTAAATAAACATCTTTTGTAATAATTAATATGTACAATGAATTTTATAAATAACTTTGAAATAATATAAATATAATAAAATAGTTATTTCAAAGTTAACTTATTATCTTTATATTTTTTAAAATCAATAAATTGAATAGTGTCAAAATTGACACTACTGATTGTTAATCAAAAGAGTGTTTTATGAAATTATTTAAAAATCAATTTTTTTTTAAAAAATATAGAATAATTATTATATGGTTAAAAATGTTCAAATTTTTTATTTATGATCTAATTGACATCAAATATAAAAATATATAACCCTTTAAATATTGAAATATTTGTTTTACCCTGGTAAAAATGAAATAGAATTAATAATTTTTTAATCGATACGATAAGGTTTTAATGGACATATAAAATTGCCTAAAATTTAATTTTCGATGATATTTAAACCCTCTATCATATCATATTCTAAATTGGGACATTTTTTGGTTTTTGAGTGGGCTTTTATTTTATTATAAGTTAATATTTTTGAGGATTCCAAAAGAACCCCTCACCTCAATTATACAAGAGAGCTTCTTCCCTCATTTATCTAAAGGTAATTAATCCTTAAAGATCATATATACTATAACCATTGCTCTTATAAACATACCTAGTTACATTTTATAGGTTCTGGTCTTCTCAGAAGACAAACTCTATTTCCATCAAGAGGAGATCTAAAGAGAGAACGTCAAAGAAGAGGTAATCCCCTCTATCAAATCATTCATATTTCTTTATACTTATACTTATACTTCATGAGTTTTTTAATTATAGAATAATGAATTAAGTAGAACTTATTTACTAAAATATTATTATAATTTTGAAACATTCATATACCACTTTCTATCTATCGTAAGAAAAATGAAATCACTACGCGTGTGTATATACGGCTTACCGTCTCCACGTCGTGGTGTAATCAGTTTTCACCACCAACTTACATGGATTGGTATAAAATTTTATGTAATATAGATATATTATTAGTATAAAATGATAATTATTCTTAAATATATTACACCATAAAATTCAATACCATTCAGGAATTATGGGAATGATATCGTCGCTCGTGCATACGTACGTCTATTATGTCCATGACACAATGAGATTCATTCTCCATGTTAACCATTCAATAATTACTCTAAAGTATATATAATAAATTAAAATGAAATATATCACATAATAATTATATTGTCTTTATTCTTATATATATATATATTTAATTTACTTACAACCATTCAATTTAATAAGGAAACTAAAACACTGTTCATGCGTACGTACGACCTACCATCTCCACGAAAGGAGTATTCCATTTCATTTATATATATTAGTTATATATAAATATATATATAGTTATATAATGAATATATATGAAATATAAATAATTTTTTCTTTCATTAAGTAAAGCATGATCTATGTAATAATATAAATAATAACAAGTCAAAAAATGTACGATAAATAAAACGTTTATTACCTGAAACATCATCGTAACATAGAATTGACAAATAAAAGGTTAATATATAGTCATAAGTGAATCATATATGATAAAAAAATATTATTTTGGTTCTATTACAAGTTAATAATATTTTTAAACCCACTCTACAAGAGTTTCAGACACATACAGATGAAATCATACCTATGGTAAGGTATACTTTTAAAATCTCATTATTATCCAAGATTATTTTCTCATAAGTATTTAATGGGGTATATTTATCAATAAAATCCACGATTATTAAATATATAAAATTATTTCAATTATTATTATATTTTTTAAATTTAATTTTACTAATTTGTAAATTATTATAAAACAATATGGAAGGAATCTATCATTCTTCTTCCATATGAGGTAATTTTTGACTTTTCCAGCAAAAGTACGAGGAGAATGTTTTTTAACATATAGGAAATGAACTGATTTTTACATATTATTATGGCCATAATTATATGAAACTACTAATACACAATTTCAAATTTATTTTAAACAAAATAATTTTTTTTAAACTTGTGTGGCATTCTGAGAAAAGAAAATGTTTTGGAAAAAGAAATGAAATTTTCATTAGGAATTAATTCAAGTGCTTTTTATCAAAATTATTTCCATATAATATTACATATGGTTATGTATATATACCAATTATTACTATTATTTTATTGTGTTAATGATGGAATTATTTATCTTAAATACATTTATTTTATGTGGATTATGTTTTGATCGAATGATTGTTAAGAAACCCATTTCATCTCATGGGTTATGCTATAATGAATGAATAGTGTGTTGTGGAACATGTAAGAATTATTTCATTTTATGATGGTTGTTACATATACCTCCTTTAAATTCATTGGGTAAAGTTGATTATCTCATGATATAGACATGGCAGAAATAGAAAGTAAATCCAGTGTAGTAATTTAGGGTTGCAATGACAACTAAATCTAGTTCAGTAATACATTGATGGAACAAAAAGTAAACCTTGTTTAGTAATGGAATTTTTCCATTATGATGGCCATGGAAGTAATGCCTTAGATACTATGGAAATCATGGTTTGTGATTATTTATTTCCCACAATCACATGTTATATTCCAATGCAATTTGATCTTGATTAGTGTTCATTTATGATCTTTATCTTACACACTAAAAAGATTTATTTCCGGGCTATCGACTTTGACATTCAATTTTTTTTCATGTTCTCAAATTATTAAGTTTATTTTTTTATATGTTCTTCATTTTTACCCATACTAAGCACATATTTTCACCCCTTTCATATGTTCACTTTCCCTAGGATATATATAAATATTTTAGGTAGGATAAAAGGGGAAGATCTTTATGGGAGATGTTGATGATATTTCACAAATATAGAAGACTATGTTTCATGTTTCTAAAGACACTAAACTAATATGATATTTGGGATTATTTGTTTAATGAATTATGTATTCCTCAAAATAAATTTAATGTTAATGTACGTCAATCGTGGGTTGTTATAATTGTTATCATAGTGATGGTTTTGCTAACCTTTGGAAAATAGGACACGAAATCTTTTGTGAGATCCCCAGACATATTTCAATGGTATATCTAGGGATGTCCCTCAGAGTATGTATTCCTATGGGTTAATTTCCTAGAATTATCATAATGATCAAGAATAACCTAGTTTTAAACCTTTGATGTTAGATATTTAATGTACTCCCCCTTGATTATGTTGTTTTTCTACTATGATTTTTTCCTGTCAAACTATTATTTTTGAGTTTTAGAAAATGGCTTGAAATATGAGGATTCATATTAATAGAAAATATGATAGACAATGGAATGATATTATTCCTGAGAAACCTAATTAAATGTGATTTTAAAGGTAAAACATCTTTATTATACCCAATTCGCTATCTCAAAATATGATCAATAATCTCAACATTGGTGAGTTTTATGAGCTAGCTAATAAGAGAAAGATGGAGTTTCATGGTGATCATATATAAAATAATGTTAAATTTTACTCATGTAAAACATGTGGGATGAGGTATCCAATATAATGATCTAAATGCACAGGAAGATACTTTGGGAGTGTAAAAGAAGGACACAAATCCATTAATTGAAATGAAGAAGGTTTAGTTAATAGAATGGACATAAATATTTCTATTTCTAAGGCATAAAAAATGGTTAAATTTTTAAAATGTAGAATATATGGGCATTATGAAAATATTTTCCCTATGGGAAAATATAATGGAGGGAATAAAGATGGTTGTATAGGTAGTATTTATGTTGATGATGATGAAGATACTAGAAATGGTATATGAGAAAAAAGAAGTGTTGAGGAATAAAACTATGACGATCTATCAATGGTTTAAGAAGATAATGGAATTATTGAATTTTTATCATCAATAATGTTTTATATGTAAATTTTTGGTACTATGGAATAAATAAACTTTGAAGGATTGTTACACAATTGTTTTTTCCTAATTATTTGAAAGTATATTTTTTATGGTACCAATAACAATGAATGGTTATTCAAATATTTTTGGAAAATACATGAAAAGGGAATAATGATGGGATAAAGAGATAATGAATTGTTATATATTATTAATGACCTCCAGACTAATATAAAAAAAAGGTGAAATCATGGTTTGAGTATATTTTTTTTTAATTTTTAGTGTGTTGAATGAGTTAATTTGGACATAATGCATGTTTTCACTATGGTTTTATTGTAATTCATATTATTACTATGTTTGAAGAGAATAAATGATTAAGGTATTCACATTATTGGAATGTGAAAAACAAGAACATCAATATGATATATGGGAGATAAATTTTATTTCAATTTAGATCAACTATTTTTAACTTTTTCATGTTTTTGAAAGATCTTATGGTTATCCATTTATGGATAGTATGAATTATAATATGGTTGATGTTTTTAGATCAATATATTATCTCACAATAGGTGGAATTCAGAATATTTGATTACCCATGATATCCATTTTTTTGGGAATAATAAAATAAACTATAATTATATCTCATGATCTTCTAACACTTCAAGAATGAAAAATTCAACTTCATTTTATTAAATAAGAGATGTAGTGGAAATCATTCAGGGAATGACCAATTGTGAGATTGTAATGAAATCTAGTAATTATTTCTCCTCATGAAAAAATTCATCAACATTAGGAAAATGATCATAAAACCAATAAATTATTCCTAGTGCCTCATTTTTCGATGAATTAGTTTGTCCCTTAAATCATCGCAAATAGTTTACTTTCTGGTAGTTAACTTTCTCAAAACCTTATTCTCTATCATTATCCATCAGAACGTGATAGTTATAATTCTCTTACATATCCACATGTTAGCTCCCCACCAAGGTTATACTATATGGAAACCCAGTTATGAGATAATTTGTGTAACCATTCTGATTCTATCATTCCTTTTTAAAATGAAGTTTTAGTATTCCTTTTGCGATGTGGGTTTCCATGAATGAAACATTCAAGTTATAATACTTTTATAACCCTAACTAATTTCCTGGGTTAAGTTCATTTTGAAGGGGGTAGAATGTAGCACCCTGAGATTTTATGAGATATATTATATTTAATTTTATTGATTACTTTTATTGTACAAACATTAGAATATGCTATAGACAACACCTTATTAACATGTATTATACCCAACACTATTATTGGATTGTGTTACCCAATATTTCATGTTCTTTTGATATAATTCATTTCATGAAACACTGTGTATATATTTTTTTTCAATGTATAATTGAACTATATTTGGATTATTTTATATGAAAAACCAAAGGAATTTTTCACTATATGAAACACTAACTGGGCCTATGTTACACACAAGAGTGATGTTCCTCGATAGTTTGTGTTGTGTGTAATACTGAGTTTCACTGAACAATGATATATTATTAAAATATAATTATTTAATGGGATATAAAAATCCATTCTGAATAGTATTAATTAAAATTTCAATATTATATAACATTATAAATCATATTACATATTTTTTAGAACATGATATAAGAAGAAATTCAGTTTTTTAGGATAAAAATAGTATTTTTTAAAAAATGATGTTTAATAGCCTTTTGTGGGTCCACCCATTTTAAATCTAGTTAATAAAAATTTTATAAGATAAATTTTAATAAATAATCTTCTTGTTTTGTTTTGGGAAATTATATTTTATATTGGATGTATATTTGATATTTGACTATTAACTTTCATATTTTGATTAATAGTAAAAATACCTTAAATTTTAATTGAAAAAAATTTGTTCATCAAAATAATTTATATGGTTAAATTATATCATTTAATGTTTTTAAATAATTAATTGATTGTATTTTTATAATATAATAACAATTATGTCATTTTCATTAATTTTACATTGAATTTATATGTACAAATATTTTGATCTTTTTCAATGTTTTAACTTTTTAACAAAAACCGGTATTTTTTATTCTAACAATGGGATAAATTTTAAATTAATTAGTTAAACATAAGTGTTTTCAATTTTGAAAAATGGATTCTATATTTAGACTCACTGGTTCCAAATTATGTTAATTTGTTACTTTTAATTTTTTGATATTATGAATAGTAATTACGTAAATTTTTATTTAACGCGGTTAAAGGTAAATCATGTAAATTTTTTTAACAAATTATATTATAAGTACAACATAATTATCCAAAAAAATGAAAAAAATTGATTTTATGAATATGAATCTAGCCGTAACATCTTAGGTTCCAAACCGAGTAATTTAATGTCCACCTGACAATATAAATGACATAGATATTAAAAAACCAATGAATGTTAAAAAATGTCAAACTGAAGTTTCGTATAAGAATAATAATATTAATATAGGGATAAAAAGTGATTCATTCCAAAATAAATTTTCCATGGATATATGGAATAATTACCTCCATTATGATAATTTATTTTTAATTTTTTTAAATAAATAATTACCTTAAAGTCTTATTCTTTGATGATGTAAAAATTAATTAATTGATGAGAAAACAATGAAACAATTTTTATGAAAATCTTAATAACCATAAAAAAGAACCAAACACATGATAAAATATATTTTTAGAGTATATATTGACAATAATCATTAAAAGGTCAGGATAGTTACCATTTGGTTCCTTATAGAAAAGATTATGACAATTATATTATTTTATTTAAATTAATGATAATGTTGTCAAATTCATACTTTATTAAGTATAACATTTTTAATATTATTTTTTATAGAAGAAAAATTATACTACATATATTATCATGAAGTATATTAAATTTATATTAACTATATTATTTTATTTATAATGTTTTGTCAATAAATAAGTATATTAAATAATTACATAAAATCATTGTGGTAATTATTTTATTAATGGAGATATAAATTAAATGTTATTAAAATTATTAAAATAAATATATTATGGGATAATGAATTTTTACAACAAATTTTTTAGATAACTTTGAACTCATATGAATATAATTAAATAATTTGTTCGAAGTTAACTTTTTTATGTCTATATTTTTAGAAATCAATAAATTCAATAGATTCAAAAGTGAAACTATATATTTGTTATCAAAATAATGTTTTAATAAATTATTTAAAAATCATAAAACATTTCCAAAAATTTATAATAATTATGATATAGTAATAATTGTTCAAAATAGTTCAGTTAATATTTTATTAACATCAAATAAGTAAATATTTTACCCTTTTAATATTCAAATACTTGTTACCCTATATAAAATGAAATACAAAAACAAAGTGTTAAATTGAAAAAGGTATGGTATTAATGCCCATATAAACTTGTCTAAAATTTATTTCATGATGTGATTACAACTCTATATCATCTCATTTTTTAAATTGGGACATTAGAAGGTTTATATTGGGGTTTTATTTTATTATAAATCGGTATTTATGAGGTTTCAAAAAGTGCCCCTCACCTAAATTTTATAAGGGCACCTCTTATGTATTTTCCCCATAAATTACTATGCCTTAATTATCACCCATATCATGCCCATTTCCCTTCTCAACATCCCTAGTTACAATCAAGATGTTTTGGTCTTTTCAAAAGACAAACTCCAGTTCCACTAATGTGGGATCTAATAAGAGCACGTCAAAGAAGAGTAATCCTTTCTACAGATTCTTTCATATTTACTTCTACTTCCACTTCTACTTCATGATTTGTTTCATTATAAAATAATAAATTCTTTATAAATTGTATACTATGTAGTTATTATAAATATGAGACAACCATATTAAACTTTCTATCCATCCTAAGAAAAATTGAATCACCACACATGCGTACATACGACTTACCATCTCCACGCCCTGCTGTAATATGTTTTTCACCACCACCATACATGGATAGGTATAAAAATGGATTTAATAACTATATATTAATTTGATAAAATTATATTTGTTCTTAAATATAGTACTCTATACAATTCAATAACATTCAATAATTATGGGAATTATATCATCGCTCGTGTGTACGTACGACCTATCGTCTCCACGATGCGATGAGATTTATTATGCACGTTAACCATTCATGAATGATAAAAAAGTATATGTATTAAATAATAAACAAATATATGAAATAATAATTCAACTATATATATTTATATGTTATTTACTTACTACCATTCAATTCAATAACGATTCAAAAATAGCGTTCATGCCTAGGTGGGACCTACATTATCCATGAACGGTGTATTCCATTTCATTTATCTTTCTTTTATATATATATATATATATACTGAATATTTATGGTATATAAATATTTTTTTATTCTATAAGTAATTAAATCACCATCTACTATATAAAATCAAGAATAACAAGTCAAGACATGTACAATAAATAAACCGATTATTACCAGAAAGATTAATTTAACATGGAATTGAAAAATTAACGGGTAACATAAAGTCATCAGTGAATAATTTATGGTATAATAAATATAATTATGGTTCTTTTACGAAGTTAATAATTTGTGTAAACCCACCATATAAGAGTTTTGGACACATACAGAAGAAATCAAACCTAAGGTAAGGGTTAATTTTACAATATCATCATTATCTAAGATTGTTTTTCATAAGTATTTACTAGGGAATATTAATCATTCACATCCATTTTTACCAAATATATAATATTATTTCTATTCTTGTATGAATTTTTAATTTTAATTTTAACCATTAGGGAATTTTTATAAAATGGTATGGAAGGAATCTTTCTTTCATTTTCTATACGAGGTACTTTTTGACTTTTTCAGAAAAAGTATGAGGAGAATGTTTTTTTAAATTATACTGAATGAATAAATTTTTATGTCTTCTTAACACCTTATTTCAATGATTCTCCTTAAACACTATTTAACTTATATTTCTAACAAAATTATTTTCTTTTAAAATTTTGTGGCATTCAATGAAAAGAAAACTTTTTTGACGAAGAAATTATTTTTTCCTTAGGAATTAATTTCAAGTGTTTTATCAAAATTATTTTCCTTATAAGATGACATATGTTTATGATTCTATATCTATTATTAATTTTATTTTATTATTTTAATGATGTAATTATTATATAAAATACATTTATTTTATATGGATTATGTTATGATGGAATGATGTTTAAGAAACCCATTTTATTTCATGGGTAATGTTATGATGAATGATTAATGTTTTTGTGGCACATGTAAGAATGATAGAATAATATGATGAGTGGGACCTATATATTCCTAAAATTACTTGGTTGCCGATTTTTATCTCACGATATAGACATGAATGGAATGGAATATAAATTCACTTTAGTAATATAGGGATGTAACGACAAGTAAATCTGGTTCAGTAGTACATGGCTGGAACAACAAGTAAACCCAGTTTAGTAATGGACTTTCTCCACTATGATGGTCGTGGATGCAATGACATGGATACTATGTAAATCATATCATGTAATTATATATTTTCCATAATCCCAGGTTTTATTCCAATGCTATTTCATAACCGTTAATTTTCATTTATGATCTATGATATACGTACTATAAAGACTTATTTCAAGACTCAGAATTTTGATATTCAAAATTTATGTTCATGTTTTCACATTATTCAGTTTTTGACTTGTTAAATGTTCCTCATATTTACCCTTACCAAGCATTCAATCTCACCCCTTTTATATGTTTCTTTTACCCAGTATATAATGAATAGGATTATGTTTGAAAAACAAAGGGGAAACCTAGGTAGATGGAGATGGATCCAACATTATTCAGTTGGGATCGATACCCCATTAACATCATGGGAAACCTAGGTAGACCCTCTCAATCATTAAAACCACTGAATGATATTACAAGCCTTCCTATTACAAGGAGAAAAAGAGTGGAGGTCATCTCCACTCTTTCAATAGCTAGCACATAGGCCCTTACTATACATTATATATAGAACATGGTGGTCCTCCCTCTATCACTACAAATCAATGAAAAGGTCCTCCCCACATCATCAATTTCAAACAACGAGGCCCTCCACATGCTCCTGCTAATTAAAGTGGAGGCACTCCAAGATCAATCAATGAATAGCATGGAGGTCCTAACCATTACTTCACCATTCATCAGGGATGTCCTCCCCATGCTATAAAATACCAGAGTGGAGTTACCCCCTTGTTCAACAGTCTACTTGGAGGTCCTCCCCATGTAACTTCAAATCAAACTGGTGGTCCTACGAACTCGAACTTGAACCGAATATGAGTTCATACCCTCTCCAACTTCAATCCATGTTAATGTCTTACCAACTCCATTTATGGAAAATTTAGTGGTCCTCCCCGTGTGGAAGACTTACCCTTCCCAGAAGAATCATCCCATTGGTGGTGGGATAATACATTAAATTAGTGGAAAAACACTAGGAAACACCAATTCATCATTGAACTCATTGAAATCCCAGATTACAAGGTGACAGATGACTAAATAGTAGATCCTACACCCCTTCTACTAGAGTTTGGGGGTATAATCCCACCTGTTGAGACTTACCATTCCAAAGGACGAGGTCCACGGGATCCTTGGATCCCACTATAGGGACTTTTAAGTGTTTTAAATTCTTTATCCCTACTAGGGGCTCGTATTATATGTAAAGACCCGTAAAATTCAAGGGAAATTTTTTTCTTAATTTTCTTTAGAATTTTACAAGAGCGCGGTTTCAGACGGCACCTGATTCCGAGGCCCGGAGTGCCCGGAATTAATTTCCGAAGTTTGGCTCGGGTACGTTCAGTGAACGAACGAGCGGGAATTCCTAACTTTTGATCCGGTGCTCGGAATTGAAATCCGAGGGCACCGATGAACTCGCAGCGCCGATAATCGCTTAAAGAGACCTTTTCGGGAGTTGCGTTTGTTGCAAGTTGAAAGTTAGTTTTGGGGTTTTTCAGTTGAGTTAAATAAAATTTGTTTAAGACAAATTTTATTTTAACTTCTTAAAACCTCTCAAAGGAGGTTGGAAGTGGGACCCACACCCACTTAACCTCCCTTGGGAGGATTAAGTGTGGTGGGGCCCACACGAACCCCCACCTTTTCAACTCCCCACTCTCCCTCTTAATGGCTTGACAAGTTAACTTATATTTAATTATACAATTCATGTATATTAAATAAGTGAGTTAAATGTGGAGTTATCTCTTTTGAATTTCAAACTTTTGAAATTCTTTTATGTTTTGTAATAATAAAATAAGATGTGATCTTATTTTATTTTGGGTTGATCGTTTGTCTTCTTGAGAGGTGGAGGGCTCCTCTCCTTCTTCTTCAAACTCAACGAAGAACGCGAAGAACGACGTTCTTCAACGAAGAACTTCTCCGCCGAAGAACACGATCCATCCGCGACGCCGTATCCGCGATGCGACGTTCTTCTTCCGCGTCATCCCTTCCGCGACGGTTTTCCGCGACGAACGCCTTCGACAACGACTCTTCCTCCGACGTCAAGGGAATCGACACCGATATTCCACGACTCCGTCACGTGCGACTATCGGGGTAGGGGTCCTTGAGTTCGTTGTTCTTTTTATAATTTGACTTTCCTCAAGACTTGACGAGGAACGCTCTCTTTTCCGACGAAGAATGCCGCAACTCCTTTCTTCGTTCACCGTGACAACGAAGGGGACGCCATCTCTTCTTCGGACAACCTTCGTCGGCAAACGAAGATTCACCAACGTCGTGTCTCTTCGGGCATAGCACTTCGTCAACGGATTTGACGAACGACGACCGCGACGCCCGACTTCCGCGACGCCATCTTCCGCGGACATAGTCGAACCCTCGATCTTGTACCCGAGGTAGGGGTGGTTGATTTAATATTTAATTATCTCATTTTACTCGTGGTTCGTATAACTAACGTGGGATGTTGATTATTTTAAGATGCGTTATTAATTTAACGTGAGGGGGGGCCGGACCGCACGAACACGGCCGAACCCCCTCCAACGATCTTGTTTGTTCTTGCGGGTGGAAGCAAGAGGCGTGGTGCCGTCGCACCACGTGGTTGATCGTGCGTTTTTTTGCGCAACACCGTCGCGCTTCGCCAAGGAGAGTCTTCAAGAACGCGACGCCGTCGCGCCGCGTTGGAAGGATTCATGGCACGGCGAAAAGGGCGCGGTGTCGTCGCACCGCGCCGGACGACGAACGCTGCGGCCGGTTCCGGGCCGCGGCGGGACGAGAAGACCGCGGCCGGTTCCGGGCCGCGGTGGGACGAGAAGACCGCGGCCGGTTCCGGGCCGCGGCGGAAGGAAAGACCGGCGGCCGGGCCGCCGGCGTCGGAAGCCGAAGAAGGGGACCGGAAATTCCGGTCCCGTTTGATAAAACCGGCCGGCCAGCTGGCCGGCCGGAAGGCTTAAAACCGGGGAATTTAATTCCCCGGCCAACCTTGAAAACCCCCCTCTTTAAGAGGGGGGGGCGTTTCTTCAAAGGGAGGGGGCCGGCTGCACCCTCGGTTCCTCCAGCAGGCCCCCCACGTGGGGGGGCTTCTTAAAAAACAAAGGGGCACGGCCCCTTTGTGCCGCGCATCACAAAAAGCCGCGGGGCTGAGCCCCCGCGTGCGCCGCCAGCGCGGCCCGCCGCCGCCGCCGCCCGCCGCCGCCGGCCGCCGCCGCCGGCCACCGCGCCGCCCAGGGGGGGGGGGGGGGGGTCGGGCAGGGTCGGCCCGGACCCGGACCCCCCCGTTTCGAACCTGATTTGGTTTTTGGCTCATAACTTGAGCCTCGGACCTCCGAATGACGAACCGTCTGCGGCAACGCGATCCTTGGATCGAGACGGTCGTTTCGATATATCGCACTCAAGGTTTCGGGTTACTTTGAGTTCGGCCGGGTTGGTTCGTTCACGAAACCAACCGGGCCTTCGGAGCGGAAACGCTCATAACTTGAGCTACGGACGTCCGATTGACGTGCCGTCAGTCGCGTTGTGTTCCTTTTAGTGAGACGGATCTTTTGGCATACTCCGCCCGAGGTTCGGACGCAGGTGGAGTACGGTCGGGTTGGTTTTTCCTTAAAAACCAACCGGGCCCCGGAGACGAAAATGCCAATAACTCACAGACCGGGCGTCCGATTGACGCGCCGTCTGTTTCGTTGACTTCCTCTTGATGAGACGAAACATTTGACATACTCCGCCCGAGTTTTGGATGCAGTCGGAGTATGGCCGGGTTGGATTGTACCCGAAATCCAACCGGGCCCCTGGAACGGAAAAGCTGATATCTTACAGACAGGACGTCCGCTTGACGAGCCGTCAGCGGCGTTGGTGGTTACGTTTAGTAACGGTCCCTATGAGTATACCCTATGGGAGTTCGGGGTACAGTTGAGATACGGCCGGGATTGGTTCGCACTCGAAACCAACCAGGCCCCTGGGACGAAAAGGCTAATAACTCACAGACCGGGCGTCCGATCGACGCGCCGTCTGTTGCGTTGAGACCCCTGTGACGAGACGGTTCTATGAGACACTTCTTCGTGGGACTTTTTGATACTTGGAGTATCGACCAGTAGCTCGTGGAGCGGATCCTCCCGGAGACGAGCGTGCAGAGTACGGAGACCGTGTAGCCGGCTGAGACCTGACGACTGCTTGACCGACTCGACTTGGAGTGAGTCGACTAGCCCAGTGGACGGAGCGCCCAGTAGTTGGTAGCAGACCCACGGCGGGCGGAGCGCCAGGTAGTTGGCCGCAGACCCGCGGTACTCGTCCGGAGAGTACCTCAGCAGGCTAACTGGGTAGCGCCCGGTATTTGGCGACAGACCCTCAGCGGACGGAGCGCCAGGTAGTTGGCCGCAAACCCGCAGTACTCGACAGGAGGAGTACCTCAGCAGTCTTAGGTTAGTGAGCAGTACCTCGGAGTCGTGACAGGACTACTGCACACTTCAGAGACGGGGCTCTTCAGCAGTTACGGTTTCGATAATAAAAATCTTGGTTTGAGCTGAGACTTTTGACCCTGTGTTACTTAATGATTGAGATGGGTCACTTGCTAACTTAGGTATATGTATGGGCATATACCCAGGTAGTGGTTATCCGTCGATTTCTCAATCCTTGTGTTTCCTCATGATTGAGATGGGTTACTTGATAACTTAGGTATATGTATGGGCATATACCTAAGTAGGGTTTATCTGTTGAGATCTTCTTGTGTTTATCCTTGTTGGTTTTAGTGAGACCTTGAGGGTCTCAGGGTCCCTACTGAGTATCGTTATACTCACCCCTGCACGGGCTATGCCCGCACCTCGTTGTGTTGGTTGCAGACGACGGCCAGTACTGGCAGAGGCCGAGTGTTCGAGGACTGGACGGTACCTGGAGGTGGACTATACGACGTGGCGGTACCCAGAGGCAGTCCACTGGGCGGGACATACTTGGAGCAGACGGCGAGACCCGAGGAGCAGAGGAGCTATCTGTACCCACCCTTCAGGTGGGATTTCCAGTGGACATCTCAGCGTAGCAGCTTTACTTTTCAGTCGTTGTTTTCCCTTTCGAGTTGTACTTTACAGTTGGGCTTGTATTTCCGGCCCCTTTTTCTTTTCAGCTCTTCTTTTTGTACTTAGTGTTTTACTTCCGCTTGTACTCTGTGGTGCTTGTTTTCTTATAAAGGCAATGCCTTCCCAGATATCGGGATTTTACGCCTTTGGTGCTAGTCGCCAGCCCCTGGCCTATGGAAGGCGGGCTTGGGGTAGTCACGGCACGGGCCCCGAGGACGGGTCGTGATAAATTGGTATCAGAGGAGTTCGGTTCTACCGCAGAACTTATAACTCTGATGTTTCTTTCTGTGAAGCAATAGTGTTGAGAGTACCGAGTGTGGTTTTCGGTTCAGGGTGTCCAGTGTTGGTGCGGGCGGCCGACGTATCCATACACCAGGACCCTGACAACTGATTTCCGACTTTGTGCACAAAAACACTGATTGCGTGTGTGTTTTCAAAGGTTTTCCCCCTTAAAACAGCTCAAACCAGGTCAGCTCACCAGGTATAATCGTTTGATCGTGTTACGTTGTTTCCTTCATGATGGCCCACCGAGCAGCGAGACTCCAGTGCAGGGCCCTTTTTCAGTGTTGGCACCTTCGGGTGGTGTACCAGCAGCACCACCACCCGTTAGGCAGCAGATGCCACTAGCTGACGGTGCACGCTAGCAGAGCGCGATGCACGAGTTCCAGCAGTAGAGGCCTCTGAGGATACGAGGTGAGACAGATTTTCCCAGGCAGCAGTGGACTGGATGGAGACGAATGCTAGAGTTCTACGCCTAGCTTGGATACTAGTAGAGCGGATGATGATCTTAGCTCCAGGTGTTTCCAGAGAGTGACCATGAGGTTGGTCCTTATAGTAACGAGGCTTCGGTACGCGAACCAATACCTGGATTAGTACCTACGGGTAGAGCGCCAGTCTCAGAGACTCGGGCGTGTAAAATGTTTCAGGAGGAGGAAGTGCTAAGGACAGATGAATCTGCAGGGTAGCAGACGTGGAAGCAGAGCTTGGAGAGCAGCATGTGGTGGTGTACATTTCGACATGTTACGACCACCCGACTTAGTAGTCCCTGCCAGGCTCAGGGAGCAGGAGGGTTGGGGAGGAGAATAGCTGCATTGCGGTCAAGGAGTGTGACCCAGGAGCTCTAAGAATGATTCGGGGTACGAATTATGTCTACTACGAGCTGCCATATCTATAGACATAGGAACCAATCATTCTACCCTTCCACGAATCATGTCCCAGACCTAGAGGTTCCGGGTAAGCCGTAGACTTGACCCTCACGTCTGGAGATACCTTTGGGAGGAGACTCGATAATCACGCTTACACCGACGGTGTGATTTGACCTCGAGGCGAGAGTTTCGGTTGGAATCTCTTGGTGGCAGCGTAGAGGCCTTACGACGTTGATCTGGGTATGGTTTTGATTCACAAATCATACCCCGGTTGACTGTTTTAGGCAAACGTCGGAATGGGTTTTCCTTGGTCGGCGAAAAGGAAACCCTGGGCAGCTCATGTTAAACTCAGACATAAGAGGGTGTGACCGATCACTCTTGAGTTGGTCAACCCTATCCCTGTGGCAGTAGGAGTTTGAGTTCAGTTCTAACCTAAAAAGGGAAACCTCTTGAGTTCGAGGGTGACGAACACGTTCTTATACGGTCTCAACCCGATGAGGTTTCGGAGATGTGGCCGAGGCGGCATGTTATCTCCGAAGTTCGATGGACCCTTTTGATCTTAAGCAGAGTAGGCGAGGAGGTTTACCGCTTAACCCTACCACCTCAGTCGCACCGGGTGCATAGTGTCCACCACGTGTCTCAGCTGTGGAGATACGTGTATGTTTCTTCACACGTCATCGACCCCGGGGAGTTGGACGTCGATGACAGGGCGATAAGCACAAAGATTCTAGTAGAGATTGAGGATCGACAAGAGTAGGTTCTACGTGAATGGCTGCTTCCTCTGGGGTGCTTCTCGGGTAGCACGAGATCTTCAGGTGAGCATATGGGAGCGTAAAGCTCAGTTGCGTGCTCAGTACTACTTTGTTTCCCTTAAGTGTGAGTTGAAGCTTTACGGGGACGTAAAGCCCTGAGGTGGGAGTAATGTAAAGACCCGTAAAATTCAAGGGAAATTTTTTCTTAATTTTCTTTAGAATTTTACAAGAGCGCGGTTTCAGACGGCACCTGATTCCGAGGCCCGGAGTGCCCGGAATTAATTTCCGAAGTTTGGCTCGGGTACGTTCAGTGAACGAACGAGCGGGAATTCCTAACTTTTGATCCGGTGCTCGGAATTGAAATCCGAGGGCACCGATGAACTCGCAGCGCCGATAATCGCTTAAAGAGACCTTTTCGAGAGTTGCGTTTGTTGCAAGTTGAAAGTTAGTTTTGGGGTTTTTCAGTTGAGTTAAATAAAATTTGTTTAAGACAAATTTTATTTTAACTTCTTAAAACCTCTCAAAGGAGGTTGGAAGTGGGACCCACACCCACTTAACCTCCCTTGGGAGGATTAAGTGTGGTGGGGCCCACACGAACCCCCACCTTTTCAACTCCCCACTCTCCCTCTTAATGGCTTGACAAGTTAACTTATATTTAATTATACAATTCATGTATATTAAATAAGTGAGTTAAATGTGGAGTTATCTCTTTTGAATTTCAAACTTTTGAAATTCTTTTATGTTTTGTAATAATAAAATAAGATGTGATCTTATTTTATTTTGGGTTGATCGTTTGTCTTCTTGAGAGGTGGAGGGCTCCTCTCCTTCTTCTTCAAACTCAACGAAGAACGCGAAGAACGACGTTCTTCAACGAAGAACTTCTCCGCCGAAGAACACGATCCATCCGCGACGCCGTATCCGCGACGCGACGTTCTTCTTCCGCGTCATCCCTTCCGCGACGGTTTTCCGCGACGAACGCCTTCGACAACGACTCTTCCTCCGACGTCAAGGGAATCGACACCGATATTCCACGACTCCGTCACGTGCGACTATTGGGGTAGGGGTCCTTGAGTTCGTTGTTCTTTTTATAATTTGACTTTCCTCAAGACTTGACGAGGAACGCTCTCTTTTCCGACGAAGAACGCCGCAACTCCTTTCTTCGTTCACCGTGACAACGAAGGGGACGCCATCTCTTCTTCGGACAACCTTCGTCGGCAAACGAAGATTCACCAACGTCGTGTCTCTTCGGGCATAGCACTTCGTCAACGGATTTGACGAACGACGACCGCGACGCCCGACTTCCACGACGCCGTCTTCCGCGGACATAGTCGAACCCTCGATCTTGTACCCGAGGTAGGGGTGGTTGATTTAATATTTAATTATCTCATTTTACTCGTGGTTCGTATAACTAACGTGGGATGTTGATTATTTTAAGATGCGTTATTAATTTAACGTGAGGGGGGGCCGGACCGCACGAACACGGCCGAACCCCCTCCAACGATCTTGTTTGTTCTTGCGGGTGGAAGCAAGAGGCGTGGTGCCGTCGCACCACGTGGTTGATCGTGCGTTTTTTTGCGCAACACCGTCGCGCTTCGCCGAGGAGAGTCTTCAAGAACGCGACGCCGTCGCGCCGCGTTGGAAGGATTCATGGCACGGCGAAAAGGGCGCGGTGCCGTCGCACCGCGCCGGACGACGAACGCTGCGGCCGGTTCCGGGCCGCGGCGGGACGAGAAGACCGCGGCCGGTTCCGGGCCGCGGTGGGACGAGAAGACCGCGGCCGGTTCCGGGCCGCGGCGGAAGGAAAGACCGGCGGCCGGGCCGCCGGCGTCGGAAGCCGAAGAAGGGGACCGGAAATTCCGGTCCCGTTTGATAAAACCGGCCGGCCAGCTGGCCGGCCGGAAGGCTTAAAACCGGGGAATTTAATTCCCCGGCCAACCTTGAAAACCCCCCTCTTTAAGAGGGGGGGGCGTTTCTTCAAAGGGAGGGGGCCGGCTGCCCCCTCGGTTCCTCCAGCAGGCCCCCCACGTGGGGGGGCTTCTTAAAAAACAAAGGGGCACGGCCCCTTTGTGCCGCGCAGCACAAAAAGCCGCGGGGCTGAGCCCCCGCGTGCGCCGCCAGCGCGGCCCGCCGCCGCCGCCGTCCGCCGCCGCCGGCCACCGCGCCGCCCAGGGGGGGGGGGGTCGGGCAGGGTCGGCCCGGACCCGGACCCCCCCGTTTCGAACCTGATTTGGTTTTTGGCTCATAACTTGAGCCTCGGACCTCCGAATGACGAACCGTCTGCGGCAACGCGATCCTTGGATCGAGACGGTCGTTTCGATATATCGCACTCAAGGTTTCGGGTTACTTTGAGTTCGGCCGGGTTGGTTCGTTCACGAAACCAACCGGGCCTTCGGAGCGGAAACACTCATAACTTGAGCTACGGACGTCCGATTGACGTGCCGTCAGTCGCGTTGTGTTCCTTTTAGTGAGACGGATCTTTTGGCATACTCCGCCCGAGGTTCGGACGCAGGTGGAGTACGGTCGGGTTGGTTTTTCCTTAAAAACCAACCGGGCCCCGGAGACGAAAATGCCAATAACTCACAGACCGGGCGTCCGATTGACGCGCCGTCTGTTTCGTTGACTTCCTCTTGATGAGACGAAACTTTTGACATACTCCGCCCGAGTTTTGGATGCAGTCGGAGTATGGCCGGGTTGGATTGTACCCGAAATCCAACCGGGCCCCTGGAACGGAAAAGCTGATATCTTACAGACAGGACGTCCGCTTGACGAGCCGTCAGCGGCGTTGGTGGTTACGTTTAGTAACGGTCCCTATGAGTATACCCTATGGGAGTTCGGGGTACAGTTGAGATACGGCCGGGATTGGTTCGCACTCGAAACCAACCAGGCCCCTGGGACAAAAAGGCTAATAACTCACAGACCGGGCGTCCGATCGACGCGCCGTCTGTTGCGTTGAGACCCCTGTGACGAGACGGTTCTATGAGACACTTCTTCGTGGGACTTTGTGATACTTGGAGTATCGACCAGTAGCTCGTGGAGCGGATCCTCCCGGAGACGAGCGTGCAGAGTAAGGAGACCGTGTAGCCGGCTGAGACCTGACGACTGCTTGACCGACTCGACTTGGAGTGAGTCGACTAGCCCAGTGGACGGAGCGCCCAGTAGTTGGTAGCAGACCCACGGCGGACGGAGCGCCAGGTAGTTGGCCGCAGACCCGCGGTACTCGTCCGGAGAGTACCTCAGCAGGCTAACTGGGTAGCGCCCGGTATTTGGCGACAGACCCTCAGCGGACGGAGCGCCAGGTAGTTGGCCGCAAACCCGCAGTACTCGACAGGAGGAGTACCTCAGCAGTCTTAGGTTAGTGAGCAGTACCTCGGAGTCGTGACAGGACTACTGCACACTTCAGAGACGGGGCTCTTCAGCAGTTACGGTTTCGATAATAAAAATCCTGGTTTGAGCTGAGACTTTTGACCCTGTGTTACTTAATGATTGAGATGGGTCACTTGCTAACTTAGGTATATGTATGGGCATATACCCGGGTAGTGGTTATCCGTCGATTTCTCAATCCTTGTGTTTCCTCATGATTGAGATGGGTTACTTGATAACTTAGGTATATGTATGGGCATATACCTAAGTAGGGTTTATCTGTTGAGATCTTCTTGTGTTTATCCTTGTTGGTTTTAGTGAGACCTTGAGGGTCTCGGGGTCCCTACTGAGTATCGTTATACTCACCCCTGCACGGGCTATGCCCGCACCTCGTTGTGTTGGTTGCAGACGACGGCCAGTACTGGCAGAGGCCGAGTGTTCGAGGACTGGACGGTACCTGGAGGTGGACTATACGACGTGGCGGTACCCAGAGGCAGACCACTGGGCGGGACATACTTGGAGCAGACGGCGGGACCCGAGGAGCAGAGGAGCTATCTGTACCCACCCTTCAGGTGGGATTTCCAGTGGACATCTCAGCGTAGCAGCTTTACTTTTCAGTCGCTGTTTTCCCTTTCGAGTTGTACTTTACAGTTGGGCTTGTATTTCCGGCCCCTTTTTCTTTTCAGCTCTTCTTTTTGTACTTAGTGTTTTACTTCCGCTTGTACTCTGTGGTGCTTGTTTTCTTATAAAGGCAATGCCTTCCCAGATATCGGGATTTTACGCCTTTGGTGCTAGTCGCCAGCCCCTGGCCTATGGAAGGCGGGCTTGGGGTAGTCACGACACGGGCCCCGAGGACGGGTCGTGACATTATATTCATTTTTTTATGAATAACATCACCCCTCTCTAACTCCACTCATGTAATTGGGGAAATATCATGGTCTAGGATGGATCCTTTAGATGGAGAGAACTCCACCAAGGAAGAAAAATATAAATTTCTACCCACACACATGAGGTATTGGTAAACACCCCATAATACAGGGATGTGATGATGAGGTTGGAACCACCCCAAGGGATTTACCCACATGCAGTAGATATTTAACTCTCACAGTGACTCTAATCTCAATAAATTAAAAGTTATGATGACCTGCATCAGTGTTTCCAATGATATGTATTCCTATGAAACTCAATGATTCAAATTACCAATATAAGGACCCTTCCTATAAAAAAGAGGTCATGTGAGAGGATATATCCACCGACTAGCTGTTTGCGGTGTTCTATATGTCTCATGCTTTTCAATATGACATGATAGAGTCCCTTTAAAAAACCAAATATTGAATTTCCACTAGATTTTTCTATGAGATATTTTGCTGACTCTGTAATCATCAATTAGCCAACCTAAGAAGCTGGTATCACCTTAAGTCCAGTGACCAGTAGTGCTGAATTGTTGAGATTATAGTAAACCCATTGGATATTTTTCATATTTTGTTTGGTAATAACTAAACCCTTCAACAAAAGCATATAAAGATCCTAACTCGGCTCCTTCGAATCATTGAAGAAACAGTTTTAGATGTGCATATTAGAGTTTGGTTATCATTTTCCACTCTCTATTAAATCCCTATATTGTGGTTGTTTATCCTATACACTAATGATAAATGTTCCCCTCTGAGTATCAGCATGGTTAATATGGTTTTAAATAAACTACATGGGGACTACAATAATAGGGGAACCAGTGAAGGGCATGGAAAGGATGATCCACCTCGGGGGGTGGGGGTGATTCAATACATGACATAGACATGATAGTTTTCCCCACACATATGTACAAGCATGCACTTATCCGTGGAGATGACCTCAAAAAATAATTTCATAGTTACCATTAGAAAATTGATAAGGGGAAGGGGAATGTCAACCCCTCTCACTTTTCAGAGGCTTTGAAAAAATCAATGATCGAATCCATTATAACATTCTTACTCCAATAGGTCAAGGTGTGAAAATGGTGTATTACTAAACTCATTAGCGACTGGTGACCAAATAATGGAAGTTCCATATGTGACCCAATTTATCCCTGGTGGGGAATCAATTAATCCTTGTTCAAAAATCTCCACTCAAGCCTCTTGACTCCCTGCATCTATTAAATGTAGAAGCTAGGGGATATGAATTAACCCAAAGGTATGAGTCACTAAACGCACCTATGTATAATAATTATCCTTCTCAGGATCCATGTTGTTCTATTCTTTATGTTCCTGAGCCCACTTCTCATATTAATGAGATTCTCATTACATTGATGGATAATGATCCACACCAATATGAATTGATATCCACTCTCACCACTCACATTGAATACATTGAATATTGTAATGTTCCAATCCCACCTATCATAAAGTAACACTCGACATGGGTGGATAATATGCGATCACCTTAGAGTTTGAAAATACTATTTTTCCCATTCAATGGGATGGGTGACCCACTGCAACTTGCGAACAAACTTATTTAAAGGTTTTGACCTATGTTTGGAATCCCATAATAATAAAATGCCTCAATGATTTGATGTTTTGTTTAGAAACCAGAAGGGTACACTTCTATTTTGAAAAAACATCTTCACATAGGGTTTATTACTATTTTCAAATACATTCATAGACAATTCATCTATCTGTTCAGCTCCACCAAGTGAAAGAAATGTATTACCGACATATTAAAATGAAAAAACGCATGTGGATGGAATGAAAGACATTATAACCCATTGTAAAGGTCTCACGTGTTCACTCAACATGCCATTATCCCAAGAGTACCTTATTATAATTTTTTAGAGAATGTTAAGGGTGATATGGTCCCTACCCTCATCACCGAAAAGTTTCATCGTAAATTTAGAATTTTTTTCAATAAGTCTTATCACCTCAAGGAGGAAATATAGAATAATCGACCATAATTAATTAGGTTACCTCTTCCACATCTCATGAGAATAATGTAAAATAATGATACGAACAAAATTTATCATATAGAGTATCTCGATCTCAAATATATTCATGTCCATTTTCTATATGATCCTAAATTATCACAACCCTACTAACCATAGCCTTAACTAACATCTAAACATTCAGTAATTCCTTGGGAAGCTCAAATTTCATAAAATTGGAAAATGAAACTTCTCAGATAGAAGAAACGAGACATATTCCTTCATGGATTTAGAGATTCATGTATTTTTGATTTATACAATGTATAAGGGAATTTAGATATTTCTAGACTCCAAGAACCCCAGGATTATGGAATCAGTAGGTGTCTAGATCATTTCCCATGCCATAGGATCTTTGAAATCACTATCCAGGAATAATATGAGTTGAAATACTGGCACCAGGACTATGTGAATCCCAGAGTCGTCAAGTTGAGTAACATTTTATCTTAGGTGGAACATCTGTCCACTATCATTGATAATGAAGGAGAAGTTTTAGGTTAATGGAAGAATCTTCACAGTTTTAGGATGCATAAATATGATGACTGATTGGACCACCATGTAGTTTCAAATTCTAACTGTGTCATACTTTTTCACATAGGAAGGATAGAACCTCCAGTGGTTTTTGTTTAACCTTTGTATTCAAATAATTCATATGCATCACAACATTCCATGTCTTGGAAGATTAGGCACCGGCAGAGAAATGGAAATCAAATCCCACCATGGTGCCAAATCCATCTCACACTCATAGTGATTTCATGTACCCTATGTTTGGATATGTTCTTAGGGTCAATCCATCACTGGATAATGAAACTAATGATGAGTGGGATTACACTGTCTTGAATTTTCTCAAATCGTTAAACAACATAATAATACTCGATAGTGAGGAATTGTATTCAAACAGTCCAGATATCTCTAGTTAGTACCATCAAAATAATGGATAAGAAAATGTGAGGAATAAGAATGATGAATCCAATGCCTCAAATCATGTTCTACATAATAATAAGACTAGGTGGTAGTTTGTTCATAGATCAAAATAATAACTATCATCCAAGACAACTCCATCAAGAACAACTTCACAACTAACCATGTTAGTTGACTGAACATCTCAGTTTAAATAATTCATTGATCTCTTGCATCTAGCCTGATCCTATCCCCATCCAATAAATATTTTGAAAATATAAGGTCATATGATATTGTTTCAGAGAAAGTCTACTAGTTAGCAATAGAATTTTTATAGCACCAACCATACCCCAGTAGTTTAGCTAGCAGCTTCTTATGCACCCCTACCAACGATCAACTCAATACATAAAAGAATATTCATTTTTCATAGACATATGATGTGTTAAGGAATCATTATTGAAATCCTACAAGGAGGTAAATCACTGAAACCCTCTAAATATAAAATTAAATGCATGATTACATTACAAAATATTAAAAATCCAACACAAATTCAAAGCTAATGTATCTTCTGCAGAGGCCTACTATGCAGAGGATGCTAGGAAAGGGTAATGATAAGTAGACATCTCATTTTTAGGCAAGATAATGGGTTTTTAATATAGTGTAGCATATTTCCTATGTAAACCATATGAAAGTTTAATTTTATGGAGATCGACCTCTTACTGGTGGAAACATGTTTTAGGATCAACCTCACCCTGACTTAGATTTTCCACTAGTTAGAAGTAATAGATAATGATCACACTCCGTCTAACATGATAATTTATGATTCTATTAAGATCGATAAGAAACCAAAAAGAAAAGTTTTTTTGAATACCCAATTTTGATTGTTGATATCAAGCATCAAATTCATGGTAGTCTTCCAGGAAAGTACCAATAATGAGTTGTTGGGTATGCCCTAGTTTCATTTACACTTGGTAGTACATTATTCACATCTTCAGTTCCTTATGGACTCCTTTGAAGGTAAAATAGGGATGTTTTTAGATGATGTGTCTCCCATTGAATCTTATAAATTCATATATATAGATTACATATATTACAAGAGATATAGGATGTGGGTTTAGAAATTTACGGTTGAGAATATCAATGATCCCAATTATTTGAAAGCCACTGCATTCAATCTATGAGAAGACATAGATGATTCCCTCACTTTCTCAATTTCTATGTTAGAGGACACAATTCCAAACAACAATGGGGTTCTTTCTATTTGAAAATGTGTTTTTTTCATATAAAAAATCTATATCCTTATATTTCTTCATATAGTTACATTGGATAGTATCAGGTGATATGATAAGACCATAATATTGTGAAATACCAAAATGTTCACCTTATAACCATAAATTACAAGAATCATCACATTTCTTATAAGGTATGGCTGAATTTATGTAATCTTACTCACCACTATAGTTTTCACATCATGATGTGAAAGAGCTGTCAAATTCCAGAAAAAATTGGATTGAAAGATTCTATCACAACAGTCTTGGTATAGTAGCAACCCCTTACAAGGATTCCATATCAACCCAAATAGACACCACTACGTCCCCTATGTTTGTTGGAAATATAGAGCCTCCACCTCCCATTGATTCTCCTATCTTTGTGGATGAGGAAGGCATGGATGTTTTCCCTCCTCGATTTTAAGAGAGTGTCTCCACCACCATTGATGAGTTAATTTTGGTGATCCTAGGTATCAAGTAAGAATCAAGGTCAAAACTGATCTATGTATCCATTTATATAGATGAACATCAATTGTATGTAGCCTTAATAAAGTTGTAAATTGATTCCCTTTGATAGAGATATGATGATATTCAAGGACTAGACCATCTGGTCATTTCTCACCATCCCAGCTTCATAGTGAGTCATTATTTGTTCAATCACCATCCTAGAGACATGAAACACTCTCGTGGTTCTATGGATGAGGATGGGGTTGATAATATTATAAAAAAGAAAACATTACCAGTGAGGTTCAATACCTATGACATCTAGCTAACATTATCCTAGTTAGGGAGAATAATGTATAGATCGGACTGTATATCAACTTCTGAGATCTCACCAATTGTTACCTAAAAGATGATTTTACACATCCTATGAAATATATTTTTATCAATTCTATTACAAGGTTCCATGAGTTTTCCTTTATGTATGGTTACTCTAGGAACAATCAGGTCTAGAGGGAACCTGAGGATGAGATTCCAATATCTTTTAGAAACCCCAAGTGAAATTCTACTCTCAGGTGCTTCCAATTAGCTTAAAGAATTCTAGAGCCACTTATAATAATGAAATGCATAAAATATTCAAATAAATCCTGAGGATGTTGGTGAAATTCTCCTTGGATGACTATTTGGTCAAATACCCCCAGATTCAGGACCATCTTAAGGACCTTGAGAAAGTGTTTGACGTTATCTGCTCTTTGTATTTGAAGTTGAGCCCCTTGAAGTGTTCATTCGGGTTTTCTTATGGGATTTTTTTCATAATTGTTGTAAGATGTAGAGGCATTTATATTGATCTAGATTTTTTCAAATCTATCAATCAGATTCCTCCCCTATGAATGCTCTAAGTCTAATAAGTTATCTAAAACCAAACGGCCTATATACACCGATTTATTGAGAATCTATATAGAAAGTGTAATCCCTTCTCAAGGATCATGAATAAAGGGACCATATAATAGTAGTAAAAAGTATTCCAAATCATGTTTTCGGTTATCAACTTGTATCATCTAAAACCTATGGTTCTAGTTTCTCCCATCTAAGGGAATCCTCTAGTCCTCTATGTGAACTCACTAGAATGATCCATTAATTTCATACAGATCTTGATTAAAATGAGAATATAGAAAAATGGTTATACTTTCTCAGTTTGATGATTCTCAATATAGAGACTCAACACATTCCTATCAAGAATAGATTACTAACAACTGTTTTTATAGTGTAGGTGTTATAGAATTATATTCAGAATCAAGAGGTAAACATAGTGTCTTTATTAGATCCAGTAATTTATATTCTAGATCATCCCATGTTGATTGGATAGTTTGGAAGATATAAATTATCCTCTAGTAGTTTGTAATTGGGTTCATTCCACAAAAAACCCATTAATAAGAAGGAACTATTAGATTTCTTGGCTACCCATATGACCCCAAAAGAACTTCTCATATATGTCTAAATCCTAGATAAGTGTTTCCTTTTACTAGACCAAGCTGATTTGTGTTAGTATATGCATTAAAATGGTGCATCTTGGAACACTTTGGTATACGGATTAACAATCCCAATCTCAACAGATCATTACTTGTATTTTTCATAACCATTTCAAGACATGCCATAAATCTTCACTCATTCCTATTTTCATAAGGGTGACTAATAACGAGGCAGATTATTAGGCTCTCATTACTAGTCTTGAGATAGATCTTGAGATTGATATAACCCAATTAATTATTAATGGATAATCATAGATACTCATCAAACATATCAATGGCTACTACATCATAAAAAAAAGAGAATGTTCCCCTACTGGATAATGCCCATCTATTTATGTCCCCATTTCATGATCAATTTGAAGTGACTAATTCCTATTAGTCACAACATTTTGTAGCCAATACCCTATATATTTTACATGTTCCCATCATAGATCCTGACTAGGATAACCTGATTGTATTATTTCCACACTAATGTTCCATCAACCATTCCATTTTATAAGGTGATAGAAGTAAATAGACAACCTAGTCATCATCCATTGATTATGTTACAGGACCCTTAGGACCCCAATGAATAGGGAATTCCTGGTTAGAAAAAAATTTAAATTTAGTATCTCTATTGTGGAATTATCACACCATAACGAGCTTTGCATGCACTAACTTGTTAGCGAGAAGTGCATTTCACACACCAAAGTGGGCCTATCCTCAACTAAAATATCTACTATTGTTATTTCTATGGAATTATTCTCCATTTAATCAATAGAGATGAGATCCCCCACGTTATGCAATAATTTCATGACTGGTCCTATGTATCCCACTAGGTAGGATTGAATTTATCCCCACATATTCAGATGTTGGGATACTTTTGGACCACCATAGTCCTCGAATTAATTCTGTTTTGTAATTGGAGTTAGGCATGTTCGATCCATGTGAAAATTGTGCATCAACCATAATTAATTATCTACACCACCATGTATTTTTTCCATATTTCATTCCACGAACTAGATGTCATGGGGCCATACCCAACAATGATAGCTCACTAGTGTAGGTTGATCTTAACAATGGATGAATTCTTCTATAAGTAGAGAGATGTGATTCCACTCATGTAAGTCAAGTATTGTTATGTGATCAGGTTTGGGAGCTCCCACACCCTCCATGGATTCAGTTCTATTCATTTCTTTCTCATAGATAAAGGAAATAATATGTAGTCTTTCAAGTTGTTGTAATTGTAAATAAAGTACAACATCCTGTCCAACCATACTAATTGCTATCACGCATACTTAAATTGAAATAATGATGAATTCAACAATACCCTATCTAAAATCATGTAGAGAATGGTTTTCCTAAACAAAAATAGTTGGTTTTACATAGTTCCTAGTATCCTCTAGTCCTATTAGATGTTACTACGAATTATACCCATGTGACCCCAATTTACATGTTGTATTGAAAAGAAGCAGTAATTCCCATGAAGGTTTATTGTTTTAACTCTTAATGGATATTTATGACTAGTATACGCTCAAAATAATGATATTAGTTCATCTAGATAAGTTGTAATACCTTGAAGAGAACATGTTCCAGGCCTAGGAAAATCTTGAGAGGCACCTCAATATTGGTCAACAAGAAGGTTTGTATCCAATAATTCCTCCTTGGGGATATGGTTTTTTTACTCATAATGTTGATGATACCTAGAGAAAATACTCTAATTATGGCACCCAATTGGGAAGCACCATATAAATTTTTTATTTTCAATTCTAATGGAGAATAATTCTTAATCACCATATATATAGAGTGTATCACACCTACCACCAATGCTCTGTATCTCAAGTAGTACTATAAATGAGTAGCTTGGGTTTGGGTGGTAGGACCTTAAATAGTTTTCTATAGCTATAGGTAGTATGACCTAAAACAAATTACAAATGGTCGGAGCTCTATGACCCTAAACTAATAACATCCCCATGGTACAATCATTATGACCATAAACACTCATCCTCTTGTCTCCTAGATTTATGACCATACACTTATTCAATGGCCCATGAAATTATACATAAAAATGTTTTCAAGGGCCCAAAAATTATGACCATAATCTATTTTTCTACCCTATTGATCATGTTTAATGAATTTAAACTAAAAATATCGATGTCATAAATGCATGTTGTTTAAATGAAATTTTGACTTGTATTAATCATTGATTCCTCTTAATGAGTGATGATTTACACCTTATAAAATTGGGATGCGTCATATGATATGTATGAGATGATATAAGGATTCATACCCTGTATATTACATGAATACCTCACACAATAAGTATGAGATGGTTAAAACCCCTACCCCACTATATATGCATGGGATGACCCAAGAAAATAATAGGGATGCCTAAATCCCCCCATAAGAAAGGATTTATTTGACACCAAAGGTTGGTATTCTATTGCGCTATTATCCATAATTATAGATGTATTGATTCACATAAAATTTTATCAACCCTTCATCCCCTAGGACTCATTAATGGTCTATGAATTTTGACATTATACTGTGTATAGTTCATCTAAAGGTGTGAATGTGGTACACAACCCTACATGGATCCTTTCAAATTGGGATTTACCTCTTCCATTACATAGATAATGATTAGAACAACATCAACATATTCCAAGAATCCTATTTATAAATTTTTTTCCATTCTTCCATAGCCATGAACAATGTATTATGTCATTAAAATATATCCCATTTATTTCATGGTACTTTTTCTATATGTGGGCCTATATTCCCTACTTTAACTGCAGGTTTTACATCTTCAATTCTATGAAAATTATTTTAAAAAAGTGTTTCCTGAGTCTATGAATCATGAAAACTAGTTATTTATCAATGTTTTATGAAACATAACATTAAAATATTCACCTATAGTACAAAAATCATGACATTAAAGTATTCACCATGGTCCAGGATATATGATCTTCAAATGTGTGAAACCGTCTTCAGGACCACATCATGAGGTGTAGGGAATCCTTGGATCCATTCAAATTATGTTTTAACTATTTTTCATTGAAAAAAATCAACCAACCCCCTTCCCATGTTTAAATCATTATGATATTAAAATGTTTGCAATTTGTTTTACATATATGACCTCAAAATAGAAACTTTATTCTTATAATAATGACCCTAAATAATATTTTCCCACCTATCATTCCCATGGTTCACTTCATGTTAAAAAACATATGTGTTCACCCCCCAAAAATTTATGTTTCTTGACTCCCATACTCATAGGATATACAGTGATTCCCAAACATTTTGTCACTAGGACCATCCATATATTTTCCAAAAAACCATCTATTTTATATAGTGATACCACCCAGATATAACCTCATGGGAATCTATTCTATGTATAAGACCCATTAAATTTCCTAGACCCACTAGTGGGCTGAGAATCCATCATATACTGATATGAGGAGGTAATGAACATACAACTCAATGGAAAATCCCACGTACCAAATCCTTATTTCACACTGTTAAACTAAAAAATTACCCTTTATAAATTGGAGATGAATCATAATGAGGGATTATTTGACCCATCAAAAACTAGGTGTCCCCATAAGAAAAATATGGAATGAAAAAACACCAACATCTTCTACACTAGAAATTAATCTATAAACATAACACAGATAGATTTAGGATTCCACATATAAGCATATTAAAAGATTCAATATCCCAATTCAATGGGTTATCACCATTCAAAAACAATATCCTACCTTACTATGTCCCAGAAATATGTATGTCTCTATTTCCATTCTTATGGGAAATATAGTGATACCAAAATATTTCATAATGGTACCATCCACCTTCGATAATTCATAGTAGGGTCATATATTTCCTTTAACCATAGGGTCAACCAAAAGTTTGTTTTTTAATCATTAGGTCAATTAGGGTCCATCTGGACCTCCTTTTTTGTAGGTTTTTCACTCATTCTTGCAATGTCAGAAAATTTTATTACACTTGTGGATCCACATGGTCAAAGGTACATGACCATAAATGAGAATAATTACCTATATTATGAGTTTTTTCACTTTATATTAGTTGCATCCCTAGTTTGGATTGTCCAACTTTTAATGTTCAAGTCCAATTTTCTCAATTCATGACATTAAACTATTTCCTTAACTCATTTGAAATTCAGACAACTTATATAAAAAGAATGGGTTGATAGGAAATACCCTATATATAACTAGGATTCCTCATGTGATGAGTATGAGATGAATCACACATTAATCATGATATACCAACAAGCCTCCTAATGTGAAATAATTTAATATCCTCACTAAAGACGACTTCACTCTTCCAACACTATTATCCTAACACGCCATGTCTCATAACTACTTACGGATTGATTCACATCTTTATGGGACCTGTAGTGACACCCAAATATTTCTTCTCGATCCCAAACCTTCCATCCGATCACCTCAAGGACTTTCACCTCTAGGTTAGGCTTGAATATTTCCTACCATCATCTATGTGCAGTATGTTTTAGAATAAGAAACAATAACTCCCATGGAACCTAATATTATAGTAGATATATTCTATAATTTTAAATCATCACTTCATGATTTCTTTTATTTGGATAACCATCGTCCTCTTTACCTAGTCAGGCATTCTAATAGAACTCCCTTATGACACATTGAATCACCTACCATACTGGGATCATACTATAGACGATCTTCAACAAAAAATAGTAGATCATATGTTTTATACATCTCTAGTGTTCGATCCCACATTTTTCTACCTGATATGTATCTTACATGGCTACTAAACATGTGTTTTCAACATGGTATACAATTTTTACCTATCTATCCCTTATTCCCCCTTGAATTTCATGATCTTCCATATGATATTACTTAGACACATTCACCTATCATCGCGTTCTTTTCTTCTAGTAGTGAGAAGTCCACTAATCTCTTTATTTATTAAAACAAGTGTGGATCAAGTGGGTTTATGAGTGAGGAGTGTATTATCTTTAAGAAAGTTTGTGGTAAGGGGTTACCCAGAGTCAGAATATATGAGCTTAAACTAGGATTCCAAGACCTATCATATTGACTTTAAACTAAATGTGGACCCCTAGGGATGTGTTACACAGTTTGGCCTACATGGACCTCCATTCACATCATGTTGTCACTTCACTATTCCACACAAGACCTTTGGGGGTATTCACAACATTATTTTAAACACTATGACCCCAATATTGGATATTGAGCACAATCATTATTGATGAAATATGTGAAATTCATCCTAAAAATATGTAATGTGCTGTGGGGAATCTGTGGCCTTCAATGAATTTAATTTTATTCACCTAACCACTTTACATGGGTCCATTTAAGATTTTCACCACATGGTCCAAGAATGAAAACCTAAAACATTGTACAAGTTATCATTGAAACAAATTGTATAGTACTGAGTGGGATACTAGTCCCCTCTATTCATGTTAGGTTACATTTAGTTGATTCCTCTCATGTACATTTGAGACATGCCAACCTGTGGTCAAAGATCTATGAACATAAACTAGGATTCCATGTCTAGGAATCACGAATCTAAACTATGTGTATACCTCTTTGAGAATGTGTCATGTGTAGTTGGGTCCTTTTTACCTCCATTTACATCAGTTTAAAACTCCATAATTCTACACAAAAACATTATGTTTCCCATGGTTCAAACTCTATGAAATTTAAATAGGATTCAAAGTTCTGGCATCATGACTTTTAACCTTGTGCTTGAACTCTTGGGAAAGGTTCATTTGGTGTTTGGTCCCTAAACCCTCAATTCACATCTGGTTGTTACTCCACCACATTATAAACATCCTTTAGGATTCCCACCCTACAGTCCAAGAACTACAATCCTAAAATAAGTTTCATGGTATGAGAATCTCAACATTAAAAAATGTGCACAAAAATGCCTCTAGGATATCCTTTTGGTCATGTGGTATCCTAGGTCTCTCTATTCGTGTAGGGTTACCTATATCATAGGACAAAAATACCAACATGATAAATTATTTTGCTCTAATAATAATTTCCTAAAATAATGAATCATTAGCCCCGTATTATATTTCATGGAATAAAGCCTTATATGTTTAATTTTCTTTATAGGACTCTCCATTGACAACCCATATCATGAACCATCCTTCAGCCTCAAAACTGAAAACTGAAAATGTGTTATTTATTTCATTTCACACATCCAAGTAACACAATTTTAAACCATGTGAAACATCATAATAACTGTATTATGTTAAACTGTATACCTGACACCCTAACTATGTATTGTTAAAGTGTGTTTGACATCCTCACTGTATGACGTTCAACTGCATGTCTATCATCCCCATTGGACGAAGTAAATTTATAAACCCTCTTATCACTATTCCTGAAGTTCCATTTTCATCAGTGAAGGTGACCTATCACATCATTCATATTCATCGACCATCAATCAAAATCCATGAAAATGAACCCTTAAAAGATGAGATTCATATTTGTTAAGCAGATATACTTACCAAATTTTCTCAAATTCATATATTTGCAATTCAATGATTGCTGGTATCCATTCGAACAATCCAACACATCACCACCATGCTTTATTTGTCCCTATATTTGGATCATCGCCATCCACCACATCTGAACGACCCCCTAATAGAAAATTCTTCCTGGTCATAATTGATCAAATACCATCCAATGAACATTCCCAGAAATACTTTAGATGACATCCTAATATAGTTCCCTTGTTTCAAACATGGCCAGCATTCAAACCTCAATTATATTCTCCGAATCCCCAATGAAATAATATTGGTCAAAGTGGACACAGAAGAGGTGGGTGAATTGAGTTCAAATTAAAATTTTTGTTAAAAACCTTATGATTAAAATCCCACAAATTAAATAAAAATTCTAATGTAGTGAATTTATAATGATTGTATGTTTTTAATTTGTTTCTCATGAGATTGATTATTTCTCAGTAAACTCAATTTGAGGATTAAATAACTTTTGAAACTAACTTACAGGCTAATAAAAGTTATAAAAACTTGCTAGTTTAACTATTAGAGTTACTCTAAAACAGATTTGTATTTAATGAACTTAGCAGTAGAATATTCTATATAGTTTTAAACAAGATAAACAAGCACAATAGTTTTATACAAGAGGTTCAGTCACAAGATTAGACTTAGTCCTCTCAAACAGTTTTATATAAAATTTGATCCACACCCTGGATCGGGGTTTACAAAGTACAAAGACATTCCAGGTCCTCTGATCTCTGCCACAGTCTTAGTGGGAAAACATAACAAAATCTCACAGGCTAACCAGGTCCTCAAACCTCTACCACTATCCACAGTTGGATACAAGAGTGTAAGGGAAATATTGAGTGAGGATTTAGAAATCCACTAGTTCAGCAATGGAGACAGTGTGTGCCTAAAAATACATAGCACATACACCGCTCAAAATGTATATAAAATGAATGAAAATAGATCTAAACAAATAGAGATGAGTTTAGAATGATCTATATCTTTTGAGTGAAGCTCTGGAATCCTTGGATTGATGTAGATGATGCTTTGAGTCCTTCTCTGGTTTTAGTAAAGAAAAATAGAGTGAAGTTTTTGTATTTGAATTCCAGGTCCAAGTTGATTAGTCTAATCAGATTGAGTGAATGTAAAGTCGTTGAATATCTTTACTCCTTGAATGATCAGGTTCTACAGACTCAGAATGTATTCTTCCTTATTCTTATAGGAATGAAAGTCCTTGTGTAACTTCATAAGGTTGTTTCGTATGTGCATGAAAAGACTGATCGATCACTCTTTAGTAGTTCAAGGTTACCTTTTATAGCTCATGTGGTCTGACAAAATGCATGATTACTACTGCAGGTACGATGTATGGTTTCTGGAAATTCAACAGACATTAATTAATTAATGGTAATTGCATTAAAAGAAAGAAAATATTACAATTGCTAAATAAAACAATAGTAATATAGTTTAGAGATATAGTGACTAGTTTCCATCGGTATCTCTTGGTATCAGTGAGCTTGTATCAATGGACATGAGTTAGTATGTCTATATCGGTAGGTGTTACCCTTTATAACAGTAGATCGCTTGAATCGGTAGCTCCTTATATCGGTAGCTCCTTCTATCGGTATCTCATTTTATCGGTATCTCCTTCTGTCAGTAGCTCCTTCTATCAGTAGCTCCATCTGTCGGTAGCTCCTTCTATATCAGTGACCCGTACTGGTGAAATTCTTGTATCTGTAGACTTTGTAGTAGTATCCATTTTTCTGTATCATCAGACTTGTGTCGGTAGATATCTGTCGGTATCTGTCTGTATTGGTGGACTTCATATCGGTAGTTTTCTGCCTGTCTGTATTAGTAGCTAGTATCGATAAATATGTACCAGTGACCATGTGTCACATGAGGTTTGGTCTATTAGTGACCATTACTTATTGGTATACTATGTACCTGTAGGTCTGTATCAGTGACTCAACAGTTAATAATTATCTGTTCTATGAAAATCATATTCAGATTGAGTCAGTAACATTTCTAAACAATTATAATCATAAAAAACCATTTATTAAAAAATATCATTTTGATATTTTATCAAAATAACAATATGATGTCATAGACTGAACGAATAAATATTATAAAGATACACATTATTTGGGATTATCAAATAATACTGAAACATAATTAATATTATCAAAACAGGTGAGGTCAACAATCTCCCCCTTTTTGATAATCACAAATTATGATATTATAATCCAAAATAATCAGTAAGGTAACATTATAAAATATGATGGTTTTATTTCTCAGTGTGATTAATGAAAATTTCAATTGTGAGATTTTAAATGTATCAGCGTTAAAATATGTTAGGATTGATATCATAGTTCTCCCCCTTTGTGATTAGCACAAAAGAATAGTAAGCAATAGAAACACTGTAAAAGAGAATGACATCTGTTATATTTCTTGAGGAAAAAATATAGAGAGATATAGAATGGAGGAAAAAAGAATACAAGTGATTTCTATCAAAGTGTCCTATCCAGTATTCAATCCACCTCCTCAGCATTTGATTTATATTTTCCCTTAGAATCAGAACTAGATTCTTGCTGTTTAGAAGCAAGTGGAGGCTTGGGAACACCAGTGATAATCAGAGGTGGCTGAGCGACTGATACAATGCCTGGCCGATACTGGGAATCTCTCTGAGTGATCATAGTAGTGAGACGACTGGTTTCTTGAGCAGGTGTCATCTGAGGAGTGGAGGAAGAATGAGTAGAGGCCGGCAGAGCTGGAGGTACAATAATTGGAGTACTGTCCACATTAAAATATAGAAGCAAAAGATTTTTAAATTCCATTATGATCCCTCCTCCTCTTTCCATAGCAGATATGAAGTAATCCTTGTTCTCAATAAATTTATCTAGAGTAGGAGTCAACTCCCTCAACTTTCTTACTTGTTCTCTAAAAGCCTGAATGACTGGGGGTAGCTTCATTTTTTCTAACAAAACCTTGAAATGGTTATTTAGATGATGATTGGTATAAACTTTCTGAAAGTAGAGATGAATCTTATCTTTGAATTCTTTTTGGGCAGTGTAGCATCCCTCATATGCTCCTAAACAAAAAAATTTATATCCCTTGTGGAAGACAATACTTGAGAGTAAGATGGGCTACTGGTACTATCCTGACCAAGCTCCTCTTTCAGCACAGATCGAAATTGATCAATATCTATTGAAGAAATAGATGAAGGAAGAGGTTTAATAGTGAATTCTACAGTCTCCTTAAATGATTGGGTCACATTTATTATCTACTTCCAGACAACCAAATCTTGGGTGCTCACATGCTCTTTGAAAAACTTCTTAAAAGCTTCAAAGAAATCCACAAATTGCCTTACTACACCTTTATTGTAATTGATATCATCATTCATTTGAGCTTGAGAACTACTCAAGGTAGTTATTGAAGCAACAGACTACTTCAAGGCAAAAATAGCTCCTATCCAACTATCAATCTGAGTATGAAATACTATTATCTCATTCATCATCTCTGTCATTGGGACTGACAACATACACCCAAGAGAGATTTCTAAAGATTTTCCATATTGCTCATCTCTTCCACAAAGAAATTCATTAAATTTGTAACAGATGCAGTCCAAGTCTCCTTGAAATCATCCTTTAAAGATTCAAGATCAACCTTAGTAACCAGATAGTCAGGAACAACTACATGTTCTCTTTCTGACACAATACTTGCCACAGAGTCATGCATAACAGATGGAATGGATGATATTAATGAGATTTCCATTATTCTTATCTCTTCCGCAAACAAGGTCTTATGATCAAACTTCAACTGGTCTAGATCATCTTTTCTCACTACATCCTTAGGAAAAAACTCATAAAGGATATTATAGTAAAATTGTGGTCTATGGATCAGTGTCTCATCTTCAGAATCAGGATAGTCCAACCCACAAACTATAAAACCTGGGTCTTCAGCCCAGTCTTCAATCTCATGATCTACTAATACAGAACCAAGTCTAGTGGGATGCTCCCCCTCAATCTGTGAATTCTCCTGTATATGTACATTAGCAGTCGCCTCAGCAGGTAGGTCTTCCTCAGAATAATCTTCCACAACCATCTCTATTTCACCAATATGAGGCTCATCAGGAATGGGTACATGTTCGTCATCTCTACCAGAACAGCCTCTTTAGGACAATCATATCTTCCAATCAGTGGACTTAAGCTCAGTATACTCTCATATGAACTATCAGAAACATGTTCTATATTTTCATATACATCTTCGTTATTCTCTGGAGCATGCTGATCTTACTCATCAATTGGGAATTTTTCATTACATAATTCCAACACTGTTTCCTTTCCAGATGATACAACTTCAGCAACTACACTTGGAGGCAAGTCTGGATCCCTTCCATTAGCTACAAAGGTATACTCCTCATCAGTAGCATCCTCATTTCTATATTCTGGTTCATTTTCATCAGGTTCTAGACCAATATCCCTCACATCCTTAGGTATAGAAGGATGATCTATAGGACTAAACTTATCATACAACGTCCCTTCATCACAGACCCATTCTCTTCTCCACATATTACAGTTAATAGTCATGTATTTACAAACAGTTTTTTTGATACAAAAGTTTTCTTTCATAACCACAGTCTCATCCTGAGACTTAGCCACACCTTTTACCTTGATCATCACAGAAATCAGCTTTTCAAAGAATAGAGCATTAGTTTTCGATTTCGGCCTGGTCATATCTTCAATTTGAATCATCAGAAGTTGACACAGATTCAAATTGACAGTATGCCTCAACACATATTACATGATTATGTCTTGTAATTTATGATTTTCAAAATATCCTCTGCTTAGACTCAACACATGCTGAATGAATTTGAACAAAAACTGGGTATCTCCATTAATTTCTGTAGAAACTACCTTTCTTGGTGTACCATTTCAAGTTAATTATTTCAAAGATGCTTCATACTCAAAGATGTCACTGGTATGAGGTACTGATTTCAAAAAATACCCAAAATCGCCTTCATGTGGAACATTGAAGAACTCATCCCACTCAATAGATGAAAAAGAAATTGTCTTACCATTCACTACTGATATCATCCTGTTCGCATATTCCGATTTTTCAAAACGAACAAACTCATATAATTTGTTTACTTGCGTCAGATAATAAGGACCATTGTTATTAGAGAAGCACTCCACCCATTTATGCTCTTTATGCACTTTTAGAATCAATGACTTATAGGTCATCAACAATTACACGCATTGCTCTTTCTCAACAACTATTTCCCTTTGGATGAGATGTGTATTTGTAGGCTTCATTACTTCACTGCCACCACTAGACTCTCCTTTGAGTCTATTGGCATTCCAATCATCATTCTTTTCGCTGTCTGAAGGCCTCTACACTCTTTCCATTCTGCAAATCGTGAGGCTTAGGGTTCCAGAGAAATGGAGGTTTGGGAGATAATTATTGAAGGTAAAGGGATTTAGGTAGATTGAGAATAGGTAAAGAATAATGTTTCATAATTTAGGAATCAAAAAATAAATAAAACATAATAAGTAAAATACAGACGATACCAATTTTGTCGGCTAAAGGTATATAGTTTAAAATAGTGCAACGTAACGGTAACACATACCAGTGAGGATTTATGACGGTGGGGTATTTTTATCAGTGAGGTCCACTAACAGTGAGGTATAACGGTGAGGTTCATACCAGTGAGGTATAATAGTGAGGATTAGGCTAATGATGAGGATTAGGCTAATGGTGAGGATTAGGCTACTCGTGATGTTTGTCTGATGCTGAGGTTTGGCTAACGGTGAGGTTTCTAATGGTGAGGTTGCTAATGGTGAGTTTTCTAACGGTGAGGCTTCTAATGGTGAGGTTTCCTATAGTGAGGTTTCTAACGGTGAGGTTTCTAACGGTGAGGCTTCTAACGGTTAGGTTTCTAATGGTGAGGTTTTTAACGGTGAGGTTTCTAACGGTGGGGTTTCTAATGTATAAATTCTATCATTCCTAGCTCTTGTCTAATGTATCTTATCCTATCTAAACTTAAGGTCTTGGTTAATATATCGGGTAGTTGAGGTTTAGTACATATAAATTGAAGAGTAATATCACCTTTTTGGTAGTGATATCTAAAAAAGTGGTGCCATACATCAATGTGTTTGGTCCTAGAGTGAGATACAAGATTCATGGAAATATTAATCACAGTTTATAGATACATGCTTAAATTGATATCCATAGTGCTGTAGAGTGTGTTTCCTCAATAGAATTTGTGCACTACAACTACCAGCAGCAATGTATTCTGCTTCAGTAGTATAAAATTCAACATAATTCTTCTTTTTACTACACTAAGATACTATGGACATACCTAGAATATGACATGTTCTAGAAGTTCTATTTCTATCTAACTTGCAACCAGAAAATTAAGCATATGAATAACTTATTAAATAAAATTATTATCCTTTTGGATAAAATAATCCTAAGTTAGAAGCATGTATAAGATATTTGAACATTTTTTTAACAGCATGAAATTGTGACACTTTTAGAGTAGCTTGAAATCTTTCACACATTCATACACTAAACATAATATAAGGTCGACTAGTAGTAAGATAGAGTAGGCTCCCAATAATACCTCTGTAGTTGGTCTGATCCACTGGTTTTCCAGTTTCATCAGCATCCAACTAACATCTAGTACTCATAGGTGTATCGCTTTCCTTAATACAATCTAAAACAAAATGTTTTAAAAGATCCTTTTTATATTTACATTCATTTAAGATAATACCATTTTCATTTTAAAAAACTTGAAATACAAGAAAATATTTATGTCCTCCCATTAAACACATTTGAAATTCATTTTTCACACTCTTTGAAAAATCAATACACATAGAATTTTTAGAAGATCCAAAAATAATATCATCAACATAGATTTTCACTATTAAAACATCTTTAGAAATTATTTTGATAAAGATATTTGGATAAAAAATCCCTTTAGAAAAACCTTTTGAAATAAGAAAACTACTAATTCTATCATTCCAAGATCATGGAGCTTGTTTTAAACCATATAAAGCTTTAGTGATCTTAAAAACTCGATTTAGAAAATGAGGAATAATAAATCCTAGTGGTTGTACAACAAAAACATATTTAATTATAAAACTATATAGAAAAGGAGTTTTAATATCTATTTGAAATAACTTAAAATTAAGATGAGGAGCATAGGAAAGTAGAATCCTAATAGATTCTAATATAGCTACAGGTACTAAGGTTTCCTCAAAGTCTATTCCTTCCTCATGACTATACCATTGTACAACTATCCTTTCTTTGTTTCTAATGATATTTCCTGATTCATCAAATTTATTTATCAATACCCATTTAGTGCCTATGGTCAAAGTTTCCTTAGGTCTGTCAACTAATTCCCATGAATTTTTTATTTTAAATTTATTTAATTCTTCTTGCATAGATATAACCTAGAATTCATCATTGATTGCATCATTGATATTTTTCGGTTCTAACTGTGAAAGAAAAGCATGATTTTTAACCTGATTTCTTAGAGAAACTCTAGTCCATGTCCCTCTATCATTATTAACTACAACAACTTATAAAGGATGGATATTTATAATCCTAGTCGATCTTGTAATGGTAGGACTAGAAATTTCAGGTTCTTATGTAGGTTCGATTTCAACAGAATTGGGTTCTGAAAAGTTCCCATAATTACTTGTTTTTACAGAAAGTTCACTACATTTATCATTAGGATCTAGAATAGATATATCTTCATCAAGATTTTAAAGAGAAGACTTTGGTTTATGTGGATCAGTTTCATCAAATTTGATATGTACAGATTCATCCACACATTTGGTTCTTTTGTTAAAGACTCTATAATATTTACTTGTTATAGAGTAACCTAGAAAGATTCCCTCATCACTTCTAGAAGAAAACTTGGTAAGGTTATCCTTAGTATTATAAATAAAGACATTGCAACAAAAAACACTGAAGTAACTAACTTTAGGTTTTCTATTATTCCATAGTTCATACGTGGTCTTTTTAAGAACAGGTCTAATCAAGACTCTATTTATAATATAACAAGATGTATTTACAACTTCTTCCCAGAAGTAAACAGGTAGGTAATACTCATTATTCATAGTTCTTTCGATATCATAAATGTTTCTATTCCTTCTTTCTATTACACCTTTCTTGTTGAGGTGTCCTAGGGGTAGAGAAATTATGATTGTATCCCTAGTGTGAGCAGTATTATTCAAACTAATGATTTTCAAACTCATAGCCATTATCACTTCTTAAGGACTTAATCTTAAGTCCAATAAGGTTCTCTACAAACATGGAGTATTTAATAAATTAAGAGCAAGATTCACTTCTGTGAGAGAGAAAATATACCCAAGTATATCTATAAAAGTCATCTACTAGAACATAAATATAGTGCATCCCATTTAAACTAGAAAATCTGGATGGTCCAAATAAATCCATGTGAACCAAATCAAGAGGTTGAGAAGTTGAAACTTATTTCTTTAATTTGAATGAAACTTTATTTTTCTTTCCCTTTTCATAGGGAGTGCAAATTTTTTATTGGGAATTTTAGTTGAGGTAGGTCTCTAACTAAATTTTTCTTAGTCAGTTTTTAAGGGAATGAACATTGCAGTGTCCTAATTTTCTATGCCAAAGCCAAGACTCTTTATGAAAATAATTTAAACAAGTAACATTTTTTGGATAAAGAAATTAAATCTATAGCATACAAATTTTCATTTCTCAAGGTAGTGAATACTAAAAAAAATTTAGAATCAAATACATGGAAAGCATCATTTTCAAATTTAACATTGAAACCATCATCACGCAACTGAGGAATGCTTAAAAAATTGTATTTTAATCCATCAATAAATAATACTTGAGAAATTAAAATTGATTCAGTGTTACCAATCTAGCCTATGCCGATGATTTTTCCTTTTAAATTATCACCAAAGTTAAAATGTCATCTCTGATCCTTGATTATGCTCTTGAAACATGAAAAATATCATGTCATGTGTCTTGAACATCCACTGTCCAAGTACCATGTCTTCCTTCAGGAACTTTTTAAGCAGGTTTCCTACAAAACAGGTTTAGACAAAAAAACGATTTTGTTACCTAGATTTTCTTGGGTCCAGACATGTTAGCAAGAAAAACATTCGATACCCATATTTTTCTAATGGGTTTAATATAATCAATAAAATTAAAATATGTTGAATGATAAACTTTGTTTGATCTATAACTATGTGAATAGCTGGTCGAGACATAAGATCTTCCAAAACTAGAACTAGCAGCATACTGTCCAGATTTAGGAATAAATCTATTCTTTTTAATATGTCTCTCTCCAGGCGGACAACCTAAACCAGTAATATATTTTGGTGCTACATGTTTTCCTAAAATTTCTGTAAGAGTATTCTTTCCATTAGTGAACTTATCTTAATCTATTCTAAGTTTCTATTTGGACAATTTAAGTTGATTATTCTCCTTTAAAAGTTGAGCATTATTTTCCTTTTCTATACTAAGATCAGATTTAACATTATTGGACAAGGCATACTGTTTCATTAATTATTTGTACTTATTCTTCAGCGCATTTCAAGTATCTTCTTACATATTACAGTATTCAAATAATTCAGCTTTAGACATATTATTATCACTATTTGAATCACTTTCGTTCCCAGAATAATAATCTTTCAACATAGGGGAAAAAGGTACCGCAGAAGTATTAGTCATGAAACACATGATGACATGATTCTTTTCAGTATCAGAAACCTCAGACTAACTTGTGCTATCTTCTGATGAACTCCATGTTTCCTTAATTTCTTTCTTACATTTTTTTTCATTTTTTTCATATTTCTTCTTGTACATTAATTTTGGACAGCAATCATTCACATTTCCTTGTCTCATGAATTCGTAGCAGACTATGCCATCACTTTTATCAGTTCTTTTCCAATCCTTCTTCAAATGAACTTTATTGTCATACTTTCCCTTGTAAATAGATTTTATGAAAAATTTATTCTTCCTATAGAATTTCTGGAATAACTTGGCTATTTGAGCCATCACATCATCACCATCAGAATCTGAACCTCCAATTTTTGATCTTTCAGTAGGTATGTGAACTTTCTCCTTTCCCTTGCTCTTTGAGGCAGTAGACTTAAATTCCACTAAATTCTTCTTTGGTTTATCATCTTCCTCTTTTTTTACCTTTAACTCTTCTCCATACATCATCAACTATCCAATTATCTCCATAATCGGTAGTGATCTTATGTCACATGATTCTATTATTGAGACAGATGTGCCTCTCCATCTTTCTGCCAGACATCTTAGTATCCTCATAATTTTCTCCTTTTCAGGAAAAACGTTTCCAAGTAAGATCATTTTATTTACATTTTCGTTGAACCTGAGATACATGTCAGAAATAGGATCCTCCCGCATCATTTGAAAATTATCATACTTAATAGTGTAGGTATTCAATCTCATTTCTTTCACATTGGTTGTTCCTTCACGAGAAAAAGACAAAGTGTCCCAAATTTCATGTGCTGTTTTAAAAAGAAGAAATTAAGTTAAATTATTCATCTCCTAAAGCACAATACAAAGAATTCATTTCTTTACAATTATTATTGTAATCAGATTTTTTAGCGTCATCCCAAGTAGCTCTACCAGTTTTTGGAATTTTATGCTCAGACTCAATAGCAGAACAGATGTCAAATCCTATACTTTATAAATGAATTTTCATTTTGATTTTCCATTGGGAATAATTAACACTATAAAGTAAAGGTGGAATGTTGGTAGCATGACCTTCTACTTTATTATCCATAACTAGATTTTAGCAAATATATTTAAATAGATAAAATTTATAACTAATAGAAATTTAATATCTTTAAGATACAACTAATATCACAGTTGAAAAACAAATTATTTCGAAATCCTTTATTAATAACAATCCTATGATACCAAATGTTGGTCAGAGTGGAAAACCAAGAGGGGAGGTGAATTGAGTTCTAATTAAATTTTTTGTTAAAACCTTTATGATTAAAATCCCCAAAATTAAATAAAAATTAAACTATAGTGAATTTATAAAGATTATAAGTTTCCAATTTGATTCTCAAGAGATTGATTATTTCTCAGTTAACTCAATCTGAAGATTAATTAACTTTTGAAACTGACTTACTGGCTAAAAAAAGTTATAAACACTTACTAGTTTAACTGTCAGAGTTAATCTAAAGCAGATTTATATTTAATGTACTTAGCAGTGGAATATGCTATATAGTTTTAAATAAGATAAACACGCACAACAGTTTTAACCAAGAGGTTTAGTCTCAAGCTGAGACTTAATTCTCTCAAAGAGTTTTATATAAACATTGATCCACACCCCGGATCAAGGTTTGAAACAGTACATAGACTGGCTAGGTCCTCTAACCTCTACCACAGTTCTTAGTTAGAAAACTGATCAACAACTCATAGGTTGTCTAGGTACTCAGATCTCTAACTCTATCCATAGTGGGATACAAGAGTGTAAGGGAAATATTGAGTGAGAATTTATAAATCCTCTAGTTCAGCACAAGAGACAGTGTGTGCCTAAAAATACAGAGCACACACACTACTCAAAATGTAAATAAAATGAAACACAATTGAGATAAACAAATATAGATGTGTTTATAATGCTCTATATGTTTTTAGTGAAGCTCTGCACACCATGGATTGATGCAGATGATGTTTTGAGTACATCTCTGGTTTTAGTCAAGAAAAATACAGGGTCGTTTTTGTATTTGACTTCCAGGTCTAGGTTGATCAGTCTAATCATCTTGAGTGTAAGTGAAATCATTTACGATCTTTAATCCCTGAATGATTAGGTTCTAAAGACTCAAAATGTATTCTTATTTCTTCTTCTATGCATATAAGTCCTTGTGTATCTTCAGAAGGTTGATTAGTATGTGCATGAAAGGACTGATCAATCACTCTTTAGTAGTTCTATGTTCCCTTTTATAGCTCATGTGGTTCGACAAAAAGTATGATTACTTCTAATGGTATGAGGTACGGTTTCCTGACATTCAACAGACCTTAATTAATTAATGGAAATTTCATTAAAAGAACCAAATATGACCATTTCTAAATAAAACAATAGTAAGAGAGTTTAGAGATATAGTGACTGGTTTCTGTCAGTAGCTCTTAGTATCAGTGAGCATGTATTGGTGGACTTGAGTCAGTAGGTCTGTATCATTAGTTGTTACTATTTATAACAATAGACTGCTTGAATCAGTATCTCCTTCTTTCAGTAGCTCCTTCTATCATTAGATCATTCTATCAGTAGATCCATCTATCAATATCTCCTTCTATCGATAGCTCCTTTTATTGGTAGCTCCTTCTATCGGTAGCTCCTTAAGTCGGTAGATCCTTCTGTCGGTATCCCCTTATATATCAATGACTCATACTGGTGAAATTCTTGTATCGATAGACTTTGTAGTTGTAGCCATCTATCTATATCAGCAAACTTGTGCCAGTAGTTGTCTGTCGGTCTCTGTATGTATCGGTGGGCTTCATAGCAGTAGCTGTCTGTCTGTCTGTATCGAAATCTTGTATCGGTAAATATGAACCAGTGACCTTGTGTCACAGGAAGCTTGGTCTATCAGTGACCTTTAGTTATTGGTAGACTATGTAAAGGCCAGTATGTATCAGTGAATCAACACTTAATACTTATATGTTCTATGAAAATCATATTCAGATTGAGTCAGTAACATTTCTAAATAAGTATAAACATAGTAACCATTGATTAACAAATATCATTTTGATATTTTATCAACTTAATAATATGATTTCATATATTGAACGAATAAATATTATAAATATATACATTATTTGGGATTATCAAAGAATATTGAAACATAATTGAGATTATCAAAATAGGTGAGGTCAACAAATAGCATTGGTTGCTCTTTTTAAAATGATGTCTTTAGTTATCATCTATCAACAAACCACACTGAATTTGTTCCGAATCATTGTAATAATGATTCACTCTCTACAAATACCATCTATTTGGGTGGTATTTAATCACATAGGTGTAAATATATTCATTAAATAATTAATAGTCGAAGAAATTTTTTTCTTTTTAGAGTGACCATTTCTATAGTCATACCCACTCATGGCATAAAAACTCATGGTAGTTAGTCAAAAAAATGCAGACACTGAGTGTCCTACCATTTTATGACACTCTCATATGAATTTAAAATTACATAGACATCCCTCTTTTCTCACACTGATCATGGATCATGTGGGCTCAAGGGTTTATCACTAGTTAACTAATAAAAATGATTGATGTATGATAAGAAAATGCAACAAAAAAATATGTTAGAGAACAAATGAGTTTCAAAAATTTGTTTTTTGATATTTGTAAACACATTAAATCCTCTCATTTAAAAAATTCTCCTAAATATCAACCCAAAAAATAAGGAGTTTAGGATTTAGCAGCCACTATAAATTAGCCTCTAGTGTCTACTATCACTCCATCAGGTTGGCTGCCTCTTCATCAGAATTAGGACTAACCACTTGGGCCCTAATCCACAACAGATTTTGTTCATAACAACATTAATCCAACTTGTATTTCACCTGTTCTTACTTATCCTTTTATTTTTCTTGATGATTCATCATATTATTGATGATTTTGGCATGAAAAATGGCCAGTACTGCATGCTCCTGAGCCATCCCGTTCATTCAGGTGATCTCCACCTTATCTACCTGAAGTGTCTTGGAAACTTCAACCTTTTGATTCTTATAGGAAATTTCAAACTCCTAAAATTTAGCATACACCATATTGATGATTATGTCTCTATCTAGTGTGAAAAGGTCACTATAGTCCACCCCACTAGTCCTTATTCTAAATAGCTAGTGGTGGAGAGATCCCACATGAATTACTCGGTTAGACACTAGAGTTTGGGTCATTATGTTCCACAAAACCACTATGAATTGAAATGAATGAACCAATTATACTTTATGGAATCTATTCCAAGATAATAAAATTATTTAGGTGATTTAGGGTCATATAATGGAAATACCCCCAACAAATCCAAGGATGGATCATTTACATGCATGTCTTAGATGAATAAGTAATCTATCTATAGGGGGTTGAATCCATCAAAGAACCATCACATATAACCTGATCCTCCATTACATCTTGTTGAACCGTAATGGTGAATACCGTTATCTTAGAGTAACATAATTCCCCTATTGACTACCCATTTTTTATCCCTTTCTCCAAGGACTGCCACTACTGGCACATTCTCGGCACGCTGAGCCATTGTGGCCTCTATGGTATCCATAATTGATGGCAGAATTTCTGCCTCCCCCATTGAGGCCTCAACTCCCATATATCCAAAAAAGGTAAATTCTATGGAGGGGTAATACTACATAGCCTTCCTAACCATACCAATTGAGGGAATAATTCCCACATCTTCCATTGAGGATTCATATCTAACAGCTTCATAAAGTGGAACCTCTATAAAAGGCTCTTCCAGAGTGTCTAATTCATCCAGTACAATCTGGGGAACAATCTGAAACCTATATTATAAGGGAATGATCTTAGAATTCCCATTTGATGGAACCTCAATAGTTGGTACAACCTCCAAAACCTCCCCAACCATTTCTACCATGAGGATAGTTCCATCTATCACCACCGTGGATTCTAGAGCAACAGAAATGGACCTTGATGATGAATGTCGAGTTCCAAATAGAGTTTAAACTTTAATTAAATAGAAGTTAGTATAACATAGAAATGAAAAAAATAGATAATATGAAAAAAAACATAAAAAGGAAGTCTCAATCCTGAATTGTATATCATGACCAACAACATCATAAGATCCATAAGAAACCCACCATGCTAAGAGAATCACCAAGCTATTTTAGCCTCCATCACAGATGCATCTTTGACTGATGAATATTATTTCATTTTAACAACATTAGGGAGGGACCCTACACTTTCCCCTTCAAGGATTTATGCTATCTTTATTTCTTAATAAGTTTTTTGTTAACTTCCCCTCCTTTATGCTCAGCCGTCCTAGTGTAAGTACAAGGATATCTAGATAAGATATTTAGAGGTTTGGTATTGCCTATGGAACACATATTCATGATATCTACCTGTATATGGCAGGGAACTATTCCATAGGAAATTCCCAATATGAATAACTCCCCAAAGGCTCATCAAGTCTCCATTATGATCCACACAATCTTCCAAAACGCCGATCAAGGGTTTCGAAAATGATTCCATCCCCAACAACAGCTAATCTCAGGTAGTCATCACACGCTCCATGCTTTAATATTGGACTATATTCACCAAAACTCTTATGTTGTGTACTACATTATCTTGGAAAACATGGAATCTGGCTCTAGGATGAACCATCCATATGAGTAATATTCCCCCTTTGTTGAGATCCCACCATACCCCGTGGAGAGTGTTGATCGGTCTGATGAGCATCTATCTCTCCATATGATACAAAAAGAATTATTATTTATTATTATCCATAAATAATAGCTAATTTAATATGCCCTGAATAAAATCAATTATAACCACTTTAGAGGGTTCTCCATTGTCCTGTGACTACTTGATTAGGAGCGTTGAACCTGATGCTTCTCCTCTCACTAAAGTCCCTACCTATGTTAGGCCAGGTACCCCTATCCCTTCAACTACTTCTCCTCCAAACGGGTCAAACCATCCTCTATAAAATGATCGAACTACATATATCCCATTTCTCTATTTTTTTGGGTAATCACGTCAGTCATACTGAGTTGTTAATTTCTTCAACATCTCCAGGGATATGTGCTCTCCCAACATAGTGTATATTCAAGGATTAGATTTTAAGAAATAGTGGGGGGCGGAAAATCATTCCACCCATTCCCATAATCACATGAGAACAGGTTTGAGACATAAGTTAGGACGAAAGGATTAATCTCATGGAACACTTTCGTGTATACCCTGGGGGTCCGGCGCTACAGACATTAGAACTACCTCTTGAACTAGTGAAGATTGTTTCACTTTCTAATAATGTTGCAGTCTACCCTTGCCACTAGTACCCCACCTTGAAAGTCTATGAGTTAAAATCACTTCTCTATGGTCCTATTAAATAATTTTACAGTTTCCCCATTAGGATATAAAAAATGTTAAATATGATTCCCTCCAAAATTCCGACAATTTACCGCATGTTTGTAGGAACCAATGAGAGTGAAAAACTCCAAAATAGGTTTATAATTACTTTTCACGAGTTAATAATGGTAGTGGATATTATATTTGTGTATTTGGTTCCACCATGTGTGTAATAACACAAATTTAAAAGAATTTGTGGGGCCCACATGCTTGGAGTGGATTATTTCCATTTTTTGATGTGGGAGAGAAACTTATATAGATTCGCCAATACTGAAACAACCATTTTGGTGCGCTACCCTATTGATATCATGGACACCATGATAGGGGTTCTTGGTCACACATCCATATGTGAATCATTCACCTGGAGGATCCATCCATAGATCAACACATCAATAAAACCATCCATCTAGAATATGGGACATTCATGTCTTATTCTATTTCCCCATATCATCCACTCATTATCCTACAAGATCCACCCGAAGAAGTGATATTTGACCCATTAGAACAGTCACAGGAATATTCATGGCCTTCTAGGTAACCAATCCACTATCTCATTTTGGAAATAGACAAAAAAATATATTGAATAGGATTTCATTCATCCCCATTTTATGTTTAGTAGTCCATTTCATGAAATCCAGCAGTGTCTTTGCTAGGGAAAAAAGCTTCTCCTAACCACCACATGTTCTATTTTGGTGGGAATTCGTCATAAATCTTCCCTTGAACTGGGATCCCACTAATGTGGTGAAGATACCATAGGGTAATGTTGACCACCTCATGATGAAAGTGGAGTGTTTGGGTCCCTAGAGACCACCTTCTCAATAGCTCCAGTGTGATGTCTAGGGGTGGTATACATGAAACTGTAAGGCCAATGAATCCTCATAAATACCTACATACTTTATCACATACTAAAAATCATGGCATGACACACATGACCAATATGATCAGGTCCATTCATGTAAAAAATTTCTTCCCTAGAAGAGATCTTAATTATAAGTTCATCCCTTGAGTGCTTCCCACAAACCTACCTATGGGATAATTTCATACTATGAGGGGGGGGGGGGAAATCTTATTCTATAACTTCTCCCCATTGATAATGTTGAGGAGGTTAAGAGAGTGTCCTACACGAGTGACATGTGAGCAATCTAGATGTGTCATTCAATGGCCAGGTGCCACTGTTGTTTTGAAGGTGAGCTCCAGGAACATTAAGAGGGTTCGCCTCTACTCCCCTTAGGGATGAACACATGAACTCTTAGCCTGAATTTATAAATTGGAATCCAATTTCATATTGGGTACACCCAATAATATTCTATTAGTAGTGAAATGAGCATGACATGGTTTGAGGCACTCTAAATTCATTCCCCAGTAATGAGTTTTCAAATCATTTTTTCTGGATGAGCAATAAGTAATTTATAGCTTTCAACGTATATATATTTAAAGACTTATAAGTTTTTATTATTCTAGTTAAATAATCAATTATCATGGTGTTAGGTTCATAATGGTCGAGTTTTAGATGTATTTTCACAAATTTTGGGTTTGTAGGGCATGGTTTACATGGCACTAATCATAGATCTTGGATCATAGAGATATTGCTATTTGTGAGTGATCAGGATCAATATCATGAAGAACATGCAAGGAAGGTGGCGAATAATGAATACATAGAATTGGATTTTTATCTTATTAATTGATTCATGGTCCCTATGGTCCCCCATTTCAATTTGTAGGCATACAACCTTGACCCTCATGAATAGTCCTTCTGATATAGCATCAAAAACTGACATCGTGAATGGTATTAACAAATGGGATTTGAAAATGGGGAAAATTTTCCATTTTTGGTGGTTTTACATCATAATATCACACCTCTATTCCCCATATCCTCATATTATTAGGGGGGTGGTAATTTTCTGATGAGGAAAATTTGTTTTACAAAGGATTTAAGGAATGAAGGGCTAGCCTAAAGCCAATCATATCTTAAATGGTCAAAAAATATATCTAAGGGTTTGGTTCATAAATATTAACACATTCATGAACATCCAAATCTCATTAAGATTCTAATATGTTATGTGATTCATGGCCATGTAGATGGATGATGGTAACCTCCACATAGAGTCATTTGGATTCCTAGTTCCCCATCACTCCATAAGATCATAATTCACTGTGAAGGGATCCAATCATCATGAAACCCACCCTATAAATAAACCCATATGTATGAATATTAATAGGAAGTGTGATACTTCTCTTTCACAAAAATAGTCAAATTTCGAGATCCTACTACGCTTCGTGAGTGAAATTAAAAAGGCATATCCAAGGAACCCAAGATTCAAAAAACTACATCCATTGAGTTTATGAGAGCCTTCAACAAAAGTATATATTACTTTAGATAAGGCTTATTTATTTCTCTAAATGAGAATACCCTTTTAGGAGCCTGGGGATTCTTAAGGCATCATTCCTTTGGGAATCCATCCACATGGAAACCAGGATGTCATCCTAAGGTGGGGTCACTTTATTTCATGAAACCTACCCCTTTGTGATGACCTAAACATATAAGAACCCCCTTTACTTAGAAAGAAACCCCTATATGTGTCCCCAAGATTCATGAAGAACCTTTCGTGGGCCTGTACATAGTGAATCACTTCATTTGAAACCCTTTTAGTAAGGTCAAGTACTCGATCCCCCCATATCAATCCCAGACTAGTTCAGTAGCACCCTAAGTCCCTATGGTACCAGTTCCATCAACTTTTCTATCAATGAAATTCACCTCACGTTTTTCTTTGGCCCCACCCTACAAATTTCTTCTAATGATAGGTAGCCAAAAACATTTTTATTTTATGCACTTGGACCCTATTTCAAAACCTAGTATTTTCAACTCTCATATGGTAGTTCCAACATCGAGTTTCTCATTGAGGTGAACAAGTGGATTCCATATAATCCTTATTGGTGGTATATTCAAGGGACACTGCATACCAATCATTTTGAGGATTCCTTATGATTAATCCTTCCCCCTCTAGAACATGTTCCTCCTCTTGGAGTGATCCTATTGACAATTTAGATGCCTAATGTAAAACTACCTAGCTCCACATCATAGATATAAATAGTTTAACTACATGAAAACATCTTCAGAACATGATATAAAACTGTGGAAATAATTAATATAATAAACACAGGATGTCCCATCTATGATTGAAATTCAATGACCCAACTCATATTTCCATTTTCAATAGACATAGGATTGTTTTGTATGATTCACATGGGAAGGAATTTCTTTTCCCATCATGGTATGAACTTACTTCATGGTCAGATTCGATGCTTAATCCCCACACCATTCCCCAAATATTAATCATCATGGAAAGGGTATATTCCTCACAAAAATGACATACCATACATCAATGAATATCTATCCACATCACATTCAACCTTAATACATGGTTTTAAACAACATTGATATGTACTATCACATGACCAAAACTATGAAATTAATCTATATGAGATTTGATGTTTGTATCTTATGTAGGGTATATAGGAAACCTTATTTATTTTCAATCATCACAATGGTAATTATAGGTGTGACGTCATCCCTTATAGGGACAGACATCTTGGATCCTCCTGAATAGGGAATCTCCATCCACTTCTTTTATCAACATTAACAAAGAATTAATATCAATGGTAAACATAGGTGTGAAATATTAACTACTAGGGAAATTCCTCTTAGATACACAATAATTGGGTGTTCTGGTCTACCTCTTTGATCAACCATAATATGGTGTTCTGATCAATTATAATCCTAGGTGTGACATATTCCCTTATTGGGAAACACCTCTCTAATCTTCCACAATATAGAATTATGATCCATATCTATGATGTTCCTCAATATGGTGTTTTGATCAATGGTAAACATATATTTGAAATAATTCCTCCAAAAGAATTTCCACTTGGTTCCACATCAACAGGGTGACCTGATCCACCTCTTTGATCTGCCTCAATATAGTGTTTGGATCAACAGTAATCCTAGTTGTGACATCTTTTGTCCAAGGGACAAACCTCCCTAATCCCCTCAACAGGGTGTCCTGATCCACATTTTTGATCCACCTCAATATAACAATCTGAACTACCATTATTTTTACAAAATTAGTGAATATCATTCCCTAATCTATCATAACAGGTTGTTCTGATCCATTTCCAAAGTATGTATTACTAGTGACCTATTCCAGAATAACTACCCATTCAAAAAAAATTGGAATCGTGAGGTGAAAATCATTCAAAGACATAAGAATTTACTTTTGGTTCCACATCAATAGGGTGACTTGATCCACCTATTTGACCTGCCTCAATAGGGTGTTTGGATCAATGGTAATCCTAGGTGTGACATATTCTGTCCAAGGGACAAACCTCCCCGATCCCCTCAATAGGATGTCCTAATCCACCTTTTTGATCCACCTCAATATAACAATCTGATCTACCATTATTTTTATACAATTAGGGAATCTCATGCCCTAATCCATCATAACAGGTTGTTCAAATCCATTTCCAAAGTACGTATTACTAGTGACCTAGTCCAGAATAACAACCCATTCCAAAAAAAGGGAAGCGTGAGGTGAAAATCGTTCAAAGACATACACCCTATACATAAATTACCATGTGATTAACTTAATATGTCTTAAGATTAATTACCATAAATTTCTTATATGATATTCCCTCTAAGGAGAAAGGGTCAAAGTTTTCCCATATAAATAATGTTTATACATTCCTAGAGATTCTCAATGTGATTACTCTTCTGACCGAAGTTTTCTATGTTGTCAATATATAAGCATCGTAATTATCTAGTTTCCATATTGTGAAATCATTGGGAATGAGTCCCAAAAAACAAGACTTAATCTATGAAGGATAATTACACTAGGAAATGAGATATAAGGCGGAATCCATGGAAAGAGGAACCAACCTCCCATTTGCTGGTTTTGAGCAAGGATAATAAATCACTAATGCAAGTGATGAATATTTACCACCATTGGAATGTTGGAGTTATAGAAAATAAATAAGTGTTCAGGATGCGTTGCACCTAGGGAAAATGTTGGCAACAAAAATATCAATGGAATATTTCAGGAGTAAAATAATTTTTTTAATATTGAAATCAGTTATTTAAAATCCAAATATTTATAAAATTTTAGGAATAATATTTTTTTAAATAGCATGAAAAATTTAATGTAATATTCAAATAATTTTTAGTTATGGTCGTGAGGAATTCCCTTAATGTCATAATTGTTTGAACAAAAGTAATGTTAAAACATTCTGTATAAAGTACAATTTTACAACAGATTTTTTGTAAATGTTTTTGGAAAAATTTAAATATGGATAAAATCATTTTAAAAAAATTATTTTTTTAATATTAAAACAATTATTGAAATAATTTTAGAAAATATGGATATACATGAAAAAGGTTTTCTGACTGTAATGGAAAAATAAGGTTGATTTATCTTGGAATGATTGTGTAAACCATTTTGAGTTACAAAGAGAAGAAAAAAGTAATAAATCGATTTTTTTTAAATAACTAGAGATAATGAAACTTGGTGTGTTTTATCAGAAAAATATCATATATATTCCATTAATGAAAATTTAAGAAGAAAAATTCAGATTTAAATAAGATAGAAACATAAATCCATTACCTCAAGTCTTATCCTCTACCATACATATTCAATACTATAGTAAAATGAATTTTGATTAATTATATATATATATATTAAGTAATAATTATAAAATACATAATACCATATATGGTTTAATTATATCATCTTAGCACCAATTTATTGACAAATACTTATACAAATTACTATTTTAAGTGACAAAAACTTCAGTTCTCTTTCATGTTTCAGTTCTGCAGTATCGATCAATATACATTGATCATGAGTACATAACTCAATAATGTTAATAATTTTTTGGTATCACATGTAATAATTATATAATATTATATACACTTCATATGAATTGGTGAGTAAAAACAAATTACTCCACATTGTGGGGAAAATAGTTCGTACATATGAATGAGTGATGACTACACATTTAAATGGATGGAACCAAATAAAATAAAATCAAAATCAAAATTTTGATAACTAAAATAATATCATAAATATTACATGAATTTAAGGAATAAATCTATATAACCATCAATTTCAAATGGTGATGAAAAAGGAAACACATTGGTTTGTGGAGCCAATGGTCCATAAGTATGCACAAGTGATTCATTTTCAACCACATGATAAAAAATAAGGGGATACTAGAAGTTTATTCGTCATAGTAAAAATAGTATATTGAATATATTGAATTAATTGTTTTAGAATGGATACCATATATTTAAGGGATATATATGTAAAAATAATATTAATAGTAATAAGTTATGAGTTATACCTCATTGTTGAGAATTCCCTTTTTCTCACACACCTTAACCAATTAAAGGACGGTATTTTGGAAAGAAAAAAAAAATCCAGAACATGGTGAAGGAATCATGGAATGTATTATGGAAAGTCTTAGACAAACATAATTCCCAAACAGTATCAATATGTGAGGAGAGTAGGTTCCCTTTAATAAGTCAAGGAAAGACACACATGAAAATAATTAAAATATTGAAATATATATATGTATATATATGTTTTTATATATCATTATCATGTAAACTAGAAACATAGAACTGATAATTAGAAGTTATTATATAATGTTTCAAAATGAAATCAACCAATCATATTTATATATTTTTTTACATGTCTGAAACAATATATCATAGTTAAACAAGTTTAATCCCTTTTTACATTACCAATGATAACATAACATTTTACCATGATAACATAATTACATGAAGAAAAAAGTGGTATTCTAATTTTTTTTGAAATTATGATTCTTAATTTTGAAGACATTTTTATCAATTTAAATGAATATATGTTGAATAAATTGTTTTAATACAAGTCCACAATATAGCGAAAATCAATTTTTTTTGAAGACACCATATTTTTGTGTAAACATCATTTACCCATGAAATAATTTAAGGATGTAGTTTACAATTTATTTTGTAAAATAGTAAATAATGTATTTTTAGACATTTGGATCAAGAAAAACATAATGACATCTTACAACTATTCCATTAAATGTAAATAACCAAAAAATATTTTTCAATTTGAATAAAATATAACTTAGCTTCAAAAAAGTCAATCTCAGGATAAAGAAATAAAATTAACTTTGTAATATAATTTACATAATTACATAGAATAAATATTTTTGAACATCACTCATCAAATAGGACATGTTAATGTGTTATAGATATTCCAAAACCTTACCCTATAGTTTTAACATAGGATTATATTTTTTTACTAAGGTGGAAATTCATTACCATGGTCACTAATAATAATGAATAAAAGTTATGTTGACCCTATAAAAATATATTAATTTTTATAATTTAAAATATTAAATCCATTTAAAATAGTAATATTTTATTTTTGGGAAAAACTCATTTTAATATATATTCCTTAAACGCAATAGAAAATAATTATTAGAAAACAGTGTTTTCATGTCAAAAAAATGTACTTATACCAAAAATCAAGAATAAATCTAATTACAATGTAATTAATCAAATTATTTTTAACTAAGGTATAATTATGTTAATTTAGGATCATATTCAGTAAATTATGATATTGTCTCAATGGGAAAAATAATGGTGTTATATAAAATGGCTTTTTTAGTATTTAATGAAAATTCAATATTATTAGTAAAATCACAAAAAATCACACTAAGTAATTTTTATATGAGGATTTAAAAATAGATATAATTTTTATTAAATTATTATTTTTGAATGTTTTATAAATTCATTACAATTTCCACTCACAAAAAGAACTATTTTTAGAGAAAATATTTTTTTGAAGCATAAAATGACTTAATAAAAAATTGAATAATTATTTATTAAGAATTAATCAATGAAATTGAATAATATGAATAATTTTTACATATATTTCATAATGACTTTATTCCATTTCATACTTCCAATTTTAATATTATTGTTATAAGTTTCATGTTAAAATAATAATATTTATCTAGCGGTTCATTTAAACTTGGGGTGCATGTAAAGAAAGAAATCAGAGAAGACTAATTTGTGTATGAAGTAATATATCATAAAATATATTGGGTTTGTAGTCTATAATGGTGCAAGGTATTTGGACCACTCATCAGGAATTAGAGTGATGATTGAGTTTATTCACATCCAAGCCTATTTAGGGATATTAACATGACGTCAATTTGTGGCATAGCCAAATCCACATTCCAGCATCTAGAAGAGGATGTAATTTATAATAAAACCAAATACTGAAGATATTAAAAAAAATTAGTTTTTCATTCATTTCCTAGGATTATTTGTATGATTTTCAAAAATATTCTAAAATCCTAATACAAAAATAAAATACTCCTCACTACATTAATATAAAACCATAAACTATGCCAATGGATTATTAATACCACTAAAATATTGATCAACCATAACATATAAGCAAATATATTATCCCCAATCACCATCCTTATATAAAAAGTTATTTTAACCCTATTATAACATTGACTATGATGCTTGAGACTCTCTCACCTAGATCCCATTTTAGAAACACATACTTTACACACAATAAACAATAAAAATTAAAGATTAAATAAAATAATTATACCATAATTAAATGAATTAAATCAAAGATTTTATTATATAAATTTGGAATACCTATTAGGTTTATATATATTGAGAATTTTGAGAGATCATAATCTAAAAAACCTCTTTCCATTCTCAACTAATGTAAATTATTTTAAACTATATAAGAAACAAAATAATCCATAATAATTTTTCATCATCTCAAACAAAATAACCACCCAATCTATTCTATTAGTTATATCATGTATAATATATTTTTTATTATGGTTTTTAATTAAAACTTAATAAGTGATGATATCAAACAACTTTTACGATTGAAAAAAATAAATGAAAATTAAATATCATAAGTGATAATAGGATGCGAATAAATATTATGTAATGGATTTTAAATAAAACATAATTCCATAATAAATAATAAATGGTAACATAATATATAAATGGATAAAAATAAATCTATTATTTATGATATAAAACATAATTCTATAGATCATGATTTTAATGTCAAGGCCACATCAAAGACATAATTCTTTTTATAATTGTTGTAATAAAGAAATCATTCTTCTTATAATTTTTGTAGTAAATAAATATCATAGAATTGGGTAAGAACACACCAATTACATAAACATGTTTGTCACAGAATTCATATTAATACATCAAGGGGATATACAATAATAATATTAACTTAAAATTTATTTAAATAAAATTAATTTATTATATTATATAATGAGTAAACAAAATATAATCAACTTTTTTAATAATAATCATTATTTGAAAAAATATATATTGAAAAAAAAAATACATTTCCCAATGTTAATTATGATGGTAAAGTGATCACAAACCATTTAGATAAAGAATGTGTATATTTAATAAATTTATTGTACACATACCTATGTTGTCAATAAATATCCAAATTATAATAGAAAAATAAAAATTTGAAATTATTTCCTAATTAATTAATGAAATAACATTATAAGTATGAATCCATCAACCAAAACCAAAATCGGTAATGTTATATTGTAAATTAAATTATCTCTATAGTCAATTAACATATTGAATATAGGTTAATACCATTTAATGAAATGTATTGAAAACTATTAATTTAAAAAATAAAGAAATTTTTTGAAATATTAATCATATTCACAGTTGATTGTTATGAATAAAAAGGTAGTCATGTATCATATCATTTATAGATAAAAAAATTACATAATCCATACATAGAGAGAATATTATTAGTTTCAAAATAATATATCCCTTATGTAATAAATGAAACATAAAATGTTGTTGAAAAAGTTGAAAAAATACTTGAAATATAATTTTTAAAATTAGAACATAGAAGAAGTGATCTTGAATCAATTTATTTGAAACTATTAGATAAATTCCCCTAATTATAAATAAAAAAAATTATTAATTAAATCAAGAATCATATATACCATCAATGTATATTATATTGAATTAGAAAATGATGATGAAGGTAAAATCATAAAAGATATTTTAGAAAACATTTTGAAAAATAACATAAATTAAAAACATACAATTCACATTGAATATATTTTTTAAAGGTGAAGTAAAATATTATAAAAAATTACTTTCAAAAATAATCTCCAATAATGGATCTGTGAAAATGACATGAATTTTTCTGTAATAATTTTGGAGATAAAAGAAACAAAATTTGATTAAGAATGGTTCCTCTTTAATACATGATATTAACTTTATAGAAAAACCATTTTGTTTAAAGATTAGTGAATCTTTTAATGTATTAAAACAAAATTTTCACAAATAAAAATTTTAAACAAAACAAAACAAAATATTATATTTTGCAAAACCAAACATAAAAGATTAATTTTAAAGAAAATATATTATAACTCAAAGAAGTAGATTTGAAAACTCCATTGTCCCTATCATAGACTTGAGTGTTCTGAGGTCATCCAATCTATTAGTGGAAATGTTTCCCATTGGATAATTAGTTATATATAATGTTTTCATCTCAGTGGAGTATGGTATGCGAAAAAGAAATTTATTCTAGTTCGCTCAGATCCTACCCATACTTCTAGTATTCCTTATTGGATGCTGGTAGTTTCCCTGAGGCATCATGAACTGTCTAGATAACTATTTGAATGACAAGACAACTATATCCATGAGAAATATTGTTAATTTATTGAGGCTTTAGTAGGATTGTTAAAATTTATATATAAATAAAAAATAAAATATGATCAATGATATTAATTATTATAGGTAGTGATGTAATCCTAGCTACCTACAATGACCATTGAGCTAATGTCCTCATGAATTAGAAAAAAATGAGTTTTTTTCTAGGGTAAAGGATTAAATCAAAAAAATATGTGTGTATGTGATTATAGATATTTTTGGAAACCTATACTAAAGGTTATCCTAGAACCCATACCTTTAAAAAGATGAATTTTAATCATTGGGTTCGAAGGAGTAACAACTATTGAAGAGACTCTATTGATTTTATTTTTAAATACTTTGACTGTACAAGCACTTGTTTTGAGAATGAGGGAACCCAAAAGAAATACATTGATTTTTTTTGAGATGGATGGAAAATTTTGTCTATAAATTATGTTGGCCAAATTGAATCTCATCATGTAAAATTCATTTCCACTATAGGAGGTTGCAGATTCCCATCATCTTCTCAAAAGAAAATTACATATAGGAAATATCCTTATTCATCCCAAATATTGTGAATTTTGATGTGGATTATACTGTCACCAAAAAAATTCTCAATCACAGGACAAAACACACAATATTTTTATCATTCTAAACCATACCAGCTATTTTATATATCCAATGATAAGAACATGTTTATCCATTATTAGAAGTTGGTTAATTTATTTCTCAATATCCCGTACTGGTAAAAAATATCAATGGTGAGAAATATAATTCAATTGTTTCTTGTTGTAGAAATATATATCCCATGAAAAAATGATATAATACTATATAATACAATAAAATGGATTAATGTACAAATTTTATATGAAATAAGTTCACGATAATGATCATTACTCAATGAAAAATGTCTAGTTACCAACAATAATTACTACTACAAAAACTATGAACCAATAGCCACATGGATAAGGGAACATGATTTCAATAGTATGTAATTTTAAATAATAATATTATTATTAAAATGTATCCATGGGCAGCATATACCCATAAAAATAAAATATGGTGAAAATGTGTTATTTGTCAACGAATTAGAATTGAGACCAAGAAAACCATTATCTTTTTTCTAGTCTTTCTCAACCTCACTGTAACATCATTTTTAATAAACATATATATTGAAATAATTTATTTTAGAACTTTTTTATTGTATTTTCCAATTATACTAATCTTGTATAATCATTGTTTATATTTTCTAAAGTTATTTATAACTAATTTTCAATATCGTGTGTCGGTAATTATAAATGGTTTGAACGTATTTTGTAAAATTGGTTTTTAAATTCCTTATCATTACATGGTATATCATGTAGATATCATTAAAGTTACTATAATATATGTTTCTTCTATTTATAAAGGTACAATTTCATTCCATTTTTTTGTTAAATTCCAGGAAGAGAAAATATATGATGATAAAGTTTTAGTGACTCTAAATGAATGAAAGGTGTATTTTTAATCCACGAGTTTATACACAATGTTACCATTAATAAACTGAGAAAATTAATTATTTACATATTCATATCATATTTAAAAACTGATTAAACAACCATATCCATCCATGATATATATTCTTATCATTGTTAATGTTGGTGGTTAAATCGACCCATACATGACTATACGATGAGTAAAGGATGATAATTTTTTGGTTCAGTTATAATAAAATTATAATAGAATAATAATTTTGTTATTTATTTTAATATTTGTATATTTTATAATTGGAATGAATAATTAGAAAAATTAATGTGAAAAAAATTATTATATAATATGAACTAATATATTTTCTTCTTCATAGGATTGTTTTAAATTATTGAATTATTTACCGTTGTTTGTTTTTTATATAATTAATATGTATGATAATTATCGATAAAGTAAACTTATTTATATAATTAAAACAATATTTATCCATGAAACCCATTTTTATTACTATCTATAAATTATAGTGATGGAAAATGAACATGTTGCTTCATATAGGCAGTGGTCGATAAATAATCCAAAATGATGTTTCCGTTTTTAATTAGTGAAAAGGGATAATGTGGTCACTTTTTATTAATATAAAATAATAAAATTAGGTATACTAACAATAATAATTTTATTATATATGTATATGAAAATAATAATTTTAAATGAATGATTGAAAGGAAAGAAGTTAATGAATAACAATTACTCACATTGAGAATTTTGAGATTACCTTGGAGAAATAATTTGAAAATGACGTATTACACTAATATATTGTGAAAATTATCTCAAATAAGAGTATATTTATTATAACTGAATAAATAATTGTATATTTTATTTGGAAAATTATTTTTAGGTGTAGAATTGAAGGGTTAGTGGGGGACCTATTTATAAGTGAGAAGGTATTGATTTTTTTTGTAAATACCCATAAATTTTAAATAATAAAAAGTAATTCAAAATGAATGTGTATCCATAATTTATCAATAATAGATTGATAAAGATATAATAACTATAAAGTATAGAAACACTAGTTATATCAGATTTTTTTGAATTTTTTTTATTCTTTTTAACTTGGATAATACTATTTATCCTTAATTTATTCATTCCACGATAACTTGTTTTTTCTTAAGTAATTTATCACCCATTCTTAATTTTTAATATAATTTAGATATAATCATTCAAAATTTTAAATTAATTTTATTTTATTCTATTATTAAAACTGAAAATCATTATTTTTTAAAAATTAATATTTAATTTATTTAAGACAATTTCATTGAAAAAATATCACTTATGTTCCAAAATATTTTATGGAGGTTTTTAAAGTAGATTAATTATTTTTATGTTTATATAGAAACTTATAATACTAATATTTTTTAGAGAAATGTTTGAACAATTTATATCATATACTCAAATAATATTAATTTCATTAAACCATGGTATTTGTAAAATCATTATATTGCACTATTTACCATAAAATAAATCTTTTTTAAAAAATACTATAATTTCATCATAACAAAATTGAATAAGATGAATCAAAAAATAATTAAAATAATTTCAATTTTAAATTATAAAATTCATATATTTTAATTTTAAATAATATTTTAAAATTTAATGATAGCCCATTTTTATACAGAATCTCTCTATTTTAAACATAATATATTATTTTTACATATCATTTACTAATTATATTTAACAAATTTTTCTTATAAATATATATTAACATCAATTAATAATAATTTTATTATCATAAAAAATAATACCACATGAAAGGTAATGTTTTTTAATATACAATTTTAAGCTTAAAATGAGATGAGTAGTTGTGTTTTCTATAACCATTGAATTTAATTATTATTAAAACAAAAATTAAATTGATTAAATAAATATTTCACAATGAATCTAATAATATTCATTCCCACTAATTAAATGTATAGTTTTTAATGTTTATTTTCATATAATTATATCATATATAAATATTTCATGGGTTTTTATGATCAGTGTTGTGTGTGGTGAAGGCCATAAAACACAATGGCTTATTTGAAGGTGATAATATATTAAAATCTTACGGTGTTCCATTTAAATCCTATTTAATTAACACATATATATTTTTGAATAATTTATTATTCAATAATGTTGTTCTCATTCCTTAGAAAGCTATTCCAAGGATACCTCTTTTTAATTTGTACCAGTTTTTGTTAATGTCACACTTATTCCACTATTTTCTCTCTTAGTCTCAAATATTTAAGTCTTTAACATAAAATCAATAAGTTCCTCTTTATAAGAACCATTATAGTCTTCAACTGTTGGTCGGAGTGGACACTCAAGATGGGGGTGAATTGAGTTCCAATTAAAATTTCTGTTTAAAAATCATTTACCAAATTCCCCCAAATAAAACACAGAATTAAGCTGTAGTCAATTTATATCAAAGTAAAGGTTCTGTTAGGTTCTCAAGGGATTGATTATTATCCAGTTAATCAAATCAGAAGATTTGATTAACTTTTGAAACTAACTTACTGATTTACAACTAATATAAACACTTGCGAGTTTAATTATCAAAGTGACTTTAAAACAGTTTTCGGTTTTAAAGTAGTTTATTTTGGAATAAAGATAACTTTGAAAAGAAATAAGCAAAGAAGATATAACCAAGAGGTTCAGTCTCAAGCTGAGACATAGTCCTCTCAAAACATTATATAAAAGTGATCCACACCCTGGATCGGGGATTACAACAGTATACAACTGTCCAGGTCTAAGACCTCTACCACTGTTATTCGTGGCAAACAAACACAACAACAAATCAGAAGTTTAGGTCACGCAAGACCTCTACCACTATCCCAGTGGGAAATAAAAGATGTAAGAGTTTGAGTGAGGATTTACAGATCCTCCAGTTAAAGTACAGGAGACAGTGTGTGTGTAAAATACAGCAGATGACACACACTGCTCAAAATGTAAATAATAAATCACAGAGGAAAAGATGTAGAGTTTATAATGGCTCTAGTGATCGCAGTGCAACTCTAGACTCCTTTGGATTGATCAGAATTGGTTCTGAGTCCTCTCCTGGTTTTTGTCTAGAAAATAGAGTGTTGTTTGCTTCCTTGACTTCCAGGGGTAGAGACAGAGGAGAAACTAGTTGGTGAAGTTCTTGTGTGGATGTTCTCATTCTCGTTCTCAGCTCTTTCTGGTATGCCGGAATGTATGAGCTCTTCGTGTAAGTTCAGTCGTCTCTTTTCATGCACACTTTTTTAGCACCTTCTTATTTTTGTCACGCTCTTATTTGTTTTTGCGACATCTTCTTTTAGCAGCCGGAGCATCTCTTATTTAAAGCACGAGCTCCGGAAACAGAAATGATTTCCTTTTTTCTGGTACGAGGTACAGTTCCCTGACATCCAACAACAAACATTAAATAAATGTTAGTGTATTAAAATATACCTGATATGACCGTTGGTTAGATTAAATAATGATAAAGAAATTAAAGCAGCATCAAGTTCTATATCTGGAAGGGTAGCTTTGGATATCGGTAGCCTTGTGTATCGGTAGGTCTGAGTATTAGTAGCTTCTTTTGTAACTGTATCCCTTTGTGTAACGGTAGCCTTTACATCGGCAAACCTTCTATCGGTAGACTTCATTTGTAACGGTAGACTTTGTATCGGTAGATTTGATTTCATCGGTAGCGGTAGACTTTCTTGTATCGATAGCTATAGACTTGTCTTGTATCAGTAGTGGTAGACTTGTCTGTATCAGTAGCGGTAAGTCCCTATCACTAGCTTTCTTGAGGTTTCGGTAGATCTTGATGTGTTAGTAGACTTGTGTAATGGTGAATAATCTGTACCAGTAGCTCTCACATAGAGGTAGACTTTACTGTATCGGTAGCTCTGTTCTATATCGGTAGCTCTATTCTGTTTAAGCATTCTATTGGCAGAATGAGTTAAGTCAGAGTATACATACATCCAGTAACCGAAAGTCTAATACTATACATAAAATAATAGAGAATTTCTTAACCAAATTCTTTGATTATAATATAATTATCATAATATATGAATATGTGTCTGAAGTACACAAATACTAAAGTAAGTATTTTTCCACAACAAGAATTATCAAACTAAAAATAAGAAATATTGATATTATAAACATATAATAAAGCATAATTGGGATTATCAAAATATAGGAAAGCATCTAGATTCCTAGAGGGTTCAACATCAACCATGATTGTATAATTTTTATTATTATTAATACTTCTTCATGAATACATTTAGTATGTGCCGTATATATCTCATGTTTTAATTTGCATCTATTGTGACCTTCTCCTCTGCATATGTAGTCATTATCATTTTTAAAAGATTCATCTAAAAGTTTTGGAAAATTTTCATAAATCCATGAGGTCTATATGATTCTTTATCATTGTAATGAGTTTTTTATTTAAATTTTTTATTATTTTTCACATCTCTTTTGGTGTTTCATAGTGAATTGATTTTCTTTATATCTTGACTTTAGAAATTATCCATTAACACTTAATTTGTTTTCTCAAAAACTCTCCAAAATCATTAATTTATCCCACATTCAATAACACCTCTTATAGTAATTATCAGAAACCTATTTTCATAAATGAGAAACCCCTGAAATGAACTCCCATATTTGGTAATAAAAACGTAAACATGACTTAGTGGTTTAATATTGACTAATGCTACCCAAACCTAACCATTAACAACTAAAATATTAATAAATAATACTGAGTCAATTATATATCCATTTTTTTTATGTTTAGAGTTTTTGTGAAATATTAAAAAAATTTAAATAGAATAACACATATTTTCCACATGAAATTTAAATTTTATGACTAAAATGAGGATTCTTTAATTTATAATATGTTTTCACCATCACCAATAAACACCTCCACTCATAATACCCACATAGAAAAAGTGTACAAAATAAATATTTTTAAAACAAGGGAAAATGGAAATTTAATATGGGTGAAATCATATAATTTGTAGAAAACCATTATAATGACAATATATATATATATTTCATTATATTAATATAGTTATATTCATTATAAGAATACCAAGTAATTTTTAAATCAATTTGGAAATTATTTTAATTGAAATATTTTATTAAAATGTTTTATTTAAAATAATTATTTATAAATTATAAAATTTGAGTGCTGAAAAATTAATTTATCTTATAAATCATGATATAAAATTTAACCAAGGGTTAATTTTTTATATCTTTTAAAGAATATTTATTTTTCAATACATAGTGAGAATATGGATTCTTCTAAAAAATTCTATTTATTATGTATAGATGAAGAAATTTAATGGTTACAATATATTATTAATAAGAATTCAAGTAAAATAATTATTAATTTGTTATAAATAATTCAATTAATTACTTCTTAACAATCATTATATTGTATTTTAATAGAATATCGTTTTTCTGTTTAAAAATGATATGTTTTAAAACTATTTAAAGTGCATAATGTTTCTATTTTTTAATTAATTAAACTAATCCCTAATGGCAAATTTTTAAAATGAAATTTCTAGAATATAAATGAATAAATATTAATAAATATTCATATAATGAATATTAGTAGTCATAATGATAATGAAAAACAACTTTTAGGTGAAAAAATATCCTTCTTGAAAACCATCAATTTGAGCATGTTTGTGGGTTTTATTTTAAAATAAATATTTCCACATATCCAAATTGAATTTAATAAAATATATTAATTATTTAGAATAATAAAAATTTATATTATAAAATAATTTCAACTTAATTTTAGACCATAATGAATAGTGGATGAATTAAAAATTAATGACCACGATTATGGTAAAAATTGATTTACAGGGGGTCAAACTAAAATGGTAAGGGTTAAAATAGACTATAAACTTTTATAAATTCAAATTTATGATAATATTTGTAAATTATAATTTTAAATTTTTTATAATAGTTCATTTTGAGCCTATATTCATATGGAAAACGTGGTAACACTTTTTTATTTTCAAAAATGACAATTGTGCCTCTCACCTCACTTTTAAAGGCCACACCCTTTCCATTCCACATCACACCATAAAAGAAATTTATTACAAAATACATGGAAATATATATTAATTATTTCTCTATACACATAATTAAATCCTTTATATGATCATAAATCCATCCTATGATGTCTTTTGGTTATTATCTATGGAGGTTGTCCAAAGAAGTGGTATCTTGCTAAATATATCGTCTTTATTTTATTTATTATTCCTCCTCTTTAATTTTTTTTAAAATATTGATTATATAATAACACTAGTATATAAAATATTCTGATATGTTATTATTTAATATAATAACTTAAATACATCACTAAATCAATTAAAGGGGATAAAAAATCACCATTCATGGGTTGAACAGACTACCGCCTTGCAAACTGATGTCATTCATTTTAAATAATCACCACCCATGAGTTATTTAAATAATATAAATATAGTTTATATATTATTTTTGAAATATATTTATACTTTTTTAGTTTTTTTATTACATACATATTCCTATGTTTCATTCTGTGAGGGATATAATAGTGTCTCCCTAGTGTACGATAGACTACTGCTTCAAGAAGAAATTCAATTCATCTTTCGCTAACACTTTACATGGAATGTAATAAGGATTAATTTAGTGAATATATGTGATATTAATGAAATTATAATTAAATGAAAAAGATATTTTTAATCCTAAAATGATATTATATCATTTAATTTCTTATATTGTAAGATGATAGCATTGTTTGTATATATATGCACTACTGTATCCATGAAGAAATGTGATTTTTTCAATAGAAAATCACATAGATAATATATAAAAATATATTTAATGAAATAAAATTATATTTATGTCATTATTATCATTATTTAATGATAATATATAAAATACCTTATCTACACAAAGAACAATAAAAAATTGAAATGTTTCCCATGTGTACATACAACCTGTCGTCTCTAAGCCCATAACATAGTTTATTTTTCATATCCATATTTCATGATTGGATTAAAAAGTATAATTTATGTATAAATATGACAATATTTTATATATTATTGTTATGTATATCTTTAAAAAATACCACCTTGACCAATAGTCAACCTACCGATGTAATTTCATACACAAATACTGACTATCATTGAAATACCTCAAATAAACGTAATTGATTAAGTAATGGTACACAATATGGTAATAAGTGAAATCAAATTAATAATAAACTTGATAATGTATCTCAAGACTGTAAATAAATAGCTTATGTTTGTTATTTAGTAAGATAATGAATGTACACGACATGTCATACATAAGGTAAGGGACTTCATCTCAATTTCCTTTAATTAAGGAATATTTTTATATTATGAACCTATATTCTTCAATGTGGTATATATACAACCCCATTAACATGTTATATCCTTAAAATATCTATTTTAATTTTATTAAAAGTTTTCTAATTGAATTATTTAATGGGGATTATGATTCAAATATTTCTATGTGATGATGTAATTTACATTTAAAAAAGAATCTTTTAATGTCTTCTTTATAATATATTATCTTCAATTCCACTTTTTTTTAAATTAGTTTCTGACTATTTTCATATGAACAAAAATGAATTGTAAATTAATTTTTATATCTATTTTTTATTTTATTTCTAATTTTTCCCAAATGAATAATTTTATGTGTTTTATATGGAAATTTTTGACAAAAAAACAAAATTAATATAATATATTTGAATTATATGGCTAAAATTAATTTTTACATTACCAAAACCATTATATTTTTTCTTGATTCCATTTCAATATTTCACATTTTCTTCATTTAAGAAGTCTGTTTTAATTTTTTATATTTATTTGGTTATTAAAAATGGGGTTTTAAAATAAAATGGTATTTTGATATATGAAAATATTTTTCATGTTCGTTCAATTCTTTATTTAAAGGGGTTTTCAATAAAATGATGTATGCATAAGTTTTTTCTTCATAAAATAATACATTATAATTATATTAATAAACATAGAGCCTAACACACCTTATTCAATGGGTTGAGCCCCATTATATCTTATTAGTGAGAACAATATAACTTATACGATGGGTTGATCATGATTATATATCATGAAAACATGTTTGCACAATATAGGTTATATGATAGGTTGAGCCACTTATTGCTCACAGGTGAGCCCGATATTTCTTAAACAAAGGGTGAGCCCCGTTATAGCTTTCCAATGAATTTGTTATGACAATATTGGAATTTGATTTTATTGTTCATTCAACTAAATGGTTTTGAAAATGGTTTTTTAATATGATATACTATGTTAAAAAAAGAGTTTTAAATTATTTATAATTGTTTTAAAAATTTATTTGACTAAAAGTGTTTTTTTGAATGAAAATTAGTTTTTAATGATATTCCTTCTTTTAATGTTTAAGGGGAAACCCAACAAAATTCAAATACATAAAAGACAATCAAGAACCACAGTTCAAGGTCCCAAGGGAAAAAACAATCCAATTCAAAACAACAAAGAAGGTCCCCTCTCCCAAGTAAAATTAATTAATATGAGATTCCACATTATCATCACTGCTCATCTAGCTATCCCATGAAATGAAGAATGTGCTTGGTACCAATGAAAAATTTCATACCCTCTCAAACATCAAATCTTGGATAGCCATGATCTGTGAAAGCTCTCTACTCTGAACATATTCTAGTACCGTACCTTAAAGTGAAATGGATTAATTGTCCCATATATCAGGAACCATAACACCAAAGCATAGGCAAAACAACATAAAAACCATTCCACCAATTACAAAATTAAACCAACAGAAAACTCATTCCACAAGATCACAAAATAATTACAGAAATACCCAAACTCATTACAAAAATTAAATAATTCAAAAAGAAACATGAGAATCCACAATGAATTCATAATGAGATCACCCCAACTGGCTGTCATAATCAAAGAAGACGCCAACGATGATGACATTACATACCTCCAAGTACACCGTACATCCAAAACCAAAAACTCAATCGAGGATAAAAATAAAATTACAAACAAGAAATTTTGACCTCCCAAAAATAATAGTTTTATTTCATTTTATATCCCTTAATATGATTATTGTTATCATTTAAAATATTAATAATTTTTTTAAATAGTGTTTATAAAAGAGTAAGGGAACCTAAGATGTACGATTTAAAGACATGAATATTTTCCATGAAAAGTAATATTGTTTTATTTTAAAATTTTCACATTATCGGAAAAAGTATACTAATAAAAAGTGTAAACATTAAATTTGTATGTTTTTTATATTATTTATGGCCTCATTGTTGAATACTATAAACCGTAAATGATCCCCGAAGTGAATGAATGTGAATTCATGACTAACACGCAAGATTATGTTATTTGTAAGGATGAGATATTATATTTGGTACCATAGGTTTGTTTATGTAAAATTATATGTTATGATAATGTTAATAGAATTATTTTCAATGATTTTACTTTATATTTATGTTTAAATGATATATAATTATATTATTACCATGTTGTTTCAGCTATTTTTTTATTTAGAATGGTTCTCCATAGAAAGATCATGGAAACTATAGTGGAGAGTCATTGAGAATAAAATATCCTTCAAAATTAGTACCTTGAGATAGTTTGAATTATAAAAAATAGTTTTTTTTACAATTATTTGTTAGTTAACAAAAGCTATAAATGTTTTTGGTATCCACTCGAGGGAAGAAAATAAAATTCCTAAAAAGAACATAACTATAGTGAATCATTTGACGGGAAAACATATTTCATCATTCAGTGGATCGTCAGACCCAATTGTATCTAACAGATGGACCATGTCTCTGGAGAAAATATTTTAATTTAATGGAGTGCTCAAAATATAAATAAGAATCACATTAAATTTATTTTTTTGAAGTTGACGTTGATCGATGGTGGTCTTTGGTTAATAATACCATAGAGAAAGATAATCCTGATTCCATGAAATGTGAAAATTTTATACATATTTTCATTGAGAAATATTTATCTACGATTGTTATTAATGGATGGAATAACTATAAATGGAATTAATGAAAAAATATAAAGAATTTTTGTCTCTATATTAATCAAAATTAAAAATATTTTCCACGTATGTGTTGGATTTAATTCAGGAGAACGATAGTTAAATTAATATATTTGATCCGTGGTTAAAACAAGATTTAAGTATAGAGATGGTCACTTGATAATTTAAATGATATGAGAATGTAGTTTTTTGTTCTGAGAATATTGGTATAGATTTTGATGATATGTATCTTCCATGGGATGAGAATATCAATAAAATGTCAAATTAGAAGGAAACAGATAAGAAAATAGCTAATATGTCTAGAATTGATCCCTAAAAATGTTATATGTGTCGTAATAAGTATTTTACGTAATATTTGACAGGATCTACAAAATTTTTTTTAGTGTGGTAGGTTTGTTCACTTGGATTGTTACTATAAACAAAATAGTTCAGAATAACCAAATTATTGGGTAACATATATGCATACAATAGTGAGTTTTTTATTTGAAATATTTTTGTTAATTATTCTAAAATTTGTCTGGAGTTATTTTTGTAGGATATAAAATATCATTATTATATATAGATATCTATAAATTTTGATTTTATAATACTACAAGTGATGTTGAATTACCAAATTAAGTGGTTCTATGTGTGATACAAGTTCAATTGAATTATCCAAAATCCCAATTTGACACTAGATCATTTGATTATTTCATTTATGAGAAATTTTCATGTAAAATAGGAATATCACCATTACAATGGAAGTTATAAATTTTATTGAAATATTATGGTTGTAGAATAAAAGTAACCCAGATTTACTGGAATCTTCCTATTATCATTAGTGAGATGGCCATTATTTCATGTCTTGTTGAAATGGATATAGTATAGTTTGATATAATTCATGAAATGGATTGGATTTCTGTTTATTATGCTTAACAAATTGCAGATCTATGAATGTTATGTGCAATTATTTCATACCTTTGGTATCTAACCAAGAAGCCTATAAATTGATTAAATGTTTTAGAGAAATGTATCTTCCTCACACTTCCAAAATTAAAGAAGAAATTTAAATTTTAAATGATCCATGAGTGAATGATTAATTGGATGTATTTTCTAATGATTTTCTTAGTTTTATTAATGATATGGAGGTTGAGTTTATTATTGACATAGTTCCCAAATCTATGTTTATTTACAAACTATCTATTCATGCGGGTTAATTTGTACTTTTATAATTGAAAAATAAATTGAAGGATTTATTAGATAAAGGTTTCATTCAACCAATCACTTCACTATAGGGTTCTCCTATGATGCTTATCAAAATGATAAATGGTTCACAGAAACATTTCATTGATTATAGAGCCTAAAATAACATTATTTTAATGGTGAAGGAGGATGACATTATAAAGACTACATTTAAAACTATATATGGGAATTAAGAGTTTGTATTTATTCCTTTTGGGTTTTTTAATGAACCAATAATATTTATGGTCCAAATTAATGTATTTTTTCATGAACTCTAATATATGTATGATGTGGTGTTTATTAATGACATTTTGTTATTTTATAAAATTATATAAGATTATCAACGATACCTAATTTTTTTAAACATAATGGAAAACAAACTGAATGGGAAATTTAGTTTCTATGAAATTTTATTGAGGAAAATTTAATTCCTTATAAAAATTATTTTTATAGATGGAATAACTATTCAAACCTCTAAAACAAAAGTTGATTTATTATGAAAAGTACCACAAATATTATTTATATTTAAATTTTTCTAGGATTATCGGGTTAATACCACTAGTTTTTTTTAAACATTGATGGCATGTCTAGCCCACTGGCTATGTTAACTCTAAATAGAGATAAATTTTTCTAGAAAAAAAATATTGTGATGATTTCTTCCCACAACTAAACAGATGAATGGTGAAGGATACAATTTTGTATCTGCCTTCTAGAAATATATAATTCTTCAAATAAAGTTATTGTTCATTTAATGGATTTGGTTGTGTCTTGATGTAAAAAATATTAGGTAATTTATTAGGAATTTTTTTACCTTATACTCATGAGAAAAATTAACATACACATGAATTTTAATTAGTTAATGTGGTTTTTTATAAAAAAATTTGAGGCACAATTTTTATGACGCAATGTGTGAAATATTTAGTGATATGAAATGTTTGAAATATATATTCACTCATAAATAATTGATCATGAGATAGAGAATATGGTTGAAAATGATCAAGTATTAGGATTTTATGATTCATTGAAATCTAAAAAAATAAACCAATCTACTATTGTTTTTTATCAAAAAACTAATGCTACATTAAACATGTCACATTAAGAACATGACCCTTTGATTAATGATTGCATCAATTTTGACCGTGGTTTTTTGAATGTAGGGACAACCAAGGATTTTTTAGAATTCATTTCTATTGAATTTGTCATAAAAAGATTACAAAGCATAAAAGGAGGGTTTTAATTTTTATAGGGAGTTATAATCCATTACTAATAGTATGTTTCATGATTTTAATATGGAAAAAGTTTATATTTTATTATTGGGAAAAATAATTTGTGTGCCCTTGATTCCAATTTTAGGAAAGAGATTCCGAGTGAAGCTCATAGTTACCCATTTTATATTCATATAAAAAATAAGAATATGTACAAATACCATCCACAACATTTTGAGTGGGATTAAATGAAAATATATTTTGATAACTTTTACATGAAGTGTTTGAATTTTGAGAAATTTAATGAATAATTAAAATTATTAGAGGGAATGTTTTAACCTTTACCAGTAATGAAATGGAAATGGGAAAATATATCAATTAATTTAATTATGGTATTACCAAATAATTACTAAGGAAATCATGTAATTTGGGTTATTGTTGATCGATTAACTAAATTTGTGTTTTTGCATCCCATTTGTGATATTTTTTATTATATCATATTTATTAGCTATATCTAAAGAAGATTGTTAGGTTGCATGGAATTTTTATATTCATTATATCAGACCATGTTCCCAGATTAACATTTAATTTTTTGAATGGACTTCAAAATTATTTGAGAAATGAATAAAAATTATTTATAGATTTTCATCGTAAAAGTACTGGTCAGTCAGAGCTGATGATTAAGAATATTGAGGATATAATTTGTAATTTTTTATTCGATTACCAATTAATTTATGTTTGAGTTATTTAATTAGTTGAGTTTTCTTATTAAATATTTTTTTAATTTTAGTATATATATTAAACTATTCAACCAATTATAATGAAATCAATGTTTGACACTATAATTTTGTTATGAAGTAGGAGAATGTAAATTGATTATACAAGATCCAATCTATTAAATGGATAATAAGGTGTAGTTTATTTAAAAACATATGAGGATGGATTATGGATTTTTCAAAAGTTATAATGTTTTCCATAGGAAAGCCCATTATTTTGAGGTAGGTGAACAAAAATTAATCAAAGTGTATGCATGGAAAGTTTCTAAGAATTTTGGGAAAATATAAATATATGTCTTTAATTCATTATAATACATGAAATCATTGATTTTTTTTTATTATTTTCCTACCAATTGGATTTTCCTCTTATCATATCCTATGTAAACATCATTTTTAACGTCTAAATGATACGGAAACATGTGCGAGATTCAAATCAAGTGTTGATCATAGAGGTAGTTCAATTTGAATTAAAACACCTATATGAGGAATAGAATATTCAAATTATTTACAATAGATAAAATGTTTTATGGAAAATAGTGAATAACTAGTTTAAGGATATATGAAAAAACCATATGGTTGAAGATTCAACATGCTAATATGAAAATTATATGAGGAAAATTAATCCTTATATGTTTCAAAAGTGAATAAAATTTCTAGGATGAAATTTACAAAATGAGGGGGTGAGGGAATTTTAAAAAGCTAGAAAATGATAGAATAAATTAGTTTCTTGTTTATTAATATATTTATATTCATTATAAAATAACTTTTTCTCTTAAAATCAAAAACGAAATAGATTTAATTAATCTATTTTCTTATAACACTTTATTTAAAAGTATTATTTCTAAATTATAGAATTTGAATTTTAAGAAATGAATTTAATTTTTTAAATAATCATATTAAGATTATGTTAGGGTGATATTTTTTAATTTTTTATAATATATATATATTTTTGTCAATTTTGAAAAATACAGATTTTGGTAAAAAAAACATTTATTTTTAATAAATTGATTATTTTAAAACTACCATTTTTTAAATATGATTCCATGTAACAATAGTATTAAATATTTTTATTTAGTAAAATTAATTACTTTTTAATCAACTTTATACTGAATTTTAGTATAAGATTTTATTTGGGATTAAAAATGATATTTTTTTGAAAACAGTTTTATGGTGCACAATGTTTCTCATTTGTAATTAATTAAAATAATACAAAATTAGGAATTTTATAAATCAAATTTATATATTATATAACATTAAGTACTAAAATATATTTATAAAATAATTATTATTTATTAGAGATTAAATATAATATATTCTATTGCTTAAAAAACACACTTATGGAAGACACACAATTTCCCCATGTCAACCATTTTTAAAAATAATATTTTCGAATTATGTGAAGTGAATTTGGTAAAATGGATTCCATATTTTTTATAAGAATAATTTATATCATCTAACATGTTAAAATTAATTTTTTTTCCTTAATTAATGTTCAAAATAGAAAAAATTAATGACCATGATAATGGTAAAATAGATTTTCTGGGGATGGGGGAGGGGATTAAACTATAAATATAAGGGCTAAAGTGACCTAAAAACAAGACTAAAATTGATTTTTTATCCATATTTAGACCTTATCACTTCAGGTTCTCTATAATGCTTCATTTTGGATAATTGTGTCATGTGAAATACAGAAGGACCCCTTTTTCAAAAATTAAATTGGTGCCACCCATCTAAATTTTAAAAGGTAACCCCACTCCTTTTTCTCACACATTTAAAGACTATTTTATCAATTATTAACTACCCAAATATATTTCTTAATTCCCCCCCCCACACCCTAGAATCCTTAGTTTGATTATAAATCTATCATAAGATGGATTTTTTTACTTACCTAAAAAGTTTTTCTGTAGAAGTGATATCAAGCTTAACCGAGCATATTTATTTTATTTTATACTCCATATCTTTTAAATATTTTCAAATTGTGACTATATAATAAAAAATATTTTAAAATATATGGAGATGTAGTTATGTTAATGGAATAACCTAATCCATATCCTATTTATTAAACGTGATATGAAATCATCATTCACATGTATGATGGACTACTATCTCAAGAACTAATGCCATTTTCCCCTAATTTCTTCTAATTGATTGTTCTAATGATGGATTCAAGGTATATATATGATATTTGTAACATATTTATACTCATATTATTATAAAATCACATATACATTCTTAATATTTAGTCATTGGGGGATACAATTACAATTATTGTGGATACGGGGGACTACCGCCTCATGAAGCGATGTGATCCATTTTTCACTAGCTCATTCACGGAATGTAATATGCTTGTTGTTAATGAAAATATTTGATACACTGGACGAAATATGAATAATTTTTCATCCTAACAACACATGGATGATATATATAAGTATATTTATGTTAATAATGGGTTATTTATGATATAATGATCAATATTTAGTGAAAAAATTTACTTATATTTTTTACATTGTGATCCTGAAAATGGAAATGTTACTCATGTGTGCGAATTACATACAATCTAAGTGATTGAAATGTATTTAATTTTTCATATCTATATTTCATGACTGGTTTTAAAAGGTATATTTTATGTATAAATATAATATTTTCTTAAGATTGTTATTTTGGATATGTTGAATAATTTCTTCTATTACCAATAGTCAACATACCCAAGTAATTATTGACACATAATAAAATTATTGTCAAAAAACCTATCATAAAATTAATTGATTAAGTAATCTCTTATAACAAGTTAATAAGTTAAATATGCGGAAAAATAATATTTAAAATATGTCACTAGGAAATTAAATTACTAACATTAGTATATTATTTTAGAATATAAGGAACGTACGTGTAACGCCCCAAGATTTTATGAAAAATATTCATTTAATTAATGTCTTGTGTTTTATGCTACACCAAGATTACCTTGAGCTATACGCAACACCGTATTAGCTTGCAGTATATGAAACACTATTCTTGGATCGTGTTACAAACAATTTTGATAATAGTTATTCTACGCAACATTGAGTATATATATATATATATATATTCAATGTATAAATGAAATATGGTTGGATTCTGTTATAAGAAACAACGAAGGATTCTTTCACAACACACAACCCTGACTTAGCTTGCATTACACGCAATCACGACCTTCCTCGATAGCGTGTGTTGTACGCAATACCGGGTTTTAATAAACAACGATATATTATTATAATATTGTCATGAACTAGCCGTTATGAATAGTATTAACTAAATTTTGAATTTTATAACATTATTATTCATCTTATACATTTTCTAGAACATGGTATAAGAACAAAATAAATTTTTCGGGTAAAATAAGTATTTTTCAAAAAATGCAGTTTTGCCCCCTTTTGATGGCGCACCCACTTTAAATCTAGTTTATGACATTGTTATATGTTCAATTTGACAAAATAAAATTCTTCTTTTTAATCAGGATATAAAAATTTACATTAGATAAAGTTTTGATATTTTTCCGATAACTTTCATATTTTAATGAATAGTAAAAACACGCTATATTTTAATTAAAAACAACTTTTTTCATCGTAATATATTATGTGGAAAAATTATAATATTGAATGGTTTTAAAGTATAAATAGAATGTATTTTTATCATTTAATATAATCTATGTCATTAGCATTGATTTTACTTTGAATTCATAGGTTAAATCAATTCAATCTTTTGCAATGTTGTAAAGAAAAACCAGTTTTCCTTCGACAATGGGATTAATTTTAATTTAATTTCTGAAACTTTTGTGTATTGAATTTGGAAAAATGGATTCCATATTTGGAATCAGTGGATCCAAATTATGTTAATAAGCTACTTTTTATTTTTGGGAATTATGAATAGTAATTACGGTAAATTTTATTTACCATAGTTAAAGGTAAATCGGGTAATTAGGGGTAAATATAATATTTTAAAATTACCCTAAAAAATGTCAAAATCTTATTTGATGACTAAAAGTTGACTCATATAACCTAAGGGTCGGATTATATTCATTTAATTAAATTTTTTCAATGAAAATAATTTAATTATTATTAAAACCAAAGAATGTGACAACATGTCACTTTCTTAAATCTTATAAGTATACTAATTTTAATTTAGTGATAAACTTCATGAAACTTAGAACATTAATAGTCTACAGAACTCTAATACAATTATCTACAACATAGGAATTTATTTAGAATTTTTAGGGATTAAATAATTACAATTTATTATGACACAAAGATGATGCAGTAATTGTTTTGTTGATGAAATATTAATAGAATTGATGTTATAAATGTCGAAATAAATGTAATTTGAAACTTTTTATGACTTACATTAATTTTCTAGGTTAATATGACATGTTATGGATGATATAAGTAACTTGGTTCGAAATTATCATTCTGTTATGAATTTCATAAAAATCATGTACCAAATAGTGTCAAAATTGACATAAATTAATTTTTAAAACAAGTATTATATTATTAATTGTTATTTATTCCTAAAAATCTAAGGGTCGGCCAAATGACTTATATACGATTATATATATTAATAATAAACAACTTGGGGTTCTTTTGTCTTGATAAGGTATGTTTATTAACCATATAGTGTAAGAAAACAAAAAGACACGATAAAAGTAAAATTATTTATCTTAGAATTAAATCTAATTGATAAGGTTAAAATAATAACCTAAACTTGTCTAAATCCTATTGGATGAGAGGATTTTGACACATACCCACATTATCTTCTAAATAAGACCCTTTGGAACCATTATAAACCTAATTTGACCTTAATATAAAATCATATTTTGAGATTTTCCTAAGGTGCCCCTCTCCTCCCTTATAAAAGGGCACCTCCTCCCCATCTTCCTCACACCACTTTGAGCCTTCAAGATCGGTACAACCCTGCCCAAATCTCTTCTCTACTTCCCTAGTATCATCATAGAGGTCATGGTCTTCTTAAAAGACCATCCTTAGTTCTTTAAGTGGAGGTTAAGAAAAGCCGCGTCAAAAAGAGGTAATATCCATTACCGATCTTTTTCAATTTCTTTCTTCTTCAAATTATTCTTCTTAAGTTGTTTCATGATAAAGTAATAACATCAGTATTTCTTATATACTTATATGTTATTATAAATATGAAATAACTCTAATTATCCTTCTATCCATCCTACGGAAAAAGGAAATCACTGCGCGTGCGTACGCACGGAATACCGTCTCCACGCCGTGGTGTAATCTATTTTCTGCCACCACCTTAATTGGATGGGTATAATGGTGTAATGAGTAACTATATATTATTACTATAACTTGATATTGATACTAAAATAGTATACATACACTTCAACACAAGTTCACGATCATGAGAACGATATCATCGCTCGTGCGTACGTACGGACTACCGTCTCCACGACACGATGAGATTCATTCTCCATGTTAACCATTTAAGAATTATTATAAAGTATATATAAGCAATAATAATGAATATATGAAATTATAAATCTACTGGATTTATGTATATATTTATGTAATCTACTTACTTCCATTCAAGACAATAAGGAAAGGAAAACAAAGTTCATGTGTACGTACGGACTACCGTCTCCATGAACGGTGTGTTTCATTTGATTTATCTATCTATTATATATATATAAATATATTAAATATATATGATATATAAATCATGTTTTATATTCTGGAAGTAATTAAATCATGATATAAGTAATAATAATGTCATGAATAACAAGTCCAAACACCTACGATAAAGGAAACGATTTTACCCAAAACGCTTCTTTAACATCGAATTTACAAGAGAACGGGTAATATAAAGTCATAAGTGAACCATATATGATATCATAACAATTAATAGGATTCTTTAATAAGTTAATGACATTATTTAAATCATTATACAGGTAATTCGGATACGAACAAAGCATATTAGACATAATGTAAGGGAAATATCACAATCTCATTTCTATCCGAGATTGTTTATACTTTAGTATTTACTGGGGTTTATTTTATCATCCACATCCTTGTTTCATGAATATGTAATATTATTTCCATTCACCTTAAATTTTTTAAATCCAATTTTACCCTTCGGTGTGTTTTTTGTAAAGAATATGAAAGGAATCTTTTGTCGTTTTTTGTACGAGGTACTTTTTGACTTTTCCGACAAAAGTACGAGAAGAATGTTTTTTTAAATTATACGACGTGAATGGTTTTTTAAAACATTATTTCCAAGAAGAATCTTTTACATGTTTTCAAGTTTATTTTTAATCAACTTCTTTTAGTTTAGAATTGTATGACATGTTAATAAATGAAAAGTATTTTTGAAGTAGAAAGGATATTTTCCTCAATAATGGAGTTCAAGTGTTTTATCAAAATTATATTCCATCTAAGATAATAAAGGGTTATGTTTTTATCCCTATTATTACATTGATATTATTATGTTGTGATGGAAATATTTTTATTAATTCCTTTATCTTATATGAATTGTTTGATGATGTCACGATGTTTAAGATTCCCATTTTTATTACATGGGTTATGCAATGATGTATGATTTATGATTTTGTGGAACACATAATAATGGTATCATTATGAGATGGGTGGGACCTATATCTCCCTCAAATGCATTGGGTAAAGATTTTATATCTCATGAGATAGACATGGCTGGAAAGGTAGGTTATACCGGTTCAGTGAAACAGGACTGGGACAAGGGTGACTCGGTTCAGAAATGGACTTTTTCCACTAAGATAGTCTTGGAAATGAGCCTTGACTAATAAGATATGATTCTCTATGATTATGTGTGTATGCCACAAAGTTTCATGATTTACGTTATGATTATTGGGATTTCATTTCACTACTATGATTTATCCCATGTTATAAAATTATGCTCTCTTTTGCAGGTTATGATTTTCAAAATGTTATGTTCTTATGATGTGATTGATATTTCTTTTGTTTACCCTTACTGAGCATTTAAGCTCACCCTTTTATGTTTTATTTTCCACAGGATATAAAGAAAGGTTTTACGTAAAAAAAGAAGATCTTTATGAGAGATGTTGAAGATCTGTCACCACGATTAGAAGATTATATTCTGAGTTTCCACAGACACTAAACTATTACAATCCTTCTGTGTGTTTTTTTGTTATGTACTAAGTATTCCGCAAAAGTAATGTAATTTCCATGTACTTCAGGGATCGGGTCTCTACAGTTGGTATCAGAGGAAAAGTTTAGTCAACCTTTGGAAACTAGGATGTGAAAACGTTAGTGAGATCCCTAGAGATATATCTAAGGTATGTCTAGGGATGTCCCTAAGGATAAGTATACGTATAAGATATAGTCCTAGAACTATGGTAACAATATTAGATTAAAACAAAGATGTAAGATATTGAAGTTACTCCCCCTTTATTATGATTTTTTCCTCTCACACTATTCTTTTTGGGTTTTAGAAAATGGCTTGAAATAAGACGATTCACAATAATGGAGGATTTGATGGACAATGGAATGATATTCTTCATGAGCAACCAAATGAAATGGGATTTGGAAGTCCAAACATCATTATTATGCCGAATCAGCAATCTCATAATATGATCAATAAAGTAAAATTTTGTAAGTTTCCTGACTCGGCTAATAAGAGAAAGATGGAATTTCATGATGATCATAGAGGAAAGAATGTTCAATTTCCTCTATGTAAATCATGTGGGAAGAGGCATCAAAGAGAATGTTTCAATGGAACTGGAAGATGCTATGGGTGTGGAAAAGGACACAAATCCAGTAAGTGAAAAGGAAAAGGTTCAGTTAACACTAGGGATGAGGATAAGAGTATTTCTACGACATCAACAATGGTTAAATGTTTTAAATGTGGAATGTACGGGCATTATACAAACCAATGCCCTAAGGGAAAGTCTCATTAAGAGAATCAGTATGGTCGTATGGGTAGTATATATGTTGATGATGATGAAGAGACTACAAATGATATATGAGATGAAAGGATTGTTGAAGATCGGTCAATGGTTTAAGAATGTAGTGGAATGATTACATGTTTATCATATGTAATGTTGAATAAGTAATCTCATGGTACTATGGAATAAAGAGACATCTAAGGATTGTTACACTGTTGTCTTTCCTTGAGTTTTGAATGTGTATGATTAATGGTACCAGTATCCATGAAAGGTTATTCAGATATTTTTGTAATGTAGATGATATGCGCATAATGAAGGGATAAGGATAAAATTAAATGTTTGATAGTATTCATGAGCTCATGACTGATATAAGGAGAAGGTTATATCATGGTTTGAGTATATAGAATTTTTGGATTTTGGTATGTGGAAAGTGTTAACTTTTAACTGAATTCATGTTTTCACGAAGGTTCAATGGGTATTCAAGAGAATACATGATTAAGGCCTTTGAATGTTTGGAATGTGACCAACAAGACATATCTTATGATATATGGGGATCAACGATGGTATTAAATCTCTGGTAATCGTTTTCACTATATTATGAGAGTGGATTGCAGCATTATGGATAAGACTAAAGATTGGAATGGATTATGTTGGACCTAAGATAGTATTGTTTAAGGATAGAAGTTTTTCGATATTATTGATGTGATGTTATAGTAATATAGTTTTAGAAAAAGGACAACCTGCAGGACGGGCAATAGCCCATCGCGTCGGACAAGGCCACGGGAATCGAACCCACAACCGAAGTGCGACTGGCCTTTATCGCCTACCACTGGCCTACAAGAAGTCCCTGTTTAGTAGAAACTAGTTTTATTTTATTATGCAGTAAGATATATGAGGTATAAGTTAATTTTTGGAATCGTATATGATTAACCTCACCAAAGATGGACTTATGTATATTTGATAACTGTTGCTAAACATTTGTTTGAAACAGATGGAATGACCCATCATTCTATCACATGATCTGTTAACACTTCACGAATAACAAATTCAACTTCATTTCTTTAAGATATGAAGTGGACATTGTCCAAAGAACGACCAACGGTGAGACTATACCAAAATCACGAAAGTATTTATTCTAATTCCAATTTTATCAACTTTTGGGAAATTATCTTGAAAACCAAAAATGTTATCCTAGTGATCTTATATCTGATGAATCAGATGTTGCCCTAGATAATCACAAATTTATGGCTTTGCGATTGTTGGCTTTTTCATAGCCATGTTCTCTACCACTCTCTATCAGAACATGATGGTTATATTTCTCTTCCATATCCATATTTTCACCTATGTTCTCCTTTGTGGAAACCCAGTGATTAGTTAATTTGGGTAACCGTTACACTTCATACATTAGTTTTTAAATCCATGTTTTGGTATTCCTTTTTACGATGTGGGTTTCTATTAAACAAACGTTCGAGTAGTAACCCATTTATAACCCCAACGAATTTCGAGGGCGAAATTCATTTTAAGGGGGGTAGAATGTAACGCCCCAAGATTTTATGAAACATATTCATTTAATTAATGTCTTGTGTTGTATGCTACACCAATATTACCTTGCGCTATATGCAACACCGTATTTTCTTGCAGTATACGCAACACTATTCTTGGATCGTGTTACACACAATTTTGATAATAGTTATTCTACGCAACATTGAGTATATATATATATATATATTCAATGAATAAATGAAATATGGTTGGATTCTGTTATATGAAACAACGAAGGATTCTTTCACAACACGCAACCCGGACTTGGCTTGCATTACACGTAATCACAACCTTCCTCGATAGCGTGTGTTGCACGCAATACTGGGTTTTAATAATCCACGATATATTTTTTATAATATTGTCATGAACTAGCCGTTATGAATATTATTAACTAAATTTTGACTTTTATAACATTATTATTAATCTTACACATTTTCTAGAACATGGTATAAGAACAATATAAAGTTTTCGGTTAAAATTAGTATTTTTCAAAAAATGCAGTTTTGCCGCCTTTTGATGGCGCACCCACTTTAAATATAATTTTTGACATGTTTATATGTTCAATTTGAAAAAATAAAATTCTTATTTTGAATCAGGATATAAAAATTTACATTAGATAATGTTTTGATATTTTTCCGATAACTTTCATATTTTAATGAATAGTAAAAACACGCTATATTTTAATTAAAAACAACTTTTTTCATCGTAATATCTTATGTGGTAAAATTATAATATTGAATGGTTTTAAAGTATTAATAGAATATATTTTTACCATTTAATATAATGTATGTCATTAGCATTGATTTTACCTTGAATTCGTAGGTTAAATCAATTCAATCTTTTGCAATGTTTTAAAGAAAAACCCGTTTTTTTCGACAACGGGATTAATTTTAATTTAATTTCTGCAACTTTTGTGTAAAGAATTTGGAAAAATGGATTCCATATTTGGAATCATTGGATCCAAATTATGTTAATAAGCTACTTTTTATTTTTGGGAATTATGAATAGTAACTACGGTTAATTTTATTTACCATAGTTAAAGGTAAATCGGGTAATTAAGGGTAAATATAATATTTTAAAATTACCCTAACAAATGTCAAAATCCTATTGAATGACTACAAGTTGACCCATATCACCTTAGGGTCGTATTATATTCATTTAATTAAATTTTGTCAATGAAACTAATTTAATTATTATTAAAACCAAAGAATGTGACAACATGTCACTTTCTTAAATCTTATAATTATAATAATTTTAATTTAGTGATAAACTTCATTAAACTTCGAACATGAATAGAATACAGAAAGCTAATACAATTATCTACATCATAGTAATTTATTTAGAATTTTTAGGGATTAAATAATTATCATTTATTATGACACAAATATGATGCAATAATTGTCATATTAATGAAATATTGACATAATTGATGTTATAAATGCCCAAATAAATGTAATTTGAGACTTTTTATGGCATAAATTAATTTTCTAGGTTAATATGACATGTTATTGTTGATATAAGTAACTTGTTTTGAACTTATCATTCTGTTATGAATTTCATAAAAATCATGTACCAAATAGTGTCAAAATTGACATAAATTAGTTTTTTAAAAAAATATTATATTGTTAATTTTTCTTTATTCCTAAAAATCTAAGGTTCGGCCAAATGACTTATATAAGATTATATATATTAATAATAATCAACTTGGGGTTCTTTTGGCTTGATATGTTAAGTTTATTAACCATATAGTGTAAGAAAACAAAAAGATACGGTAAAAGTTAAATTATTTAACTTAGAATTAAATCTAATTGATAAGGTTAAATTAATGACCTAAACTTGTCTAAATCCTATTGGATGAGAGTATTTCGACCCATACCCACTTTATATTCGAAATTATACCCTTTGGAACCATTATAAACCGAATTTGACCTTAATATAAAATAATATTTTGAGATTTTCTTAAGGTGCCCCTCTCCTCCCTTATAAAAGGGAACCTCCTCCCCCTCTTCCTCACACCACTTTGAGCCTTCAAGCTCGGACAACCCCTGAAAAAATCTCTTCTCCACTTCCCTAGTATCATCCTAGAGGTCCTTGTCTTCTTCAAAGAACATCTTTAGTTCTTTAAGTGGAGGTTAAGAAAAGGCGCGTCAAAAAGAGGTAATATACATTACCGATCTTTTTCAATTTCATTATTCTTAAACTTATTCTTCTTTAGTTGTTTCATGATAAAGTAATAACATCAGTATTTATTATATACTGATATGTTATTATAAATATGAAACAACTATAATTAACCTTCTATCCATCATACAGAAAAAGGAAATCCCCGCGCGTGCGTACGTACGGAATACCGTCTCCACGCCGTGGTGTAATCTATTTTCCGCCACCACCTTAATTGGATGGGTATAATTGTGTAAAGAGTAACTATATATTATTATTATAAAGTGATATTGATACTGAAATAGTATACATACACTTAAACATAGGTTCATGATCATGAGAACAATATCATCGCTCGTGCGTACGTACGGACTACCGTCTCCACGACGCGATGAGATTCATTCTCCATGTTAACCATTTAAGAATGATTATAAAGTATATATAAGCTATAATAATAAAATATATGACATTATAAAGCTAATGGATTTATGTATATATGTATGTCATCTACTTAATTCCATTCAAGACAATTAGGAAAGGAAAACAACGTTCATGCATACGTACGGACTACCGTCTCCATGAACGGTGTGTTTCATTTCATTTATCTATCTATTATATATATATATACTGAATATATATGATATATAAATCATGTTTTATATTCTGGAAGTAAGTAAATCATGATATAAGTAATAATAATGTCAACAACAACAACTCCAAACACCTACGATAAATGAAATGATTTTATCCAAAATGCTTCTTTAACATGGAATTTACAAAAGAATGGGTAATATAAAGTCATAAGTGAACCGTATATGATATCATAACAATGAATATGATTCTGTAATAAGTTAATGACATTATTTAAATCATTATACAGGAGTTTCGGATACGTAAAAAGCATATCAGACATAAGGTAAGGGAAATATAACAATCTCATTTTTATCCAAGATTGTTTATACTTTAGTATTTAATGGGGTGTATTTTATCATCCACATCCATGTTTCATGAATATGTAATGTTATTTCCATTCACCTACAATTTTTTAAATCCAATTTTACACTTCGGTGAGTTTTTAGTAAAGAATATGAAAGGAATATTTTGTCATTTTTCGTACGAGGTACTTTTTGACTTTTCCGACAAAAGTACGAGAAGAATGTTTTTTTAACTTATACGGCATGAATGGATTTTTAAAACATTATTTCCAAGAAGATTCATTTACATGTTTTCAAGTTTATTTTTAATCAACTTCTTTTAGTTTAGAATTTTATGACATGTTAAGAAAGGGAAAGTATTTTTGAAGTAGAAATGATATTTTCCTCAAGAATGAAGTTCAAGTGTTTTATCAAAATTATTTTCCATCTAAGATAATAAAGGGTTATGTTTTTATCCCTATTATTACATTGATATGATTATGTTGTGATGGAAATATTTTTATGAATTCCTTTATCTTATATGAATTGTTTGATGATGTCACGATGTTTAAGATTCCCATTTTTATTACATGGGTTATGCAATGATATATGATTTATGATTTTGTGGCACACATAAGAATGGTATCATTATGAGATGGGTGGGACCTATATCTCCCTCCAAAGCATTGGGTAACGATTTTATATCTCATTAGATAGACATGGATGGAACGGTAGGTTATACCGGTTCAGTGAAACAGGACTGAAACGCGGGTGACTCGGTTCAGAAATGGACTTTGTCCACTAAGATAGTCTTAGAATTGAGTCTTGACTAATAAGATATGATTCTATATGATTATGTGTGTAGGCAAAAAAGTTTCATGATTTATGTTATTATTATTGGGATTTCATTTAACTACTATGATTTATCCCATGTTATAAAATTATGCTCTCTTTTGCAGGTTAAGATTTTCAAAATCTTATGTTCTTATGATGTGATTGATATTTATTTTGTTTACCCTTACTGAGCATTTGAGCTCACCCTTTTATGTTTTCTTTTCCCCAGGATATAAAGAAAGGTTTTAGGTAAAAAAAAGAAGATCTTTATGGGAGATGTTGTAGATCTTTCACCATGATTAGAAGATTATATTCAGAGTTTCCAAAGACACTAAACTATTAGGATCCTTGTGTGTGTGTTTTTGTTATGTACTAAGTATTCCACAAAAGTAATGAAATTTCCATGTACGTCAGGCTTCGGGTCTCTACAGTACGTGACAAGTTAAACTTAAGGTAAATAATGTCAAATCGATTTCCTTTAATGAAGGCATAAGTTTATGTCACAAACACACACAAACACACACACACACACACACACACACATATATATGAAGTGTATATAAATCCCATTTTACATGTTATATCATAAATATATCTATTATCAAAAAATTTAATATTTTGATTAATTATATTCTTGTATTGGGATGAGATTCAAATATTTCCACGTGATAGGAGATGTTTCTTTTAATGAATCAACTTTTAATGTTTTCCTTTGGACTAATTCTCTTCCATGTACTTATTTTTATAATGTTTTGACGAATGTTTTTACCTCGAAATAAATGAATGATAAATTATTTTTTAACTCTAATTTATACAGTTTTTCCAAGGATTTGAAAAATAATATATATATATGTTTGATATGAATTGTTATGACAAATGATAAAAAATGCTCTATTTTTAATATACACAAAGAAAATAATTTTTTCTACAACTGTGAAACAAATTGATTTTTGGAATAATTTAAATTATTTCAGGTATTATACTATGAAAAAAATAATTACAACTTATGTGTATTTTTTTTATTCAAATGGGGTTTTTAATAAAAATGATATTTTGATATCAGAAAATATTTTTATTATGAGTTAATTTTTTAATGGTTTTAAAGATAGAATGGTGCGAGATTTTTCATTATGTATGATATTATACTTGAGAATTAAATGAATAAATTGTGATCTGGATATATATTATATAATAGTTTCATCTCCATTTAGCATCAATTTTATCCTGATATAGCTTAAACAATCATTTGAGTCATGTTGTATCCCATGAAAAACAGGTGAGATCGATACAACATATACAATGGGTTTAGCTCCACAACAGGTCGGGGGTGAGTCTTATATGGATTATAAGAAGGTTTAACCCCATTATAACTCTACAATTAATTGGATATAAAATATATTGGATGTTTGTATTATTATTATTCTAAATAAAATGGGTTTGAAAGGTATTTATGAATATAATGATCAATGTTTGAAAAATGTTCTTTTAGTTGCTTTCTATGGGTTTTGATTATTTTATTTGAGATTTTTTGGTGTTTTTCAGGTGAAAATTATCTATTTATTTCAATCAGATAAAATTGATATAATGTTAATACATTTTCTAGGTTTTATTGTTTTCCATAAAACTATTGGTTTTGTTTCTTTTTATTTCCCTTAACGTTATTTTATAATCATACCATGTTTTAAAAATTTCCACAGGATTTTAGGATGTTTAAGGGTAAGAAGTTTTATTAGAATTCATGAATATTATCTATAAAATAAAATAAAACATTATTTAATATGTTTTATATTATTTGAAAATGGGTATTAATTATAATTTTCCACTCATTATTATACGGGTTTTCATGTTTTAGTTGTAACTTATTTCTCTAAAATTATAAAATAAAAAATATAATCAATGTGAATGAAAGGGTCTTATTGACTAATACTCAACACTATTTCATGTTTAAGGCTAAGTGATTATAATTATTATGGGTTACCATAAGGGATAAAAATAAAAAACAGAAGTGATAATAAGTAAATCATGTGGGTATCAGAACATAATCATTATAACAAAACACACAAAGTGAAATACTACCAGTTAAATCATGGATCATAATTAATGAATAATAACAAGAAGATTTTTGAAAAAATATATATATTATAGGATCACATAACAATAAGGTTTTGTTAAAAATATGAAAGATGGCATCATAAGTTTAATTTGATGCTCAATGCCAAGAAAATATATAAAAAATAGAAAAAGTTCCAAAATGGATTATGCTTAATACAAAGTTCCATAAATATCATATCATTTGATATATAACTTTAATGAATAAAGTAGAGGTACAAATAACCCTATGAACACCAGTCATATCATAATATGTATACTCATATGTCTGCCATATGGCATCCATCCATTTTTACATAATCTTTTTATTATATAGAACAATGTAGAAGATAATTTAATGATTTGTTTCATAGAAATTAAGAACAAAAAAATAAGAAGACATAAAATCATATTATAATACACAAGAAATTAAATTTCATGGGTTCACCCTAGTTTACATATACAACATCTCATATCATAGGGACACACACAAAGGAAAGGGGTGATCATGAACCCATTAAGGGAATAAATAAGGGATATACATAGAAAGCAATCATGAGGTGTATCAATAAAAAGAACAGGTATAACAATATACCACGAGCAAGATAATGTGGGGTATATAATGATAGAAATAAAATGAATAAAAACATGGAAATGTGAATAAATTATTTTAATGAGGTGATCATATACATATCATCAATTTTTGTCAATAAGGTCTCGTAAATAAACATTTCCATGGTTATTCACCAAGGTATTCTAAAACATGTCATATATAGATATTAAATACTATACCAAATGAATTAGTGTGATATCAGGGTGAAACCATCATATTTATTAATATCATGTTATCTATAATGATCATAATAAATCATTTTTTCTAAAACTAGTAGTAAATAAACATCGGGTTTTATATAAAAATGATTATATAAGTTCTTAAAGGAATGACCATATAATCATTTTAAGCCTATAGAAAATTATTTTTAATTTCCTATACATAAATAAATAAATAAAACAATTATATCAATATCTTGGGGAATACCGATTAATAAATAATTTTTTTGGATATTCACAATATAGGAAATGTTTTATATAAAAGAGGTAAATTTGAGAAGAAAAATTAGCAGCGTGACGGTTAGAAAACATGGATTTGGAAAAGGGTGAAATGAGAGAGAATAAAGTTATACAATTAGAAAAGTATATTGTTTTCCATAAGGAATTGATAAAAAATGTATTCAAAGACTATAACATAATATTTTAAATATATACACCAAAAAGGAGATTGAATTGAAGAGAAAGGAAGGAAAATCCCCTTACCTTGAAAGTTACTACTAAATCATGAGGATTGGAATATTTGGGGATTGAGGTCACCTTGGGGAGACTCTTCAGAATGAAAATTGGGAAAAATTATGTGAATAATGAATTTTTATTGAACAAGAATAATGAAATGGGTTGTCATTTATAGAAAAAGTGAGTAATTGTTTAATAATTTTCAAATATAGGTCTAAAAAATCTAGGTTTTGGAAAATGAAAACCATCGGCTATCCCAAGGTTCTTGATCATGGTTTTGGAAATTTGAGTAAAATTGTCGATATTTTAATCCATTAGAACTTGACACCATTTTAATAAAACGTATTTTTTCATATAAAATAATATTTTACACAAAGTAATGTTTTAGAAATTAAATTTTCAATTCTAGACCATGGAAAGTCAGTTATAGGTTTTGAAATTAATTAAAATATATTATTTAAAAAAATATTAAAAAAAATATTTTAGGTCATAGATTTTATTTAGTTAATTTTCACATAATTATAACATAAATAAAAAGTTATAAAAACTACCAAAAACCAAAAATATATTTTTAGTATTAACTGAAAACAAAGTATTTTTAAAAATTATCAAACAATCAACTTAACCAAATTTAAAATTACTAATTTTAAATATAATAAATTTTTAATAAAAATAATAATAATAATATGATACTTTTAACATCAAAATAAAAAATCTCTATTCATTGTATGATAATAGTTTCTATGTCATAATCAACTTATAAAAATATCCCAATAGATTAGAAAATTATTATTATTATTTTTATTTAATTAAGAGTGTTCTAAATGAATATTTGATATATTATTCACAATACCATAGTTTATTATATATTTTTATATCTTTTCTAAGAATACATTTTTGTATTATTTGTTTTGAAAAATTAATTTGGCAAATTCATGTATACTAATCATATATCTTTTTAAGAAACAGTATTTTTTTAATGTAATTGAGGGAATAAAAATTTTATTAATAAATAAGAAATTACACATTATCCAATAGATTCCTATACATGTAACCCCTTATTAGACCTGTGTACACCTTATGGGTAAGGTTTGTGATGGTTGGATCAACAAAGATTGAGTGACTGGTAATATCTAATAACTAGAGCTTCCCATGTAAGTGATTATTTTCAATCTTCACTTTTTGAAGAAAGACCATGGCATGGTCAATGGAGAACCAAAGTTACAATACCTACCACCCATTTTATGACAAATGGGATTCAAACAACATTAATCTGCTGGTATAGGCCATTGCTTATCCTTTCTGTGTCAATTATCCTTTTCAATTACTACGTATAAACACTTTTTATAATGGAAAAACTATTTAAAATGTGAATAATTCAAAATGATCAAGTACAGAAAGAGTTATATTTACCCAAAATTATATTACTTTTAGAATAGTTATATTTATCCCTTTAAGTACCACTTTATTCATTCAATCAAAAGTCACCACAATTCCTCTTAAAGTTATATTTTAATTTTCATAACATGTTTTATATTTTTCTAATATTATACTTTTTTCTGTTTTATTTTCTATGGGGGTGATGATCCTAGAATAATGGGGTGATCCATATTTATCCATTTTATATTTTCTATATTATTTTTTTGTCAAATTGTAATGCTTTCAATTTTAATTCATTTTATATTGGAATAATGTAACGATCATTATTAATGAGAGAATAGGTGAGGGTACTTATGTTTCATTAGTTTCTATTGATACAATATCCCCAATTCATACATATAGCTCCTATAAAACATATTGACAAGGTGAGTTTTCTTTATTAATATATTATTATTTATATAGTCTAAGATCTTAAACATATTCTCTTCATATGAGATGTCATGTTCTAGTTGTACAACCTCTAGGTTCGGTACATTTTAGTGATCATGTATGTATTTCATTAGGAGGGATACATGAATACATCATAAACATGTGACAAATATGGTGGAAGTGTTGGGCGACAGTCTACAGCTCCTATGAGACCATGTATTTCAATGGGGCATATGTATCTTAGTCTAAGATTCCCCTTCTTTCCAAATTGCATGAATCTCTTCCATTATGATATCCAAAGAATAATTTTTCCTCCAACATCAAAATCAAAGTCCCTTAAATAGTATTCTAGAGAGATCTTCTTCCAACTCTGAGCAACTTTTATATTTTTTGGATGGAATGAACCTTTTCTATCATCTTTTAGAGAATATATAAACCAAGTAGCATCCCAAACCAACTTCATCCATACATGTTGATGTTTTACACCATATCCAATATATATGTTCATATGGTTTCATTTTTATACTCTAGGGGATGATTGTTTTATACATATAATCAATTAGGGGGAGGTGTTGATCTAATCAACAATTAAATTCTACTGTTCATGTTCTCATCATGTCATCAAGTGTCTGAATAGTCCATTCACATATAAAATTACTTAAGAGTTTAAATAAAAACTAAAAGTCAATTCATTATTTAAATCATTTTAAAGAATTATCAATTTTTTATATGTGATACTTGTATCCCAATCGTAAATGATTAATAGTGTCACCATGGGAAGTAAAACCTCTTCCTTTAGGTATATAATGGAAAGATTTCTAGCAGAGAAGTCTTCCTGAATAATGAATAAATGTGCAGTATTGGTGAGTTGATCCACAATAACCCATATCAAATTATTTCTTTTTGGTTTTTTTTTGAGACTAGAGATGAATTCCATACCGATATTTTCCCACTTCCATATTGATATGGAAGTAAATTATATATAACTATAAGAATTTTTTACTCTTCCTTCACTTGTTAGAATACCAAGATCCTTTTAGTATAGTATGTAATATCCATTTTTATATTTTACATCCAATAATGATCATGAAGTAATCTATACATTTTATTACTTGTTGGATGTATATATAATATAGAGCTATGATCTTTATCAATAATCTCTTTTTATCTCCAGGATAGACAGGACACCGAGCCTTGTAAGAAACTTCAATACACCATCTTGATGAATATTAACTTTTGAAAAAATCCCACTATTCAAAACCTCTATCTTCATTAATATCAGAGGATCGTATCCTTAATGTATTTCGATATTCTCTAGTAATGAATGATGATAAATTAAGTGGGATAATATTGTTGAATTCCTTTCATTTATGATTCACATATTTAACCTTAATAGGTTATTGATCTGTTTCTCCCCTTGAACCCTCATCATGTATACCACAACTAGTTCTTTACTAAATAATGTATTAGTTACATTGTTTGTACCTCCAATGTGATAATATATTTTGTATTAATTATATTTATTAATCTCTAATCAACTACAATATATATTTTTTAATTGATTTTTTTTGAGTATATAATTAAAATTCTAGTGTTATTTGTATATATAACATTTATCCCCATAAATATAGTACATACATATCTTCACAGTAAAAATGAATGCACATAACTCTAGTTCATGCATAAGATAATTTTTCTTTTGAGGAATTAAATGTGGAGATGAATAATTGATCACCATTTAATTATGAATGAGGACTCTCACAATCCTTTGGAGAGATGTATCATTATAAATAATTAATACATGTCCATTAAGGGGTAGCGTTATTATAGGTAGACCAACTAATCTATTTTTTAGTTCATGGAAATTGTATTCAAAAAACTTTTTCTAAATGAACATAGCTCATTTTGGAGTCAACTTGGTCAGTTGATTAGAAATCCATGAAATTATTTCACAAACATACCATAATATCATGATAAAACATGGAAAATACGAATCTTAGTTACATTTTTTAGATGCTTAACTCCCCTACTACCTTTGTACTGGCAACGGCAGTTACGATTCCTTCATCGGTTACAATATTCCCCCAGGATGAAATTTTTTGTAAACAAAATCTACATTAGATTAATTTTTAAAATTGATTATCATTCCTTATAGTTTTTAATATATACCTTATATGATAATCAGGATCTTGAAAAATATTAGAATATATTATAATATCATCGACATAAATGGACATGAATTTATCAAGGTGGTATTTTATGACCCTATTAATCAAATAATTAAAAAAATTAGGAGCATTAGTCAAGTTGAAGGGAAGAAGAAGAAAATAATAATTCTTATTTGCTGTTTATATGAAAGTCATTAGAATATCATCGTCTTTCACCCACAATTGTTGATACCAGGATTGGATGAAAAAATTATAGAAGAATTGAGCCCCACAAATCTGGTCAAATAGATCATCAGTCATTAAAATAGTTTAATTATTCTTCAATATGAACACATTAATTTCTTTATAATTAATTCACAGCCTTGTTTACCCATCTTTTTTCTTTTAAAAATAATAGGTGATACCCAATGATTCACACTTTTTTTGGACAATCCCCTTATCAAGAAGATCATGAATTTGTTTTTGTAATTCCTCTAACGCCAAATTTTCTAGTCCATATAGATCTTTGATATATTCTTGGATCCATTTATGTGATCAATGAAATACTATACCTGTTGTTTTGGGGTAGGTTCGGGTACATCTTTATTAAATATGTTTTTGTATTCCAAAATTATGGGAACATTTTCTATCCCTATATAATCATTTACTTATTAGTATTCATAAATTATCTACATAAGGATGTTTGGGGGAGGTGGTTTTAGGAAAATCTCACACCATGATATATCTCCTTTTAAAATAACTATATGTTTCCATTTAAGACTACTAAAATTTCATTACTCTTTTAGTGGATCTTATCTTTATAATTTGAGATTCATTCCATACCTAATATATTGTTTAATTCCACCATATTAATGAATACTATATTTTCCAATATATTTTACATTCAAAATCTAATAATAGTGTTTTCTATACATTGCTGATGCTAGGTTAATTCCTATATGATTGATAAATATAATTATAGATGATAAAATTTTGATTCTAAATTAATTGGACAATTCAATTAAATAATGGAATTCATATAACTATAATCAAACAAAGTACTCACTATCTTTGTGGAAAAAATGAGTATACCTACCACAAAATCAGTTATATACTCTAACTTAGCTTTCATGATATAAAATTAATGACTCTTATCCTTTGATCTATGGAATTTTTGATTGTGGTTTCCCTCTATTATATTTTTATTTTTATATTTTTTTTCCAAGTGAACAATCTATCCACACATGAAGCATTGAATTTAGGTTTGGCCTTCTCCATTTTCCCTGTGTAATTTGTGATGAGAGGTTGAGTCTTCACCTCGCAAGGATTGTTCTTAACCATATTCCCATATCATTTACACTTGTGGAAAATTCCCCTTAGATAAAATCAATTCCACAAATTCTTCATCCAACATTTGTTTCATGTGGGATGTTTTTCTTTCATTCCTCCTCTTTTTTGATCAAATGTATTCCGTATGTTTATTTATATTTCTATATTTTTTCATTTGACCTATTTTTCTAATACATATCTATAATCACCATTTAAAAAATTATATCACCTCCAATTATATCCTAATATATTTCTTAGTATTTATTTTCCAAATTCCTTTGTTGATGGGGTCTTAGTACTCAAAAGAGTTTATCAACCATTCCATAAGGATCCAAAAATAAAATATATTTGTATCGAGTGAGTGTTATAATTTTCATTTTATATTTTTTTATTGATTCACTTTATATATAATTTAAATGTAATAATTCCTTATCCATTTTTTGGCATCAAAAAGGGAAAATATTTACTGAAAAATATTCTCATTGACTTTTCCTACTCTATATCATCAATTAACATCTTAGATTTTTGTTTTTATCTATTTCCACCATTGATCAACTTATCCTTTTAAGTGACCTACAACTAGGATGAAGTTCTTTATTTATGAGTAATATAGTTTATAGATGTTACTTTCTAAAGAGGTATTCCTCTCTCTATCATTCAATTGGTCAGTAGATCCACTAAAAGAAGCTATTCATTGACATATGAATGACTCAACAAAATTTCTTCTATTATATGTGAACTGGGCCAATCAACACGATTTTTTGTTATTATTAATAACTTGATATAGTTGATTCATCATAATCATGATTTTTTCCATTCCATCCTTCATCAGATGATACTTGGTGCTTAATCTATAGTAGTCATCCTTTACAAGGTTCCTCCTATTTCCTACCAATATTTCTGAAAGAAGAAAACCTTTGTTAGAAATGTGTTAATTTTAGTTAACATAAAAATTTAATGAGTTTTAATGCCATAAAACATCATGATTAAATATTTTATACCTTAATTAAAATTAAATTTTCTATATTTCTTTTATAATGGTCCACAATAATCATCTAACTAAACAAAACTGTCCTCCGAGAGTAACAAACCCATTTTATAACAAGGTCCATGATCATGCACATGTCCCTAATCTAGTCTTTCTAAATATAGTGTTTTTAGGTGTTATTCATATATACATATATGATAGATCCATATATACATATATGATAGATCCATATCCACTATTAGGATATTTATAGGGATATTTTTACTTGGGATCCACTTACATAATACTCACTAAAATACACAGATGTTTTCAAGTATTTAAACTTGTCCCTAGGGTTCTTCTTAAAGTTTTCATGTAACAATTTCCAAATAATAACTAAACCATCCACTAATAGAAACAATGACATACCAACTTTTTATTATATAATTTTTTCATTAAACATAAAAAAACACTGAATATTTTATTGTTTTGTTTCAAGAAATTATGAACATGACGTAAGAATATTGAACATTCTTCCAATACCCATGAAGGGATCCTTAATGCGGAAATCCATTGTTACTTTTATGACATATAATATCCTGGGGTTATAAATCAATGGAATTGGGTGAGCATGAGACATAAAATGGATTTATAAAAGAAGATATTTAGCATGCAATCAATATGTTTTTCAAAAAGGAAACATGTTATTCAAATATAACATCGCCAAGAGAACATGTGACATATCATGATAAATGAACATGAATCCAAACATGGAAATGTGACTAAAAAAGTTAAATGAGACAACTAAAAGTATATCACATTGTCTTATTACCGTAGTTTCATAAATCAAAATTACCATGGTTATTTACCACGTTATCCTAAACAATGTTTTCTTTAGAGATTATATTATTCACCTAATTAATTGGTGATTTATTAGGGAATACCCTTCAAATTTTATAATTCCATGTGGGCTACATTAATCATAATAAATAATTTTTTAAAAATCCTACAGATAATAAATTATGAGTGTCTTATAAAATCATTGAGTACCTATGTTCATAATGACTTAAGCATAAAATTATTTTTATTCCATATAAAGGGAATGTATGTTTCATATATATAAACACCTGAATAAATAAACTATATTAATGTCTATGTGAATTTACCTTGATAGAAAATGGATGGGTTATTCAAAATATAAGAATTTATTTATTTGAAATAGAGAATTTTTATAATTAATAAATCTAAAAACATCCTAGTTACATAGTTTAAGACCATGAAAATAGGCTTAAAGGCCAATAATATAGCCTAAGGACATAATTTAAATGAACAATGGTTGTAGTAGACATTATGATATGGTCTAATGTACTGTAATGGTTTAAACAATAGGAATAGGTTGATATAGACATATTTTAAACCATGGCATTAGGTTCTTATGACAACAATTTAAACCATGGACTGAGGGGTCATAGTTATGTTTTAAACAAAAGAATTCAGTGTATATGTCCATGGTTTAAATAGTTGGCATAGGTGGATATGGTAATGGTTTGAAACTACGACCTTAAGTGTCTATGGAAATGGTTTTAAATCATGGGATGAGGAGGTTGTGACCATAGTGTAAAACCATGGATGTAACCTAAAAAATAAATATAGCCTGTTTGGGTTGATCCTCCAACCTCTTATATAATCTTTCCAAAATAGAAACACATTTCTAAACTCTAATATATGTATACATATATATATATATACATATAAATTTATATATAATTATATATAATCATTATTATTATTCATTTACAACACACACAAAAACCTATCACCACAGTTTAAAACCCTATAGATAGTGGGATATATCCATAGTATCATGTTGTGGCCTTAGGTGGATATATACATGGTTTAAACAGAGTCTATAGGTTCCTATAGACATGGATTAAAAAATATATTTAGGTTTCTATTTCCATAGTTTAATCCATAGAATTAGGTGATCATGACCAAAATTTGAAAAATAGCATTATGTGGTTATCATTATGTTTAATACTATTGATATAGGTGGCTATAGATAAGGTTTAAGTAATTGTCTTCATTGGCTTTGGTCGTGGTTTACTAAACCATGGTAGTATCCCTTTATCACAAATTTTCCATATTTCATGGGTCTTCCCATGAAATCTACCACCACCATTTCATATAATTGTGGAGAAATGTTTCAAATACCACACAGATTATAGAAATCGTGGATATATATTCTGTATGACCATGGTTTTCCAAACCGTGGAAATAGAATTGTGGTCATATGGTAATTTTCTAACAATGTAAATTTATCATCCTAACCAGCAGAAAATATGGATTTGGAAATGATTGAAATGAGAGAGAATAATGATATCCCATTGATAAAAAATACTATATAAGTATCTATATGATAAGAAGTTATGAAAATAGAGTAACAAAAAATTTAGAAGACATATACAAAAAATATTTCATTAAATTGAAGGGGGAGAAAGTATAATTACCATAACATGAATATTTACTCCTAAATGTTTAGGATTGAGATCTTGGGGGCTTGAGGAATCCATTGGGGGTCTTAGGGAGGAAACTTGAGTAGACCATTATGGAGTATGATTTTTTAGTGAAATGGAATGGTTAAATGGGTGGGAATTTATAAAAAATATGGAGGGATTATTTATTAATTTTATCATATAGTTATCAGAAATCTTGGTTGTGGAATATAAAAAAACATTGGCTCACTCATGGGTTCTACACACGGTTTTGGATATTTGTGACACATTTTATGATATTTTAGGCCATTAGAACTAAAATATTTTTTTAATGTCTTTTTCAATGGAAAATTAAATTTTCTTCAATGTGATGTATTTAAAAAAATATATTATATAATTTTTAATGTCACTTATTGTTTTTGAAATTGATTAAAACCCATTAAAATTGTTAATATTAATAAAATACCACAATATAGGTCATGTTTTATGTTCAACTAATTGATAAATCATTATTAAATATTTATTAATTAAGAAAACATACAGAAATCCCATAACTATATTTTAATGATTTGCTAAAGAATAAAATATTATTGAATGCTCTAAAATATTCATTGTAATCTAATTTTGATGTGATGATTTAAAATTTAAAAATTATTTAATCAATATAACTATAAAAATATAAAAAATTTATTTTTAGAATATAAAAATTTTTATTTACTGAAAAATACAAAATTTCAAGGAATAATCCTATTTATCAGGCTTATAATCATTCTTTAGTATCTTATAAATATTTTTTTTATCATTTATATTTAAATACAATTATTTTAAAAAAATTAAAATAATATTTAGGGTACTATTTTTTAATATAAATTTGTAAATATTTTCTAAAAAGGTATGTTTTATTTATGTATAAAAATAAATTTATCAACTTCATTTAAATTAACCAAATATTTTATTAAGTAAAAATACTCAAAAAATTTAGTTGATGTAATATACATTTTATTAATGTGTTTGGAAATTACATGTTAAGGAACTAATTTCTAGACATGTAATGAATTATTACACCCACGTACTAGTAAAGGGTTTATTGGGAAATGGTGGTAGTTTTATGGGGTGGCTCATATAAGATTAAAATATTGATAAACTAAACTAGCTTGATAATAAACCATAAGTGATTTAGTTTATGATTCACTCATCAAATCTCATCATGGTTGTGGTCAAGGGTGAACCCCAATGATACATCATCCCTCCCAAATTATGAAAAATGGGCATCAAGGGGCATGAATTTATAGTTAAGGTAATCATTTCTCCTTTCTACACAAATTATAATTTTTTAATATATATATATAAACAATATTTAAAATGTTAAAATTGTTACAAAAGTTTATAATTCCCAATGGTCAGTTGTACCAATGGTTTTATTGACCAACATTTATATTATTATTCAATATCACATGTTACTCTCTATAGATTCTACTTCATTCATTCATATAAAATTAACTATAAATCTTATTATGTTAATTTTTTTTCTTATATTAACAAGTTTATTAGTTTAATTTGTTTTTAATTTTTATAGAATCTTCCTTGATGGCTATGATTCTAGTAGATTGAGGTGATCCATATTTTTCAATAATAGCTAATCTATTTTATATTTTTTCCAATTATAATGTTTGGAATTTTAATTTCTTTCATTGCAGACTAATTCAATAATTATTATTAATGAGGTAATATTTTTTTAGTCCATCTATATTTTTAACATGTCTAATGTTGTATAATATAACACAGATTTTCTCAGAAAAATATACCTTTAAAAAAAGGGTTGTAAAATTACTCTGTTTATAGATTTTATCCTTGAAATTAATCTAATATTTGTATTTGAGAATATATGTGGGCTATTATGTTTTATTTTTTTTTCTATTTCCCATATCGTCTCTTCATACTTATGGTTACTCCACAACAAATTGACATGGTGAGTTTTCTTGTTTTGTAGAACATTGTCTCTACAGTTGAATATCTCTATTGGTTATTATTCATAAGGGAGGCCATGTTCCAGTTGTACCACCTCTAGGTTTAGTATATGTGAGGGATGAAATATGAATTTCCTCAAGGTGGATACATGAAAGACATCACGAGATTGAGATAGATTTTGTACAAGAGGTTCATGATCCATCATATCTCTTATGTGATCAAGGATTTCCATGGGGTATGTTTACATAGGGATATCAGTCTATTTAATTGCAAATAATATAGATCTCTTACATGGTGATATATAATGGAAGTCTTTTTATCCAACATAAAACTCCAAGTCACATCTATGGTTATTGACATTTCACTTCTATCAACTGTGAGCATCTGTTATTTGTTATTGTATGGAATGCATATTTTCTGTCATCTCTTATAATATATCGTGCCCAAGTAGTATTCACTCACCAACATTATCCCAACATGTAGAAGTTCAACATCATTTCCCATATAGAGCTTCATAGGTTTCCATTTGAATAACAGAGTACAAGCAGTTTTTGTATGAGAACTCATATAATGAGAGATGATGATCTAATCTACCTTTAAATTTCATTTACCATGTTCTCAACATTTCCTCGACGTTCTAAATCATTAATTTTTATTGTGCATCAGTTTGGATGTTATATGGTGTTTGAATTTCAATTCAGTATTCATGGCATGTTGAAGAGTTGTCCAAAATTATGATTTGAATATTGATTCCCAAAAAAATATGATTCAATGTGGTTCCCCACAAATCTTCACCACATCCATTACATATATCATGGAATTATGGTCAAGATAGATATATTTATAAATAGATATGAAATGAGATGTATTAGTGAGTTGGTCTGCTATAAACCATATCACATTTCTTCCATTTTATTTTCTTTTGAGGCCATTATCAAAGTGCATAGTGATATTATCACTCTTCCATGTTTCTATGGGTTTTGGTTGAAATAATCCTTTATGAATTTGTCACTCCCCCTTCACATGTTAACATACCAAGAACCTTAAAGTGTATTAAAAATTGTCCCTTTTTTATATTTTCAATAAAATAATGATCATGAAGGTCCGTATAAATTCATATACGTCAAGAATGTATATTCAATGTAAATATTTGAGAATCATCCATCATATACTTCTTTATATATAAGAAGGATGCGATACAAAACCTTGTACAAAATTTCCTCACACCTTCTTAATAAAAATAGAATTCAAGGAACATTTCATTTTTCATAGCCTCTGTATTATTTTATATCAATGGATTATATATTTGATTACTCTTGATATTATCTAATAATGATGGTTGAGAAACCATTTGTGATCAGATCCGTGATTCCCCTTCCCTTATGATTCCCATGTCTAACCTTACTTGTTCCTTTGTCATTGGATATCCTTGAATTCTTATCATTTCTAGAACAATACAGATTTTCCAACTTAATGAATCAATGAAATTGTTTTCTACTCTAGGATAATAACTAATTGAAGAGTTATAGTCTTTAAGAAGCTCAAAACAACTCCTTTTTATTAGTTTTAATTATATTTTCAATAATATATACTTTATTATCTAGTGGTATTTGTATAAATCACACTTCAACTTATAAATATGGGGCCCCAATATCATCAAATAATTATAGCAGCTAACTCCAGGTCATGCATAACATAATTCTTCTTCTTTGTTCTTAACTATTGGGATTAATAACCACCAACGTTTTCATTTATAATGAGAACATAATAAATACCTTTTATAGATACATCAATATAACTAAAAAAATCCTCCCCTAAATGTGGTTAGAGTTAGCACATGCATAGTATCTAATCTCTTATTCTATTATTTGAAATGTTATTCACACTCATTTTTTCAAGTCAATTTAGATTTTTTTTCAACTTAGTCTATTTAGTGGATTAGAAATTTGTGAATAGTTTTTTAACAATACTTCTATAATGTCATTGTAAACCAATGAATATATGAATCATAGTTAGTGTTAATGTGTGAGGCCACTCCATAATGAAATTTGTGATGGCAGGGTAAACAAAGATTCCATTAACGGTCACAATGTAGCCTAATAGTAAAACATTATGTTAATAAATATCATATTTTATGAATTTTCTAAATATATTCTTCTTCTATGGAGTATTCCATATAACACTTATATGATCCTCATCCTCTTCATGAATTTTGGAATATATCAAAATATAATCAATAAAAAATACCATGAATCTAGCAATATAGTAACTAAAGATGACAACCATAAAATGAATAATTATATCAGTATCACTAGTCAATTCAAAGGGAATAATAAAGAAATCATAATTTCCAAAAAAAATTATAAGGTAGTATTAAAAATATCTACTTTGTTCACCATCAATCGGTGATATCCAGATAATAAGTAAATCATTGAGAATAACAAAGAACATAAAGATAGTCAAATAAAACAAATTCTTTGGGAAATGGTACTAGTTATTTCTTCTGATCGGATTATTTTCACTATCATAAATGCCTAGATGTATTGATCCATCTATATTATTTACAAAGAATGTATATACTCCCAAAGGGGACACACTAGGTCAAAAAAATACCTTCTTCAAATGACATTGATGTTTTTTATTTAAATCATATAACTCCACATTTTCCATTCAATATGGGTTACATGATATATTCTTGGATCTAGGTAAGAGTTCAATGGATAAATCCACCTATATTTTGTTGGGGGAGGGGTCAAGTTAACTCTCCACGAAATATGACAATGTATTACTGAAAAATTGGTAAATTTTCTATCCGTATACATTAATTTCCTTCTCCCTCTTCACCAATTATCTCTATAAATAAGGATATAGAGGGATCCTCTAGATATATGTCAGACTAACATATCTCTCAATTGTAAATAAATATATTTTCTCCATTAAATACTACTAAAACAACCTTTATTCTATAGTTTATCCTATCATTATACACATAGATACAGTCCTTCCCTAGTATAATATTGAATTCCACCATGGGAATGACTACTAGATTTCTAATGAGGTTGTACTCTCTAAATTTAACAGTAGAATGTCTATACAATTTTTATTCTAGGATAATCCCTCTGAGTCTTGGATGATAACTATACTTCTAGAATTTCAGGGAATGATTCTATATTCCTTGAAAAGTTGGATGAAATAGATGAATGTATTGAACCAGAATAAAATAAACTACTTTATTGTACTCACTACCCGATACAACGGGGATCAATCAACAAATGCTGCATGAAAGCTTTCATAGGATAGGGGATGGAGACAAAAACTAAATTTAATAACTAAAAATGGAGTTATTTTCTTATTAAACATGTATACATAGACCAAAAAATATCAATGTAGAACTTTGGAGGGATGAAATAAAAGGATGAAACATCAAGGATAATAAGAAAAAATTAATGTATTCTAGAGAATATAATTATTAGGATAGAGTAAACTGATATTTAAAGTGGTAAAGTTCACACATGACCCAAAATCTCTCACAATTCTAATAAAAATAAAATGTTAAATGCTGAGAGAGCTCCATTCATGATCTCCAAGATCTGACCACCATAAACCATCCAATGCACCAAGTATCAGTGAGATCCTATATAATCACCACTGACCTATCCATCATCTTATGAAGACACAACATATGTGATAAAATACCATGTAGTGGTTAGTTTGTACATACCGAATAGGACACCCCAAAAGGTGAAGGGGGAGTAGTTAGAGAAAAAATAGCAAAATACAATAGACAACTCAAACCAATCAAACTGAGTGAAAAAAAATTAAATGGATATATATATAAATATATATAAATATATATGTTCTTAGACCAAATAATCCCAAATGATATATTATTGGGATCTTCATCTCATAGCCCGACTGATGAAAATTCCCAAACGGTTCTAGAAATCCATCAACGATGCCCAATATATTTCTCATCAACCCCTGTAGAAAAAATCTATTTCATGACACACCTCAATAATATTACACACATTCCAGTGGCATATTATCTATTTAGAGGACCCATTCCATTTTAAAATAGTATTTTCAATCTAGTTTATATCTAGAGGATCCTTGCCCTATTGCAGTAGGGGGTGCCACTTTGATGGTTGATAGACATCCTATGCCAGGAATAGATGGAGAGTACCACTATAGTAGTTTTTAAAAGACCCATGACCAACCCAACTAGATATTTATAGTCTCATAGTTGCAGACCCATTCTCTGACTCCATTAGAGGGTGACACTGGGATAGTAGATAGGGTATCCTTCCCTAGTCCGGAAGGAGGGTTCCACTCAAATGGGAGAGGACCCATGCCCTGAATACGTAGGAGGGTCCCACTTGATGGATATGTAGAGGACCTATTAATTATTCTAGTTAGAGGGTTCTAGTAATAATTTTGGTATAAAAACAATTCCCTTTAGAATAGGAGGGTTCCACTCTAAGATAGGTATATAACTCATGCCCTATCCCAATAAGCCGGTGAAACACCAAAAGACCCTGGTGATCCTGTCCAATCTCTACCACCTTCGTGATTATCCCAACTAATATTTATGCAAATAAAATCGATAATCGTATTGAAAAAACCACTATGGGAACCACCATCATGTTATGCATATAAAAAAATCACGATAGAAAACTTCTGGGTAAAAATATGAGTCCAAACAAAGGAGATATGAGAGGTTTTTAGTTTCCTTAAAATTAAAGAAGGGGTATATGAAATAGAAGGGGACCCACATGTTGTGTAGCCCCACTTCTCTATCTAACTGTGTCTCGGGCTGGTATATGGATCAATATTAATTTTTTTAAATGGTGTGTAGTTGGAAAAAAATGGTGTCCTCAGCGATCCAGTGTCCTACCCGTATTCTATGGCCATGTCCATTTAAGTATTCTTATGTCTGTGCACTTCAATACAATGACGTGTCATTCAACACTGGGTTCTACTCGTTTTCCTGACATGTGTCTATTTACATTGGTAAAAATCATGTGTTATCCATGTCCTCCAGCATGGGGTCCTGCCTGTGTGGTCCACCACATGGCTTGTCTAAAAAGGGATGTATACAATGTGTGTGTCCCAGCCACGCTGAGTTGCATCCAAAACAATCTCAAACCCCTGACACTACAACCAAAGTGGAACTAAATTACTTGTGTTCATCATAATACATGACATGTAGTAAAAATGTTTACATAAACATTTTTATAATTCTATGAATATAGATTTGGCCTCACCCCCTCGAAACCATCTCTAGGCCTCCAAAAAATAGTGGAATTTCCTCTACTCATCATTTTTTACCATATGATGTCTTGAAATTGGAATGAAAATTAAGCTCTATAAATCCATATGTATGTAATATCCATTGGTTCTCCCACCCCCACAATAAATCACATATCCCATTTTAAAATAATCCATATCACACTATCAATTTGAATCTATCACTGATTCATAAATATATACCTCTCACATGAATCTTCTTTGAATTGAGGTTCTGAACATGGTCGATCTCTCCAAAACAAAATGTCAAACCGATACCATATATTCTAATAGAATAACAACACAATGAATTATTTGGAGAAGAGCACCCAAAAAAAGGTGAATGGTAGCTGGAGAATAATTTATGGCCAATGAACATAATTGGATATATGAAAGGTGTGAAATAATTGAATCATGAATTAAAATAGTACATGAGCATGTGAAAAAGGATTATATTTATTATGATCAAGGAAAATTATGATAATTCTCATAAAATTTAATCCACAATGGAATAATTGTCAAATTGATGAGTCCAACCATGTTTTGGATCATTCGTTGATGGTGAATGTGCTCAACGATATAGGACAATCCATTACATTCATTGTGAATTAATTTTCTTAGATCCAGTAGTTCATGATCGTTTTATTTCAGATATAAAATGAAGGGTGGATGTAAATATTCTTGATGATCTGATGGTTATGTGGATAACCCATGAGATTCATCATAAGTGGGATTGAAAAGATGATTTTTTAGTTCAATTTTTTAAAATAAATAAATTTAATTATTCAATTAACTAAAGGAATCTACCAACGAGTGTGATATCTGAACTCCACATGAAAAAATAATTCTTGGTCACACATAGGGTAAACATCACATTCTAGATTCATCGATGAAAAAAATTTCAATAAGAAATTCCATTTATGATTTACCCAATTTAATTTATAAAATTGGGAATAATAAACTAAAATATATTATATACTTTTATAAAACTATTTCCAAGTACACTATGCCTCATAATTGCATGTGATCTCAATACCTAGCTTCAAAAATAATATCTAGAAATATATCAAATTTTTTAATGTAAATAAAGGGAATCTATACCTTTTCATATCTCTATATTTTTATCCCCAAAAAGAGAAACTAAAAAAAAGTGTCTGGATACACAGCCATCATCTATCTCTCCCTCTCTCAATAGATCTCCATAAATCTCCCAAGATTCAACAACATGTGAACCAAGGGAATCATCAATCCATGCAGGATCCTTTCTTTATGATCCTCAATTTCCACTAGGTGTTCCCTAAAAGTGTTTCTATCCATGAATTCTACCTTTACCTGATCAATAACAAGAATATGGTCATGCACATATCCTTTCAACTACAACAAATTGAATATGTAATGAAACCTCTCAACTATTGGTGTTGTATAAGGTGATATGAAGCCTAAGAAACCCTATTCAAGATCTCAAATGGCCTGGTGAACCTTTGGAATATATTTTGTCTTTGTCTGAATCTCCATAATTTTCATCATGGGGTGAATCTTCGGAAATCATGGTCTAAATTATTGGAATTGAAGTTCCTATAATGTCAATATTCATTATATTTATTCCTACATTGAGCTATCCTCATCCTCTAGTGGACGATGTAGATCATATCTATCATCACCTTCACTATTAATAATCCCGCAATCGATGCATCAATGATCTATGTCTAGCACAAGGGCACCTAATAGGGTCTCCTATACATGGAATCAAAAGGTATAATACCAATAGTAGATTTGAAACTATTATTGTACACAATATCTACTATTGGAAAGTGATCCTCCCTACTCTGGGTGACATCGAACACACAATCTCTTAGAATATTCTCTAACTTTAAGATAGTGCATTCAGTCTTCCAATATGTCTAGGGGTGTAAGGATGTTATCATCCTAATCTCGACCACAAATATCTCACGAAGGACTCCCGAAAATAGTGAAATAAACCATGCATCATGTTTAGAGATAATTCTCAAGGGAATCCCTTGAAGATGAATAATCTCCCACTTGAATAACTTCCCCAAACTATCAATGGAACTCTATTACCAAATATAAAGATTATGAGATGATATCATGAGCCATTCAAAAATCAACTAGATGGTGTGGTGGAATATGAATTTTAGTGGAATCTATACAAAAATTCGAAAGACATGTCCTCACATTTCTACATAGGGATCTCAAGAAGCTGCAACAAACTGGCCATAACCTGGTGCTCAGCCTTTACCTGTTGACATGTGGGTCACAATGAAATGAAATCTACCACATTATATCTCTTTTCATACTCAAAAAATGTATGTTTAATTTCTCTACACATATTCCCCACACTGTAATGTATAAAAAATGGAGTTCTGTGAAACTCACATTTCACCTCCTCTCACATCTTGATTGGGACAACCATCCATCTATGGAAAAGGGTGAACTAATTACCTCTACCAATAAAATCTATTTGGTGAATCTTATAAAGATATATAATCACAAAATACATCATATTTGATGTCACACAACTGGGGATCTGTCACATGAGGAAGCAGTAGAGGGGGTCAACACCATTAACTGAAAAATGAATTAACCTCCTACTAAAAAAGCTTAGATTTGTGTAATCCAACTACTCATATACCTTCTATACTAAAAAAGTCCTAGACATCCTGCTAAGGGAATATTCCATCACATTTTCCTTCCCTAATGTATAGATTATCTCGAAGTTATTTTACAACAGGAACACCATCTGGCACCTATGTATCATGTTTATATCTCTATTCATGAAGAAAACCCTAATACTATGATGATATGAAAAAAAAAAGATCTATCCTAAATGATATTACATAAAAATACATATAATAAAGACTAACAGTTCTAGAACAAATTCTTGAGTCGTGTAGTTCTTCTCATGTTGATTCAACTGACTCATACCATATGTGATAACTGTCTGATATAGACCAACATGTAGCCAAGCCGAGCTCTTGAGGAATCACAATACACTATGTACTCCATTCGCTTATCTGTTTGTATCAAAAAAGGATCACTCATCAGACTTACACTCAACCACTTAAAGGATATCTAGAACTACTCAGTCTAATTAAATGGAATGAATTTCCATGTTAGGATGTTCAAATCATCTATATTCCAAGGGTTGTCTTCCAAAATTCTCCAATAGCACCCTTCCATGTTACAGAAACACCTCACCACAAACACGCCCTTGGGTGACTCCTATGGAAGCACTAAATTGATCATCACTAGGTCCAAATCTAATCCATGATATGTAATTAAATGCCCTATAAATTGATACATGTGAATCCAAAACTGTAACACCAATTTTTTTATAAAAATTCTTGTGTTCCCAATGAAAATATAGGTCCATACACAAGTTCATTTCCTGATCCTCCTTTGATGTAGATTATATGATTATATCATCAAATAAGACAACCAAAAACATGTATATGTAAGTTGGAAAATAGGGTTCATTAAAGCCATAATAATAGTGGGGGAATTCATCATACTAAAGGGCATAATTAGGACCTCATAGTTGTCATATATACATTAGAATGCCTGCTTCAGAATTTCATCTTTGTGAAATATTATCTGGTGGAATACATACATGAGATCGATATTTGTAAAGAATCACGCTCATCGCAGTTGATCAATGTTTTCATCAATCCATAACATGGGGTACTTTTTCTTTAGCATGACCTAGTTCATACTACAATAATCTAAAACATTCTAAAATATCATATTCCCCTTTTTCACGAACATCACCAAAGATTCCCATTGATACACACTAGGCTTGATAAAACCCCACTGTCGAAGTCCCTACAACTAAAAATATATCCCTAAGAGCTTAGAAGGGGAAATTTAAAAATTTTAAAAGATATCAGTGTGGTTTTAGTATTTTATTTGATTAAAAACTCCATCTCCTACCACATAGGTAGTACTGTAATTTCATTGTAGATGATTATCATAGATTAAGTAATTACTAAAGGAATCCAAATTCTTGAATATCCTATTGGACCAAAGGCTATACTACCCAATTGATGGTTAATTAGATAAATCCTCCTGCACGTAAATCCAAATTGTCCTACCAGGAGATCTATCTCACCCCAAAGGATAATCTAGTCTCACTAGTGAAAAGTCACCTGACACATCTACGGTGATAGTTAATCAATGATCATACCACATACAACCAATAAATACCCAATATGATGTCATAGAGTCCCACCATGATGACCAAAAAGTACCATAAGAAATAGACTCCAAAAAATGATTTCTCACACTGTTAGAACATAAAATATATATAAGAATATTTTACTATAGAAATCTATGTAAAAAGATACTAGGCTAGCGCATCAACTGGGATCTCTATCTCTCACAAAAGAAGTAATTAGATGAATGAATGACTTAAACCTCCACGAAATAAAAATGAGGAAATACTATAATAGTCACATATCATACCTTCAATATTATCTTATTCCACTTAGTAATAATCCTACAGATCCTATGGTAGCCAGTTTCTCCAACTTTCAACTACCCAAGCCATACGTGGTCCGTCTAGTGGTGGTGGTGGAATTATATCTGAGCATTGTCTATTGCCTAATGCTCCTCCTCCTCGAGCTCCACATAATCCTCTTCCAGATATACCTCTTTAATAGACACCCTTACCTTTCTTGGGTGATCACAGTACTACCTCCTCCTTGGGAGTCCATCCACTATCTATGTTCCATCCTTAATACATCAATTCAGTTAATCACACTCCATTTGAAATCCATCACCACATACATAGAATTACCCCACAGTAGGCATTTCTAGTCATCTGTGACTCCCATGACCATGTTCCAGATCATGATCCTTAGAATATTAACTATTTTGAGATCCTATGGACTGAAATATTCTTGCTACCACAGATGACATAGCTCAATAATTCCCACTACCACCTACGGTTACTTGACTTCGTGATGAAATGAATATTATTATCACTGACACCAACTATAACACTTTAGTATATGTGGGAATACATAAGAGAACCCAACTAGAATGAATATATATATGGATTCCCTGCTCATAATTCCATGCTCAGATGTATCGATCCCAAATAATACCATTCGAGTATAGTGTATGGTCTTTGAACCATGCATAATACACTCAAACTATCATCCCTGAATGTTGTAGAAACTATATCACATGATTCTGAAATGATGGAATGTTGGAGGTGTAGTAATACACCCTGAACTAAAGGTGTTATTTAGTCTGTGAGAGTGTAAACTCATCATGAATCTCCATAACAAGACTCCCCCGGTTCTAGAAGCTATTTGGAAAAGGATTTCTTCCCGCAGAACCAACAAATAGGTTGATGTCTTGTTAATCATGGAGACAGTAAATAGTGAATCCAAGAAATCCTCTATAGATGAGGCATCTAGCTCGCCAAAGAATGCCAGTGGCCTCTTGTGGAGTAATTCACGTAGTTTACTAAGATTGCACAGATCCTCATCATACTATACTAGTTTGATCTACCACTCCATAAGTGGGGTTGCAGCTAGCTATCCACCTAATGTAATGATATAATGGGTTGGACCATAAACCGATTCCTCATCACTCATTGTATTATCGTCCTTGTAGAAATATGGTATTCAAGATGGATTCTATCTTAGATGAATACTGAATATATAATGAACACATACTGTAGTTAGATGAGAATATATATAAATTGTAAATGTTGAGCTAACTCAAGAAGAATAGTTAAATAATCAATCCTATATAACTCATGTAACATTACTCCCTCCACCCAATGCATCAGAATGCCATGTCTATGTAGAGGTATTCATGGTCCCAATGAATGGATACATTTTCCACTACACCAACACCAAATACCGTGGCTTAAGAACCACATTGGAAAATCTTGTATAGTGTTTCCCGAAATCCAAACCATATCCTCATAAGGGGATTTCTCCAAACACTATCCTATGTAATGAACTACTCTGATACAAATCTATCATGAACTGACTCAACTAGTCTTGAGCCACAACTACACCAATCACACCTCCATAGGCAAGGGTCTCCAAAAGATGAAAGGAATAACTAACATAGGATATCTTTTCCTACTGTACATACAAGTACACACATGACCATCTCCATTCATAATTTTAGTGAAAAAAATTAAAAGATGGAACAACTTGAGTAATAACTAGACACGAAAGACCTATTGGGGATAAAAATTATATGAGTGGGTAAATCCAAAAGAAAAGGGTCAAAATTCATTACATGATAGAATTATGTCCAAATATGACACAACTTGAAAAGTATAATGATGAGAGATCCCATCACATCATATCAGTGATCCAACCATAGTATGTGGTTCAATTCACAATGTATCCCTAATATTATTTGTAATATCCACCGACCAATCCTTTATATGCATAAGACTCAACACATGTGGGTAAATAAAATGTAGGTTTGATTATATTGATAACCATTAAGATGCCCGGAAAGCTGAAAAGGTGAAATATGATACACAATATGAATATGTGTCAAAAAACTCATCTCAAAGAAATAGATTAAAAAATACCACAAATTATATTCACACTCACACACACAAATTTAAATATATTCAAACAAAATAAGGCTAAATGAGAGAGAACGAGGTTCTAAATATCATAACCTGGCCCAAACAAATGTTCAAATAGTTCCACATGTACATCAATGATGCCCAACATCTCAGGTGTCTACCCAGAAGAAATCATCCATGTCATGCCACACCTTAGTACTATTCCACAATGTCGTGGTGCATAATTTATAGGTAGAGATCTCATTCAGTGATAAAATTGGTGGTCCCACTAATTATATATCTAGAGGACCCATTCCCTATCCCAATAGGAGGGCTCCACTCTGATGGTTGTTATAAGACCCAAACCCAGCCTAGATGGAGGGCGACACCCTAATAGTTAGTAGATGTCTCATTTCCAACCTAGAAATAGGGTGAAACTCTAGTTATCGATGATCCATGCCTTGAATCATTCAGAAGGTGACACTTAGTGAGAAAATAGAGGACTGTTGACGCTCCATTCGTCACAGAATCTAAAAGATCGGAAAAGGGAATATCTGAGCTCAAAGTGATTCAGCCTTTGAAGAAAACATCAAAAATCAACAAAGGAAGGAAGAAAGGATCAACAGCAACCTCACCGCGCAAGTTATCTAACTGGCGCGCAAGTGTACTTGCGCGGCTACCTTGGTCGCGCAGGTGACTTGCGCGACCTAATTGATAACCGCCCGGTAACCGCCCGGGGTCTTCTTTTGCCTATAAATAGACCCTGTGGGACCCCCATTCGAGAGGATCTTTTTCCAGAAACTCGGATTGAAGCTCCCGACGCCCAAGTCTCTTCTCAAAGCTTCCGGAACACTTCTAAGGTAATTTCTTACCTGGAACGGAAGATCTAAAGAGAAGAAGGAAGGCCTAAGTGTTGAAACTTATCAAACACTTGCGCGCCGACTTATTTCCTTCAATATAACTTGCGCGTCCCTTTTCTGGAAGAACCTCGAGAACATTCTAAAGGGTTTAAAAAAGAGTCGCTCAAGTATTTCAATGCTGGTTGAAAATCGCGAAAGTACACTATGTGTGCCGCAGGTATACCTGCGCGACCAACACTTGCGCGCCCACGGAAGACTTGTGCGCCTTGCAAGACTTGCGCGCCCCTATATTTTTGGGTGCCCATCTTGCCCATTTTTACCCCTCTTAAGCCATTTCACCTTTCCTTTTCAAGATTCAGTCTTCAAGACACTCTTCAAATCCATTTATGGCATGATTTCTTGATTTGACTTTCTTATCTAAAAGGAATTCTGTGGAATCTCTCTCAAAGTCTAGTTATTTAAATATCCTTATGTCACTAAAATACGGAGAGTTCATTCATTCAACCTCATCCTTTAAGATGAGAGAATCTTAACATGGGTCTCCTTTTCAGGAATAATCCCCAGTTATAAAACCTTTAATCTGGGCATCTTCCTCAGGAGTAAGCCCCAAATTCTTAAAGTTCCCAATCTTGGGCATCCTCCTCAGGAGTAAGCCCCAATAAAGTCCTTTAATCTTGGGCATCTTTCTTAAGAATAACCCCCAACCTCAAATATGGGCATCCTCCTCAGGAGTAAGCCCCAAACCTTAATCCCTAACCTGGGTCTCCTTTTTAGGAATAAGACTCAGTCATAACCTTGGGTCTACTTTTCAGGAATAAGCCCCAAGTCCCCTTAAATTTCTCTTAACCAGTCATAATTTACCTTTGATTTGGGTTTCCTTTTTAGGAGTGAAACCCCATCATAAGTTCCCTCCTAACTTGGGCATCCTCCTTAGGAGTAAGCCCCAAGATTAGAGTATTCAAATCTCCATGAAGCACATATAACTTTATGGACCCTGTTCATGGATTTTCTCCCTAAAAGTAAATCCTAAACCTTCATCTATCTGGGCAGTCATCCATACATAAGCCCCAAACAAATTCTTATGATTGCATCTTTCATGGCACAATTGTCTAAATTTTACCAATACCTCTTGTTTCTCACACCGAGCATGACTCATGTGAGCTTAGAGTGTAAAAGTAATTATGACATTCATCTTTGAGCCATCAATCATAAACATAATACTCCATTTCTCGAACTACGTGGGTTCTGATTCCTTTTCCAAAACAAAGGATACTTAGGTAGCCCATTTATGGGTTCGATCCCAACTTTGAAATAATCTCTGTCCTTCTGAATGACGATAAACTTCAAGTGCCCCACTGAGTGGCTTTAAAATCAGTATGGTCATCATAAATGACCAAGAGACTTTTATATAAATGTTTTGAAGGATACCATTGACCAAGAATCTCTAAACAGATATAGATGATTCTCTATTGATGAAGAACTTCGAATACATATAAAAGATTCTCTAAATTTCTTTGCATATTTAATCATTGATTGTTAAAACTAAAGGAAAGCACATTTTATACTTGGTAATGTAATAAGGATTCACGAACATAACTTAAATCTATAAAGAGAGTCCCGGAGTAGACAATAATTCCCCTCAAAAAGGTGTGATGAGTCCGACCTCCCATCCTCTCGACCAATGCAAATTCCTAAGCCTCATTAGTCCACAAGCTAATGAGCGCCTGCCTTTGGAAAGTAGGTCCAAACGGATGTGGAATCATTGGATGTTTCCGGTTCTACGAACAAACCCGTTTGAAACCGATCAGAACGTTTGAATCTCCCGTCGAGGAGTTCATCCCCGGATTCCGTGCGAAACAAAAATGGTGAACCCGACGTGAATCCTTAACCAAGTTAAAGTGATGTTCTTCTTATTTGTTAGGCCCCTTGGGCCAACAAAGAAATCATTGACATGTGCTCATCCAAAAGATGCAGTGGCCGGATTCATCTTGATTATGTCTATTACATGGAATAGACACTCTTTTCTCAAGATCTTCTGCAAAATGGCTTTCCTTAAATTCACCTCTGTGAATACTGCTGCTGTGAACACCTCTACTGTGAGGTCTGCTGCTGTGAAAACCAATGCTGCTACTCCTGCGGGAACGTCATCCGCTCTGAGGATGACATCACCAACTCAGCGTCTTCAACGCTGGGTTTCTAATGCACTGGTTAAGGAGTACCGTCGCAACGGTACTATCCCAACTCTGGAGGCCGCTCGTCAAGCCCTCCAAGTTAACAACTCTACCTGGTCGTCCGGACAACGGCGGCCAGTAATCAAGAAGCAGGCGGTGCTGACTACCGTCTCCAACCGTTTCGGGTCGTTATCCCCGGAACGCAATTTCCATTCACTCCCTTACTCTGAGGAAGTGAATGAGCAGGTCCCTCAGGGCCTTAGTTCAAAAAGACAGGAGTCCTTCCCGAGGGCTCCCATCAACAATCGCCGCCAGACTCGTGCGGTAGTGCGCCCTCAACATGATGAGGGTACCGACTCCAGGCATTCAGCTCAGGTTCCTCGAACCCGAGCAGGCAAGATGAACCGCCAGAGACGGAATCCGGTTAATAATAAGCAGGTTGTCATCCCTTCCATCTCCGGAGAAGTCCACCAACCTAACTTGGTGGCAAACAACGAGCAGATATACACACCTGTTCGTTTTAATTCCGCTGTCCAGCAGACTCGTCTGACAGCATCAAGCCTATCCTGCCAGGAAATTCCGGCGGAGTACCATAGGCAGGAACATACACCTGCTTATACATCACCAGTTAGTCAGCAGGCTCGTCTGACTACATATGATAGATCTCGTCAACCGCGTTTGGCGAAGTGTAATCAGCATGCACATACACCTGCTAATACTAATCAGGCCTACCAACAGTCTCGCTTGGTAGCGCCCGGAGAAGTCAGTCGGAAAGTCCCGACGACAAACAGGAGGCAGACTCAACTCTCTGCCTCCACACTTGAGTACTGTCAGGATTCACTGACAGGAAAAGGAGGGCAGGAGCAGGCACATACACCTACTCCAAGCCCAGAATGGACGTATATCCCCGTTCCGGCGGCTGAAGTCACCAAACATATTTTGTCAATGGTGAAAGAGCAGAAGCAAATTCCTGCTCATATTCTGGATGCTTGCCAGGATATCATAACAGCTTCAGCATCATCTCAGGGACAGACACATAAATCTATCCCTAGCAATGGAGTGACACATCAACGATTCACTCCGGAACAGACACACACATCTGTTCCAGTACAAGAGGGTTATGGGGCATACTCCCCCATATCATACGGACAACCAAGTCAGGCACATACACCTGATTTGAGTGGAGAACGTCAGCCTAGCCTGACCATCTTTCCTGATCAGGCACATACACCTGCTCAGAGCAATCACTTTCTTCATCAAGTGGTTTCTAAAGCGAGTAAGAAGGCATCTAAGAAAAAGATCCGCCCAGCACAGTCAGGAGATCAAAGGCCAATCTTCAACAAGGCCTTGCTCGATGCTGGAGTTCTTGAAGCCCTCAGACATTTATCTGTCGGAATTCAAGATTCTACTCCCTCAGTTCCCAATAACGGGAACATTAATTCTGAAGGTCTTCAACAGACACTTCCTCATGAAGACTTGCTTCATGAAAATTCGCTCAATCTTGAAGTTTCTTCTTTAGATGAGAGCCATAGGAACCCTCTGTGTGGTCAGAAGACCAAGGAGAAAGAGATTTCATATTTTGTTGTAACCCATCATGACGGTCCTCCTCATGGTGATGAAATTCGCTGCGAAAGTCCTCTCCGCAGTAGTGATTCACGTTGTCTCGAAAATTCTTCAGAAGGCAATGTAGTGACGAGAAAGCCCTCCTATCTCGAGGCACTTGCAAACGTAAAACCAGTCATTTCTGATGCTTTACTATCGGCAGGTGAAACTCTTTCTCCATCAGAAGACAACCTGGGGTTCTGGTTATTCTCCGAACCATCCCTGGGTCATTCATCTTCCAGTATGAATACTGATTTCTCTACCAATCTTGTTGAATCCGATGAAGCAACAAGGAAACACCAACTCTGGTCCAAACAGGTAGAAGAATATTCATTTAATGATAAAGAGGAAATGCTGAACATGAGGAAAAAACTGGCAAAAGTTGAAGTACCAGTCATGTTTTGGCCTTTGGCTGACTCCCAGTACGACATTCCAAAGATGTTGACGGATGATGGAATCCATGATATTCATCTCAACATATGGAAATCTCTTTGTCAATTAAAGAAGAAGGTATTATCTTACGATGAATATGAAAATCATCTTAATATAATAGAAGGGTTACAACGCCAGATTGATTTGGCATCTCTATCAGTCTCTCGGTATCCGAAGGCTGAAAAGCAACAGAGAACCCTTCAACGTTCATGCCTTGGAGAACTAAGAAAATTGCGTCAGTTAATTTCCAATGCTTCATCTGATGTTCATATCAGAGGATGGGGTGTTCACGGAGCACTACATTTCACAGTGCTTTCCAGTCAGCAAAGCCTGCCGAAAATGGTCTCATGCAATGTTATTGCCCATGGCCGGCCACAGTCAATGGGCTTTGTTCATAATCAAAAGCTTGCTCAAAAACAAGCTTCAACTAGTTCCTCTCAAAATCATGTACATAGAGAACATTTTGTTGAATTTCTCCTACATCAAGCAGGCGAGAATATTGCACAAGCCTCTCATCTGGAGCAAACACGTCATCAAATGAAAGAAGTTTCGGAAATCATCCAATGGTCTGTTGAACCAGGTGATAAAAGTGGATACAGGTTAATGCATCCAGCTAATTTCCGAACTAAGATTCGCAAGATCAAGAGATATTTTATGAAGATCTCAGACATAGCATGTCAAGAGACACCCCAGCTTGCCAGACTGGGGACTTCTCTAACCCAACCCTCAGAGTCAATGAATGGGATTCGAGGAGTTGAGCGGAAGCAGCCGGAACATCCCCAGTCCACCGGACTGGGGAATTTTTCAAATCCTCAATCCCTCCCTCAGAGAAAGTCAGTATTCTCTCGATTAGGGAATAAGCCTCAAGAGGAACGAAGAGCCAAGCTATCAGGAGATTCTCTCCAAGTGACGGTTCTCCAAGAAATTCCTGAGGGATCAAGTCAACGGAATGCCATGTCTCATCATGGACATGGAAGGAGACAATATCACAGAAATGCTGATAGAAAGGATTGCATGCAATATGCATCCATTAATGTCATCAATGCCGTTGCTGCTGATTCACCAGATGAGGCTCAATCAGAGGGATCAGACGAAGAGGTTCCTGCTCAAGAAGTTGCGCACACAGACCTAAATAAAGAAGGTGTGCGCACACGTAATCAAAGGCTTACCCAAAATCTGGGTATTCATTCAAGTAACCCACTTCCCCCTCTCCGAAAAGGATCCTATAAGGGGAAAGGAAAGAATCAGGTTACTTCTCACCCTTCCTCTGAAGAAGGTCGATCGCTCTCATTAGAGCAAAGGTTTGCACAACAGGGAGAAGAAATGAAAGAATTAAGAAGGTTGAATGAAGAACTACTTCAGAGTAGTCTTCTTCTTAAGAATGCTGAAGTCCGACAGCCAAAGCAATTTGTTGTCACTACTGAGATGGATCAAGAATATCCTCTTTTATCAGTACACCCACATAGGTCTAATCCTACGGGTCAAACGCAACAACGGTTGGCAGCACTACCATCAGTTGCAGCACCAACCACCATGTCTGTCCAAGCTCCATTCATTGCACCTACCCAAAACCAAGTTCAACCTGACGTTTCTCAAAAGTTAATAACTACTATTGAGTCATTAACAACTCGGTTAGAAACTATGGAAGGGAAACAGGCGCAAGTTCAACCTGAAAAAGAGAGTTTACCCTGAATGGGTAGATTCAATTTCTCCTCCATCCAGTTTTGGAAACCCTATTTTCCCTACTTTCAATGGATCAGGCGACCCTGAACAACATTTGACGCATTACGTGTCTTGTTGTGATACTATGATGGGAACTCCAGAGCAGCAAGAAGCAGTGAAACTCAGATTCTTCATGCGAACCTTGCAAGGACCAGCTTTTGTCTGGTATACAAGCTTGCAATCCCGGTCAGTCATCGGATGGGAGGATCTTCGTCAAAAATTCCTTCTTCAGTTTAGCTCAACTTTGCTAAAAACGACAGTTTTCGATCTTACAAACTGCTAGCAAAGGGAGAATGAAAGAGTCTCTGATTTCATTGCTCGTTGGAAGGGATTAACGTATTCCTTGAGTTTAGCACTCCCTCAGGAAGAATTGTTGCCAATATGTGTGGAAAATTTGCGTGACGAATTACGCACGCCATTGATCCCTGTGAAATACACAGGAGGGTTTCGAGACCTTACTTCAATCGCTCAACAGATTGAAGATTCCCTTATACAGGCTAAGGTTAAATCTCGTGTAATTCCATCAGCTCCAGGAAGAAGAATGGGTAAAGCAGAAACTGCTACAGTTATGCTTAAACAGGCACCTGTACCTATTTCTACTTCAAAACCTTCATCTTCTCGAAGGGCTCCACCTCCTGAACGCCAACAACAAAGGCTATTTCGTCCAAATTATCAAAAAGATCAACGACGAAAACAATTTGAGGATATGAAGAGTAAAACATACTCTTTCCGAAGTGAGCAAGTTCTTGGTTACGTCATTTCAGCTCTGGAAAATAATTTGATTCAATTACCACTGCCGAAGAGGCCAAACAAGGAAGGAGATGAAGACCGTCCCAATTATTGTCCCTTTAATCAAATGTTGGGGCATCCCATCCAGGAGTGTTTTGTCTTTAAAGACCTCCTGCAAAAGATGGTCGACTTGGGAAAAGTCAAATTGAAGGGTTCTTCAGCTCATGTAGCATGTATTACTGCTACAGATCCAGAGGAAGGAGGCGAGTGGCAGGAAGTCCAAAGCAAAACTGTGAAAAAATATGATGATTGGATGGTCAGAATGACAATCAATCGGACCCATTCCATTTTGCGAACACAATTGAAGAAGCCAATTGTGTCTCCTACAAAAGCTGCAGTAAAGCCTCCATCAAAAGACAAATCCTCAAAAGGGAAGCGCAATTCAAAGAAGAAATAGGAATCAGGAGAAGATGAGTATGTAGCAAAGCCTAAACTGTCTTTGACTCTGGCAGATTTCATGCCAACTACTTCGAAGCCACGGGCACCGTCCCACCAAACGGCACAACCTAAACAGGTTAACCAGGCAGAGTCTTTATCAGACGAAGAGTTAATCTTTGGTTCTGTTAATATGATTCAATTAACAGATTCATATTCCAGTCTTGATGAGCCTGAATTCCCTGTATCAAATAAGGGAACCCGAGGAAGTTCTAGAGGTTCAGGATATAGGGGAAGACGTGGATCTTTCCGAAGCCACTACTCTAATTCTACCCCTGCTCGCACTGTATATGCAGCAGAAACTCGTGGTAGAGCCCTTCAGCGAGCTCAAAAAGAACAAGCACGTTATTCTGCCAATGGCTAACTCAGTTTCGGCACAGTTATTTTGGAAGACCGATTAAAAGTTACATCTTCTTTATCTCAGCAAGTAAATGGATCTAATCAGTCTAATTTTCCAAAACCAAGGATGTTACCAACTTCAATACAAGATGCATCAGCTTCCAAAGCATCTACTTCCAAGGTACCTGCTAAACCGCATATTCCTATTGGAAAACGCAGACCTCTAGATCAAAAGTATGATATATTGAAACACTTGGCCCAAGTACCAGCCAAGTTATCAATTTTGAATGCTTTGAATCTGTCAAGAGATCTTCGGGAAGCACTCATCGAAGCTTTGTCAAGTCCTCAGGAGTTTGAAGCTGAAATTGCTGCAGCTAAAATCTATCACATAGAGAATAATCCTGCAGAATGCCATGCAGTGATATCTTTTACTGATAAAGATGAATATGATGTTGTGCATGGGAACATAAAACCTTTGTACTTATCTGGAAAAGTCAATGGTATAGATGTTCGAAGAGCTTTCATTGACAATGGTTCAGTAGTCAACCTTATGCCCATTCGCACACTTCGTCGATTGGGCCTCACGGAATCTGATTTATCTCCTTCTACCATGATGTTGCAAGGATATGATAAAAATGAACAAGAACCACTAGGAGAAGTTACGCTCAGAAATCATTTTGGAGATCTTGTTTCCAATTCGGATTTCATGATTGTTGATCAAGACTCAGCTTTCAATATCTTACTTGGAAGACCCTGGCTACATCAGTATGCAGCTATTCCGTCATCATACCATCAATGTCTCAAATACTGTTTCGATGGTCAAGTTGGAACATTGTATGGTGATAAGGCCCCGTTCAAGACATGTGAGTCTCAATACATTGAGGCGGAATTTTATCACATGAAGGGAAGAGAAAAATCTACAATGAAGGAAATTACCAAAGTTAATGCTCCATATGGTTTGGAAAAAATTCCAATAAATCCATTTTCACATGTGAGTACAGATTATGTGTTACCTATCAGTCAAATTGACAAAATTGGCCCAAATCAAAATACTCTTATGGAAATATCCATAATTTCAATTACGGAAATCGAGCCAGAAAACATGGGAGAAATTGGTAACTTACCAAGCAGTGATGAAAGCATAAGTGGTGACGTTTTCATTTCATCTGCTGAAATCCAAAAAGTCTATACTTCGCTAATCAGGCCAGAAGAAGTTATAGCAACACCAGAGGTGAATATTGATGTCGATTCTCAATCCATCTTCTCCTCTTTATTTCCCAAAGAAGACCCTTTATCATCAATAGGGTTGGAAATGGAAGCTTCTTCTTCAAAATGTGAAAATTTTGACATCTCTTATGATCATGAGAATTTCGTTTTTTCATCTAATTTTCAAGTAGAAACGGAAGAAATAACACATGATGAAGAGGAAGAGGAAGATCTTAGAGATGCTCCTCCAGCATTTGAAGAGGGTATCTCTACCACTGTGGATGAACTCAGAGAAGTAAATCTGGGTACAGAGAAAGATCCACGCCTCACTTTAATTAGTGCGGCCATGACCCTTGAAGAGCAAGAGATGTATATTTCTTTTTTAAAGCAAAATAATGATATTTTTTCTTGGAATTATACAGAGATTCCTGGCCTTGATCCTGATGTTGCCACCCATCATTTGGGTTTGCCAAAAGAACATCGAGGATTCAAGCAAGCCGCAAGAAGAACACACCCAACCTATGCTTCCAAAATCGAGGCTGAAGTGGATAAGCTTATCAAAGCTAACTTCGTCAGAGAAGTTCAATATCCCAAGTGGTTGGCTAATATTGTCCCTGTAAAGAAGAAGAACGGACAAATTAGGGTTTGCATCGATTTCAGAGATCTTAATCGGTATTGTCCTAAAGATGATTTCCCAGTTCCGATTACAGAACTCTTAATTGATGCAACGGCTGACTATGAAGTACTTTCTTTCATGGATGGATATTCTGGATATAATCAGATCTGAATTTCCCCAGAAGATGAGGAATATACAGCCTTTAGAGCTCCTCAAGGTGTGTTTTGTTACCGGGTGATGCCCTTTGGTTTAAAGAAAGCAGGTGCAACATATCAACGCGCCATGCATCGTATCTTCAAACCTTTTCTAGGGAAATTTGTTGAATTCTATGTAGATGATTTGGTGGTTAAATCCAAACAACATTTTGATCACTTGGCTGATTTGGAAGTCGTATTCCACAAGCTTCGACAACATAATTTGAAGATGAACCCCTTAAAATGTGCTTTTGGGGTAACCTCAGGAAAATTCCTCGGCTTTGTTGTACGCCATCGTGGTATTGAAGTCGATCCTGAGAAGACCAAATCAATCCTTGGTATGTCACATCCTCAGAATTTGAAAGAATTAAGAGGACTTCAAGGACACTTAGCCTATATTCAACGTTTCATCACCAATTTGGCAGGCAAAAGTATACCCTTTACCAAATTATTGAAGAAAGGAGTCAATTACCAGTGGACTGAAGAATGTCAAGAAGCATTTGATGTTCTCAAGAAATACCTCTTGAGTCCACCAGTACTCATGCCACCTGTTGAGGGTAGGCCTCTTATCCTCTATGTGACAGCTTTAGAGCGATCATTGGGTTCCTTTCTCACTCAAAAGAATGATGCTGGGAATGAAAATAGTCTCTACTATCTCAGTAGAACTATGCTTGAAGCAGAAACCCGGTATTCGAGTATTGAAAAGTGCTGCCTAGCATTAATATTTGCAGTTCAGAAACTGAGACACTACCTGCAACATCACGAGGTCCAATTGGTATCTCGTAATAATCCACTCAAATTCATCCTTAGTCGTCCAATGCTTACAGGACGTCTGGCAAGGTGGGCGGTTATTCTACAGTAGTTCGACATCCAGTATGTGTCTCAAAATGAAATTAAGGGCCAATCTCTGGCTGATTTCCTGGCTGAACATCCTTCAGTGGAAGACACATATTCAGATATCGAACTCCCTGATGAGGAAGTTTTCTCTATTCAGGAGAGTCCTCAAACATGGGAAATGTATTTTGATGGTGCTTCTAGAAGTCCAACAGGGAAGAAAATGGAAAATCCTAAATTCAACAAAGTTGGTTTAGGAATTGTGCTCATTTCTCCATATAAGGCAGTGTTACCTTATTCCTTTTTGTTGTGGGAAGGTGGTACCAATAATGAAGCTGAATACCAAGCTCTCATTACAGGCTTGGAGTTAGTGCTTCAAGCACAAGTGAATCACTTAAAGGTGAAAGGTGATTCAGACCTGGTAATAAAACAAGTAAATGGGGATTATGCCATCAGAAAAGAAGAATTAATCCCTTTGTATGACTACGTCAGAGAGTTAGGCTTGGAGTTAGCGCTTCAAGAACAAGTGAATCACTTAAAGGTGAAAGGTGATTCAGACCTGGTAATCAAACAAGTCAATGGGGATTATGCCATCAGAAAAGAAGAATTAATCCCTTTGTATGATTACGTCAGAGAGTTAATGTTGGAATTCCTTTCAGAACCGACATTTTCTTATGTCCCAAGATCACAAAATGCTCAAGATGATGCACTGGCTAATATAGCCACAACTTTAGCAGATCCAAATCGGGACGAGACAACCATCTGTATTGCCCACCGTCGTGCAATTTCACCTTATGTTCAAGTCAGAAAAGAGGAAATTAATGAAATTAGTCCCATTTCTGAACCGTATGGTCATACTACAGGATGGATGTCACCTATCAAGGAATACCTTCAAAATGGAACACTTCCACCTGATAGAGTCGAGAAAGAACAAATTCGGCGACGTGTGGTCAATTTTACTCTTTATGATGGTCCAAACCACCTCGAGAAAATTCTCTACAAACGTGGTTTTGATGGAGTTCTCTTCAGATGTATTGATGGTGAAGAGACAATGGCTGTCATAAAAGAAGTGCATGCAGGAGTCTGTGGTGCCCACCAGTCTGGACATAGATTGTCTGATCAAATTCGAAGGCTTGGATACTTCTGGCCTTCAATGATTCAAGATTGTGTTAATTTCACAAAGAAGTGTCATTCATGCCAAGTATATTCCAACTTCATTCATCAACCTCCAGAGTTGCTTCATACAGCTAAATACTCATGGCCATTTTCCATATGGGGAATGGATGTGGTGGGACCTTACCCTTCAGCTACGGCCAAGCAGTTTAAGTACATTCTTACTGCTACTGATTTCTTTTCCAAATGGGTAGAGGCAGTACCTCTCAAAGAAGTCAGTTCTAAATGCATTGTTAGCTTCATCAAGTCTATAATCATTACTAGATTTGGTGTCCCTCATACCATATTGATGGACAACGGCACCAACTTCTGTTCTTCTGAGGTAAAGAAATTGTATCAAGAATACAACATTAAGTCCAACCATTCATCTCGATATCATGCAGCGGCTAATGGCCAGATAGAGGCCTTCAACAAGACTCTTTCAAATATACTGCAAAAGATGGTGGATAAAGATAAGAGGTCATGGCCTGATAAACTCTTTCATGCTTTATGGGCTTATCGGACTACCACTTGCAATGCAACGCGGTCTACTCCATATTCATTGGTATATGGAACAGAAGAAGTCTTGGCAATTGAAGTTCAATTTCCCTCACTCAGAATAGTCATTTGTGATCAGTTATCAACAGATGAGCAATCCCAAAAGCGGTTGAATGAATTGGAACAGTTATATGAGAAAAGCTTGTGCACTTTGCACCACTTGGAAATCTATCAGAATCGGATAGCACGAGCTTTTAACAAAAAAGTTCGTCTGCGTTCATTCATTCAGGGAGAATTGGTATTGGTTCTCAGAGCACCAATGATACCAGGAAAGAAGCCTCCCAATCTTGAACCAAAATGGGAAGGACCTTATTCAATACATAAGGTCTACTCCAATGGAGCGTATTCTCTGATCTCAATGGATGGAGAACACATCACGACTCCAACTAATGCCAGATTTCTGAAGAAGTATTTTTTATAAACACAAAATATTGTTCCCAGAACCAAGACTCTTACAATTGGTTCATACAGCAATGGTCCAGTATGACCTTAAACTGCAACTTCGTCCAACATGACGTTAAACTGTGTCACCTTCAATGTCCTACATGACACTAAACTGTATTATGTCCGAGATGAAATTAAACTATATTGGTTCATATATTGTCCTACATGACATTAAACTGTTATTATGTCCTATCTACATGACATTAAACTGTACAGAAGATCCTATATTTTGTCCGAGATGACATTAAACTATATTGTGTCTTAGCAACATGACATTAAACTGTGTGGCACTTCCAACGTCCAGCATGACTATAAACTGTAAAAAGTCCCCAGAACTGATATCCTCATATTGGTTCACCTTAGTCCTAGCTACATGACTTTAAACTGTACAGCACCAGTTCGTCCTTGCTATATGACGTTAAACTATACAGCAATGGTCCAGTATGACTTTAAACTGCAACTTCGTCCCACACGACATTAAACTGTGAAAAAGTTCTCTAAACCGTCCATCATGACCTTAAACTGCATCATCCCTGGTCCATGTATATGACCATAAACTATTTGCAAATTCCTTATGTCCAGCAAGACGTTAAACCGTGACGTCCTAAACTACATGACGCTAAACTGTATAAAAGTCTCTCACGTCCGGAAAGACGTTAAACTATATAATCATCAAAGGTCCAACATGACATTAAACTGCACCATCCATGGTCCATGCATGTGACCTTAAACTATTCTCACTTTCGTCCAACATGACATAAATGGTGTGTTATTTTGTCCTTACGGCATGACATTAAACTGCACAGTCCCCCTTTCGTCCAATATGACGTTAAACTATTTTATCCCCATCGTCCTAACTACATGATGCTAAACTGTTCAGAAAATCCTTGATCGGTCCTACATGACATTAAACTATATTTTGTCTCTGCTACATGACACTAAACTGTGCAACACCAATAGTCCTAACTGCATGACTTTAAACTGCATAGTCCCTTTTTTTTATTATGTCCTACATGACATTAAACTGTGCATCGTTAAGGTTGTTATTACCTCTTGTTTCTCACACCGAGTATGACTCACGTGAGCTTAGAGTGAACATCAACCATAACACTCCCTTTGGGCCACTAACCATGTTTAAGTCCCAACAATATTTTTTTTATTAGATCATTGTCCACAAGAACAACTTGATCATTAATTCATTCTTTAATTGAACTACACGGACTTTGATCCTCGCCCTCCAGGCTGGGTATGTAGGCAACCTCCCAGGGTTCAAGCCCAAAAACAATCTCTTCACATCGGTTCACCACCATCTCATATGATGTTGATTCGTGAAGCCGCCCCTGGAATCAATATCTTTACATTGATTCACGTTCGTCTTTGTTATATGACGTTAAACTATGCAACACTTTTGTCCGGTATGACAATAAACTACAATATTCTTTGATTTCCTCATTTGAGAAGGAACCATTATTGACATTGATTTTTTAAATCATGTTTCATTTTCAAAAGACTACGTTCATACATGGTAATTCCTAAACTTTTTATCTCAGGTTAAACCATCATTGCACTAAAGTCCCCTTTCACCCTTCACATGTACGAACCAAATTTGTACAAAGGGTAGTTCTAGAACTACGTGGACTTGATTCCCATCCTTATGGGATACGTAGGAACATTCGAGTGTCCCTCGAATCCAGTCCCAAGTCTTTTGGGCCTAACCCCAAATTTCACTTTCAGTCCCTTGGCTGAAAAGTCCTCATGAAAACACACACTGTGTATTCATTATTATGGTCCGAATTCTATGACCCTAAACTAAGATCACTCATACTTTCGTCCTGCACGACGTTAAACTGCATTTCAAGAACTACGTATGGCTTGATTCTCATTCTTATGAGATACGTAGTGAAGTCCAAGTTTCAATTCAGGACCCACCCACAACATGATTATGGTTTTCATTGACCTATGTATCTCTATATACATTAGACAATACCCATCTTTATGTGTTATAATCCTAACCTTAAATATTTTCAGATCTTCATAACCCTTTTCATGACTTCTAGTCACAAAAATGTCAAACTTATGATAATTCTTTTGCCTGACTATGCAGCACGTGCCCATAGGTGGCCTTGCATAAGCAGTCCACATAACAGACTTGTCAGCCAAAAGATTCTATTCATTTGACCATGCAGCCAATGCCCATAGGTGGCCCTGCATATTTCAACCCCCTAACAGATTTTTTTAAATAATAGTAACTTCATTCTTGGGAAGAATGCCTCTTTTGTCCTTATTTGTCTTTAACGACAATATGTAGGGTCCGCAAAAAATAGCCACCCTTAACATATTTGTCCCATATCCTTTTTCATGATCTGAATGTATTCAAGTCTATGGTTTATTATTCTTCACTACGTTTGGGTCAGACCTTCGTAGGAGTGATATTCATCCAGTTCTTCGATGTTCTTGTTCGGAAATATCTTCTCCATATTCAAGTACCTCTTTCCATACAACAAACTCTATGCTTTAGAAAATTTGAATCTCCATAAACTTTCACTGGCTTTTAGCACTAGGAAAGTAAATTTCTGGGAGTTCTTTTTCCTGACTATGTAGCACGTGCCCATAGGTGGCCTTGCATAAACAGTCCACATAACAGACTTGTCAGCCAAAAGATGCTATTTATTTGACCATGCAGCCAATTCCCATAGGTGGCCCTACATATTTCAACCCCCTAATGGGTTTTGTTAAATAATAGTAACTTCATTCTTGGAAACTACTTCTTCTAATGCCTTTTAGCTCTTTTTTCATATCATTCCTCAGATTCAAATATTCTTAAGCCATAGTTTACATTTTTTCCCTCATACTTGAGTATGTTAATATGTTTTCAGATAAATTATCAAGGAATTGAATCCATTTTTTAATCCATTTCGGTCAAAGCTATTTCGACCTTAAACATTAGCCCCTTTATGTCCGGTGTGCATGAATTTAAACTGCCCACACAAAAGACAAAGGAACTCTGAATAAAAGTCAAGTTCCAGCTCACTAAATATACATTTTTGTATGATTTAGGTAATATTGAGGAGTTAAAAGATTCAAAGTTTGTAGGATTATTTGTAATAATCCTAGTAAAAATAAAACTATGCTTACTAGGCCCATTGGATTAAGTAAATTTGAAGAAGGTAATGAAATAATGCAGGTACAAATGATTGAAGACAAAAGTGTTTTTCATTGATACACAAGATTTAGAAGGACATCCACAGACTGGAGTCTCTTCTTTTCTTTCAAGAATTACAAGAGGCTTTCAACATAACACTTAATTTGATTTACGGCATCCCGATCTTCATTAGAAACCACCTATAATTCATTCATTCAACTGGATACAATAAGAGATGCAGTGATACCAGCTCTTCTTGGAACAATTGTAAAAGGATGTTCTTGAGTGCGGTTTGAGAAAATTTTCTGCTGATCAAACAGTGACTCTGTTTCTGTCCAAGAGACTTGGAAGATGGATACATGGATTTGAGAATGGAGCATTGGAAGTAAAGATCCATTTGGAGAGAGTACTCTTTTCAGATATTGCTCTAATACCATGTTTGTCTTCTCTCCACCAACCATTAGTGGAAAACATTTCAGCCCATGGGTTTACCATTTTCATATCTGCAAGGAAATGACATAGAGGAAGAATTTGAAAGTTCACACCATTGTTGTTACTCTTAATGCACAGCATAACCAAAATAGAGAAGTAGCAGTGCAGCTGCATCTCAGGTGTATAATTGTTTGCATTTGGAACATTGACTCCTTGCAGATGACCATGACCACACAGAGACAGGTAGATGCTCTGTGGGAAATTAAGATGATATTTCTTCAAGTACTTATCCAAATCTAGGAAAGTTCTGTCACAGATATCATAGTAATCATGGCCAATAATGTTCATCATGTCATCAATCCGCTTTCTAACCAGTTCAGCAGCCGTTCCAATTACCTTAGGAGCCATTGAATCTGCACAAAAATTTGAACAAATTTAACTCTTAAATGAGTTTATTTTTTCATAAAATTTGTGAAAGAATTCGAAAAAATGGCCAAGGCATTAAGTCGCGCAAATCTAAACAGCGGCGCGCAAGTATTTCATGTGCCGTGCTAGTTTTTGACGCGCAAGTATAAACCGCGCAAGTACGAATACCTTTACAGGAGCGCGACAACGAGGGAACAGTGGAAAAGAGACTTGCGCGGCTTAGGTGACCTGCGCGGCGAGAGCTCGAGAAGGGATGAAGTCCGGAAATCTGGATACTTGTACGGAGGTGAGGCCGTGTATTTATAGGCCAGGAAGCCTACCTACGCGCTACACCAAGAGCGCTTAAGGCCTGCGCGACGTAGACTTACGCGCCACCCTCTACGCACTGAAAGACTTGTGCGCCCTCCCTTTTCCTTTGGAGGGATTCGATTTCCTCAGAGTCAAATCCTCATTTCTCTCCGGATCCAACTCTGAGGGGGGACTTTTGTTGACGCTCCTTTTGTCACAGAATCTAAAAGATCAGAAAAGGGAATATCTGAGCTCAAAGTGATTCAGCCTTTGAAGAAAACATCAAAAATCAACAAAGGAAGGAAGAAAGGATCAACAACAACCTCACCACGCAAGTTATCTAACTGGCGCGGAAGTGTACTTGCGCGACTACCTTGGTCGCGCAGGTGACTTGTGCGACCTAATTGATAACCGCCCGGTAACCGCCCGGGGTCTTCTTTTGCCTATAAATAGACCCTGTGGGCCCCCCATTCGGGAGGATCTTTTTCCAGAAACTCGGATTGAAGCTCCCAACGCCCAAGTCTCTTCTCAAAGCTTCCGGAACACTTCTAAGGTAATTTCTTACCTGGAACGGAAGATCTAAAGAGAAGAAGGAAGGCCTAAGTGTTGAAACTTATCAAACACTTGCGCGCCGACTTATTTCCTTCAATATAACTTGCGCGTCCCTTTTCTGGGAGAACCTTGAGAACATTCTAAAGGGTTTAAAAAAGAGTCGCTCAAGTATTTCAATGCTGGTTGAAAATCGCGCAAGTACACTATGTGTCGCGCAGGTATACCTGCGCGACCAACAATTGCGCGCCCATGGAAGACTTGCGCGCCCCTATCTTTTTGGGTGCCCATCTTGCCCATTTTTACCCCTCTTAAGCCATTTCACCTTTCCTTTTCAAGATTCAGTCTTCAAGACACTCTTCAAAGCCATTTATGGCATGATTTCTTGATTTGACTTTCTTATCTAAAAGGAATTCTATGGAATCTCTCTCAAAGTCTTGTGATTTAAATATCCTTATGTCACTAAAATACGGAGAGTTCATTCATTCAACCTCATCCTTTAAGATGAGAGAATCTTAACCTGGGTCTCCTTTTCAGGAATAATCCCCAGTTATAAAACCTTTAATCTGGTCATCTTCCTCAAGAGTAAGCCCCAAATTCTTAAAGTTCCCAATCTTGGGCATCCTCCTCAGGAGTAAGCCCCAATCAAGTCCTTTAATCTTGGGCATCTTTCTTAAGAATAAGCCCCAACCTCAAATATGGGCATCCTCCTCAGGAGTAAGCCCCAAACCTTAATCCCTAACCTGGGTCTCCTTTTTAGGAATAAGACTCAGTCATAACCTTGGGTCTCATTTTCAGGAATAATCCCCAAGTCCCCTTAAATTTCTCTTAACCAGTCATAATTTACCTTTGATTTGGGTTTCCTTTTTAGGAGTAAAACCCCATCATAAGTTCCCTCCTAACTTGGGCATCCTCCTTAGGAGTAAGCCCCAAGATTAGAGTATTCAAATCCCCATGAAGCACATATAACTTTATGGACCCTGTTCATGGATTTTCTCCCTAAAAGTAAATCCTAAACCTTTATCTATCTGGGCAGTCATCCATACATAAGCCCCAAACAAATTCTTATGATTGCATCTTTCATGGCACAATTGTCTAAATTTTACCAATACCTCTTGTTTCTCACACCGAGCATGACTCACGTGAGCTTAGAGTGTAAAAGTAATTATGACATTCATCTTTGAGCCATCAATCATAAACATCATACTCCATTTCTCGAACTACGTGGGTTCTGATTCCTTTTCCAAAACAAAGGATACGTTGGTAGCCCATTTATGGGTTCGATCCCAACTTTGAAATAATATCTGTCCTTCTGAATGACGATAAACTTCAAGTGCCCCACTGAGTGGATTTAAAATCAGCCTGGTCATCATAAATGACCAAGAGACTTTTATATAAATGTTTTGAAGGATACCATTGACCAAGAATCTCTAAACAGATATAGATGATTCTCTATTTATGAAGAACTTCGAATACATATAAAAGATTCTCTAAATTTCTTTGCATATTTAATCATTGATTGTTAAAACTAAAGGAAATCACATTTTATACTTGGTAATGTAATAAGGATTCACGAACATAACATAAATCTATAAAGAGAGTCCCGGAGTAGACAATAATTCCCCTCAAAAAGGTGTGATGAGTCCGACCTCCCATCCTCTCGACCAATGCAAATTCCTAAGCCTCATTAGTCCACAAGCTAATGAGCGCCTGCCTTTGGAAAGTAGGTCCAAACGGATGTGGAATCATTGGATGTTTCTGGTTCTACGAACAAACCCGTTAGAAACCGATCGGAACGTTTGAATCTCCCGTCCAGGAGGTCATCCCCGGATTCTGTGCGAAACAAGGACCCATTCACTTTCTATCATGATTGTGCCACTCTAGTGGTCGAGGACCCATTCCAAGACTCCACGGGAGGGTGCCATTAGATGGTAGGTAGTGGATCCATTCCCAATAATAGTAGGAGGGTATCTCTCAAATAGTCAATAGAGGACACATTCATTCAAAAAAAGAGGGTAACACTAAATGATAAGTATATGACCCAGGATATGTATGTGTAGGAAGGTTCCACTATAGATGTATCTGGTCATCCTACCTAATCACTACTATCATTGTGAACTGATTAAATAAGAGTCATTTTTTAAACATATCTCATGGTATATAAAATTATAGTATTGATGATGCCATAATATAATATCATAAAATACACTCATGATAGGAAACTGATGTGATGAAATTTTAGATTGAATAGAGGATCTAAAAATTTATGATGTTTCCTTAGAAGGAAACAAGTGGTACACGACATGTAAGGGGGCCCAAATGGTGTGTGGAACACTTTTCTTCCTTTATGTGTCCCAAGATGGTGAATGGTTCACTGACCATAGAGAACTACATGGCTTCTATGTGGACTACATGGTGTTCTTAAATAACATGAGGTCCTACCTTTTCTCTATATTCGTTTCCGTGTATGTCATCTCGTGTATGTGTACTTCATTATATGGTGTGACCTTCCTAAAAAGGTTTAACATGTGTCCTTGTTTGTGTCCCAATACATTAGTACATGGCTTGTTCTTAGTCATTTATTCCCATATAAAGGCCTTTTGGAGTACCCTGGAACATGACATGTCTACATAGGGAGGGATATGCATCCTATGGCATAACCACATGGAGTATCATCCTTAAATTTCTATAAACACAACGCCGCATCCAATGGGTTACTACATGGTCTATGTTATCTGATCTCGAGGGAGTTTAGTTGGGGTTTTCACTAAAAATATATCATATTCCATCATCCAAGATGTTGAAAAATTTCCTCAGATCTCACCTATATGCCTCTCAAAATTGGTTGGAGGGGTATTTGTCTATCGTTTTTGGCCATCTGGTGGATAAACATTGTGTTCCAAATTTAACCCTATGAACAAGTATGCATTCCCTCACCCATAGTGCTCCCTCTACCTCAATAGATCAATAAGAAATGGTGGAATAAACCATATCTATCTACCCATACAAAATTTTCACTAATTAATCAATCTTTCCCTCTCACACGAATCTATCACAAATTCATGTGTTTCACCAAGCTCGATCCCCCTAGACAACCTTTAATAGTGATCATATATGCCAATCAATGAAGAAAATGATGAATGATTGGATTATAAGACCCCAAAATGGTGATTCATTTTTCTCCAAGTGTATTTTACATTAAAAATAACTAGGGATATATATAGTGGGAGAAAACTAAATAATTAATTAAAACTTGTACCTGGGAACTTGAAAAGTGTAAAATTGATTAAGATCAAGGAAAATAATAGTCATGCTCAAAACATTTAATAAATTAGGGGATAATCCACTATTTCATGAGTCCTAAATGGGTTTAGATCAGTTTTAAATGAAGAATGTTCTTGTCAATGAATAAAGAAGTAATTTAATTTTATGCTCATTGATCTAACCTGATCTAGTTGTTCATCATTTCCTGATTATTATTATCAATGAAAGGGTATAAGGAGATATTGTAGACGATCTGAGGGTTATGATGTTATCATTGAATATTACTAATAATAGTTATTAAATAGGGGATTTTTATTTTATTTCATTGAAAATAAATAAATGAATTTAATTATTTATTTAACTTAATACAATCTCTAAAAATGATGATATAAGAGCACGCTACACTGATAAAATTTTTGTTTCCCCTTGGGTGAAAATCACATATCAGATTCAACCATGTTATATTATTTTATATATGATAAAATATTTCTGATTTATACTATTTTAATTAAAATATCGTAGGATCATTGAAAAAATATTTTTAATATTTTTATAAAATTAATTCTAGGCACACAAGGCCTCATAATCCCATGTTTCCTCAATGACTAGCTTTGAATATATATATACACTTATTGAAAAGTCATACAATGTAATAATGGGACTTTACACTAGATTTTAGAGAACAACAATTGTACTTACACCACTTAATTTCGACCCTCTCACTTAGTCTTTATGTTATAAAATTTATGACTATTCCCCCTTAGTATATACTAATGTGGATGGTGGTTTCCACTGATTAACATTTGGTTTCAAAACTAGTTAAAAAAGTTACCAATCTATCCACACATAGATCATGGAAAATTTTGAAAGGTATGCACCATCTTCTCTTTTTTTCATGTTGGGGGATGGGGGTTCACTTCACCATGATAGTTCAAAGATATATTCCCCTATATTCCTCATTTGTAGAACATTACACTCATAGAAAACCATTTCCACTAATTATTCTCCCGAAATTTGTTGCACATCCAAAGTTTAAATTTATTTCAACCTATTATGTGATCTAATTTCATCCACGAGTTTTTCTCCATTACTATATTCTTTTTATCAGACTTATCTAACCAATACATCTCTTCAAACCCCAATTTATTGTTCATACAAATTCACAATATATCCACATATCTCTCATAGTCTCAATTTATCAAATTCATATAAAGATGGGGTCTCAGCCCATTAATGAATCTATCGTACTTTCTCATAGGATACATAAAAAATCTACATGTGTATCTATCATCTTGTGTAATTTCCATTTCCTAGCTTCCCAATGATTCAATCTCCTTCTACATTAACTCTATGAATTACTTCTCAATTTTTTTCACACAAAAAATGGAAAATATTTTTTAAAAAAGATTCCTCAAAACACTTTTAACTCCATAGAATCAATTTCAATTCATAGAATCATGTGTTTAATCAGTTTCCATCACTGATAACAAAATCGATCTAAGCATTATACTAGGAAGGTAAAATTCTTTATTTCTGAACAACTAAGTACATAAAAGATCATTTCAATAAAAGAAATATAATGCTAAAAAATTAATGGTTTTTGGATTCATAAAAGAAGTTAGTCATTACCTAATAAATGACTAAATAGAATGTCATTCCCTTCAAGGGTAATTTGGTCACTCAACTTATTTTAAGTTATTATTTATAAACTACGATAGACGATTTATCATCCTCAAGAATTTTTCCATATTATCCTCCTTCATAAGGTTGTCGGTGTTTCATCAATTTCACTCATTATTTATGTGGTTCCTCCTATTTACCACCATTTTTAAGAAATAATAAAACATTATGGGAAAAGTGTTACTTTTAGTAATATTATTATTCTAATAAGGTTTTATTCCATAAAACATCAGGCTTAAATATTTTATTATTTAATAAAAATAATGTTTTCTATATATCCTTCATAACAGTTCATAAAAATATTTTGACTAACAAATAATATACATTGGGAGTGTAAAAAGGTCTGAATAAAGGACCATGGTCATGCATAATTTCTTAATCGATTCTAGCTCATCATGGTGTTTTTGGGTGTTAACACTATGTACATCTATTTTAGATCCACATATAAATATAGTATCTATAGAGGGATGTATATTCCGGGAAACCTATTACATAATACTAAAAAAATAATTTTTTTTATAAATTTAGGCATTTATCTGCTGTTATTACAAAATTAATCATGTCCTAATATCAACTAATAATAAAACCAACCTCTAATATAAAAATATGGAATCCCACTTTTTTGTTAAATTAATTTTTCATTACATTGAACAAACTAGAGGATCTTTTAATGTTTATTTTCATTAAATTAAGATCCTAAAAAAATAAAATAGAAAACATTCATCTGTTACATGGGAAATTGTCCATAATGGGTTCACCCTAAGTTACTTTTACTGTATCTAACTTACATGGGACATACATCAAAGGAAAATGGTGAGAATGAGCTCATTAAGGGAATAAAAAATTGAGATATTTAACATATATTCCTGAGGAACATCTATAAGAACAATAAGTATAACAATATAACATGATTAAGGGAACATGATTACTATCATGAAAAAAGATCATTAATCATAACATAAAAATTTTGCTACAACATTTAAATGAGTATTTCATAAGTTATTAGAATGGTTTGTCAAATAGTGTCTTAAATCAGACATACTTTGGATATTCACCAATGTATTGTATAACAAGTCATATATAGAGATTAAATAATTTAGCTAATTCATTAGAGTGATATCAAGGAGTGTGATTCATATGTCTTAATTTCATGTGATCCATATTGACCATAATAAATCATTGTGTCAATAACTCGAGGAGAATAAATAATGAGTTTTAAAAAAATAATTATGTATGTATGTACATAAATGATTAACTATAAATTATTTTTTAACCAATAAAACAATAACATGGTTTTTATATTGAAATAACTTATAAATCAATTATATTAAAATATACATGAATACCTATGGATAAATTAATGTCTTGGGTACTCACAATGTATTTTTTCATTCAATAGAGGGAAATTTGAGAAGTTAATTTGATAGCATAATGAGTACAAAATATGGATTTTAAAAAGGGTAAAATTTGAGTGAATTAAGGTAAAAAATTGAAAAAACATATTTTTTTAGAAATGGTATGATAATAATTTTAAGAAAAAAGTGTAACATAACATTTATAATACATACACAAACGGTGGTTCCAAAATTTAAGAGAAAGGAAAGGAAATTCCCATTATCTCGAGGAGTTACTAAATAATTGAGAGGATTGGAGTCAGGGGGATTGGGGAAGAATTTAGGGGACTTTGAGGGGGGGGGGGATACTGAGAATTAAACATCGTAGGAATAATTTTTAGTCCATAAGAATACTCAAATGGGTGGGAATTTATTCAAACTGTGTAAGAATTGTCTAATAATTTTCAAATGTTGGTCATGAAAATAAATGTTTTCGAAAAGAAAAAACTATTAGATCCCTAAGGGTTTTTCTCATGGTTTTTAAATTTTGAATCAAATTTTATGATATTTTAATATTTTAGAACTGCACACCTTTTTTTAATACTTCATTTTCCATGGAAATGAATATTTTTCATAGTGTAATTGTTTTAAAAATAAAAATAAAATTTTATCCTTTTTAAGTTCACATATAGATTTGAAAATTAATGAAAATATATAAAAATATTAAATATTAATAAAATAACATATTTTATGTCATTAATTTTATTTAATTAATTGATAAATCATTATAACATAAATAGGATGTTATAAAACATACTGAAAACCCAAGAGTTTATTTACATTTCACTGAAAAGTAATATATTTTATAAAATACACAAAATATTATTCCTAACTTAAATTTTATGTTTGTATTTAAAATATAATATTAAATTTATCTAGATAATTATATAAATATGTGAATTTAATATTTAAATATAAAAAATGAATTTATTTAAAAATAGTAGTTCTTGTTGAAGAATGAAATTTTCGACACTTATAAAAAAAATCAAAGAATTTATAAAATTATATTACCATTTATACATAAATTAAAGTTATTTAAAATTATATTTAAAATATTATTCAGAATACATAATTTAGTTATAAAGGTTCATATCTTTCTAATAAAATAATTATGTTTTATTTCTGTCTAAAAACCAACTTATAAAATTCATCTAAAATAATCATATATTTTTTTTAAGAAAATCATTTCCTAAAATTAAATTGATGGAATAAACATTTAATTAATTCAAATGACATTAATCTTTATGAAACTATTTCCTAGATAAATAACTTCTTATTAAACCTATGTACAACATAAGTGGAAGTTGTAAGATAGTGGTAGTTTCATTGGGTGGCTTGGTAAACATTGACCTAGTGGGAATATCCACTAACATGGACATATCTTAATAGATATTTTATTAAAGACTCACTTGTTAGTGATCATATTGTTTTTTTTTCAAGGGTGAAAAGTAGTGACACAAATTCCATCCCATTTTCAATAAAATGGGATTTAAAAAATATGACTCAATTGGATGAAGAAATCATTTCTACATTCTTTCTAAACTACACTTTATAATTACTATGTATAAAAACTAATTATAATAGTAATATTATTACCAAATTTTATAAATCCCAAAATACCAATAGACCAATGGTTATATTCACAAGTATACTTATCACTATTCTAACAGTCACAATGTTCCATGTAGATACTGCATCATTCATTCACGTAGAACACACTTAAATTCATCATAAAGGTTAATTTTTAAATTTATTACGATTTTGATTAGTTTATTAATAATTTAATTTATTTCTATATATTTTTCTAATGGTAATGATTTTTATAGATTGGTGAGATCCATATTTTCCCATTTGAACTTTTTTATTTTATATTTTTTGTCCAATTATAATGTTTTACATTTTAATTGGGTTGATATATAGCTAATGTGATGATCAATATTAATGAGATATTATTTATTTGGTTCATATATACTTTATAAATATATAGTATTATATAATATAACAAATCATTTCTCATTAATCAAATATAATTTAAAAATCTTGGGTTGTAACATGCCAAATTAAAAATCATTTTTATATACATCAAATAATAATTAAATTGAGAAGGAAGTGGATTTCATGAGGATATACACACAAAATTATAATATTCCATCTAGAGAAATTTTATTCTGGGTAAAAATTGATAGTATCTCTAGTGAAGATTAAAAAATAATTAGTGAAATTTACATTGATAAAAAAATTATATGAGTATGGGTTACATTGAACTTTCGGATAATATCACAAAATAAGTGATCAAGAAATGTATAATTTCATAAAGAAGTTTAATATCCAAAATGAAAATCATAATAAGAGAATCTAGATAAAAACACATGAAATATAACACCAAAAGATATTTATATTTATGAATTTGATAGAAAAATGGATGTGCAATTATAAAAAAATTAAAAATTTTGTAACACAATTTTAAAATCATCAATTAAGTCACATTATAAATCTATTTAAAAGGGGATAGAAATAGTAATTTTAAAAAAATATAATTAAAATATTTAATCGTAGGAAATAACTGAGGATAATTTGAAGAAATGTGGAGTGGAAGATAAAAATATTACTAATTTGAATAAAATACCTTTATGTAATCTTATAAAACAAGAACCCATGTTTTTTAAATACCTTTCATTCAAATGGTAATATAAATTACTTTGGAACACCATAAAAACATGAATATTGCAATCCATTAGGAAAAACATTTATAAAATCAAAAAAACTTGTTTGTACATAAATAAATTAAAATTGAGATTGCTTTCAAAATTTTATAAAGAATTTAAAAAATGACTTATATAGAAAATGAAAAAATTATTTTGTTTAAACATTTTTTAATAAATTAAAATATAGTGTAAAATGACTTCAAACAAAATTTATAGTGTAGATAAAAATATTGAAACAATATAAATAATATTCACATGGGGGAGATTGTTTTTAAGCTGTATGCAGAATAATGGTAAGCTTTGTTATATAGTTAATCATTTAATTGTATTATGGACTGAATGAAAATGAAATAAAAATAATGAATAAAAATAAAAAAAGTAAAAAAAGATAGAAATATACTTTTCTTTAGGGAAAAATAACATAAAATTTAAATATATATAAAATTTGAAATAAATAATATCGAAAACAATGTGATATAAGAAAAGAAACTTATACGAAATTTATAGGATTTTGATCGAAGGCCAATGAAAGAGATAAAATGAAATGAAATTTTAAATAAAATTAACAAATAAATAATAATTATATGTTGTGAATAAGATGATATATACACACTATATAAATAATTTTGGATTATATTACAAGTAAAGCTTTAATGAATGAAATTTGATATAAAAAACACCTTACATTCGTCATAATTTTTAATGTAAGAATTCATTATAAAATTTTTTATTAGAAGCAAATATAAGTTCCTAGAAAGTAAATAAAGAATAAATTATAATATAAAAATATTAAAAAATAAATCAGACTTATAAGGATTTATATAGATAATAAAGGTTATAACATAATGAATATAAATTAAGTTAACAATAATCATTATGACATTGGTAATATACGAATCAAAGCACAATAAATAGTGTGATATTTAATGAATTTTAAAATCCGAAGAAAAAATAATATAATATATATGAATAACACATGTCAGTATTTATACCATATAAATGTTAATTTTTTTTATAATAAAAAAATTCCACAAGGAATTGAAATTGATACATGAAACATTACCTCTGATTCTTGATTATAAAAACTCACTCTTACATATTTTATAAATAAAATAAGAGTAATTAATTATATTTTTTAAAAATTTATTCATATTTTAAAACATTTAATATAAATATTTTATATTAATTTTATAGATAGTCATTACTTATTTTCAGTTAATATTTATCATTCATACTAGTAGTTTTAACCATTTCCTTTTTGTCAATTGTAATAGTTTAGTTATTATTACATATTTATGAGATTATGATATCCATTATTATAGATTTATAGATTACATATTTTTATTTAGTAAAAATATTTCAACATTTATATATATTTTCCCAAAATTATTTAAATCATAAAATATGCCTCAGTATGCTTATTTTGATGTTTAAGATCAGAATGGTCATTAAAGTATAATATCATTTATATAATGAAATATTATCTTTAGAGAATATATATGATGTCATAAAATTAATATTTATTCTTTTAAATAAATTTCTCAAACCATCCTTGTAAGGATGTGATGAAAAATGAAATAAATCATCTATGGTGGTTATCCAACCATCATACGAGTGACGTTTTAATTTTTTTGAATGGATGATAGGACGATGTAATTTTTTCCATTAATATAATAAAATTTCAAATAATAATAATATTAATTACATTAAATTATGATTTTTAAAATAAAAAATTATGAGTTTCATTGTTTAAAACATAATGTAATGTAATTGAGAAAGTGATTATAATTTCTTATTGTACTCATTGTAGTGATTCCATTGAAAATTGGATTAATAAATTCAAAAGAAATATTTTTATGATACAAGAATATCTACGAAGAAGGTAATTGTGTTGTGGTGTGGTTTTTTCATATGTTTTTTGAGATAATAATCTCTTGGTGTGAGAAGAAGTGGTGTGGTGAATTGGAAATTTTATAAGAGAGAGGTGTGGTACTTTTGTAAATATTTTTTTCTTAATATTAATAGTGATTTCATATTCAAGGAAATATGATAAAAAATTATAATTAGTGAAAGAAAATAAATTAATGGTCATTATATATTTATTCCACTAATTTATAGACGTCTTTTGGTGATATTTATAGATTTCACTTCATGATATAATACTTTTATCTAATTTTAACCTCTACCGTTGTGACAAATGTTTTCCATGGTATATTTTCTTACTCTGTAAAATTAAATTGATTTTATTAAATAATTTTTATTAAGATGATTAAAATATGATTTTTATTTCATTTTATTCATTTTATAATGGTGATAAAATTTAAAATCAACATAATTTCCCATAGCACAATAATGTTTTTTTCCTAAAGAATGCATTTTAAGAATAATAGCTATTAGTACAGACAATGATTATGTATAAATTTAATACAAATTATTATTATAAATTTACGGTTAAATTATGGATAATTATTAGATTCTAATAAAAATCCAAAATGTAATGGAATACTTTTAATACCTAATTAAATGTAAAGGTCTAAAAATAATTTTTATTATAATAAAATATAACATGGGTCACAAATTTTGAATCATATGTTTGTAGATTGAAAATATTTTTTGAAATAAATTATCATAATAAAAAAAATTCTTTTGAGAAATAGGTTTCATAAATTTTTATTTCATTATTATATAATTATGATCCATTAAAGTAAAGTTATCTCTAAAACAAAATTCTTTACTAATCACCTATTAATAAACACTTTTAGAAAAAACCCATAATTTAACAATAAGATAATTTTGGCATGGTGAGTCCAAAATTGTGGTTCATCTTCTCAAATTAAAATTATAATATTTAGGAATATAACTTTTATATAAAAAAAAAATTAAATTTGAGTAAACATTAATTTTTTAAAAAAGGAAATTTTTACAAATTAAGTGATCTTAACCTCATTTCATATAAACTACCTATTAAAGGAGTGTTAACAATTTTTTTTCACACTGATAATTTTTATTGGAAATAAATGTTAAATTTTCATAATTTAATCAAAATACACAATAATTTAAAAGGTATTATTAGTAAAAATGACTACCTTAACATTAAATGAATTTAATCGTATCCCATTAAATTTAATTATTTTCATTTATAAATAAAAGTTCTTTAATTTATTTTTATTTTATCACATAAAATTATTTATTAACAATAATAATAATTATCATTAAAAGATATAAGTCAGTTTGACTCATTCCCATGTAATAATATATAATGAAGATGTTGTATTCTAAGAGATAAATCCCGGAGACATGTGTATAAATATCCATCAGAGCATTTGAAAAAAAGACATAAGGTTATAATCAGACCATATAACCAAATTAATTCTTTAAATTTAACAACCATATTTGAAATAGAATCTTGAACCATGTTTTATAACTCTTACATTTGAGAAATATAAATCTAAGTCTCCTGTATCTGTGCCAAATTTCCCTTCTAAGATGAGAAGATATACCTCAAAACTTTTAATGAAATGATTTTAATATGGTTACCTCAAAGAATATTGTCAATCATAATAAAAATTTTAATCCAATTGAAAATCATCACTTTCATCACATTATAGATATTTCTTGAGCCTACACTCAATGGTATTAAGAACACTAATAACATAATAGAATGTATCATAAATTAAGCCATAAATATTTTTGTATATTCCACCATATCTTTAATGAAAATGGGATCCTAAAATATAACATTAAATATTACCATTAATTTATTGTTCTAAGGGTGGATTCCATATCAAATAATTGAGTTTTAATGACATCCTAGGAATAAAAGTGACATAGAGATAAAATGTGACAGTAATATCATTAGAAAAATTATTCCTAGAAAATGTTTAGCCATTTAATTATAGTTGTATAAATATTATTCTAAAATAAGTTATCTCTTATAATAAAATTTTATTGCAATAAATGAAAATTTAGTTTCTTATAATCTATATAAAAAATAACATAACCACCACTATAGTTAAGAGATGGTTGTAAAACCCTGAATCATTGCTTCATTAATAAGGAACTATTTTTTACCCTTTATCATTGTTTCTGAATTAAACAATGTATTGATGATGTTCGATGTTATTTAGGAATCTTGAGAAATATTTTATTTCTATCTAGTAGTTTTATTTGTCAAAACCAGGGGTGGATGAACCATATTCCTAAGGAACATCACACATCGGGAATTTTAATGTCGTAGCCTAGGTGGATAAACCGTATAGGTATGGTGGAATGTGGGTAGTTCAATAGATCCATAGGTTACGCCATGTTGTTGTAGGGGATATGAGGTTTGTGCAATATCCTTAATAGTAGTGTGAATTTTATGAAGTCTATGAAATTGTGTCTTCGGCCAGGCCATAGAATACTTCGTTTCATATAGATAGTTGGACCAATTGTCATTATTAAATAGTTCAATCCTTTTTAGTCTAGTTCAATCTTATTATGGATATTTTTGTTTAAAAATTAATTAGGAATTTCATTTTAGAATGAAATTTAATGCCTTGGACCTTGTTACCCATAATCGATAGATTATTACATAACTATTTCATGATCACAAGAGATCAATTCTCGAATGACCAATTAGTTTAGTATCCATGGAAGTAAAAGATATATACTTAATTTTCACATTACATCATGAAAAAAACAACCACATTATCTCCCCTTTGAAAACACTCATAGCCTATAGCCTATACTTGCAGGTCAATCATAATATAATTCTTCACATCCTGAGAAAAATATAACATAAGAAAGGGGTGAGCTCAGATTCTCAGTAAGATTAACAATATTCTAGAAACAATCATACATAATTATAAACTTTTAATGAAATGTATAAGACTAAATCACAAGCCATTTAAACCTAATCTTCCGCATAATATGGAAAATATAAATCAAATAATGACATCTACATATTAACATGGATATTCTAATAGTAAAACAATAAAATTTAATATGTATAGCTTATTTTTTAATTATTGAATTCATAATGTTGGATATAATTACCACATAGTCTAGGCCTCGTGCCAAGACTACAAATAATTATTTTGTCAAGGCCTTACGCAAAGACACTAGATTGTCTCATGAGACCTACCTACGCATAGAGTGGCTATTAATTCCCTCACTAGTCACATAATAATTCCAATTCATTTCTCATTTAAAATGGGTGAAATATAAGCTAACCATTCGTATTAAAACTGCTATATGAAATGTTAATACTCTAACCACAAACCATGAATGGTGTTAAAATAGGAAATACATAGTCAAACATAACTCATTCAATAAAACATGGAATATTTTATTATAATAAATCATCCTTAATCAAGAATAAAATAAAATGAATAATATTGACCTAGATGAAAAAAACTAGTAATTCTATTTGAGATAAATATCCCCTTTTCTTGAAAACATTTAAATGTTGCACTATTTATTAATGTAGTCATTTAAATGATATTTTTGATTCAATGTGTACCATAACACATTGAACCATTTTAAAGGAATTTTATATTTAAAACATTCATGTCCATATAAATAAATCATTAAAACAATTTTTAAAACATGGTAATTAATGAGAAAGATTTAGAAGAATAAATCATGAAAAAATTAAAACAATATTTTAGTTAAAGATCTCATAATTTTTTTTATACAATTTAATTTAAATTGTTGAGTAATAATATTATTCAAAACATTAATATATCATAATAAATATGTTATACATTATATAATATTTCAATGGAGACTATATACACCAAATAAAAGTGAATTGGCGCATAACAAGAAATAAGACTCAATGGAATGTAAAGTGAAACAAAATACCTTATGAAGAGCGTATCCTTATATTAATGCTAAATAAATGAAATAATTGTGTGTGAAAAATAAAAATTAACTCAATATAATTGGTTATTAAGGTAAAATAAATTAGAGAACATTCCCACATATTCTTGTAAAAACAAAACAAATTTCATGGATGTTTAACTCAATGAAAGGAAATTGAGTTAAGATCACCAATATCAATTTCATATCAACGACATGTGAATTTATAAATGTAGTGATTATGTGAATTAAAAGTATATCCACAGAAACGGAAGTTGAAATTACTACAAAAAATAAATAAATTGTTATTTGACACATAATCTTTTGAGTAAAATAAACAATAAAGTTTGTGTAAAACCCAATGAGTAGAAATTGAAATTAGAAATTCCATTAATGATTTGGTAACTTAAGAAACATAAAACCCATGAAATAATGAAAATAAAATGAAGATGTAAATACCCATAAATATAATTATATTACACAAGTATTACAATAATGGTCTGTACATACACCACACAAAAAGAAATAGTGGAAAATATAACATGAATCTCACGGGAATAAAAAGTGAGATGAAAACCACATAAATTATATGTATCCTTAGTCAAGGGTATGTTAACCCCTTTTATAGTAGTTAAATAATTTTAATTAAATTATAAAAGAACCACATACCTAAATATGATATCATATAATATCTTCTAATATTTCTTTGTTAATAATATTTCAGCAGTATCATGGTTTTGAGTATTAACTAATTTTTTTTCCTTTATATGTTTTGTTATGTAAGTCATGTTTATTATGGAAAGGATATATTTTATTAATATAAATAATTATATTATGTTCCTAAACATTATTTTTAATCATTAAATGAATATTATTCTCGAATGGTTATGATGGGGAATGAATTTTATCATGTTCGTTGATATGGTAATCCGTACGTACGAATGAGCGACAATATCATTCTATTGATGGCGAAATATTATATAATTTGATGGTATATCATATATAAAGAATAATGGACATGTTTTATTTGTTATTTACATCAATTATACTCATTATTATACCCATCCAAATAATCAAGTGTTGAATAACAAACTACACCATGACGTGGAGACGGTAAGCCGTACATACGCACGTATGGTGACTTTGTCATTGATAGGATGAATAGACTAATGAATATGGTTGTACAATATTTATAATAACATAATAATATGTATAGGTTACTGGAGTCATTGTTTTGGTATGGAAACAAAAAAGAAATAGGAAGTGGAAGAAGAAAAGAACTTTGAAAGATGTGATGCAATTATTACCTCTTCTGTGGGTGCTTTCTTTTTGACTTGATCAAAAGCGATCAATAAGTTGGATTTATAATAAAAGTAATTACTTTAGGTTGAATTGATGGTATTTTTAAGGATATTTTAGCATGTTTTGGCTGAGCCAAATGGTATTGGTTGTGTGAAATTTAGATAAGGGGACGTACCATTTTATTAGAGAGGTGAGGGTCACTTTTGGAATAGGTTGAAATATTATTTTATTATGAAATAATTTTCTTTTTATAATGTATCCAAGTAGATTTATTTCGAGAATATGGTGTGTAGGGGTCAAAATATTTTCAAAAAATAGTTTTTAGACAAGTTTAGGTCACTATATTAACCTTATATTTTAGATTTAATTCATAGTTAAATAGTTTATCTTTTACCAAGTCTATTTGTATTTTCATATTACATGGTAAATAAACATACTATAAAATTACAAGAGAACAAAAAGTGGTTCATTAATGACATATATAGAATTATATAATTCCTTTGGAAGAGCCTTATATTTTTAGGAATATTATGTCATTTAACAATATAATAATTGTTTTTAAAAATTAATTTTTTTCAATTTTGACAGTCATTAGTATTTGGTTTTTTTAAAGTCAAAAAAACATTTTTACTTAGACAAAGATAGATTAAATCAACCATAACATTTCATATTAACCTATAAAATTGGTTTAATTCAACAAAATTCTTAATATACATTTATTTTGATATTTATAATATCAATTATTTTAATCATTCATTAATAAGGTAATTATTGGATCATCATTGTGGAAGAAATAAATAAATTTATTTAATGTATAAAAATTAAAAATAAAATACCATTATATATGAATTATTTTTATGTTTAAAATTATCTTATTTATAACCCTATATTAAAAATGGTTTAGTTATTAAATACTGAATTTTACACTTTTAACTCTTCTTTATATAAAATAATAATTAATGTCCTAATCTAATCCAAGTGGATAAAATAGGATCATAATTTATTCCTAAGGTTTAATCAGTCTGAAAAACTCTTATCCAATATTATTAAGACATGTTTTAGTGTAATTATAATATCATTTTTACCTTCAATTGCCCTATTTACTTTTAACCGTGGTAAATAAAATTTAAAAGTTAGTATTCCGTAAAAATTATTTTAATCCTATTGAAAAAATATTACTTACTGATGTCAACCATGATTCTTAGGTTTTTGAAACTCAATTCACTAAAATGGTAGAATTATATTTTAGGAAAATTTGAAAATGTGGCTAGAAGGAGGGTAAAAGGCATTAAATTTTTTATTAAAATTTTATATATCTAATCATATTATAAATTGACTCCAATGAATTACATTGAAATAATATAGGAATTATGTGTTTTTTAAATTTAAAATAAATTTAAATAAAAATAATTATTATTTAACTAAATGTCCGTTTTAAACAATAATGCAGTTTTTCACTATTCAACAAAAATTGAATTTTTTCAAAAAAATATTGAAACTTCAACCTAAGATAATTATGATATTTCAAATTTAAAAATTATTTCTATTTTAACAAAATCAAGACATGTATATTTCATTAATTAATTTTAAATTAATTTCCATTCTGAAAACCAGAAATTGGGTTTTTAAGGAGTAAAGAATATCAAAAGATTAAAATGTGTTTATGTCCAATTTAAATGTGAAATTACTTAAAATGACCAAAATTATATAAAAATATAAAATTATAATTAATATTTTATCTAAAACTAATTAAGAGGATAATCTCACAATATAAATAAATTGGGTGAAAGGCAGTTTTAAATTAAAACACAGTATTTTTCACTATTTAATAAAAATAGAAACTTCTCATAAAATTACCAAACATTCACTAAAATCTAATATTGGAATTCTGAATTCAAAAATTAATTCAATTTAACAAAATTCAATTTATATGAGTGTCTAAATTTTAATTTATTATTGTTCACAAAATGGAATTAGAAGTAGTTCCTTTATTAATATATTACTTATATTTTAATGAAACATACACATTTCCTTATAAATATGGTTTATATATGTGATAAAATTATAAATTACATATGAAATTTATATTTTACTATTTTTATTAATATATTTAATTGTTATGTTATAAATATATCATTTGAATAATTAATGTGTTGTTTCGCAGAAACTCAATATTTCATCTAATGTAATCCAGGTCAGTGTTGCGTGCAGTATAAGCTATTGAATTACTTTAATGATATAAAATACTATAAAATCATGGGGGGTTACATTCTCCCCTCTTTTAAATAGTTCATTGTCAAAATTTAAACAAAGAAACAAAAAATATAGGTTTTACATTTCAAAACAACTTTGTTGAAATCTCACATAAAAAGAGTCAATAAAATTATCACATTAAAAGAAAGAAATATAAGTACAATGGTCACCTAAGATAATATATACTAGGGTTCCATGTAGGAATACATGGACATTAAAGAGAAAAAAACCCATCAACTTCTGGTAGATAGTGATCGAAAACATGATCAAGAAAAAGTTCACTACAAGAAAACCATAAACTAGTGATGTGTTAAATGACCATTGAATACCCAGAAGGAAGTGTAAATGAATAATTTTTTTGTTTTAAGTTATTTTTTATAATTTTTTAGAAGTTAGTTTTGAGATTTACTAAGAACATAAAGAGATATACTTACTTTTTTAATTAGAGTATCATCCTTTAATAAATTTCTACACCAAAATCATATTTTCTCGAAATGATGAGTATTCAAGATGACTTGGTCACACCTCATGTTCAAGAATAATTTATAGAGAATGAAATATTCCACAAAAGATTAACTATATATTTCCATTGGCTTTATACATTAAAAAACCAAAATGTTTACTACAAGATCACATATCCCCAAAAAGCATAATCCTTTATAGAAAGAAATACTATTCTTAATCTTATAAATTAAAAAAACAATTCTCGAAGTTTACAAAAGGAAATTCAAAAGAAAATTTTCCATATAATTCTATAAAAAAATAAAAACTAAGTTTGAAACCCAAAATTTAAAAGGATTTCATCACATAGTCTTCCATGATAAATCTTAACATTTATATCCAAAAAACCTTATGTACTCATAAAGTCACATACTTAAAAGTAATTAAATTAATCAAATTTTCTCTATGATTGGTTAATAATTTACATTAATAATCTAAATATCTGTAAGTGGACAATAAAAACCTTAATTATTAAAAAAAATATAACATTACTCTTTAAATGAAATCCCATAGTATTCTATTTTCATTAGGCAAATAGTGTTCCAAAAATACAAAACATCTTCCAAAAAATATTTTTCACTTAATCACAAAATCATATTATTTTACTAAAGATAAATCACAAACTCCCAAAATATACATATTATTGATCCATAAAATCATTTAACTAATAATAATTAGTCATACTAATTAGGGACTTCACATATTCCGGAGGTAGGCGATAAATCACAGTCCCACATTGGTTGTGGGTTAGATTCCTATAGCCTTGTCTGATGAAACAAGTATTCACATGGTGTGTGTGTTTTCCTTTTTAAAAAATTATATAATTTTATAAAATTCCCTAAAATGAGATAAATTCCTCAAAAATAACAATAACATATTTTAACTACAAATTGTATCTCATACCTTTCATTTTCATCCCAAAAATTAATAACTTGTGATTGAATCAAATTCCAAGATCATATAAACCCAAATAGTTATTTATATATATATCCCCAAAAGAAGAGATTATTTTTACTCATATTGAATTTTCACATAACAAACTACAGGGTTACACATACAAGAGAAAATCCTTCCAAATTAATCCCATCAAAAAAGAGAATCAATACTTTAAAATATTTCTCCTTCCATTTATTTCTACATAGGTTATTCCTTAACTTAGAGGTTATACTATAGAATAGGAAATTGACTCAATTAATTCCAGGTCACCTACATTTATGGGAAATTACTATAAATGGAATCTTAGGATCATTTTTATTTTCTTCCATAGTACACCTATTTTTTCCACGACAATTCTTTATATTATGTCTTTTATTCCCACACATAAATAATTCCATTTTTCAATTAAGAATCTTTTTGGGGTGTCTCCGTCCATATTTCCAACATGATGGAAAATGAGATTTCTTTTCTCCATGGTCTCTAATGCTGGAGATCTTATAAATCTCTATCATTCTCTTCTTTTTGGAGTTCAGGAGTTGGTATATATATATTGTAGATAATATTTTTGGAAAATTGATTAGGCTTAAAGACGATATATTTTACGCATGTCAACATTCCATTTTTTTTTCATTTCCACCATCTTTCCCACGTTGTACATCATGTAAAATGTTACTATGTCTTCCCTAAAATCCATATATGGACTAAAACAAGAAAACAGAGTTTGAGTAACAATAGTCCTAAAATCATTTAGAGAATATCATGACACCTTATTTTCAATCCAAAACACCTTAGGATTAACCATGGTTATTTATTCTCATCTTATAATAAAATACTTCAAATTGGTTTGTATAAAAATGTGAATTATATTAAGCATATCCTCTGGGAGTGTCAATACCAAGAGTGCAGCAAGGACCATTCTCTTGTACAATAATACCTCATGTTAAGCCTGAAACTCCTTGTCTAAGTTTTCACTCCTAGGTATATCTGGACCAGAGCCACCTCAATGTGTTTGTATCTAGACAGAGATATATTTTTTTGAAAAACCCCCATAATATTTTCATTAACAATCTTTTTGGATGTTCTTCTATACTATTCATCAAAGTCAATATTAGGGTAATTATATCTAATTAGAGTTTATCTAAATCATGTTTCCACATATTTATTAATATTTCTGTAATACCAACTATAATGTCGTGACCCTAGTTAACATGAGTGGGAGAATTATTACATAACATTAGAATGATCATGACAGATAATATCTCGGATGACCGATTATGTTAGTAGCCTTGGAAGTTCTAGATACATACATAAGTTTTACGATACATAAGGAAATAAAATAACAACAACATTATGTCCCCTTTAAACACACTCATATCCCTTAGCCTATCCCTACTAGTCAATCATAATATACTTATTCACATCCTGGGAAAAAAAATTATAAAGTGGTGTGCTCAGATTCTAGGTAAGGATAAAAATATAGCAGATACTATAATAAATAAGAATAAATATATAAGGAAATGTATAAGACTAAAACATAACCTTTAAAAAATAAATTTTAATATAATATGGAAAAGATAAATCAAATAATTCCACTTAATTATTCACATAGATATTCTGGTAGTATAATAATCACATGTAATATGAATATCTAATTTAATAATGATGGAATGCATAATGAAGGACATCATAACCACATAGTCAAGGCCTCATGCCATGACTAAAAATAAAAAAAATTTCACGGCCTTTTGCCAAGACACTAGTCTATCTCAGGAGACCTACAGATGCATCGAGGGGATATAGCAGGCGTCACCCATCACTTACTATGTCCAATACATTCCTAATGTGAAAATGGTAAAATATAGTCTAAACATTCAAATTAAAACTACAATACGAAATGTTAATACTTTAATCGCAAACCATGAATGGTATAAAAATAGCACATCCACATTCAAACATAACTAATTCAATACAATATAAAATATTTTTTTATAATAAACCATCTTAAATCAAGAATAAAATAAAATGAAGGATATTAAAATAGATGAAAATGACCAGTAAAACAATTTGATAGAAATTTCCCTTTTTTCTTGAAAACATTTCAAGGACGTACTATTTATCAATGAAGTCATTTAAAAAAAATTGAATCATTGTGTCCCATAAAACTTTGAAACTCGTGAAAGTAATTATAAATTTATAAAATTCATGAAAATATAAATAAATCCATAAAACCATTCTCAAAACATGGGTATTAATGAGAAATATTTATATGAATAAATCATTAAAAAATTAATATGATATTTTAGTTAAGGAGTTTCTAATCAAATGAGAGACACTAAAATACAAATAGTTGAGGAAATAAATTAATAAAAACATTTTAATATCATGAGATATAAGGTATTCATGATAAAATATATCAAGGGATAGTATGTACACCATATAGAAGTGACTTGGCGCATAACAACAAAGAATTCTAAATGGAATGTAAATTGAGATGATATCCCTTATATAGAATGTATTCTTAGATCAAGGAGAAATCAATGTCATAATTATGTGTAAAAATATAAATACATTCAATATTATTTTATATTTAGTGTAAATTAATCAGAGAAAATTCACATATATTATTGTAAAAATGAAACCAATGACATGGATGTTTAACTAAATGAATGGAAATTGAGTTAAGAGCAACGTTATCAAGTTCATATCAATGACCTGAGAATTTATCAATTGATTAATTGTGTGTATCAAAAGTATATCCACAAAAGGGGAGTTGAAAATACTACCTAAATAAATGAATAGTTATTTCACACATGATCTTGTAGTAAAATAATAAATGAAGTATGCGTAAAAGCCAATTAGTAGAAATTGAAATTAGAAATTCCCTTACCGATTTTGAAACATACGAAACATACACCCTATGAAATAAGGATAATAAAATGAAGATGTAAATACCCATAAATTAATGTATTATAAACAAGGAACACAATCATGGTTTGTACATACACCACACAAAATAAAATAGTTGTAAATATAACATGAATCTCATAGGAATAAAACGTGAGATGAAAAACCCTTACCTTGTACTTTTCCATAGTCAAGGGTACGTTAACCTCCGTTATAATATTTAAATCATTGTTATTAAATTATAAAATAACCAAAAACCTATATATGATATCATATATGATATTCTAATATTTCATTGTTAATAATATTTCAGTCGTATCATTGTTTTGGGTGTTAACTAATTCGTTTTCCATTATATGTTTTTTTACATAAGTAGTGTTTGTTAGGGATAGGATGTATTTGATTCATATACGAAATGATATTCATTTCATAAAAATTATTTGTAGTCATAAAATAAAAATTATTCCTGAATGGTTATGACGGGGAATGAATTTCATCGCATTCGTGGAGATGGTAATTTGTATGTATGCACGAGTGACAATATAATTCTTTTGATGGTGAAATCGTATGTAATTTGTAACACCCCAATATTTCATAGTAAGTTATCTCATTAATGTAATTCAATATCTTGGGCTACATTCAACAGTGATTTCGAGCGCACCACAACTTACTAAACTAGTCATTCAAAATGTGTTTACAAATAGTAATAAATACCTTTTGAATATTATATAATCAACATAATTTTAACATCTATATTATGTCTGTCTGAGACATAATATAATAAATTTCTCATTTTTTCAGTTAAAAGAAGTATTTTTTAAAAAATGAAATTTTAATGCATTTTAATGGAGAACCCTTTTTTAAAACCAATAATTGAAACTTTTATATTTTTAATTTAATGAAATTAAATTCTTTTTTAGAAGAGGTAGATAAAAATTTATTTCGGATAAATATTAGGTACTTTTCATATAACTTTTATATTTTTACAAATAATGAAAAATACTATGTTTTAATTGAAAAAAACTTTTTTAATCGAAATAATTTATAGTGTTAAATTCTGAATTTCATTGGTTTTTAAGTATAATTAATTTATATTTTCATAATTTAATACAATTTATTTCATTAGAAATAATTTCAGATTTAAAATTGACATAAATACATGTCAATCTTTTGATAGTGTTTACTTTTTTAAAACCCTCATTTTGGGTTTGACAATAAGAATTAATTTAAAAATTAAAAATACAACCTATATGTTTTTAATTTGGTAAAATAGACATAATTTTTGAATTTGGAATATCAAAATTATCTTAGGGAAAATTTTTGGTATTTTTCTAAAAACATTCATTTTTTACTGAATAATAAAAAACACTATGTTATTATTTAAAACTATCTTTTTATTTAAAAAATTATTTATTTTATTTTAATTTATTTTAATTCAAAATAGATATATAATACCAATATTAGTTCAATGTAATTCATTGGAGTCATTTTATAATAAAAGTACATGTATAGAATTTTTTTAAACTTTTTATCATATTTTACCCACCTTCTAGGCACATTATAAAATTTGAATAAAACATAATTTTACCACTTTTGTGAGTTGATTTTCAAAATTCTAAGAGGCACAGTTGACATCAGTAAGTAAAATGTGATTCAATAAGATGAAAATAATTTTTTGTTAATAGTAACTTTGGACTTTTATTTACCACGTTAAACGTAAATATGGTAATTAAAGGTAAAATTTTTGTTATAAGTACCCTAACACATGTCCTAATTCTACTGGATAAGTGTTATTATACAAAAAAAACATTTGGAATAGAATATGATCATTTAGGTCCACTTGGATTAGATTAGGACATTTATATTTATTTTATTTAAAGAAGAGTTAAATGTGTTAAATTCATTGTTTATAAACTAAAATTGTTTAAACATGGGATATACATAATATAAATTAGACTATTAATATTCATTAAAAATATAAAAATATTTCCTATATAATTGTTTTTTATATATAATTTTTATAGATTATATAATTAAAATTATTTATGACACAATGATGATGCATTAATTACCTTCTTAATGAAATATTAATATATTTTATATTATAAATATTAAGAGAAATAGAATTTAAATTTTTTGATGCCATCAAAGAATTTTATAGGATAATATGACATGTTAAGGTTGATTAGAAAAATTTTGTTCGAAGTGATAAGGTTGTTATGACTTTTCAAAGACAATATAAATAATAGTGTCAAAATTGAGATAAATTAATTTTTAAAACAAATACCATATTATTGGTTGATATAATATTCAAAAAATTATAAGGTTCAGCCAAAGGGATTAAATAATATTATATATTTCATTAATGAACCACTTGAAAATCTTTTGGATGTTTAGAGTATGTTTATTAACCATATAGTGTAAGAAGACAAGAAGACCTGGTAAAAGTTAAACTATTTAACTAAGAGTTAAATCTAAAAGATAAGGTTAAAATTGTAACCTAAACTTGTCTGAAACCTATTTTTTTAGAGGATTTAGACCCATAACTACCTAATACTCGAAAAAAATTCATTTAGAGATATTGTAAACCGAATTTTATTGTATAATAAATTAATATTTATATCTATTCCAAAGGTGATCCTCACCCATCTTATAAAAGGTCACGTCCCCTTCTCTCAAAATCACACCTCCAAAGCCCTTTTTATCATCCAATACCTACCCAAATATCCACAAAAAATCCCTCAAATAAACCTATAGTACTTAATTTGATCAGAATTATAACTTTTGGAGCCCTTTTGATCAACTCAAAATGAAACACCCGAAGAAGAGGTAATAATTTCACTACCCTCTATCATGTTCTTTTCATCATCCACTTCCTATTTCTTTGTTGTGTCCATACCAAAATAATAACTCTAGTACCTATTACATACTATGATGTAATTATAAATATGGTAAAACCATATTATTTATTCTATTCATCCTATAAATGACAAAGTCACCATACTTACGTATGTACAGCTAACCATCTCCACATCGTGGTGTAGTTTGTTATTCAAACTATTCATTATTTGGATGAGTATAACTGATGAAAATAATAAATATTACATGTTAATGATTATTTATATATGATATAACATCAAATTACATACGATTTCACCATCAATATAATGATATTTTCTCTTATGCGTACGTACAGATTACCATCTCCACGACACGATGAGATTAATTCTGACGTTCTATATTTAATGATGATTATAAAATATATATTATTAATAAGTATGTAATATATGAAATAATAATTGTAATGGATATATATATATATATATTTACTTACATATATATTATTCACTTACTTCCGTTCAATTTGATATCAAAACAGAAACAATGTTTATGCGTACGTACGACATACCGTCTCCATAAACGGTTCCTTCCATTTCATATATCTATATATTGTAAATATTAATATTCTAATTATATATGATATATAAACCAAGTTTTATATACTAGAATTATTGAAATCCTAATCTAAATTATATGATAAAGAAAAACAAGTTGAAACATGTACGATAAAAAAAGTTATTATTATCCTAAATGTTAATTTAACATGGAAATTATAATTAAATGGTAGTATAAAGTCATATATGAATCATTTATGATATAATTAAAATAAATATGGTTCTGGTTTAATATAATAACATACTATGGTCTTTATAAAATAGGTTAAACGTGCCCTCAACCAATGGAAAGTGCAAGGTAAGAGTTAATTTCGCAATCTCTTTATTATCCGATGATGTTTTTAGGTAAGTATCTTCTGGGAAATATTTAATATCCATGTCTATTTTTAATAAAAGAAGTTTTCAAAGGGATTTTTTAAGGGAATTATTACTAATACATCATTTTAATGTATTTAGGATTTATTATTCTAAACCTTTCTCATTAATGTCATTGTTTCCAAAATGCTTTTTATGATTTATTTATATGGACATGAATGTTTTATAATGTTAATTATATTAAAATGTTTCAAAGTGGTATGGGACAATTTGATTCAAAATTGTATTTTAAATTACTTCCTGCATATAAATTTTAAATTATTTCATGAAAAAGGAATATTTCAATCAATGATTTTTAATGACCATTTTCAACTATGTCAACATCCTTTACAGGATATTATTCTTGATTGAGGGTGATTTATTCTGATACAAATATTCCATATTGTGTTGAAGGATTTTTTATATGTTTGACAGTGGATAAGTTATTTTTATACCATTCATGGTTTTTGGATAATGTATTGAAATTTTGTAAGGTAGTTTTAATATGAATGTTTATGTTATGTTTAATCCTTTTCATATGAGGAATGCATTAGACTTAGTAAGTGACTGGTGGAGCCCTCTATAGCTCCTCGATGAATCGGTAGGTCTCATGAGACAAACTAGTGTCTTGGCACAAGGCCTTGACATAATCCTATTTTTAGTTTTGTCTTTAGGCCTTGACTATGTTGTTATAAAGTCTGGCATTATGCATTCCATCATTATGAAATTAGATATTGATATTATATGTGATTATTAAACTTGTAGAATATCCATGTGAATAAGTAAATGGAATTATTTGATTTATAATTTCTATATTATTCTGATGTTTGAGTTTAAAAAGATTTTTTTAGTTTTATATGTTTCCTTAAATGTTTATGCTTATTTTTTAATGTTTCCGCTATCTTGTTATCCTTACTGATCATATGATCTCACCCCTTTCTATGTATTATTTTTCACAGGATGTGAAGAAGTATATTATGATTGACCTGCAGGGATAATATAAGGGATATGAATGTGAAAAATGGAGACAATGTTTTTTTTTCATTTTATAATGTAAGGTAACGTTAATATATGTAATCTATTTTACATGACTGCTAAACTGATCGGTCATTCGGGACTTGATTCCTTGTAATCATGACAATGTATTAAAATAATGCACCGACTCTGGGTAATTGGGGTTAGAGCATTACAGTTGGTATCATAGGATGTTTAGAAAATAACCATGGGAATAGATTTAGATAAACATTGATTAGGGAACATTACCCTAATATAGAATTTGAGGATTAATATATAAGAACTTCCTAATGTTTGGTAATGTAGAAATTTTATGTATTTTCCATGAAATAAATTCATGTCTAGATACGAGTCGGTAAAGACGGCTCTAGATAAGATGTACCTAGGAGTGAAAACTCTGACAAGGAGTTTTGGTCTTAACCAAGGGTATCTTGGTAAATAAAAATGTTCTTTTCTATACTCTTGGTTACGACACCACTAGGGATTAAGATTAGGATAATTCACATTTTCATTATAAGCCATTATGAAAGATTTAGGAGTAAATACTTCCTCAAAGAAAACATTTTGTGATTATATATTATATGCATAATATTTTAATTTCACATTAGGTATTTTACTTGTTTGGAATTATGAAATTTGATTCATAAACTAACATAGTGTATAAAATTGTTTAGAAATGGCCCCTAGTACAAGGAATGGGAATTCCAGCAAAACACATGATCGAAATATTAAGAAGGATCATATCTTTAATGGTATTAAGATGACATTTAAAAGGGAAATAGTCTCTCACTTATTCTCATCACATGAAGAAATAATATCATGTGTTAATAAGATAAGTAAATAATTCTCTGATTACTATTGATTTGATGGGAAGTAAGATAAGAAAAGGATGGAAGAGGGAAATATGGATAAAGGGAAGAGGGGAATGAAGGATTTTCTCATATGTGATAACTTTGGAAAGAATCACCCTTATAAAAAATTAATGGGAATGAGAGTTTGTTATAATTTTTGAGAAAAAGGACACAAAGTATGTGATTTGAAGGTTATGAAAAAGGGTTCAAATGTACAATGCTTCATCCACAAGGAGTTGAGACACTACGCAAAGCAATGTCCAAATCATAAGAGTATACCCCAAATGCTGTTACTTTATAATAATCAATTAATGATACAACAAAATAATAATATGAATGATTATATTTCATATCTTGTTATTAAATTATTGTTTAGTTTGAGTATTGTATTAACGATTTACATGTAATAAGAATTATGGATTATAAAAGGATTGCGCTGCAGTACTATTTCATTAAAGACTAGAGATTGTATGGATCTATGAAAAGTGACTCAATAATAGGTTAATTGTTTTGGAAAATATATGTTTGAGGGAAATAAAAACCTTAATATGGTTCTGATACTGATGTAGTGATTTTAGAATAACATTTGAATGATTTGGGTGAATTATATTGGATATTCTTGACTACCATGAAAATGTTTAATGATTTTTATATTCCATTATTGTTGGATTTTACTAAATTTTATTTATAAGAGTATATCTAGTATTTTGTAAGTAATAAGGGAGCATGAATGTAATAAATAATGTTTTATAGTAATTTATGGTGTTATAGTGGTTTAAAAAAATAAATGATGAAGATATTCACATGTTATTAAATGGAAAAAAGGATCTTCACTGTGTTTACCTTCCCTATGAATTTTGGACTATAACATTGGACATAAGTAATTTGGATAACTCTAAATGTTAGAATCGATTAATTTTAAATTTAAATAATATATTTAATGTTAAATCATTTCTTGATATTATATTTGGATTTTCATATAAAGGACAACCCGTATGTTGGGCGACAACCAGTCACGTCTCGCATGGTCGTGAGACTTGAACATACAATCGAAGGACGACAAGGTTTGTTCACCTACCACTAGCATACGTGATATACTGGTTTGTATAATTTAGTTTTTTTTAAAATTTCTGAAAAAATAATTATAAATTCATTATTTTTGGAACCCTATATGATTAAGATAAATAGAATATTTTTAAAATCTATAAGCTTTGGCAATGAAAGATGAGTTTATGGTAGGAATTTGTTGAAAGATAAAAATCTAATTGTCAATATTTTTTTCTTATTATTCAATGAATAAATTAATTCTTAACATTTATGGAAGGGATATTAAAACCAAATAAAGAGTTATCATAATACCTTAGGTTTTGTTGAACTAACGATATTTTAAATCATCATAGATTGATGGCTTTGAGGCCCTCAATTTTACACTTGTTTGGGATTGATGACCACAATAACTCCCTGAAATTATTTACATATTTCCACCAATTTTGTGTCTTTAATTTCCACCAATGTTCTCTTAATCGAGATCATAATTTGGTGGTGTCTTTTTTATTCCATTTCCCTTTTATTAAAAATATATTTTATTAAACCAATTATTAATTTTGGTTTTCCACAAAGATATTTCTCAATTTTTAAAAATTTATTTTCTACGAACAATTTTAAATTTTGAGGATTGAATTTATTTAATTAGGGGAAAATGTTTATACCCTAAGATTTCATAGTACTTTATCACATTAAATAAATTCTCTAGCTTGCGCTACACAGAACACCAAGTTTTGGCACACCACAACTTACCAAACTAGCCGTTCAAAAAGATGTTATGAATAGTATTAACTGAATTTTGAATCTTGTATACTCTATATAATTTTAACATCCATATTAGGTGTTTTTTAGATATAACATTATAAAAAATACATTTTTTTCAGATGGAAAATGTATTTTAAAAAAAATGTTATTTTACTTCCTTTTAATGGTAAACCCTTTTTTAAACAAATATTTGACATTTTTATATATTAAATTTAATGAAATAAATTTCAAATTTATAAGAGAAACATAAAAAATTAGTTTGGGTAAATTTTTGGTACTTTTCTAATATCTTTAATATTTTGATGAATAGTGAAAAATACTATATTTTAATTGAAAACAACTTATTTAATCGAAATAATTTATAGTGTTAATTTATTATTTTTGAAAGTTTTTTTAGTATAATTAGATTATATCTTTATGATAGAATACAATTTAGGTCATTATAACTAATTTTACACTTAAATTTGACATAAACACATGTCAATCTTTTGATAGTTTTTACTTTTTTAAACCACATTTTTTGGTTTTCACAATAAGATTTAATTTTAAATGAATAAATGAAACTTCTATGCTTTTAATTTTGTAAAAGAGGCTTAATTTTTTAATTCATAATATCAAAATTATCTTAGGATGAATTATTGGTATTTTTCTGAAAACATTCAATTTTTGATGAATAGTGAAAAATACTGCGTTATTATTTAAAAACGACTTGGTATTTAAACATTATTTTATTTTATTTATATTATTTAACTAGAAATATATATATTAAAACTATTTAAAATAACTTTAATACTTTGGAGTCATTTTATAATAAATCTAGACATACAAAATTTTATTGAACTATTTAACCTCTTTTACCCACATTTTAGGCATGTTATAAACTTTTCATAAAACATAATGTATCTCTTCTATGAGTTTAATTTCAAATTTCTGAGAGACAAATTTTACATCATTAAATAAAATGTGATATAATGAGATTAATATAATTTTCTATGAATAGTAATTTTTGACTTTTATTTACCGTGGTTAAAAGTAAATAGGGTAATTAAATGTAAAAATGATATTATAATTACCTAATAAATGTACTAATTTTATTGGATTGGTGTAATTCAACCAAAAACAAACTTAATAATAAAATATGATCCTTTAGTTCCACTTGGATTAGATTAAGGCATTTATTATTATTTTATTAAAAGAAGAGATAAAAGTGTTAAATTCAATGTTTATTAACATAACCATTATTAATATAGGGTTATAAATATGATAAATTAATCTATAAATATTCATTAAAAATATTAAAAAATTTCCTACATAATTTTATTTTATTTATTATTTTTAGAGATTAAATAATTTAATTTATTTATGACAAATTGATGATTCAAAAATTAACTTCTTAATGAAATATTTAAATAGTTTATATTATATATATTAAAATAAATAGAATTTAATTGTTTTGATCCCATACACAAATATTTTAGGTTAATATTAAATGTTAGGGTTAAATAGATAAATTTTTATCGAAGTGATAATGTTGTTATGACTTTCACAAAAACAAAATACCAAATAGTGTCAAAATAGACATAAATTAATTTTTAAAACAAATACTATATTATTGGTCGATATAATATTCCAAAAAATATAAGGTTCAGAAAAAAAAACTAAATAATATTTTATACATCATTAATGAACCACTTTATGTTCTTTTGGAAGTTTATAGTATGTTTATTATCCATATAGTGTAAGAATATAAGAAGAGAAGGTAAAAGTTACAATATTTAACTAAGAGTTAAATCTAAATGATAAGGTTAAAATGGTAACCTAAACATGTCTAAAACTAATTGGTTGAGCTTAATTCGACCCATAACCACCCTAGGCTCTCAATAAATTAATTTGGAGCCATTATAAACGAAATATGATTGAATAAAAAATTAATATTTTAATCATCTCCTATAGTGACCCTCACCCCTCTTATAAAAGGGAACTTCCCCATCTCTCAAAATAACAATTCCAACGCCATTTGGCTCGGCCAAACCCTGCCCAAATATCCTCCCCACTTCCCCAAAATCATTCTAGAGTTATTACATTCATCGAAAATCCAACATAAATATCCCTATTGATAAACTCAAAATTAAAACACCTGGAAAAGAGGTAATAAATTCACCACACTCTATCATGTTCATTTCTTCTTCCATCTCCTCTTTATTTTTTGTTTGCATACCCAAATAATAACTGAAGTACCTAGTAAAAACTTTGATGTTATTATAAATATGTTAAAACCATATTTTTTATTCTATCAATCCTATAAATGACAAAGTCACCGTACGTGCGTACATATGGCTTACCGTCTCCAAGTCAGGGTGTAGTTTGTTTTCAAACACTTCATTTTTTGGATGAGTATAATAATGAGTATAAATATTTTAAATTTTAAATATAACATGTTAATTTTTTTTATATATGACATAAATTACAATTATAAACGATTTCACTATCTATATATTGATATTCCCGCTCGTGCGTACGTACATATTACCATCTCCACAATGCTATGAGACTCATTCCCATAGTCACCATTCGTTGATGATTATAACAATATATATTATTAATAACTATGTAATATATGACATAATAATTCTACTGGATATATATATATATATATTTACTTACATATATCTTATTTACATACTTCTGTTCTATACGATATGAAAACAGTAACAACGTTTATGCATACGTACGACCTACTGTCTCCATAAACGATGCCTTCCATTTCATATATATATATATATATTATATATTTATATTCTAAATATATATGTTATATAAATCATGTTTTATATTATAGAAGTATTTAAATCATGATCTATATGATACGATCAAGAATAAAAAGTTAAAACAAGTACGATAATGAATGCAATTGTTACCCAAAATGTTAATTTAACATTGAAATCCTTATTAAATGGGAAGTATAATGTCATAAATAAATCATATATAATATAATAAATATTAATACGGTTATTTAATAATTTTATAACATTCTATGTTAATTATACAAGAGGTTAAATGTACCCTCGACCAAAGGAATGTGCAAGGTAAGGGTTAATTTCACAATCCCATTATTATCCAAGGTTTTTTACATATCTACTGGGAAATATTTATTATCCTTTCACTTGTTTCATAAAAGATTTTTAAAAGAGATTATTTTAAGGGACTTTTTACTAAAACATCATTTTCAATGTTTTAAATATTTATTCTTCTAAACCTTTCTCATTAATGTCCATGTTTTAAAAATGGTTTTAAGGATTTATTTATATGTACATGAATGTTTTAAAATATTAATTCCATTAAAATGTTTCAAAGTGGAATGGGACACATTTATTCAAAACTATATTTTAAATGAAATAGTCTATATGAATTCCAAATGATTTCATGAAAAAGGGATATTTCACTCAAATATTTTTACTGAACATTTTCAACTATGTCAACATCCTTTACAGGATATTATTCATGATCAAGGATGATTTATTATGATATATATATTCCATATTGTATTAAAGGTTTTGTGATATGTTTGACTATGGATGAGTTATTTTTTTTACCATTCATGGTTTATTGATAATGTATTTACATTTTGTATGCTATTTTTAATACAAATGTTTATGTTATGTTTAATCTTTTCCATATGAGTAATGTATTGGACTTAGTAAGTGACTTGTTGAGCCCGCAATATCTCCTCGATGCATCGGTAGGTCTCATGAGACAAACTAGGGCCTTTGAACGAGGCTTTTAAAAAATATTATGTGTAGTCTTGGAATAAGGCCATCACTTTGTGGTTATGAATTCTGGAATTATGCTTTTCATCATTATGAAATTAGATATTGATATTAAATGTGATTATTCGACTAGTAGAATAACCATGTGAATAAGTAGATAATACTATTTGATTTATCTTTTCCATATTATAATGAAGTTTATTTTTAAAATAATTTTTTTTAATTTTATACATTGCCTTAAATGTTTATGCTTACTTATGAAAGTTTTTGATATATTGTTATCCCTACTGAGGATCTCAGCTAACCCCAATCTATGTTTTATTTTTCCCAGGATGCGAAGAAGTATATTATGATTGACCTATAAGGATGATATACGGGATACGAATTCTGAGAATGGAGGAAATGTTATTGTTGTTGTTTAAAAATTTTTAATATAATTTAACATTCTTGTATGTAAATTATTTTCCAAGACTACTAAACTGATCGGTCCTTCGGGACTTGATTCCTTATAATCATGCCAATGTATTAAAATAATGCACTGACTCTGGGTAACTAGGGTTGAGGATTTACATAATTTGTTGGTATATCATATATAAATAATAATTAACATATTATATTTATTATTTATATCAATTATAATCATTATTATACCAATCCAAATAATTAAGTTTTGAATAAGAAACAAAACCACAATGTGGAGATGATAAGCCATACAGACTCACGTATGATGAATTTGTCATTCATAGGATGGATAGAATAATGAATATGGTTTTAATATATTTATAATAAAATCACATATGAATAAGGTACTAAATTTATTATTTTATTGTGGAAACAACAAAGAAAGAGGAAGTGGAAGAAGAAACGAAATTTGAAAGAGGTGATGAAATTATTACCTCTTCTTTGGGTGCTGCCTTTTGATTTGATCAAAAGGGATCCAAAGGTTGTCTTTATAATCCAATAAAAGTCCTATAGGTTGAAGTGATGGTAGTAGGGAGGATATTTGAGAAGGGTTTGGCCGAGACAAATGGCTTTTCAATTGTGAAATTAAGAGGAGCTGTAGCCTTTTATAAGAGAGGTGAGGGTCAATTTAGGAAAAGCTTGAAATATTATTTTATTATGAAATCATTTTCAATTTATAATGGCTCAAAATGGATTTATTTAATTATAAGGTGGGTATGGGTCAAAATATTCCCCCAAAAATATATTTTAGAAAACATTTGGTCACCATATTAACCTTATCTTTTAGATTTAATTCATAGTTAAATAGTCTAACTTTCACCATGTCTTCTTGTATTTCCATATAACATGGTTAATAAACTGACTATAAAATTCCAATAGAACCAAAAATTGTTCATATAAAAAATATCCATAATTATATTATTCCTCTGGCCAAACATTATATTTTTAGTATTATTATATCATTTAATAATATAGTATTTAAAAAAACATTTATGTCAATTTTGACACTATTTATTATTTGGTATTTTTGAAGGTCAAAAAAAAATTATTTTAAAAAATAAATTAAATCTACCCTATTATTTCATATTATCCTATAAAATTATTTTAATGCATAATATTTCTCAATATTCATTTATTTTTATATTTATAATATCAATTATTTTAATCATTCATTAATAAGGGAATTACTGCATCATCATTGTTTCATAAATAAATTTAATTATTTAAAGTATAAAAATTATAAATAAAAAACCATGATTTAGTAAATAGTTTTATCATTATATGTAATATTTATAGTCAAATTTATCTTATATATAACCCTATATAAAAAATGGTTTAGTTATTAAACATTGAATTTTACACTGTTAACTATTCTTTAAATAAAATAATAATAAATGTACTAATCCAATACATGTGGATAAAATAGGATCATAATTTATTCCTAAGGATTATTTTTGTTGAAAACAAAATCATATCCTATAGAATTTAGACATTTTATATGGTAATTATAATATAATTTTTACCTTTAATTGCCCTATTTACTTTTAACCATGGTAAATGAAATTCAAATGTTACTATTGACCAAAATTTATTTTCATCCTATTGAACCATATTTTATTTACTGATATCAACCATGTGTCTCTAATTTTTTAAATTCAATATACAGAAGTTGTAAAATTAGTTTTTATGCAAATTCGCAAATGTTCTTATATGGTGGGTATAAGACTTTAAAAAGTTCAATAAACTTTTATACATATAATCTTATTATCAAATGACCCTAATGAATTAAATTTAACTAATATAGGTATTAGGTATTTATTTTTAATTTAAAATAAATATAAATAATAATCATGATTATTTATATAAAAGTCAGTTTTAAACAAAAATGCAGTGTTTTTCACTCTTCATCAAAAAATGAAAGTTTTCAGAAAAATAAAAAAAAAATTAAACCTAAGATTATTTTTCTATTTCAAATTTTAAAATGATTTCAATTTTCCTAAATTGAATACATGTATGTTTCATTAATTAATTTGAAATTAATTCCCGTTGTGAAAACCAGGAAGCGGCTTTTTAAGAAGTAAAAAATATCAAAATATTGACATGTGTTTATATCCAATTTAAACAAGAAATTACTTCCAATGACCATAATTATATAAAATGGTAATAATATATTCTATATATAATCTTAAACAAATTAAAACGAAAATTTAAAAATAAAAATAAATTGGGTGAAAAGGCAGTATTGAATTAAAACACCATATTTTTCACTATTGATTAAAAAAAGAAACTTCTAATAAAATTACCAAAATTTCAACCCTAATAAAATATTAGAATTATGAATTCAAGAATTAATTTTATTTCATCAAATTTAATATATAATAGTGTCTATAAATAATTTTATTATTGTTCACAAAAGGGATTAAGAAGTAGTTCCCTTTTCAAAATACTACTTATATTTTAATGAAACTTATACAAATCCTCATAAATATTGTTTATATATGAGATAGAATTATAAATAAAATTTAAAATTTATTTGATACTATTCGTATTACTATATTTAATTGTTATGTTATAAATATATCATTTGAATAATTACAGTATTATTTTGTAGAAACACAATCTTTTGTGTAATGTAATGCAAGTAAGTGTTGCGTGCAGTATAAGCTTTTGAATTACATTAATTATATAACATACTATGAAATATTGGGGTGTTATATTAAATGATGGAAAATTATGAGGCATTATGAGGGGGTTCTCATATGTACTAGACCAAAGAATACACCCACTCAATATATTGATTCCCTCTTTTCCATTCAAAATTGTTTCCAAACTATAAAATAATGTAGATAAGACTCGATGATATAGTCTAATACCTTTCACTATAGATATAAAAATCCATCCATACTCTAAAACATAGCCCTCACATATACATAATGGTATTTTCACCCTAGGCCGGAGTAGTATCCCCTATGCCATTCAAAGACTATTGTGGTACACCTCTACACCATGGTGGCCAACCATGCACCATACTATGTGAACTCTTAACCATTGTGTTCCATCCCATTCTGTTGTATTGTTTTCTAGTACACATCCTTGTTGTAGTCTCGATCTTGTTTCTTGGATACAAATGTTTTTATAGAAGTAATTTTCATGAACCCACATTATGGACTTATTTTAAAAATCATCGAACATGGGTATGTTTGGTTTGATCCTATCATTTTTTATTCTACTAAAAATTCTATGACATCAATAAAAGGTTGGATTATAGCTACTTATATTATGCATTATATTTTGAACACATAGTGGATGGTGTTTGAGTATGGTTTGGGTGATGAAATCTCTGAGAAACATGATCATGACATTTAAAACTAGGAGGTAGGAATTTCCATTACATTTTGGTCCATGTATATGATATTGAGATCATATTTATTTATGATTATTTATCACATTCATGTTATGAGTTACATATGGGTGTGTAAGTGGCCATAATAATTTTTTTATTATGATCTTGGGATTTTGTTTGGCTCATGACTTTTTATCTTTTTTACCTTTTTTTTCATTTCTGATACATGTAATACATATTTTGTTGAATGGCATGTGGAACTAGGTTTTAGGCATAATGGTTATTAGGTAGAGCCTTGAGGTAGGAGTTATGTAGTAAAAACGTCCTTAAAGGAGGTTAGGGATTTCCCTATTGTGTGTTTTGGATGTATACCTAGTTAACCAACTAGACATAGCCTAAACATTAATACACGAATTTATAACTATTTATGTAGAGGGATGTGAATATGTGGATGAATGGATGAAACCAATATGGGCTTCTTATATACATGGGATATTTTTAATTAAAATAGTTGACAAGAAGAAATCGACATGGAAGAATATACAATGCTCTTAATGTCAACATCCATCTGAGTGGGGTAAGTTAATATTAATTGGTGTCTATACTTATTTGTTATAACTAATATCCAAACTAGTGAAGAGATAATGACGGTGTGTTCATGGTTTATAGGGAATTGTTCAATGAACGAGGACTTGGGACATGTATGGTTATATTTTTATTTGATCATTTATTCATGTTAAGATATAATTTGTTATATATATATATATATATATATATTGTGGGCTTATTTCAAGGATGCAATGGTGGTTTTATATTGATTCTTGTACTCACATCATACTCAATAACTTTATAAGTCATATATATTTTAGGAATTAATATATTTTAATGGGAACATACCTTATAGTGGATGGTTGAAAGGTGGGGAAAATAACTAGAACAGCTTGAGACATAGTCTGCATGACCCTATAGATGTTTATTTATTTATTGGTTTTCAACTTATACTCTGGAAATGATTACCACTATTTGATATATTTTGATTTGTATTAAATTTAATTAATTTAATAATATTTTTATGATGATTTATTATATTATGTAATGTAAGTATGGAACCTATTAATTGATACTGAGGGTATAATGTCTCTATTAATGGATTTATGTTATCACTTCTTCATTGACAGCCTCCTGCAAATAGGGAGTTGCAAATGAGGTCCCATGATATTCTAGATTAGACCAGACAATTTTTATAAGGTTGTTAAAAATCATATCTTGGGATCTTGTTCATAACATGTCTTCTCTATGCCTTGATATGAGATAAGGTAAACAAGACCTAAGAAAGTTGGGATTCTGGGAGGTGTATTATGATTGTTTCTAGATAAAACTATATGGTAGACCTACATGTTTCTTTAAATTTGGGAATTATGTTTTGATATTATCATCAATGAAATTCTCATTGGGTGTTTCACATGCTATTGATATATGAATTATAATATTTTTTTGTGCTTTCAAGCATCATGACTATGAATGTAGGTTCACTTGAAATTTATATACCGTCATTGTGTTGGATAGTAATAACTTAATTAAATACCTTGATGTGTAATCTCTCTAAATTATAGTTTCTCTAGTGTGATATATTTATGCATCTATGTTGTTTGGACATATCTTTTTTTGGTATTAATAAGTTTAACTAAGAATGAATATGTGTTATTTTATATAAAATGACTATGAATAATTTGTAGGGATGGAGAATATAGTTTGTGAAAAAAGTGATATAACATGAATTGATGGTAGAATCATATTAGAATTTAAGGTGATTATAGATACTTTATATGGCCTTTAACATTCCCAATTTCATTCTCATTATAGAGATGTGAACTGAACGACTTTTATTGGGACAAACAACTATGATGGTCTCAAATGTTCCCATTCCACAACCTATGGTGCATGAGGATGTGTCCCATTAGAATATTTTACAGAAACTTGTGATCTAAGATCCATATCCCATTCGACTGAGATCTTTCATATAGTGCCTATCCGAGTAGGATACACTCAATGGACTATTACTGACCATGCTAAGGAATTTATGATTTTTCATCCTTCAATATTCGAAGCTAATAGTGTACCACAAGATACAAAGGATTTACTATACATACATGAATTTATTTTTGGATAAGTCATATGTCTTGTAGAGGGTAGAGTTATTTTGGGTGAATTCATGTTTCAAAGACCCACTATGAGATGGTGGACTACAATGAGTTAGGTTGGGTGATGGGAGGGACATACATTGGTGAAAATCAAAGAGCTATTTATCGAGAAATAAATTATTGACATAAAAAATATAGACCATGGAATTGATTTTGTAGTACAATGAATAATGAAATGGTTTTATGGATATCTCTACATACTCATATTGATTTATAGTGATACTTATCTATTTTCCTTTGATAGATAGAAATGAAGAATAAAAGCCACTAAATTTTGAGATAGGCATTTGATTCTAGATCGCTCATTTTTAGGGGTCTTGACATGATAACATACTAAAAAGTGCATCTCAAAGCCCAAATATTTTATAATTGGCTAGAGAAGGATAATTTAAATGGCTTGTATATAGACCATGTTGGAACAGTGACTAGTGTTTCACTAAATAAATATGATGTGTATTATAGAAGTGCTAAGAGAAAGGAAGACAAGGATAAATAGTGTTGTAAATAGTTTTTTCAAAGAATGAATAATATAATATGATTTATGGGAGTTGATTCCAACTGGTGCTAAAATTGATAGAAAGAGGGAATTATAGTAGTACATACAAGAATCTATCTGTAGATTGTCCCCATTGTGGAATGGTTGGTCACCATTAATTCATTAACTCTAAGGACTCATAGAGTGGTACTAGGGGACCATAACCTGATATAAATGGATGAAAACAATAAGGGATGTAGGTTTATTTAATGACTATGTCTCGGGATTAGGGTCATAGAGTTGAGATAGGGTGATTAAATATGGTGGTTCAAGTTTTATTTTTTTTGGATATGGAATATATACCTCTTGAGGTATAGTATTGATCTCATCCACCTAATATGTTTTTTTTTGAAACAAGTTCTTCATATTTCTTAATTTCATTACAAGTAGTTGATGTAATTCACCTAAAAGTTTTATAATCCACTATATAGGTCTCCCTTAACACACTACTGGGAATGAATGTATACAATTCCCATTAATTCCATGATTCTCCCATTGATTACAAAAGATAACGATATATATGGAATTTCATGATTCTTTAAATGACTTCCTTTAATGTGATTCGTAGCATGGATAGGATAAACATATTTAAAGATCACATTCACTACAATTGGAGACATGGGATGTTCACTTTTCCAAAGGGTGAAAAGTTCATGATTACTTGAGAATGGGAATTGGGAGCCGTTAGAGTCATACCAGACTAGAATCAACTTAGAATGATCGCAAAACCAACGAATAAATTAACTATATTATAAGGATTAGTGAAAAAGCCATCATATTTTCATCCAATGATTGAACTGTATCAAGATGTCATTCTAGAAGAATTCAAAAGACTACCCCCCAAAAAATAAGAGTTGATTTTCATTTATATCTCGTACAGAGTGTGTGTCCCATTTCAGTACCGTTATGTTATATGGAATAACCCGAGATGAAGGATCATAAGTTTCAATTGGATGAATTAAATTGAAATGGATTTATTAGGTCATGTACTTCAAAATATAGTGCAACTGTATAGTTCTTTAAGAAGTCAGATTTTATTCTTCACCATTAAATTGATTACTAAAAGGTGAACCAAAGGACAATGAAAAACATATATCCATTTCTTATGATCTACAATCATTTTGAAGACATTTTAGGGGCCTATTGTTTCTAAAATATTTTACTTCGGTCGGTCTACCACTAGTTCTGGGTAAGAGACGGGGACATGTCGATGAAAATGTTTCAAAATATGTATGGACCTTTTTGAGTGTGTAGTGTTATTTTTTTGGATAATTAATGCACATATAGTGTTGATATCCATCATGAAAAATATCTTACACATATTCATTGAATCATTTTTCATAGTTCTTGTCGAATACACTCTCATCTACTCACCAACATCAGACCAAGATGCTGGAACATCAATGCAGTCTTTAGTATGATTCAAGAACATCAAATTTATGCCACTTTGTGGAAGTTTGGTTTATACATTTGTGAGATAAAGTTCCTAGGACATATGTTTTTTGATAATTGTATATTCATTCACCGAGATAATGTTGAGGCATTTATGTCATTGATGTATCCTTGATTTTTTGAGATTAGTATCATTCTAGGATTAATTGGATTTTACTGATGGATTATCTAATACTTCCAATTAATATCATCATCAATGAAAGAACTATCATTTGAGGGAGTGTGGTTCTAGTGGTTATATCATCATGGAGAGCATTTTATGAAGACATGTTATGAACTAAAAAAACTATAATAATGATACTACATGATCTAGGAATTGAATATGAAATGTTTTGTGATGAATCTAGTGATTGTGTGGAAGTAGGGTTGATAAATAGATATTATGTAGAAGCCTATGGGATTCATGACCTATGAACCAATGAGTGGAACTTCCCCACACAATATATGGAGCTAGATTCTATGATTCATGTATTGAGGTGATGGTGAAAATATCTCTTTAGAAAATAGAATAGTTTTTATATAGACTATGAGAGACTTTGAAAAATATTCATATGGAGGGAACTAAACCTAAAGAAGATGAAATGGGATGATTATATGAAAATTGTGTACTTTGAGAAGAGTTTTTCACATGGGAAAGTTAAATTCACTATAGGTGATTATATCCATAAGATACATGCTCAATAAGATCATAACGAGTGGCCTTTAGAGGTGCAATAACTCTTGAAGATATGTTGAATTACAATATTATGGATTCATAAATTGATAAAGATCTATGAAATGTTCCCATTTGGTGATCACATCTTCACTTTTATATCTTGTGAAGAGTGGATTAGAGGATAACCTAAAGAGTGAGATCATGTGAAAATAGATAGGTATGCATAACATGATGTAATCCAGTTATGTGGGATAATTAGTTTCCCAATTTCCATCAGATTTGATCTAAGGAGAGAAAACCACACCACTATTTGGGAAGTAAATCCTCTTGAAACCATGTTAAATCCTGACCTCATATGTTATTTATGTTGATTGGGGTGAAGAGGGTAATTTCTAGTTTATTATTGTAATGGCTTACCTGTTAGTTGGTAAAGGCAGAGCATCATCGACTTGGTTGGGTTCTTTAACTAATTCCGATATGCATGTGGATGTGGGATGAAACCAAGATGCAATTTCTGTTTCAATTATATAGTAACGAGATGATTTGAGATATTATTTGGGTGATTTTAGTTTTGCTTTTGAATGTTTCACACTTTTTTGACCATAGATACACATAGTGGAGGATATTGGAAGGCTCTAGGTATATGAGATCATACACTTACACATAGTTTAGTCATATAATTTTATCACAAAAAGATACACATTTTTATGATACTATTTTGTAATGTCTTGTATAAATCCCTAGGAACATAAGTAATATTGATCACTATGTACCATCCAGTGATAGATGGATAGTCTGATCAGACTATCTACATTATGGATGATATGATATAATATTATATCCTAGACTATAGGGGCACACAGGATGATCACCTATAATTGTTTTAGTATTCATAAAATAATATTTACTATGATTAGATTCATATGGATTCTTATGAGTGTTTTTAAGTGATGTAGATTCATTCACATATCTATTGGAATGAAGTAGGCGAGGCATTATTTGTAGGACCCAGTATGTTATGAGATACCTCTAATAGAATGTAGCTAATTCATATAAGGTTGATCCACACTAAAAGAATAAAAATATCTTAAAATTATCATAGGGGGATGCCTTTTTATTTTTTGTAGGTGATATAGTCTTCTTACGATTGAATCCTAGGTAAGGGTGTCAACATCTGATGATGTATGGTAATATTTACACATGTTTTTTTGGACCCTATGAGATGACCAAATTTGAGGGGATGGTGATGGAGAATCTAGTCTATCTACCACATTACCTATTCGTGAATCATGCGTACGACATTTATCAATTCTAGAGGTACACATATGATTCTATTCATGTTACTAACTATGAAGATGTTGAGTTAAAAAATATTCATTATTTATGGATCATTTGGTGAGGATCATAGACTGGAGTGAGAAATTTATCCATGGGGATATAATACTATCCCTCTAGGATTATTGGCATAATGGGTGGATTTGATATGAGACTTTGGTGGAAGAGGATTACACTCTATGTTAGTTTTGTTGGATTTATGAACATGAACTCTATATTTGCTTCTCAAGGATGATAATTATTTAGTGTGGGGAAATTTTAAAACCCCTAATAATCATTTCTATATTGGAATAATTTTTGAAAAACTCATACTCATTATTATTGAGTGAAGTCATATTTGAGTTATGTTCAGTGGGCCTTGGGACAGATAATGTATCTTTTGTGTCAATTTTTTCCCAAACTAGGAGTGGTAGTGTTGTAACACTAAGGATCACACTATAGAGGGCTTGGAAATGATGTAGCCTTATGGGAACCATTGTATCACTAAGAATCACGCTAAATTGGAAAATTATTTTACTCAATGGAAAAGGTTGTATCATGGTGTTGGTCATGATACATTCTTTATTTCACAACCATTAACCTAGAGCATAATTTTGGAGGTTGAACCATACTGTATGTGGCTATACCGAAGACTATTCTATACTTAAATATGTTTGTCCCTATCATCTATCTTTTGGAGATAAATATATAACTCTTATTGTTCTAGTTTAATTTGGGGTATGTGTTTTGGAATTAACTTTATCACTTATTTTTGGATTAAAGGGGGGAATTGATGATTCATTAAGAGGGGTTTCTCATATGGACTAAATCATTAAATAAAACCATAAGAAAAATTATCATCCCTTCCCCTTAATTAGAAATTTTTCAAGAGATGTAAATTGAAGTAAAGAATAATCTATTTTGAACTACACTACCATAAACCATAGAGGTCAAATTACATTAGTGTTTATGTTGTAGTCTTCACACCCACATTATGCAGGCTTACTCACTACAATAGGATTGTCTCCCTTTACCCATGGTGGAACTCTTTTGGTGCACCTCTACATCATGGTTGTTGGCCATACACTATACAGGGTGCAACCTACACTGCAGTGCTTCACGCTACACTATGGGGGAAATTTGATGTACACCTCTATGAAATATCCACTACCTTGTTCCATAGAGACCAGTATTTTTTTGGTCGAAATCATATTGAATAGTCCTTTCAGGCCTCTTTTCACAATGATCATCCTTAGTTAAGTTTGGTTTTATCATTTGATTCTGTTTCTAATTTTTAGTATCAAGAACCAATAATATGGCAGATTAGAACCATCTCTTAGAGACCTTGGTGTGTGAACATATCTCAATTTTTGTTTGATCGTGTTTCATGTGATGGAATATTCAAAGAACATTGAAACTAATATTTAATACTATGAGTTATAAATTTCCTTTTGATTTTTAGCCATGAAAATAATGGTGGCATCATATGGTGTTTATAGATGATTAACTAAAACATTTTATGATTCTCATGTGGGTTCATGAGTGGTCATGAGGATGTGTTCATTATGACCATGCGATTATCTTTGGCTCCTAATATTTGATCATGGTGTGCCTAGTTATGACTTTCATTGAAAATGATTGATTTTTGTGTTACATGGATGATATAACTATGTCATTGATATGAAAGTTATTAAGTTCTTCCTAAAGGTTTTTTATGTTTTTTTACAATCCTTGAAGGATGGTTTGATTATATTTGTAGATGGATGTGAATATGTGTCATGTTATCTAAGCTAACATAGTTAAAATTTATTTAAAGGATTGAATATATAAATATATATATAGGGTTGTGTATAATTTTTTCAATAAGTGATACAATTATGGTAATTCTATGTACTTGGTATATAGGTGATTAAATGGATTTTTTAATGGGATCCACATGGTGGAATAGTCGCACTCAAGATGGAAACCACCATCAAGGTGTGGTTAAATGTGCTCCCATGGTGGCAGTACTAGTGTTTTATTCAATATCTTTACTAGGGATGAGAAAAAACAGGTGAGAATGAGGTTTGTGAATACTTGATCAGCACATGAGGACTAGAAAAATATATGGTTGTATGTTTATTCTATTATTTAAAAAGTTCATAATATAAAATATTATATATATTTTGTACAACTGTTAAAGACATCGTGGTGGTGTCTTACAGAGTCTTGTACTTACACCATACATAGAATATTTAGTGTACTTTTTCAATTCATGACCTAAGATACGGGGAAGGTAAATGACCCATTGAGGAGAATTTAGTAGCGATTCATTGAGAGGGATCAAAATAGAGAAAATTTAGAGGTCCCTTCATATGTTTATATATTCTTCTACTACTTATACACTGGATAACCTTACCACAATGGGAGATATTTTTATATTTATTATATTTATTTAATTTCCACTTGTTTAATACAATTTTTATTATATTATTTAATTATTTTGTTAATAAAATTACATGGTAAAGAGGGTATAATCTCCCCACTAAGGGAACCACCATAAATATTGAATATATTATTACAACTATTTCCACAATTAATATAAATAAATATGATTATCCAAACATAGTAGATAGGCTCATAATGTAAGAGAATATGTTCAATACAATCATATACCTTTACAATGAGAACAACAATTCATATATTTAAAAGACTATCCATCATTAAAATATCATCATTCAGTGAAATATTTATCCATATCTTCAAAATGAGAATAAATACTTTAGGTCATATATATATATATAGATATATATTCGATGTTACCAGGACACTTGGGATGCTTTTGAGAGATCTAAAATAGATGAGAACAAAATATTCTAGCAATCATCTTTCATAGTATTACATGTATTAAAATATTCAGGTCCATATAAAAATTTGTTCCTTAATAAAACCATAATTACCAAATTTATAACAAGGGTTCTACATTTTTTAATTTTTAATATCTTGTAAGTTTTATTTTTTGATAATTATGAAACAAATACATATTAATGTGTAAATTTCTATAAATTTTCCATTTTATCGATAAAATATAATTATAATTAAATGTTATAATTATAAAGGGTAACTCTTATAATTATAAATCTAACCTTATTAATGTTTTTAATCATCTATAAGCCCTATGAAAAACATTTGAAAAAAGGGGATGTATAAAAATGGACCATTATGGGACCTAAAAAAATGAAACCCACTAGTCCATTTTTAAAGAAAAAAAATATAAGAATATCTACCATTTCCATAATTAAGATCTATTCTAAAATATCGATTTAATTTTTTTAGAAAACTACTTAATTTCTCAAAATATTACAAAAAAGTTTTTTATAAGAAATAATAATATAATATTAGAAACATAATGATTTATTAGAAAAAATGAATAATCCTGAATAACATTACTTCAAAAAAAATCCTTTAATTTTATTAAATAATTCAGAAACATTCCATAAATAATTAATCTCATTTAATTGAATTATTATATAAAAATAATTATTTAAAACCGATTTCATGTATATCATGTTGGTACATTAGGATGTTATTCTTAAATTAACCCTTATGAGAACCCTTATAAAATAGTTACCTAAGTGGATAATTATCATATCTGTTAAGAGTAACATATAATCAATAGAAGTGATCATTTTCACCAATTTATTACAGGGGTATATCAGGATAAATATTACCCATATCTACCTCAGGCTCAATAGTAATTTATATAAAATATCCAAGAATAACTCCATGAATAATATATATATATATCATTAACATGAATCATAATTTATTTGATATGGGATCTACGAACATAATAAATGAATCTTATAGTTATCTCATAAGAGTAATAAATTTTTTAAACCTCTTTATAATTTTGTTAAATAATTATTCCAAAATTTTTGATAGAATAATTTTCATTTAAAATAACCATGAAAATTTTCAGTAGAAGCATGGTAAAAATAATAGCTATAAGGATTGAAAAAATTCTTTCAGTAGATGCCCATTAAAAAAAATATTTTTTCATGATTGTAAAAAATATCAAAATACCCATGATGTAAATATTTAAAATATTAAATTTTAATATTTCAATGTGAAATTTAAATGGAGATGAAAATTTATTTTCAAAAAAATTTGTATATGAAGAATAAATTTTTTGATTTTGTTAAGTACAAGGATATGGAAGAAAATTATTTTAAAGGACTAAGTAAGAACTAGGTTTTCAAGATAATCCCCTAAATTATTCCTGCATCTTTATTTTTATGTTCCCTAATGTTTTTTATTGGAAAACCTCCCAATTCGTAAAACTTATGCTATCTTAGTCTAGTATTTTGTGATACATATACCTATATTATGTGGATGGAATGTTTGTAATATAGTTAGGAAGGTATTGTTTGACCTAGAGTGGTCAAAATATTTGAGTAAGAGATGAGATGAGGTGTTGTTTTATAGGTGAGGGGTGTGACTCAATTGAAATTATTAAGAAAATTAAAATATAATTTATTTGATAATCATGTTTTCTGTCTCCAAATGGAAATAATTTCCAATTCTTGATATGATAAGATGAAAATTACATCAACTAACAAATGCTAGACTAGTTTATTATTCATTTAAAACCATATCATTTTGTTAAACTCCCTCATTATCCATTTTAAACCATAACTATGTTAACATGTGTTACACTCTTTAAGGGTTATAAATTTTCATATTATTTATAATGTGGCTCAAAATTTGTCTATGGATGAAATTTTCTACCATTTCCCATCCTAGATATAAACTATCAATTTTTAGGATTTTAATATCAAATTATATAATATTTTTTATAAAAAAAATCACTAATGTCATTTTTAGAGAAAATTCATTTAATTTATATTAAAATACCTTAATAAATCCACAAAATTTGAATCTAAACACATTTACCATTAATTATAGATTATAATTACATATTATTTTTTTAATAAAACAGTACATCAAAATCATATTGTTTTTCTGTTTTTAAAATAAGTTTCCTTTATTTGTTCATTGAAATCCACATACATTTCGTTGGCATTTCATAAGCATTATAGGTAATTATGTCATCAGTATTTTTAAAAAAATTATTTTTAAAAAATAACATATTCATATTAAGAATAGTCATTAATAATCTATCATATATATTTTTATCCTAATTAAAATTATTTTGACATCATAAAATGAGGAGGGTGAAATTTTGTATCTACACATAACATAATATAATATAAAGGTTATAATCATTCGAAAGTGTAATGAAATTTCCTTATTCTAAAATATATGATTGTCACGTAAAATTAAACTCATCCAATTAAATAAGGTCTAGTGTTTGAGAGATTTGAAGGTCTTATCTAATATATTTATCACTATATTACCCCCTTTTCCAAGGTGAAAAATATTTACCATGGTTAATATTCATAATTATTATAAATAAATTAGACATATTTTGTAATTATAACATACTAAAAAATATTTAAACTATTTCTCAATGTAAAATTAATACATGTTCTTGAAATTAATTTTAATATTAATGAGAAAATTTTAACTAATATTTTAAAAAAATGAATATTTTATACTAAAAATTATCTTCAAAAAAAAATACATTATTGATTCTTATGTGATTAATTAGATTATTCATAATTAAAAAAGGAATATGTTATGTTATGGGATAATCTAAAATTGAATGGGACTATTAATTTACTTGATTAAGAGAAAATAAATACAATTTTATCTAAAATCATCATCTTTACTAGTAGAATGATATGATCCCTTGTCAGAATTTCAACATCAGATTTCAATAAATGGGAAAAGATATATTTGTAACATTATTTTTTAAAAACCAATTTTAATTATTTTTTATTAATCTTTAACATCAATTCTTATTAAAAATGTAGCTAAAAGGTTTTTTTAATGAACACTAAAAATATTGTATATAAAAAAACAACCTTAATCAGGTTTTTAAAATAATTTTCATTGATATTTAGAGAAAATGAGGTTTAAACATTATATTTAAAAAAATAACATTAAATTTCATTTTCAATTCCATATAGTTTTTAATAAAAACTGATGTGAAATTTTTTTTAATAGTTTTGATGTTGGTTTGACTAAAACAATTAGTCCAACTCTTTATAAAAAACATCCCCACATGCGATTCACCTCAATTTTTTATTTTTAATTTTCCCAAAACCCAAATACCCATAACATTTTATGGTTGAACATGTTTTCACTCTGTAAATCGTCCTTATTTTTTTCTGATATTTTTATTCATTTTTCATCACTTTTCATCTCCATTAAATTCTCGTAACTCATCCTTAGATTTATTCAGCCCTCCATTCCATGTTCTATGAAACCACATGATTTGTGGAACATTAATATTGGTGTGAGAATATGGTTTTATAATATTATGTTCTCCAAGTAGTATTTCAGATCTTTTTATTGTATATTTTCAGCATGAATCTATATAATTTTAATGTTTAATATATATATATATATATATAAATTTATATTTTTTTAATTTTTAGTTTAATATTTCATTCAAATTTTTATTAATATATATACATATATAAATTTTAAAATATAGTGGTTATTATTTATTTTAGAGTATAAATGTTTTTGTTATTATTGATTTTTTACTATTATTATTTAAATTCTTCTTTAATTGGAATTATTTTATATATTTTTTCAAATATATAATTTTACAATTTTTTTATAATAGTTAAACATATTGATAATTATATGTTAAATTATAGATATATAATGATTGACTGTAATGTATTTTATATTTTTGTATTCATATATAATACACCATTTTTCATATAATCTATTATAAATTTTATTGTTATTATTTAATACATTAAATTAGCAATTAATAATTGTCCCTTAAAATAAATGTGTGAAATATATTTTTAGATTAAATAATACTAATATTTGAATTTGATTACTTTTAATTTTATTATTTATAGACACATATATCCATAATGAATAAGTTACAATAAATATGATAACATTATTATTATTGTATGCTATCTTGTTATGTTATTTAGTATGTCATTTGTACTTTGATAGCTAGTCTCATCTTAATCACTTTTATTTTATTTTTCAATGAAATTTTAATATCATTTTGTATAATTTTGTGTTTAGATCAAATAATTATCAATAAATGGTTAATTTATTGTTTCAATTATATGTTTTGTATTCTTTTAAATTACTCTTTTTGTATATAATTTTAAATTATTATATGGTTTATTGTATTTAATTTTAATAGTGTAATATTAGGTTAATAAATGAATCATAATTTCAGAAATTTATTAAGGACCGATGATGGAGTTGATGATTTCTTGGAAATTTCTAAACCTAATCATAAAAATGGACATATTATTTTCATTCCATACATGAGAATTTCTATATGCAAAATATATATTATATAAAAATGAAAGATTATCTAATTTGATCTGGTTTTAAGAATAATTTTTCTAGTTGGATCTGTCATGGTAATGTAATTGGAAATTCAACTTCTATTGTAGATAAAAGTATTCAGCATGAGATAGTGGATCATATTGAATAATTAATTAATGATAGATTCATTGAACCCAAAAAAATACTTTGGATTTATTTAATGTATTTTTTATGAAATCACACTTCTCACGTTACACTATATTTATAGTGTTATCAATAGTTTAGAGATCAATTAACATGAAACATTGAAATTGGTTGGCTGGTAAATGTGTCTCTAAATTCCACGAACACATGAAGGAGTGATCCCAAAGGGTAGAAAGCTCACATATTCTAATTACTATAGAATGTGATTCCTTTTTTCATTGCACATTTACTATGGAAATGTTAAATGGCGTGGTTTGCTATGATTTTAGGAAATTCCTACCATGTTTCATTTTCTTATCTACCGCATTTATAATAATTCTCTTATAACTTATTAATGGGTATGGTGAATGGTATTTACATGGTTTCTAAGTGCACATGGTGATACTCCAATAAGGAAGAGACAGCCACCCATATTTTATATAAAGATGATTGGGATTCTATGGTCTGTAATATACTTGGAGATATGTTTGGATGAGATATATAGGGTGTTTTTGGTGATTTTTCCTCCAATATTACTTTCAAAACATAGATGTCATCACCCATTAAAAAAATATTAGGTGATGTTATTCACAAATGGATGGGGGATTATATTTAATTATCATAAAAAACTAGAGACATGGGATCTATTTTTTTCTTTCTGGAAGTGGAGGTGAAGTCTAGGCCACTCTCTTTGGAATTGGAACCTCTCCACAAAAACAATGATTGATCCCCTTCCCTGCATTGAATTCTTGAAGGATAGAGTGTGGGGGTCACACATCCCCTTCCCCCTATACTTGGTAGCTGGGTCTGATGGATACCATCGGAGTTAGAAATGAAATTAAATAACTATGGTTCTTGTTTATAAGGTTGTATGCTAAAATGTGGGGTGGATTCAATTATCTCAGCTCAGTGGTTTTGGATTATGTTTCTAGCATAGTTAAGGTAATTACTTTAGGTAAGAGGAATCTAATATGATTAATGTGTTAATATTGTGCTACTCTCATGCTATTATCCTTAAGCTGTAGGAATATAACTCTTAGATCCTCCCCAAAACCATCCAAGGTGTGGTATATACCCTATGGTCTATCATTTATATTATAAAAAATTACAGGGAATATATCCCAAATAGCATAAATATTTGTCTCAATTAGAGGGATGGAAATATGGTTGAAGAGTTCTTATATTCCTAGGAAACATATGATAACCTATGTACCTTTTTTAATTTCATTATTTCTCTTCCCCCAAATTTTTTGAATCTAGTTTCAGATAACTCCCTAATTCTTCCTTAAATTCTACTTCCAAAACTTATTTTGGGGATTTTACCTCATTCATTTTAATAAAATATTCTTAACATTGGATTTTTGGATGGGACACCATTATATATGATGGAGGGAAAATTGATCTCTAATTCATTCCCAGGTACCATAAAAAACCCTCCAACTAAATAACATCTTTATATTCCAATAAATATTTTTCAAAAGGGTCTATTTTAAATTCTAAGTTATTGAAAATCTTAATATGACATACATATTAGTTAACATCTGATTAAAAAATACATAAATCAAATGATTCCATGTAATGGTTTAGATTTGAAAAAAAATTATTCATTTTAGAAGAGAAGAATAAAATATCAGAAAGTGATTGTGGATAGATTGACTGAATCCATATTAGAGTTATAGTATCCAATAATGTTTTGGTTTTTTTATTACATTACCAATTTTACCATAGATAAATAAAATGAAAAAACAATTATATGATGAGATTAATGATTTATGGACCAAAACAACAAGAAAAATATTTTTTTTATCTTTCACCATTGATTGGTAATTTGAATATTCTATGGGATACATGTGTTATATTTTTTTATGTATATAGAAATTAGTATTTTATTTTGTGGTGTATAATAATATTAATTATAAAATGTTCTTGCATGTGAAAAATTATTAGGATATATTGTTAAAAGACATAAATGATGCTGGATTTCCAAGGAAGATACTACATATTATCAATTACTGAATAGAAGAAGGATATTACACATGGAAAATAAAATATTTTTGTTAATGGATCACCGGTATCATATATTGAATAGAAAATTTATGAGTTTATAGGAATAAAGTCTCCCCAAAACTATTTTTAGTTGAATAATGTTATGATTTTGTAGAAATATTGATTTTACATAGGAACATTAATGATGTTTTGGTCATCAAAATAATATAAATATGAATGTCACAATCATATTGAAGCTACCTTCTTTATATACTTTAATCGATAAAATATTACATTGACATTAATTAAATTGAAACAATATATATAAAATAATTTAACTAGTACATTTTTAGGAATTAAAGAAGAGAAAATGATATATTTCATGTTAAAGTGAACATGATTTCCATGGGAATATGTTTGGAGTTACCTCCCTCTATAAAAATAGAAAAAAATAGATCTAGCTTGTCTTGCATTAAAACATAGTGAAAATAAGATTTTTTTCAATATAACAAAGGTATTAAAAGTATAAGTGGTCTGTCTTAAAATGTAAATAATTTGGTTTCATTAGTGAATTTTAAATTAATTGTAATCTTCCATAAATTGTATCATCAGGTCATGTTATAATTAAAAATTAGTTTATAGAAAAGTTGATGTTTCTAATTTGTTTGATGTGTTAGAGAATTAGTATTTCCTTCTACTTATTCATTTATAAATGTATTTTCATCAAATGATTCTTGAAAAAATGGTTCATATAGTGATTTATTTAGTGTGAGTGATAAAAATTTGTATGATTATTTATTTTCAAGGGATATATAGTTTTGAATGATATATTAATATTTTGAAGGGTTATTTTAGTAATTTTCTTTGACCAGTGAAAAATATTATTCAAGAATATATTTTAGAAGAGGTTATTGAGTTTAGTAGAATTTATTTATTTGAAGTGGAGGAAATTATCCTCCCAATATCTCATAAATTGATACTTGATAGTGGAGGTAGAATGATCCATGGATTAAAAGTATAATTCATTTCACACGGTGAAGAGATGAAAACAAATTTATAAATTTTGAACTATAAAAATGAGATTAAACAATATATACAATCACATATTGTAAGATCAAAGGTATGATATCATTAAATTAAATAAAGAAAGGCAAAAAATTAAGCCTAAAAATACATTTTTCCATTTTTTAATGTTATTCAACATAGATATATCTTCATCAATGATATTAAAATATATTATAGGGAGAATATATCTTAATTTGATCATATGGTAGAGATTTGTTATTAATGGTAACACATTTTATACAAAAAATTAGGATTACAAGAGTACTATAAAAAATAGTGGGGTAATTTTGATTCCTATATCATTTCATTTCTTAGCATAAACGATGAAAACCCAATTTATGTATCAATTAAAAAAATTATTTGTTAAGTATTTCTTGTAAATTAATTATTCATAATTTTGAGTAACAATGTTTTAGTTTAACTGGGTTGATTGTAAAAGTGTTATTAAACATGATGATTATAGATTTACACTCGTAGATATGGAAATCATTGGTTGTAATGAGAAATCACTTAACATGGTGACATATTCAATGAGAATATTTATTTTACTGACCCATAAAATTATCTGTGATCTATCAATTTTCAAAGGAAATGAATGAATCTGGTCAATGAGTATGTTGATAATGTTATTGATTTTTTTGAGGTTTCATATTCTACAATGTGATATTTAGATGATAACATTTTCAATCATATTCCAATAGTCTATTCTAAATGAATTGATTATATTGAAGGAATATGGGAAACCACTAGGATACTATTATAATTATTTCAGTAAATTCTAATAATTATTAATGAAAATAATATTAAAACACTTTTTTTTAATTTGGATGTTTAAATATAAATATATTGATTATTTTTCCATTTTTTTGTGTGAACATATATATTCAATAGTTTTAGTTAAATAATTTTTGATTGAAAAACTCGATGTATATCAAGTTTTTTGTTAAATTTATTCATATAATAAATCTTTTTTGTAAGTGTGATATTTAAAAATATAATTTTTTATTACTTTTTCATATTTTAATTAATGTTTTTATTATTAGTTTATGTTTTATATTTGTTTTTTTATAATCTTGAAATAATTGTTTTAAAAAAAAAACAGATGTTTGACACAAATTTTTTAAATATATAATTTTTTATTCACTATTATTAGAGATAAAATTATCTAATAATATTTAGGTTTACATAATATCATTAAAATAATTAATTTAAATTATCGAAAATAATATCGAGGAAATTTTAAAGTGCTACATGTATAATTATTTTCATTTTATTAAATATTCATTAATTCAATTATTTAATAAAATTATTCTTAAAACTGTCATGAATTCATTGAAGAACTAATAATGATCCTCCAACAGCGAGTCCTCATTTTCTACTTCTCTAGATAGCCTAATTCCTAGAGTATGTAGTAGTGAGATTACATGTTTTTAGATAATATCAGTTTGCAATTGAGAATAGAGAATACATATTAAATTCAATAATAATAATAACCCATCTATCTCAAATACAACATTGTTTAAGAGTTATATCACTATATATATATATATATATCCATTATAGGATTAAAATTTTAAATCATGATTAAAATTATTTCAACACGATTGTGAAAGTGTAGACGTGGGAGTCTATAATAGTAAAATATATCAATTGATTTATTTTAATATCATTATTAAAACATTCTATAGTATATATTAATAATATTTAATTTATTATATTAAAAATATCATTCAGATGTCGTGTAATTGAATGAAATTTTTAATGTTGATCTTTATTTATAGAAAATTTGATGTAAATTTTTTTGACAATTTTGTTTGATATTATATAATTAAAAACCATGCCTCAAGTATGATTATTTTGATTTAGTGACATGGAAAATATTTTTCACAAACTGATGTGAAGAATCATTTTTTGTACGATATTTATTTTATATTTTACATTTTTTGAATATTTACTTATTAGTTATTCACTTATTTTTATGTAATAGTTCTCTAGGATGTTTCACCAAGTGATGTAGTTTCATAATATATAACCTCATACATTCTTACTTTGAAGGATTAATTTACATGTTTCTAAAGATTATGTAGAAATGATTGATGTATTATGAAATAAATCATGCATTGGTTTAGACGATGTCTAGATTCGTCCTCTCTCTCCCCCAGTCCCCAAGAAAAATGGAAAAGATCAAGAATGAAAAATTATAGACACCTTTTATAGATCAATATAAATAATTACCAAACTAAATTTTAAGAAAATGGTTTTTATTTTTTCATGGTTTTTATTTTAATATTAATTGAACTATTATAACTGCTTAATATACGATTTTTAAATGATCATCCAGGGAAAATAATGCAGAAGAATTTTATTTCCAAGGGTATGATGAAAATTCAAGCTAATTATTTTGGAGTTCCATAACACCCCAGCCCTATAATAGGATATTATTGGAGTGTAAGTATTCAAAATATTCTTAGGCATAAGTGTAAGAAATAGATGGGTAAAAAAAATTCTTTAAAATATGATGTGTAATACCTAAAACATTATATAATTGATAAAAATGATTCAAATTTGCAATATATGTTTGATAAAATGATAGGATAATCCCAAAATTCCTAGAATGTCATCCTAGATCCTCAATTTCTTCATTTAAACATAAACTTAAACTATGTGTTCAATACTGTATATCCCTATATATATATATATTATAGTTCATGAAGTCATACAATTTTTGGGGAATTAAATACATCAAAAGGTTCTGAATTTAGATCATGTAAGAGTATGACTGAATTATATTTTCAATCTAGACAGTTTATTCCACTACTTATAGATGAGGTTTAGAATGTCGGAGATTTTGTGGACCATTTTTTTCTTTGGCTGGTTAGCCTTATTCATCACCTAACATATGTGCAATTTTTCTAAAATATTTTTTACATTTGAATGAAAATTGATTAAAATATTTTCAGGTATTTAATTTATATAAGATTATATAAAATCAATATAATTAAGGAATAAATATAAAAATGTTTAGGAACCAACATTTTCAGATATATTTGAGAATTATGATGGGATTAAAATATAATCCCATATTTATTCTTTCAGGGATAATACTTATAGTTTTTTCATGATGTCATATATATATACACATATATATATGAGAATATTCATTGAGATTATTCCAAAAATATATCATAGATATTGTTATTTTTTATGATAGAATAATATTTTTTTAGTTTTTCCAGGTAATCAAATTTATATTTCAGTTGTTCATTCTACAAATAAATATGACCTCAAGTGACATAATTTTTTTATTTATTAATTAGGTATCTACATACTATTTTCATTTAAACTTAGAACACTATTTTTTATTATTTTATATATACAAAAATATAGTTTAACATCTGTACAATATATAAATAATGAAGTTATTGTAACATATATATGTGTGAAAAATTGGGAAATATGAAAATTGGGTGTATGCTTGTTCAGTTCCTTAATGTATAAGAAGTATATAATAATTATTAACTAATATTAAATATAATGATACTAATTGTAAAATTTTTATATTATAGAGGTCATTGGAATTTAGGCTTATTCTATAAACATGAATTCCCATTATATTAGTTTTTCTATTTATTAGGTGGAGTTCATAAAGATTATATCAAATTATAAAAATATGTTTTTTTTAATTTTTTATAATTTTTTTAATTATATTTAATCTCTTTATACAGATGTTTTTTTATATATGAATATAATTGTCATGGGGATAGTTTGATGATAATTTATATTTGATACTAGATATAAATAAAATTAAATATTTTAATGTTTTGGTAGATAAATTTTATAATAGGTAATTTTTTGTTCTCATATATATATATATATGGTTGTTTCTATTTTCAAGTTAATGTTTAATCTCCACCATTACATATTAAAAAATGAAACATGGAATATGATTAATATATTTAACGATCCATGTTTAGGATCTTCATAACATGGTTAGTGGCTAAATTTAATCAGGTTAGTTATATTATTAATTTCACGTATTATATAAAAAAATTGTATTTTTTATCTTATAAATTTAATTGTTATTGTATATGTAAAATTATTTAAGATGATATATGTATGATGACCATACTAACCTTTTATGTTTATTGAAATATTTCGTAGGTATGGTTAATTTCTAAAATGACTAACATGTATGTATCTTTTAATTAATGTTTAAAAAATGAGTATTTCAAAAATTGTATTTTGTTATATGTTTTTTTCTAATTTTTATACTGGAAAAACATTTTAGATGTCCTTTTTCATGTAATTTATTCTCTTTAACAAAAATTTAGAAATATCGATGTTTGATTTTTAGTAAAACTGATCTGGGATCTTATTTAATTTTTTTGGGAATTTTCCATTTCAGTTTTCAATAAAACTGACATGTAAAGCTATATTTTTTTATGCTTTTCATATTGGTTTTAATTAAAAACAATTTTTGAATGTCCCATTCCATATTTTTTTTATGGAAAACCTGATTTGGAATGTTATAATTTTTTTCAATATTTTATCTGTGTCATGTTTTTATAAAAAAAGACCTGAAAATGAAAATTTTATATTAATTATAAGTGACTTAAACAATAAATATAATGTAGAAACTATATTTTAATGTCTTATATTTCAAAAACCAGATATTGAAATATCGCTAAAATTATATTTTTTTATGTTTTGATGACATTTTTTTAAAACAAGTGATTATAATAATATTTTTAATGTTACCAACATCTATGATTGTTCTTAATAGAAATTAAAAATTTCAAAAAACCAAAATTAAATTATTCTTTAAAACATTTGTTTTTACAATATTCTATAAAATGAATCTATTAAAAGAAATAATGATGATTCATTTTAAGATAATTATGTAATTACAGTTTCAAAAAAACCTAATATTTTATATAAAATTTATAAATTTAGAAGCAATTTTTTATAATATCACTTAACAAATTTCATAGAAATGAATTGGAGAAGGAATTATTTATGAAGAATAAAATGAAATTATTACCATTTTTTCCAAAAAAAATTAATAAATTGATTTTAAACCATTCAATTTGATATATAATATATCAATATCATTATAATCATTTATAAATAGTAATTAATTAAATATATTAAGATAAAAAATACATTGTAAATAAAAATACAGTTTTATGTAAAACGTATCTTGTAAATTCAAAATATTTTATCTCCATATCAAATAAATTTACAATGAATATAATAATTATTATTTATTTTATTAATGAAAAAATGTCTACATATATTCCATAACATGTTTAATCTAAATTACATTCACAAAACCAATGATTATATCATAACAAGAAATGTTAAATAATAATATTTCAATTGAATATCGTGGTTTACATTAATCTTGTTTTTGTGAGATTGTAATGTTATCAAAGATAATATTACAATAAAATAAATTGTAGAGATATTAAATTATCCCCATAAATAATTTGTATCCTCACAATTTTATCTTTATATTTTTAACCAAGGCTTTTATATTTTAAAATAAACTTTTTGAAAATCACATTGTAAAAAAGGATTAAGAGACTTCATTTTAAATAATGAAAATGTAAATATAAATGTCACATGGAATAACATATAATCAGGTCCCATAATGATGAAGATAATATCAAGACATGAAAATATGGAAATATCGAATAAATATAATGTTTAAAGAATAATGGTGGGTGAGAGAGAACATAATTATGATAAGTTTAATGACCAAAATACCTTATATCATGTAGGGATGAAGAAAACCACAATTAAATGGAAATCCATTCCATATTCATGATACTTTATCTTGATTTGAGGGATTTTTTTACATGAAAGAAGAAGACATGAGACAATACACATAAATAATTTACTCAAATACATAGACATAATTTCATCATTTTATTATATTTTTCAATTAGTGTCCACCTATATCAAAAAATTAAATTTAATTATGAATATTTCTAATTCTTAATGCATTAAATTCATATTCTAATAGAGGATTTAATGATACTTATCATGTTATTGTAAATTATTCAAAATAAAAAACATGAGTATATGTTAATAAAATATCCAATATGAATAAAGCATCAAACGAATAAATATAAAATTAATATATAAAGGATGAAAAATAGCACAAAAATTTCAAGTTAAATAAGTCCATTTATAGATAATAGTAAGAATCATGAAAATATTCCTCACTAAGTTGGAGACCAAAAAACAAAAATCATTTGATTACATTTTATTCTATGATAAATATTAAATTTATCTCCGAACAACAATACTCACTCATATGTTGACTTAAAAAAGTATATGTCATAATCATATAAACAGTAAAAAGATCTAACAATTTCCACAAATAACCAGAATAACCATAAATACACATAAAATAATATATTCATGAGGAATAAAACTCAACCTATATTTTAAAAATTAAATCCCATATTATTCATAAACATTAATTTTCAATATTCATATTATATTCCCAATACAATGAAGTTATTTAATTAATTACCCATTATATAAAATTTTCAAATAGTGCTTACCAGAAAGAAAAAAATATAATCCAAAAATGTTAGAATATTTTTACCTAAATATTCCTAATTTCAGGAATATAAATGAGCATATTAACTATAAAGGTTATCGTTAACATTAAACTTATGTCCACTAAATATTTCAAAATTATTCATAACATAATCCTTGTACTAAAAAATATAGTAAAACCAAGGATTTACTCCCATAAATGCCTCCTAAAATATGATTCATCATCTTAAACACCCACTGAATAATACATCATAATTGAAATCTATGACTTTATCCATTTAATCAATAATATACATATTAACCCCTGATGATATCTATAATTATTAAAATATCCACATCTGAGTAATCATAACCCCTAATGTTAACAAAGCCTTTATTTTGATATGAGGTATAATGACACACACATTAATCAACCCATTATTACATGATAAATATCACATGATGATATTTTCAAAACATCCAGAATATTTTTGGGTTTTAATTTAAGAAAATTATAAAAAACACATAACAAAGAGGAAATTTCTAAATACAGTTCATTTTTCCATCAATACATTTTCTTTATAATAAAATAGTTTTTTCATTCAGGGAAACTCTCTTTAATAGAACTCTAAATATAATAACATTTCTGACAATCCTTATTCCCTCTTACAAATATTTTGAAATTTTTTATGATTAAAGAAACACAATAAAGAAAATAAAATAAATGAAAAAATCTAGAATGTTTCCAAACACATAATATTCACAATTTGTTTTCCTTTTCTATAATAAATATTTTTCACCCCAACACCAATTTACTTTTCTAAGAAAAAAATTAATTTATCAATAGATTTATTATAGAGTTTCATATGAAATTATAGAGAAACAAATATAAACATAAGGGTTTCATGGATGATATTAATACCCATGAATTCATTTCTTTAAAATGAAATACTTCCACATTTTGTTTAATGATGAAATAAACATTTAATAAGAACATAATATCATTTTAATATATTTTTAAATCGATAGATTTACTTTCAAAATAATTACATGATTATCATTTTGTTACCATTGAACATTATTCTCAAATTCACCCTTAAAATTGAATGACAGAACCTGATAATTGATATATATCCTAGTATTCACCTATAACATGTAATCACCATCAAATTAACCAATGTATTAGAGATATATATAAGGATCACCCACCATTAGATCTATATTTTTGTCACTTTTATTTAATTTAAAATTATCAAGAACAATTGTATAAAAAACCCATATATTACACTTTAAAATAAGATATATCTCATAATCATGAAATATAGAACATATTGTCCATAATTTTGATAGTATGATATAGTAAATTTAAAATAACATTAACCATAAAATATATAAATTTTTAAGTTATATTTGAAAACTTCTCATTTAGTTTAACACTCTCATTATCCCGTTTTAACCTTAACATTGGTATCTAATTTTTCACCCTTTTTGGGTTATAAATTCTGTTATATAGTGTAAAATGAAAAAATGGTCCATAGTTGAGATTTTGACCACTTCCCATCCCACTAGTCCTCTTTAATATTTTTATAATTTTTAAAACATTTAATAATTTTTTTTTTCTAAATAAATCAGTAAAATAATTTTTGTGAATAGTCATTTTATTTGGCTTAATTGTCTTAAATAAAACATTGGAATCGATATAAAATCATATTTTCCATTAATTATAATTTACAATTAACTTCAAAATTCATGATATACAATAATACATCTACAACGCCATATTTTTTCTACATTTAAAATGATAGACATCAGATTCTCTACTCCTTTCAAAAGCACTATATCGATGTTTCATCATTATTTATGTTTATTATATCATAACTAAAAAATAAAAAAATTTAAAATTCCTTAAATTAATGTATTAATAATATAAATGACAATTTATGATCTATAATAACTTCTTTATATCCATGTAAAAACTTATTAGAGATATTTAATGAAAGTAGATAATATTTGTATTTATTATTTAGAAATAAATATAGTTTCTATAATAAATGAAAGTGGAAAAAACATATTTTGTTATTGGTATAGTTTAAATCATTAAATCAAATAAAGATAAATTTATGGTATATTTTGAGGTAATATCCTATAGTTTTAACTATGTTTTACCCATTTAACCCCTACTAATGTGAAAAATATTAATCGTGGTTACAATACATATTGACCAAAAAATAATTGGGGCATATTTATCAAATTTTAAACTCTAAATTATAATCATGGAAAATAATTTTAAATATTCAATTTATATATGTTTCATAAAATAATTTTAAAATGAATTTTAAAAATGTGATGAAAATAGTTTTTTAGAAAAATGCATTTTAGTCCAAAAAATGAACTTACCCCAAGATCCAATATAATATTGAATATTATGTGACTAATTAGATTATTTATAATTACAGGTTTAAAATATTACATTAATACAAAATAAAAAATTGTACTTTTATGTTAACATATTTAATGAAATGAGATATTAGTTTTTTAAAAAAGAGCATATTTTTACTAATCACGAAAAAATTAATCTTATTTGAATAATCTCAAAACATCATCCAAAGAAGGTTGTGAAAATATTATTTCAAAATTGATATATATTTTCCTCATATATAATTTACAAAATAGGTTTATGTTTATTATAATATTCATATATAAAATGAAGTAAGCACCATTTTTGAAGAACATATATTTTTAATGTAAAAAATGACTCTATTATGATTTATTCTCAAATAAACAAAATTAAATTAACATTAAATAATGTAAATGTATTTATAATCTTTAAATATAACTATAATCTTGTATAGATACTGTTTAGTTGAATATATTAAGATATCAATATGTCGAACACATAATAATAATTTTACGAAGAATATGTTTTTTCCATTAGAATACTTTTTCATTATTTACAACCAATTTATGATCATTATATGATTTATCTTTCAATTTATTTATCTAAAAATTTTAATATATATTTTATAATAAGTTTATTCCTATTAATACCCAAAAACATATTGATAGGTTATAACATTCATAATTAAATAATAATATATCTATTGTGTATCATCATTTATATTATGCTCAACATTACTTATCATGAAAGATATCGAGCATAGTGTTATTTGAAAATAAATTAATTGGATGTTAGAACCCTTCCATTTATGAATTATTTTCATATATATACTAAAAAAGTATTTATATATTTTCTTGACCAGATTAAAAAATTTTAAATCATAAAAAATATTCAAATTAGCTATTATATGTGAAACCTAGAATAGTAATTCAAGATAATTTCTCAAAAAGAACTTCTTAAAAAAAATTAGAATAAAATATCTTGAAAGGGATTTATTTTACATATTTAATATGTAGTAGATAATTATTTTAAATTTGAGACAAATATATAATTGCATATAGAATAATTTTCCATTTATTGATCAACCAGTAAGCCTCTTCTTGCGAAATTAAAATGATGTGTCTAATGTTTATGGAAGTTTATAGGGAAATCTAGAAATAATAAGATCATTGAAAATTCATGTAAATTTAATTCGAAGACCGTAAAATAAAACTACATTGGAACATTTTATTAATGCTATAATTATGATATTTATCTCATATATGCAACTAGACCATATGAAATAAAATATACACTTTTGAAGAATTGTATGATGTTTAAAGCCCATTTATATATCTGGAAGGCATAAATAAACATTGAATTTATGATGAGTTTAAAATGTTAAATCTAAAAAAAAATTCTCCATGGAATTACCTTTTTATATATAATATTGTTTGGAAATTTTATTTGAAGAACCTTACATGTAATATGTGTTCACCCTTATAATAAAGAGAGGATTAAGTGACTATGTGAAATGTTATTCCCCATATTTATCTCCATAAAATTTATAAATTATTATAATTTATGAAGAATTAATTCTTTCACTATTTAAGTGGTTAAATTTATTCCAAATAAATAATTAATCCCGAAAAAATTTAATAATTATAGAATATACCATTAATCAATGCTAGACACTTATCTTCATCTTCAAAAAAATATGAGGATATAATCAGTATAATTAATCTGAGTAGGTGTAGGAAGATTTCTAGAATAATTATTGAGAGATTGAATCCTAATATACAGTTCTTTCAAAATAGTCTTGTAATGGTGGTATTCCAAAATTACATGGATGAATCTTTTCTCACGCCTCTAAAGAAGTAAAATAATCTCATAGAAATATAATTCAAAATGAATTAGTGTAAAGAAGAATTGGAAAGTGATTTAAGGAAATTTATTAACATGGATGAATGATCATACATGTACAACACATTAAAGGAGATCTCCCAGTTCAATGTATTGAATGATTTAGAAATATCAACCATGTAAGAAATGTTACTTGATTTCAATTTCTATTAAAGGATGATGACATACTCAAAATATGTAACGAGGAATTCATGAAATTTTCATCTTAGGAAATCTAAAATTGATTGTGAGAAAACAAAAGTATAACAAACACACCCATCCTAATAAAAATCATTACTAATTTTATTAGTTATGTAATTAAGAAACAAAATAGTCATATAATAACTACAATTTGAGGTGTACCACATCTTGGAAAAAAGCGATATAATTTGATATTTTTTCCAAGATAATGGAATTAAATTATAATAAAAATTCATGACTATCATCTGTTATAGAAAAATAAATCAAATCCCAAAATCAAATGTACAAATTTCAATTCAAAAAATTTGGTCATGATTTTATATCATTTTCAAGTGAGAAAATGACTAATTTTATTTACATTTCAGAAAATAGATAGAATGAAATTCTATTTAGTAGTGAGTATTTAGAGGATAAAATCTACCACCATAATTTCATTATTTTTCTATCTGTGAAAATTAAAAAGAGAAACAGTGTATGATACTATGGAATTTAATATTTCCTCTTTATCACTATATTCCATCCCCTTAATGATCATTTTATTTACATAAGGTTTTAATCATCTTGTAGTTTTCTTAATGATGTTTTAAATTTTGTTTAAATATATCACGATTCATTATAGTTTGATTCTATGTATGATAAAATCTATTTCATATAGTGTTTATTTAAAGCAAATAAAAAACTAAAATCTGGCAGTGTTCCATTATACGCCATAAAAAATTACTACCTCGTAATTTTAATTTCTCAAAATATTGAAAATATATGAGTGAATTCTAAAAATGTTCTAATCTCATGATATAATTTAAAATAAAAAAATTACCACACTATCTTTAAAAAGATAAAAAATTATATTTTCCAATAAAGAGGCATTTTATTTTATTTTCATTTTTAATAACAATTAATCCAAAATATATTTATTTAGTTATGTTATTTTGGACTTCTTAAATATACACATTTCCGTGATTTATTTTTTTTGGATATTTCCCTCATCCAAATACTAAATCTAGAGTGGTTAAAAGTAAAATCCATAAACATATCTATATAAAAATTCAATCATATATTCCATATCCACTAACATCTTCATTTCATCCTAAGATAACTTTGGTTCAAATATACATCAAATATATAACTCTTTATATTCAAAAAAATAATTAACCAAAATCATGAATTTTCATATCATATTTTAAACCCAAAAACCATGCAAACCGTTTCTCATAGAAAATAAATTATCCATTATCCCAAAACATATAAAATCACATTTAAATCAATATTTACTTAATCATAAATAATCTCAATAAAATATTAACATTTCTCAAAATATCCTGAATTAAATTATCACCAAATTATCTTTCAATACACCAATGTTATCTATAATTCTCAATATAAATTCCAAACATCAACAAATCCATTTTCCCTCATAACCATTATTACCACAATAGAAAATCACATTCCACACCAATGGTGAATCTATAACTTTATCATGTATTTATCTTAAAACCAAATAAAAATATACCAAAATATAATTAATTGCCTTAAAATTTACTTATATAAAACCTCAAAATTGGTAATTATGTCTTCTATCTAATAATAAACGTTATTTTAGTATTTGAAATTGTTTTTAAATACATAATATGTTTTTTTGGAAAATTTCTTCCAATAAATAATTTAGTAGTATATCAATTTATTAAATTCTATTTTTAATTTCTCATGTGTCATAATTTCATAGATTTATTAAATTATTAATTATTTTATTTAATTAATAACATTTGTTAAAATCTATTAAATAAATAGATTGTAATTTTTAAAATGCATGTGTAAATGTTTGAAATTCATACTTTAATATAATGTTATTTTTTTACTAATGATTAATTTTGATATTTTAAAATAAAATTGTCCATCCATAGTGAGGAACCTTGGGTTTATCTAATTAAAATAGGGGAACCATTGGGTTAACCACATGGGAATTCCCAACATAGCAATACCCACAAGGAGGCTTTGGTTTTTGGTTTCTAGAGTGTGTAGAAAAGGAGTGCGGCCCATTTATAATGCCAATAGAGATTTCCCATTGTGGAGTAAGTGGGATATGTAACCTAATGGTAAAATATAACCAAATTTGTTTACTGTAAACTAGGGTTGTTCCTCAGTATCTATCTCGAACAGAGGATTTGTGCAGATTTTTTTCCATACCATTTGCTTGCCACTTCTTCTTTTTGATGTGGGAAATTGCTTTGTTATTAATGTTCATATGTACATAAATGTTCAGATATATTCTTTCTTGCAGGATCCTTTTATTCACTTCAATTCAATATTTTTTTCACACTTGTTTTATTTTTAACTCCCATGATTTATCATTACTTCAATGTTTTTTATCTTTCTAACATCACATGGTTTTATAAATTATTATTTACAAAAAATTTAAAATTATTTGACGGAGTTCTTTACATACTACACATAGTCAAATCTTATTTATAAAAAAATTAATATATTAGAAAAATAGTTTTTTTTCTTTAGGTACACTCAATAATAATTTCGGATTGTGCAACACATGACAAAAAAGTTCGTTTGATATCTTTTGATACACACAAAACCATGCTTTACTAAATAAAAATATTGTATTAATATCTAATATGATAGGTATCACCAAGCTATTTTAATGGTCAGAATGAGTGGGAATAGATAAATATAAAAATTATATTTAGATATATTTATAAAATTAATTATTTGGTGAAAAATTAATTATAAATTTTGATTAATTCCAATTGAAAATAAATTATGATTTTTTATAAAAAACTATCATTATTCTGAGAAGGTTATTTATTTAGTAAATTTACTGAATAAATTTTAGTGTAAAATTTATGATATTTTTAATTTATATATTCAATTAATTTTTTAATTTCATCAATAATTTATTATACACATAAAATAAAAAATAAATCCATTTTAAGCATAAAAGAGTTGTATTTTAATGATACTTGAGGCATTTTACTAGAAGACTTGTTTTGAAACTAAAATTTAAAAATATTATAAATTAAAAAACAAAAAACAAAATTATTTTCTGATATCAAAATATCAAAATTATCTTAGGGTGAAATTTTGGTATTTTTATGCGAAGATTCATTTGTTGATCAATAGGGAAATATCAAAGATTTTTAATTAAAATAATCTATTTACCAATATATTATAAGAGGATAATTTATATTTTCTATTGGTTTGAAAGTTAAAATAGTTCAATTATATATAAATTAATACAATTTACGTCATTGGAAAAATTATTAATTTAAAATACATATAAAAACACAGTAAACATTTCAAAAGGATTACATGAAAAACCCAGTTCCATGCCCAGTATAAATAAATAATTATATATTTTTTTAACAACTTATGTATGTTTAACTTTTAAAAATTTATTCTATATTTAGAATAATATAGTCCACATTATTTAAATAGTCCACTTTTATTTTTTTAAATGTGAATTAAAAATTGAGTAATTTTATTAATAAAATTAATGGGTCATCCGATATTTAAGGGTAAAAATAATATTATTAATATAATCCAATTACATTAATACATTTTCCAATTTTATTATCATATTTAATTTAAATCAAAATAATCCATGTGTTTAATTTATAACCACATGGGGAGACTTTTATGACTTTAATCTCCATATAGTATTTCGTTTTAAGAAAAGTAAATCTTTTCAAATTATGTTTTTAATAAGTGTAACTATTTTAATATATGGAAATATGAAAAAATTTCTCAAGAAGAAAGATTATTTAAAAATAGAAAAAAAAATTCATGACACAAATTTATTTTTAATTTTTAGAGAATATATAATTACCTTAATGGATTGAACAACGATGATGCTGTATTTATTCCATGAATGAAAATATAAAATTAATGATATTAAAAATAATAAAATGAATATAATATCGTTAATTAGGGATATCCAATAATTTTATTTATTTTTATGAGATATCAGGGGTCGATTAATATATATTTTTGGAATATATCTTATTATATTGACTTAATTAATGAAAATGCAATGAATAGTTTCAAAATAGAAACTACTGATATTTCATGAAAATAATATTTTATTAAATTATTTATATATCCTAAAAATATTAGATGTGAAAAAATGGGTTGAGATATGTTCTTAAATATCCTAAATTCTCCAATCATGTTCCAATTGTAAATTTATAAGTAAAAATTATGACATCTTAATAATGAGAAATATTTTACCGTAGTTAAAATCAGAACAGGTTATCTAACAGTTATTAAAAATGATATAGTTTAAATAACACTAAAACATGTATAAAATATATTGGTAGACTATATTAAAAACTTATATTAACATAGATTATAATACATGTCATTTTTTAGGCATTTGTACTGACATTGAAAATATTATTAAAATATCTTTTTAAAAATTTCAAAAGTTCCCCCACCTCAATTATAAAAGGGAAACTCTTATTCTCATCTATTCACACCTAAAAACCTACTTGTTTATTATAAAACTGATCAAAATTTCCACCCAAATATCATCTATTAATCCATGATTTATTTCATTGGGACTAAAGGCAACAATTGATGTCCTTTAGTGAAAATCAAAAGGAGATACCCGAAAAAGAGGTAACGTTAATCAACAAACATTTTTGTTTTATTTATTACTTAAACCAATTAAATTAGTTTTATAAATTTTTTATATTAAAACTCATTTATATTTAATATACTAATATTTCATTATGTTACACTTTTGACTTAAAACATGACACCCATTCATTAAATGTGATCCATAATCATCATTCATCTGTACGATAGACTACTACCTAACCAAATGATGCCGTTCGTTCATCCATTACAACCTATAGAGGTTTGGAATAATTATATATTTATTTTTTAAATATGATATATATTTTTAATGATGTTTTTATGAATCTATATATTTTATATAACACATAAATTTAAGCAAATCAATTTTTGGGAATATAGTAATGTCGTCCATGTGAACGATAGACTGTCATTTCATGAAGAGATGTGATTCATTCACGATTCAAATGAAATTTCTTAATGATGGTTTTAAATTAAAATATATTATATATATTTAATTAAAATTATTTTTAATGATAATATATCATACACTTTTTTTAGTTTAATCTAAATAGAAAATGAGAACATCGTTCATGGGAACGTAGGACCTAACATTTCCATGAAATGTGTATTTTATTTTCTACCTCTATATTTTATGAATCACAATATATACAAATATAATAAATATATATAAAATTTATATCATTATTATCATTCGTTATAGGACGAAATTGTGATCTATGTTATAGTACCTGTAGTAACAAGTCAAAATATGTATGAAAAAAAGCAGTTATTAAATGATACATAACATTAATAGGGAATTGATATTAAGGGAGTAATATAAAGTCATAAATATAAAATATATGGTATTATATATAAAAATATGATTCTTTTATATATATATAATGAAATTATATTTATTATAGAAGTTTTGTGGAATGTGAATTATGGATTTTAAGACTTTTGTTAATGATATTTCTTGTCTCATCGTTACATCCATGGGTCAAATGACATATTCACCACTTATAATTTGTGTGTGTATATACTACCAATTAATTTATTATATAAATTGTATAACTAATTTTTTTTGTATTTACATATAAATTTCTTGATCTCTCTCTCATGGGGTATATGGTTCAAATGTTAGTAAATCGTTAAGTTAGTGATGTCTCAATTTTCCTTCTTTGAGGCACATTTTATTTTACACAACTATATTATTTTACGACATGTATATACTAAAATTTAAATTTTTTTACCATGATGATAATTCTTTTAATGATATTATATTCTTTATTTAATTTTATTCTCTCTTAGGTTGAATGTTTGTTTTGTTCAAAAATAACATTTTCTAAAATGTTGTCAAATTTTCTTAAATATATTTTAATAATTTTCAAGTAAAATGATTTAAAGGATAAATAAAATGGTATTGAAAGATTCATTAATATTTTATAAAGGTTATTTAAAATGAAAATGTTTTTCTAAATTTTTTATGATTTAAAATGGGGTTTCAAAGTAGAATGAATATTTTCATCAATTATTTTTAAATAACATTCAAATTCATTTTCCATATAATATAATGTCCATTAGTTTTAATCATACATTTTTGGGGATATGAACAAACTGTTACATTCATATTCATTTAGTAAATGGTTAATGTTTTGATTAAATTATGCTTATAAATAATGATACTTTCCAATGACATATGCTATGAAAAAATGTCACAACCAGTTTTTTGTTTTTCTCTCTGGTTTCTGTTTAACTTTTGGTCATGGGTATTTCTCTCGAGTTTTTGGGGTGGCAGGTTTAATGTGTGATATTTGAAGTGTTTTCCTCTATTCACATGGTTGGATCATGTATAGATGAAATAATATGAAATCATCTTAGAAACTATTCACTTTGAGGTTTTCTTGTAGTTCCTTGGTGCATGGTTTACACATAGTTTGCCACACCATACGACAAGAGTGCGGGAAGGATTTGTGTCGAGAAAGAATTATTTAGCATGGTTGGATTATGGAATTAAAACTATGTAACCAAATTGTGTTGGGTACCTTGTGGAACTTGTGATGGTTTTATGGTGGGAACATGGTTTTTAAACCATGCGGCCAAACTATACAGTGTTCCAAATTCATAAAAATCAAGGAATTTATATTCTACCATCTTAGGATTTTATCCTCATAATGTATCCCCCATTATATTAATGGTTCATGTGACCCAAAGGTGTCTTCAATAATGTTCTCCATTCTTATCTTCCTCTTCCATGTGCATATATAATGTTATTCTTCATGATTGTGGATATATTTCTCAAGGTAATTTGTTCTTATCTTCTCCATCATCTTTATCATTCGATTTTATCCTGAGATATCCTTCTACTTTGGTCATGTGGGTCTATGATTCATGTTTAATATTTTTTATTTTATGTTATTTTGTGTGTAAGTTTACTCATTATTATTCTTGGATCTTGGAAACATTGTGGAGTTGTATTTGGCGTGCATTGTTGATGTGACATGAGTTGGAGTTAGGTTCCCCTTTCCACAAGACTTTATTATTTAAGAACCATTGGTTTCTTTCTTTTAAGACATTCCTTGTGTATGAAATATTTATTTCTGATTTTTGTAATAATTATTTGATGTAAAATGAGTGGTTTCATGATTATTTTTAATTGTATTCCATTGTTTTATTTTGTGATGCACACTAAGTACAAATATATAATATGTTTTTTATTTTTCATGATCTCTTAGATTTACTGATTCCGTCTAGTGAGGTATTATTTCTAGGATGAGTACAAATGTATAATATGTTTTTTATTTTTCATGATCTCCTAGGTTTTTCCCATGTTTATTCACACTTTGTTTTCGATGGTTGACGTTTGAGATGTATTGCTGGTAGGTTAATCATTTATGGTATGTTTTAAATTTCAATTGTTATATGAATATTTTTCTTTCTTCCATGAGACAGTGAATTTCTATAAAAATATGTTTAAATGGTTTCAAGTGTTATGGAAAATGGTTTTGGGAATGTTTTTACAATATTTCTCTCCATTTTAAACGAAAGAAAAACATTTGCTTTCAAAATTTATATGGTTCCTCCATATTAATAGAATATCGATTTTAATGGTAAAAAAGGGAAATTGATGATGTTTTGATTTAATGTTAATATGTGTGAAAAAATAACACTTTCAATGATTTTATGTCAAAAATAAAATTATTGTTGCTTTTATTTAATGAATGCACATTGGGAATAGATTTAGTCGAGTATGCATATTGATTATTAATAATAACGCCTATTGTTATATCATGTTATTATACTTTTTGTAGGTTCTAGTTTGGTTTTGGTGAATGTTGGTGATGGTTGGTTTTGGTATTAGAGAGTGACCCTATGGGTCACAAGGAGACATTGTTTTCACCAGGTTTAGTTTGTGTTGTTGTATAATCTTGTATTATTTGTATCTCTTATATAAAAGTCATTTAATTTGGTGTCGATTTATATTTATGTGTGATGAAATTATATTTTCCAATGTTTTTTAACATATATTGGGTGAAATAATTCCCTTTCATTTTCTAGTGATTATAGACACTATTTTCTATCCTATGTGGAATGGGAACAACCTTTGGGATTGAATATGGATCAACTCGAGTGACTAGTTTTGGGTTGACCCAGGTTAGTGTGTGAAATATTGGTATCAAGATTGGATGGTTATTTAAAGGAACAATTTTATAGAGAACCCTTTTTTATTTTGGATCTCATGGTAGATGTAGTAGGACTGCTGGGATATGTCGTGAATGTCCAAAGGAGTGTCTGGTCAACAATTTTTGGAATGAACATTTAATTTCTATGGATTGCTAGGTTTTGTTGGTTTCTTAGGATATAGTGGTTTTTTTGATTTGGTATGCAAAAGGGAGTTGGGATCATGGTCTCAGTGGGATTTCAGGGCCTAGAAGTTCATGTGGATTTTGGGACATGGTATTAGAATACTCTTTATAAGGGTGGTGTGCTTAGAATATGGATACAAATAATATGTAAATTCACCAATTGACACTAGTTTCCCTTGTGTCTTCGATCGAGATCTATATGATATTGAAAATGTTTTTGGATGACATTGCATTCTGATTGTGAAAACTAGATTTTGAAATGAAAATGGATTGGTTATGGGAACATGTAATATTAATTTTTGGGAATTATTTTAAATAATTTTATGAAAAATAGTTTTTTTGTAAAATAATTTCCCTGGTATATAACAAATTTTTTTGGAAGGTTTAAAATTTTTTCTAAAAAATAAAAATTATAAATATGTTTTAAATGAGAATTTCAGAGCTGTTATAAAATGTTTTGAATGGTTTGAGGTGGGTTTTTAATAGAAATCTTGTGATTTATTTTTTATAATTAAATGAAAAGGATGTGGCATGAAAGGTTTGAAAATAAATTTTCTCTTGTGTGTTAATTAGATTTTGAAATGTTTTATGAAATTTTGAAATGGGATATAATTTGAGAAGTTGAAAATATCTAACAAATATTGTATTTTGGAAGGTGGAAAATCATTTTTTGACCTCTAGTATTTCTATTATATCTCCCATTCAAGGTTATGTTAGAGAATGTAGAGGAGTTTAGAGATTGGAATGAGTGTATGAGTTCTTGTATTGGAATTAGTGGATGAGTTCTAATATTTCCATGAGTTGATGGGTACACGGTTTGGTACATAAATGTTTCATGTGAAAGGCTCCATGGAATAACAATGGGGATTGTGAAACATACCATTTTATTATTAAAATGTGTCTTGAAGTGATAAAATTTTGATGTTTTGATAGTCATTAGTTGTGTGTATTTTTTTTCTATGTTTTTTATGGGTTGTATGTGTGGTGTTTCATGTTTTAAAACTATTTTTAATGTGTTTGTTTTGATCTAGATCACATTTTCCATGATGATTAGTATCCCCCCCATTATGATACGAAGGATTTTCATGATGCATATATAAGTGTTTTTCCGTCAGTAGGGTTTTAAGTTGATCAATATATGTTCATCATTATTGAGTTTCAAAAGTAAAATCCACCTCCATTTTATTTTCAAGCAGACCCTGTAGAAGGAGAAGATTGGATTCACAAAATTGAATGTAAATTTGATCTCCTTGAGTGATCTAATTCATTGAAGGTTATGTATATTACCTTCATTGTAGAAAGACTAACCTAAAAGTGGGGGAAATTATTTTCTTGGAATAATCCTCAAGAATATATTACCTAATATTTCATCAAAGCTTTATTAATCATTCATTATTTCTATGAGATAGTGAAGGAGACGAAGTGAATTATGATTTCATGTACACAGAAAGGTGATGGATCCATGTTGAAGTACTTCAGTCATTTAATGGATCTTGTTTTGTACACTCTATAGTGGGGTACAAATTATTCCTTGAAGGTAAAAAATTTTATGTTTAGGATTTATTATGATCTTCACTGAAAGGTTCCATTGTTCAGTATATCCTCTTTATCCAATGTGGAATGGAAATATATTCATGTTGATGTTTTTTTATAGGATTTATTGAGGTATTCTTCCACTCCTCATTCCATGGAAGTCTAATAGAATGAGTTCCAATCTGGTATCATTAGCACCTAACTGTGGGGAATCAAAAGATTCAAACATCAGGGCTTTATCTATAGGACTCAGAGTGAATCTTATCAAGTAGTCAGGTGATCTTTGGGGGTATGGAGAGCTCTAGATTACTTCAGGTCTTCTTCTTTGGGGATTGGTAAGACTCATTTATCTTAATGTAGCACTTCTTTAACAGGGTTTGAGTATTGTTTGGCTTGAGTTTCATTTGAAAGGACCCTTATGGTGGGGATTTTTAGTCTGTGTAGGAGAGTTGTTTTGGTAGGTGTATTATGGTTGGATATTAATGGTTAGGAATCCCACCATGGGTCTTGTTGATGTTTCTTCTAAAGATGAGGTGTAATTTTTTTTCTAATGGTTGAGAGTTCATTCTAGCCTCTTATGTTGAGAATGTGGTTTAATATCATATACAATTTTATAAGATGTAGATTCTTTTTTTAGTTTGTTTTTTTATGTGTTTTTTTCCGGTTGGATGAATGTTGGGATTCTTGAGAGTATTCCCAACAATACTATTCACAAAACCTTTCTAGAAGTTCTGGCTCATGATTTCCATCGTTTTTTGATAAATGGTTTTAGATTTTTTTTATTTAGGGAAAGAGGCATAAGATACATTTGGATATAGTTTTTAGGTTCTAGGTGTGAGAGGTTGGATTATGTGTACATGGAAATCCATAGTATTTAATTGATAAAATGGGAATTTGCCATTAGATTTTGCAGGAAGAAACAGTTATGGTGGAGGAATTGTCACACCCAGATTTTCATGCACCTATTTTGGTTTAAAATTTTTACTTGGGTTTCTATCTTCAGTTTTAGATTTTATTGGATTAATTTTTTGTTTTAGTAAGTTTTTTTTACAGTTCCATGTTTTGGAAGTGGTTTGGGAAAACCATGTGGCATCCTACATGAAATTGTTCTACTTGATGATCGGAAGTAGTGGCTTGGAAGACGACTTTTGAATGGTTTTTTGAACCATGAAAAAAGTCTTTGGGAAGGATATATGTCATTATTTAACTAATTAATTTGGATAGAGCACGACATTCAAACCATGCAGAAAAACCATGTAGTTTCCTTGTGTGTGATGTAAGCGGCTCCCAGTATTCTATACCTTGTGGCCAAACTGTGCAAGCTACCCATATATTAAGAATTTTTAAATTTTTATTCTTCCCTCTTGGGAATTTATCCCCAAATTACCTCCATATTATCCTCATGGATTGTGAAACCCAAGGGGGGATTCTACCATGTTCTCCAAGCATCTCCTCTTATCCTATGTTTTTAATTAACGTGATTCTTCCATCTTGAGGATAGATTTATCGAGGTAATATATTATTCTATTCTCCCTCTTCCATCTCATTACATTTTCACCTTATAACTCCTTATCATTTAGACATGTGGATATATGGTTCATTTCTCTCAGTACTTAATATATTTTTATTTATTTATTTAAGGTTACTCATGGCTGTTCATTGATCTATGAACCTTCTAATAGTTGTTGTGGGTGTGCATTGTTGAAGCACTGTGATATTGATGTATATAAACCTTTCCACATTCCTTCATGATTTACTAATCATTGTTTTATTTCCTTTCAAAACATTATTTTGTATTAATTTTTTATTTGGGTTATTTGGAATAAATTCTTCATATAAAATGAGGTGGTATCATGACTTTTTTGTTGTATATGTCATTATTTTCTTATGTGATTCACACCAAGTGTTTAAAAAAATGCCTTTTTAGATTTTTTGAGTGGTTTTGAAATCAAATGAATGTTTTTTCTTTTTAAATATTTACGTGATGTCTAAAATGATGTGTTGGATTTATCAAATATATTTCTAAATGATTTATATTTTAATGTAGTGTGGATTTGGTTCTTTGAAAACTCTATGGAATGTGTTGTTGGTGTGTGGCCCATTTTTCATATAAATAAAAGTATCATCAAATGAACATGTGCTATGAGTAAAAAAACATGTGAATTTTAAATGGTAATGAAATGGAGAATAATTTGTTTCTACATTTCTAAAATGGTTGATTTAGTTCTTTAAGAAAGAATTCATGAGACACGTTTGGCACATTTATGAAATTTGGGATAATTAATAAAATGAAAAATCCCATTAAAAAATAATATCTCCTTGTATATGTATTAAATTAGTGGGATTTCATAGTTTTGGAATACACATAATCCATTTAAATTTTATGGAATTAGAGATCCTCTATGTTGAGTCCTTTGAGATTTATTTTTTATGCCATGGTATTGATTTATGGGGAGACTTATTGTAATTATTATTGTGTGAATTAATATTATATATGTGTATGTTACGGTATTCCCATTTAGAATTAGTAGGCCCACCATCTTTATATCATGAAATGTGAAACTATCATAGTGCATGAATGTTTTGAGAATGGTTGATGCATAAGCTTAGGATTGTGTTCGTGCTAGTGGAATATAGTAGGCCGAATATATATATTTTTGTTTCAATATGATAAATCCCCTCAGTTTGTACCAAGTTGGGTGAGGCGGAATGTTTTGTATTTATTGATATAGTGGAGTGAGGCATTATTTCATGGATGAGTCAATATGTATCTTATTTCATATATTGTTCATGATCTCTTAGGATTTTTTATTTTTTTTTGCACTTAGTTTTCTGTAACAGATGTTTGAGATGTATTGTTGGTTGGTTACAATAGTGTGTTATATTCCCCATTTCCCTTGTTATATGATTATTTTTCTTTCTTCCTTGATCAGTTTTACTTTTTAGATAAAGATAATTAAAATTTTTCATGTGTTACAAAAAAAGGATTCTAAAATGTTTTGGAATATTTCTCTTCCTTTTAAATGGAATTTCACATTTATCTTCTAAAATTTATATGGTTCCTCCCTAGAATAGAACGTGAGAGGAAATGCTAAAAGGAAAAATAGATCCTGTTCTCATTTAATGTGGAATTTTTTTTTGAAAAATACTTATTTCCTATATTTTATTTCAAACCTAAAATAGTTATTATTTTATTTAACGAATGTGAATTGGGAATAGATTGATTGTGGCATTATAATTGTGTTTTAATACTCACACCTATAAATATTTATAATTTTTAGACGTTGGGTATGGTTCGAGCTTGGTTTTATTCACCATGGGGGATGGTTGGGTTTGGAATCAGAGAGTGCCCTTAGGGTTATATGGATATGTTGTTTTGATCAGGATCAGTTTGGGATATTGTGTAGTCGGGTTGTATTTTTAGCTCTTTAATAATAGATTTCTCATTTGGTCTTTATTTATATTAAGTTGGGTTGATATTTCTATTTTAAATATTTTAATTACATATATTGGGATATATCATTCCCTTTTCTTCTCTAGTGATGCCTGGAACTAGTTACCTTCCCATGTGGATTGGAAACACCATTATAGCCTTACCATGGAATGATTTAGGTGATCAGTACGGGGTTGATTAGGGTTGGTTCGTGATATTAAATGTTTACAGAACTATTTTTTCTCATGGTTTCTGATGAAATAAATGATTTATAATCATGCATAACATAATTTTTTTAAATTATGCAATTTTGGGAATTATATCTCTCTCCAATGAGGTGGTTAATGATAAATATTCATTGGGAACAAAGTGTACATGGGTGGATTACCCACGCCCGCATTAAGAGGGTACATTAGAGGTTATCTCAGGCCATAAAGGATAAGGTAAAACATATTTCATCCCAGGAATTAAACAAGCAGTACATGGGAGGTAATTCTATGCTGGAAACTCGATGATAAATAAAAGGTCACCATAAGCCTGAAATAGGTAGACTGGTGATTCTCCAAAACCTGACATGATATAAAAAAATTGGTATGTATCATTGATAAAATATTTTCTAAATGTTTTTGTATGACATATATTCAATGTCTTATTTCATTGATATACTGTCATGGATCATTTTATGTGAGTATATTATTATTTATCTTCTATGAGAAACAAAAAATTATTCCATGATTTGTTATTATGGTCTCTAATACGTAGTTTACTATTTTTTAAATGTAATTGTGGGAATAAAAATTTATTAATAAATAAGAAATTACACATTATCCAATAGATTCCTATAGATGTAACCCCTTATTAGACCCGTGTACACACTATGGGTAAGGTGTGTGATGGTTGGATTAGCTAACATTGACTGAGCGGTAATATCTAATAACTAGAACTTCCCATGTAAGTGATTATTTTCAATCTTCACTTTTTGAAGAAAGACCAAGGCATGGTCAATGGAGAACCAAAGTTACACTACCTACCACCCATTTTATGACAAATGGGATTCAAACAACATTAATCTACTGGTATAGGCCATTTCTTATCCTTTCTGTGTCAATTATCCTTTTCAATTACTACATATAAACACTTGTTATAATGGTAAAACTATTTAAAATGTGAATAATTCAAAATGTTCAAGTACAGAAAGAGTTATATATACCCAAAATTATATTACTTTTCCAATGATTATATTTATCCCTTTATGTACCACTTTATTCATTTAATCAAAATTCACCACAATTCCTCTAAAAGTTATATTTTAATTTTCATAACATGTTTTATAGTTTTCTAATATTATACTTTTTTCTGTTTCATTTTCTGTGGGGGTGATGATCCTAGAATAATGGGGTGATCCATATTTATCCATTTTATATTTTCTATATTATTTTTTTTTCAAATTGTAATGTTTGAAATTTTAATTCATTTTATAACTGAATAATGTAACGATCATTATTAATGAGAGAATAGGTGAGGTTACTTCTGTTTCATTAGTTTCTATTGATACAATATCTCCAATTCATACATATAGTTCCTATAAAACATATTGACAAGGTGAGTTTTCTTGTTTAATATATTATTATATATATAGTCTAAGATCTTAAACATATTCTCTTCATATGAGATGTCATGTTATAGTTTTACAACCTCTAGGTTCAGTACATTTGAGTGATCATGTATGTATTTCCTTAGGAGGTATACATGAATACATCATAAACATGTGCCAAATATGGTGGAAGTGTTGGGCGACAGTCTACAGCTCCTATGAGACCATGTATTTCAATGGGGAATATGTATCTTAGTCTAAGATTCCCCTTCTTTACAAATTGCATGAATCTCTTCCATTGTGATATCCAAAGAATAATGTTTCCTCCAACATCAAAATCAATGTCCCTTCAATAGTATTCTAGAGAGATCTTCTTCCAACTCTGAGCAACTTTTATATTTTTTGGATGGAATGAACCTTTTCTATCATCTCTTAGAGAATATATATACCAAGTAGCATCCCAAACCAACTTCATCCATACATGTTGATGTTTTACACAATATCCAATATAGATGTTCATATGGTTTCATTTTTATACTCAAGGGGATGATTTTTTTCTACATATAATCAATTAGGGGGAGGTGTTGATCTAGTCAACCATTAAATTCTACTATATATGTTCTCATCATGTCATCAAGTGTCTGAATAGTCCATTCACATAGAAAATTTCTTAAGAGTTTAAATAAAAACTAAAAGTAAATTAATTATTTAATTCATTTTAAAGAATTATAAATTTTTTATATGTGATACTTGTATCCCAATCGTAAATGATTATTAGTGTCACCATGGGCAGTAACACCTCTTTCTTTAGGTATATAATGGAAAGATTTCTAGTAGAGAAGTCTTCCTGAATAATGAATAAATGTGCAGTATTGGTGAGTTGATCCACAATAACCCATATCAAATTATTTCTTTTTGGTTTTTTGGAGACTAGAGATGAATTCTATACTGATATTTTCCCACTTCCATATTGATATGGAAGTAAATTATATACAGCTATAAGAATTTTTTACACTTCCTTCACTTTTTAGAATACCAAGACACTTTTAGTATAGTATGTAATATCCATTTTTATATTTTCCAACAAATAATAATCATGATGTAATCTATACATTTTAGTACTTGTTGTATGTATATATAATATAGATCTATGATCTTTATCAATCATCTCTTTTTATCTCCAGGATAGACAGGACACCGAGCATTGTATGAAATCTCAATACACCATCTTGTTGAATATTAACTTTTGAAAAAATCCCACTATTCAAAACCTCTATCTTTATTAATATCAGAGGATCATATCCTTAAAGTATTTCGATATTCTCTAGTAATTAAGGATGATAAATTAAGTGGGATAATATTGTTGACATCCCTTCATTTATGATTGACATATCTAACCTTAATAGGTTATTGATCTGTTTCTCCCCTTGAACCCTCATCATGTATACCACAACTAGTTCTTTAATAAATAATATATTAGTTACATTTTTTGTACCTCTAATGTGATAATATAATTTTTATTAATTATATTTAGTAATCTCTAATCAACTACAATTTATATTTATTAATTCATTTTGTGTGAATATATAATTAAAATTCTAGTGTTATTTGTATATATAACATTTATCCCCATAAATATAGTGAATACATATCTTCACGGTAAAAATGACTGCAGATAACTATAGTTCATGCATAAAATAATTTTTCTTGTGAAGAATTAAATGTGGAGATGCATAATTGATCACCATTTAATTATGCATGAGGACTCTCCCAATCCCTTTGAGAGATGTATCATTATAAATAATTAATACATGTCCATTAATGGGTAGGGTTAGTATAGGTAGACCAACTAATCTATTTTCAAGTTCATGGAAATTGAATTCAAACAACTTTTTCGAAATGAACATATCTCATTTTGGAGTCATCGTGGTTAGTTAATTAGAAATCCATGAAATTATTTCACAAACATACCATAATATCATGCTAAAACATGGAAAATACGAATATAAGTTACATTTTTTGGATGCTTAACTCGCCTACTACCTTTGTACTGGCAACGTCAGTTACAATTCCTTCATCAGTTATAATGTTCCCCCAGGATGAAATTTTTTTTTAAACAAAATACACATTATATTAATTTTTAAAATTGGTTATCATTCCTTATAGTTTTTAATATATACCTTATATGATAATCAGGATCTTGAAAAATATTAGAATATATTAAAATATCATTGACATAAATGAACATGAATTTATCAAGGTGGTATTTTATGACTCTATTAATCAAATACATAAAAATTGTAGGAGCATTAGTCAAGTTGAAGGGAAGAAGAAGGAAATCATAATTCTTATTTGCTGTTTATATGAATGTAATTAGAATATCATCGTCCTTCACCCACAATTGTTGATACCAGGATTGGATGAAAATATTAGAGAATAATTGAGCCCCACAAATGTGGTCAAATAGATCATCAGTCAATAAAATAGTTTACATATTCTTCAATATGAACACATTAAGTTCTTTATAATTAATTCATAGCCTCGTTTACCCATACTTTTTCTTTTAAAAATAATAGGTGCTACCCAATGATTCACACTTTTTTTGGACAATCCCCTTATCAAGAAGATCATGAATTTGTTTTTTTAATTCCTCTAACACCAAATTCTCTATTCCGTATATATCTTTGATATATTCTTGGATCCATGTATGTGATCAATGAAATATTATACCTATTGTTTTGGGGTAGGTTCAGGTACATCTTTATTAAATATGTTTTTGTATTCCAAAATTATGGGAACATTTTCTATCCCTATATAATCATTTACTTATCAGTCTTCATAAATTATCTACATAAGGATGTTTGGGGGAGGTGGTTTTAGGAAAATCTCACACCATGATATCTCTCCTTTTAAAATAACTATATTTTTCCATTTAAGACTACTAAAATTTCATTACTTTTTTAGTGGATATTATCTTTATAATTTGAGATTAATTCCATACCTAATATATTATTTAATTCCACCATATTAATGAATACTATATTTTGAATCATATTTTACATTCAAAATCTAATAATAGTGTTTTCTATACATTGCTGATGTTAAGTTAATTATTATATGATTGATAAATATAATTATAGATGATAAATTTTTGATTCTAAATTAATTGTACAATTGAATTAAATAATGGAATTCATATAACTATAATCAAACAAAGTACTCACTATCTTTGTGGTAAAAATGAGTATACCTACCACAAAATCATTTGGATACTCTACCTTAGCTTTCATGATATAAAATTAATAACTCTTATCCTTTTAAATATTGAAATTTTGATAGTGGTTTCCCTCCATTATATTTTTTTATGTTTTTTGTCAAAGTGAACAATCTATCCACACATGAAGCATTGAATTTAGGTTGGTCCTTCACCATTTTCCATATGTAATTTGTGATGAGAGGTTGAGTCTTCACCTCGCAAGGAATGTTCATAACCATATTACCATATCATTTACACTTGTGGAAAATTCCACTCAGATAAAATAAATTCCACAAATTCTGCATCCAACATTTGTTTCATGTGTGATTTTTTTCTTTCATTCCTCCTATTTTTTGATCAAAAGTATTCAGTATGTTTATTTATATTTCTATATTTTTCATTTGACCTATTTTTACAATACATATCTATAATCACCATTTAAAAAATTATATCACCTCAAATTATATCCCTATATATTTCTTAGTATTTATTTTCCAAATTCCTTTGTTTATGGGGTCTTAATACACCAAAGAGTTTATCAACCATTCCATTAGGATCCAAAAATAAAATATATTCGTATTGAGTGAGTGTTATAATTTTCATTTTATATTTTTTTTATTGATTCACTTTATATATCATTTAAATGTAATAATTACTTATCCATTTTTTGGAATCAAAAAGGGAAAATATTTACTAAAAAATATTCTCATGGACTTTTCTTACTCTATATCATCAATTAACATCTTAGATTTTTGTTTTTTATCTATTTCCACCACTGATCAACTTATCCTTTTAAGTGACCTAAAACTAGGGTGAAGTTCTTTATTTATGAGTAATATAGTTTATAGATGTTACCTTCTAAAGAGGTATTTCATTATCTATCATTCAATTGGTTAGTAGATAAACTAAAAGAAGCTGTTCATTGACATATGAATGACTCAACAAAATTTATTCTATTATATGTGAACTGGGTCAATCAACATGATTTATGTTATTATTAATAACTTGATATATTTGATTCATCATAATAAAGATTTTTCCCATTCCATCCTTCATCAAATGATCCTTTGTGCTTAATCTATAGTTGTCATAATTTACATGGTTCCTCCTATTTCCTACCAATTTTTCTGAAAGAAGAAAACCTTTGTGAGAAATGTTTTAATTTTAGTGAACCTAAACTTTTAACGTGTTATAATGTCATAAAAAATCATGATTAAATATTTTATACCTTAATTAAAATTAAATTTTCTATATTTATTTTATAATGGTCCACAATAATCATGTAACTAAATAAAACTGTCCCCCGAGAGTAACAAACCCATTGTACAACAAGGTCCATGATCATGCACATGTCCCTAATCTAGTCTTTCTCAATATAGCGTTTTTAGGTGTTATTCATATATAAATATATGATAGATCCATATCCACTATTAGGATATTTTTGGGGATATTTTTACTTGGGATCCACTTACATAATACTCACTAAAATATCCAGATGTTTTCAAGTATTTAAACTTGTCCCTAGGGTTCTTCCTAAAGTTTTCATGTAACAATTTCCAAATAATAACTAAACCATCCACTAGTCATAACAATGACATACCAACTTTTTATTATATAATTTTCTCATTAAACATAAAAAAACAAAGAATATTTTATAGTTTTGCTTCAGGAAATTATGAACATGACGTAAGAATATTGAAAATTCTTCCAATACCCATGAAGGGATCCTTAATGGGGAAATCCATTGTTACTTTTATGAAATATAATATCCTGGGGTTATATATCAATGGAATGGGGTGAGCATGAGACAAAAATGGATTTATAAAAGAAGATATTTAGCATGCGATCAAGAGATTTTTCAAAAAGGAAACATGTTATTCAAATTAACATCACCAAGAGAACATGTGACATATCATGATAAAAAGAACATGAATCAAAACATGGAAATGTGCCTACAAAAGTTAAATGAGATAGCTATAAGTATATCACATTGTCTTATTACCGTAGTTTCATAAATCAAAATTACCATGGTTATTCACCACGTTATCATAAACAATGTTTTCTTTAGAGATTATATTCTTCACCTAATGAATTTGTGATCTATTAGGGAATACCCTTCGAATTTAATAATTCCATGTGGGCCACATTAATCATAATAAATATTTTTTTTAAAATCCTAAGGATAATAAATTATGAGTGTCTTATAAAATCATTGAGTACCTATGTTCATAATGACTTAAGCATAAAATCATTTTTATCCCATATCAAGGGAATGCATGTTTCATATATATAAAAACCTGAATAAATAAATTATATTAATGTATATGTGAATTTTACTTGATAGAAAATGGATGGGTTATTCATAATATAAGAATTTATTTATTTGAAATAGAGAATTTTTATAATTAATAAATCTAAAAACATCCTAGTTACATAGTATAAAACCATGAAAATAGGCTTAAAGGCCAATAATATAGCCTAAGAACATAGTTTACATGAACAATGGTTGTAGTAGTCATTATGATATGGTATAATGTACTGTAATGGTTTAAACAATTGGAATAGGTGGATATAGACATATTTTAAACCATGGCATTAGGTTCTTATGAAAACATTTTAAACCATGGACTGAGGGGTCATAGTTATGTTTTAATCAAAAGAATTCAGCGTATATGTCCATGGTTTAAATAGTAGGCATAGGTGGATATGGTAATGGTTTGAAACTATGACCTTAGGTGGCTATGGAAATGGTTTTAAATCATGGGATGAGGTGGTTGTAACCATAGTATAAAACCATGGATGTAACCTAAAAAATAAATATATCCTCTTTGGGTTGATCCTCCAACATCTTATATAATATTTCCAACATAGAAACAAATTTCTAAACTCTAATATATGTATACATATATATATATATACATATAAATTTATATATAATTATATATAATCAAAATTATTAGTCATTTACAACACACACAAAAACCTATCACCGTAGTTTAAAACCCTAGAGATAGTGGGATATATCAATAGTTTCATGTTGTGGCCTTAGGTGGATACATACATGGTTTAAAAAGATTCTATAGGTTCCTATAGACATGGATTAAAAAATATATTTAGGTTTCTATTTCCATATTTTAATCCATAGAATTAGGTGATGATGAAAAAAATTTGAAAAATAGCATTATGTGGTTATAATTATGTTTAAAACTATGGATATAGGTGGCTATAGATAAGGTTTAAGTAATTGTCTTCATTGGCTTTGGTCATGGATTACTAAACCATGGTAGTATCCCTTTTATCACAATTTTTCCATATTTCATGGTTCTTCCCATGAAATCTACCACCACCATTTTATATAATTGTGGAGAAAGGTTTCCATTAACACACAAATTATAGAAATCATGGATATAAGTTCTGTATGACCATGGTTTTCCAAACCATGGAAATAGAATTGTGGTCATATGGTAATTTTCTAACAATGTAAATTTATCATCTTAACCAGCATAAAATATGGATTTGGAAATGATTTAAATGAGAGAGAATAATGCTATCCCATTGATAAAAAATAATATATAAATATCGATATGATAAGAAGTTAAGAAAATAGAGTAACATAACATTTAGAAGGAATAAAAAAAAATATTTCATTGAATTGAAGGGGGAGAAAGTATAATTACCATAACATGAATATTTACTCCTAAATGTTGAGGATTGAGATCTTGGGTGCTTGAGGAATCCATTGGGGGTCTTAGGGAGGAAACTTGAGTAGACCATCATGGAGTATGATTTTTTAGTGAAATGGAATGGTTAAATGGGTGGGAATTTACAGAAAATATGGAGGGATTATTTATTAATTTTATCATATAGTTATCAGAAATGTTGGTTGTGGAATATAGAAAAACATTGGCTCACTCATGGGTTCTACACATGGTTTTGGATATTTATGACACATTTTATGATATTTGAGGCCATTAGAACTAAAATATTTTTTTAATATGTCTTTTTTAATGGAAAAGTAAATTTTCCTCAATGTGATGTATTCAAAAAAATATATTATATAATTTTTAATATCACATATAGTTTTTGAAATTGATTAAAACACATTAAAATTGTAAATATTAATAAAATACCACAATATAGGTCATCTTTTACGTTCAATTAATTGATAAATCATTATTAAATAATTATGAATTAATAAAACATATAGAAATTCCATAACTATATTTTAATGATTCGCTAAAAATTAAATAGTATTGAATGTTCTAAAATATTCATTGTAATCTAATTTTGATGTGATGATTTCAAATTTAACAATTATTTAATCAATATAACTATAAAAATATAAAAAAATTATTTTTAGAGTATAAAAATCTTTATTTATTGAAAAATAAAAAATTTCAAGGAATAATCCTATTTATGAGGCTTATAAGCATTCCCTAGGATCTTATAAATATTATTTTTATCATTTCTATTTAAATAAAATTATTTTAAATAAATTTAAAATAATATTTAGGGTACTATTTTTTAATATAAATTTGTATATATTTTCTAAAAAAGTATGTTTTATTTATGTATAAAAATCAATTTATCAACTTCATTTCAATTAACCACATATTTTATTAAGTAAAACTACTCAAAAAATGTTGTTGATGTAATATACATTTTATTAATGTGTTTTGAAATTACATGTTAAGGAACTAATTTCTAGACATGAAATGAATTATTACACCCACGTACTAGAAAAGGGTTTATTGGGAAATGGTTGTAGTTTTATGGGGTGGCTCATATAAGATTATAAGATTGATAATATAAACTAGCTTGATCATAAACCATAAGTGATTTAGTTTATGATTCACTCATCAAATCTCATCATGGTTGTGGTCAAGGGTGAACCCCACTGATACTTCATCCCTCCCAAATTATGGAAAATGGGCATCAAGGGGCATGCATTTATAGTTAAGGTAATCATTTATCCTTTCTACACAAATTATAATTTTTTAATATATATATATATAAACAATATTTAAAATGTTAAAATTATTAAAAAAGTTTATAATTCCTAATGGTTAGTTGTACCAATGGTTTTATTGACCAACATTTATATTATTATTCAATATCACATGTTACTCTCTATAGATTATACTTCATTCATTCATAAAAAATTAACATTAAATCTTATTATGTTAATTTTTTTTCTTATATTAAGAAGTTTATTAGTTTAATTTTTTTAATTTTTATAGAATCTTCCTTGAGGGATATGATTCTAGTATATTGAGGTGATTCATATTTTTCCATAATAGCTAATCTATTTTATATTTTTTCCAATTATAATGTTTGTAATTTTAATTACTTTCATTGTAGACTAATTCAATAATTATTATTAATGAGGTAATAATTTTTTAGTCTATTTATATTTTTAACATGTCTAATGTTATATAATATAACAAAAATTTTCTCAGAAAAATATACCTTTTAAAAATAATGGGTTGTAAAATTACTCTGTTTATAGATTTTATCCTTGAAATTAATCTAATATTTGTAGTTTAGAATATATGTGGGCTATTATGTTTTATTTTTTTCTCTATTTCCCATATCATCTCTTCATACTTATGGTTCCTCCACAACAAATTGACATGGTGAGTTTTCTTGTTTTGTAGAACATTGTCTCTACAGTTGAATATCTATATTGGTTATTATTCACAAGGGAGGCCGTGTTCCAGTTGTACCACATCTAGGTTTAGTATATGTGAGGGATGAAATATGAATTTCCTCAAGGTGGATACTTGAAATACATCACGAGATTGAGCTAGATTTTGTACAAGAGTTTCAGGATCCATCATATCTCTCATGTGATCAAGGATTTACATGGGGTATGTTTACCTAGGGATATCATTCTATTTAATTCAAAATAATATGGATCTCTTACATGGTGATATATAATGGAAGTCTTTTTCTCCAACATAAAACTCCAAGTCACATCTATGGTTATTGACATTTCTCTTCTATCGACTCTGAGCATATGTTATTTGTTATTGTATGGAATGAATATTTTTTATCATCTCTTATAATATATCTTCCCCAAGTAGTATTCACTCACCAACATTATCCCAACATGTATAAGTTCTAAATCATTTCCCATATAGAGATTCATAGGTTTCCATTTGAAAAATAGAGTACAAGCAGTTTCTGTATGAGAACTCATATAATGGGAGATGATGATCTAATCTACCTTTAAATTTCATTTACCAAGTTCTCAACATTTCCTCGACGTTCTAAATCATTAATTCTTATTGTGCATCGGTTTGGATGTTATATGGTGTATTGAATTTCAATTAAGTATTCATGGCATGTTGAAGAGTTGTCCAAAATTAAGATTTGAATATTGATTCCCAAAAAAATAACATTCAATGCGGTTCCCCACGAATCTTCACCACATCCATTACATATATCACGGAATGATGTTAAAGATAGATATATTTCTAGATAGAGATTAAATGAGATATATTGGTGAGTTGTTCTTCTATAAACCATATCACATTTCATCCGTATTATTTTCTTTTGAGGCCATTATCAAAGTTCATAGTGATATTATCACTCTTCCATGTTTCTATGGGTCTTGGTTGAAATACTCCATTACGAATTTGTCACTCCCCCTTCACATGTTAACATACCAAGAACCTTAAAGTGTATTAAAAATTGTCCCTTTTTTATATTTTCAATAAAATAATGATCATGAAGGTCGTTATAAATTCATATACGTCAATAATGTATATTCAATGTAAATCTTTGAGAATCATCCATCATATACTTCTTTATATATAAGAAAGATGCGATACAAAACCTTGTACAAAATTTCCTCACACCTTCTTAATAAAAATAGAAGTCAAGAAACATTTCATTTTTCATAGCCTCTGTATTATTTTATATCATGGATTATATATTTGAATACTCTTGATATTATCTAATAATGATGGTTGAGAAACCATTTGTGATTGGATTCGTGATTCCCCTTCCGTTATGATTCCCATGTCTAACCTTACTTGGTCCTTTGTCATTGGATATCCTTGAATCCTTATCATTTCTAGAACAATACAGATTTTCCAACTTAATGAATCAATGAATTTGTTTTCTACTCTAGGATAGTAATTAATTGAAGAGTTATAGTCTTTAAGAAGCTCAAAACAACTCCTTTTAATTAGTTTTAATTATATTTTCAAGAATATATACTTTAGACTCTAGTGGTACTTGTATAAATCACACTTTAATCTATAAATATGGGGCCCCAATATCATCAAAAAATGATAGCAGCTAACTCTAGTTCATGGATAACATAATTCTTCTTCATTTTTCTTAACTATTGGTATTTAATAAGAAACAACCTTTTCATTTATAATGAGAACATAATAAATACCTTTTATAGATACATCAATATAACTAAAAAAATACTCCCCTAAATGTGGTTAGAGTTAGAACATGCATAGTATCTAATCTCTTATTCTATTTTTTGAAATGTTATTCACACTCATTTTTTCAAGTCAATTCAGATTATTTTCGAGTTAATATATTTAGTGGATTAGAAATTTGTGAATAGTTTTTTAACAATCCTCCTACAATATCCTTGTAAACCAATGAATATATGAATCATAGTTAGTGTTAATGTATGAGGCCACTCTATAATGAAATTTGTTATGACAGGGTAAACTACGATTCCTTTAATGGTCACAATGTAGCCTAATAGTAATACATTATGTTAGTAAATATCATATTTAATGAATTTTCTAAATATATTCTTCTTCCATGGAGTATTCCATATAACACTTATATGATCCTTATCCTCTTCATGACTTTTGGAATATATCGAAATATAATCATTAAAAAATACCATGAATCTAGCAACATAATAACTAAAGCTGACAACCATAAAATGAATAATTATATCTGTATCACTAGTCAATTCAAAGGGCATAATAAAGAAATCATAATTTCCAAATATATTTTTTAAGGTAGTATTAAAAATATCTACCTTTTTCTCTATCAATCGATGATATCCAGATAATATGTAAATCATTGAGAATAACAAAGCACATAAAGATAGTCAAATAAAACAAATTCTTTGGGAAATGGTAGTAGTTATTTCTTTTGATCCGGTTATTTTCACTGTCATAAATGCCTAGATGTATTGATCCATCTCTATTATTTACAATGAAAGTATATACTCCCAAAGGGGACACACTAGGTCAAAAAAAAACCTTCTCTAAATGACCTTGATGTTTTTTATTTAAATCATATAACTCCACATTTTCCATTCAATATGGGTTACTTGATATATTATTGGATCTAGGTAAGAGTTAAATGGATAACTCCACCTATATTTTGTTGGGGGAGGGGTCAAGTTAACTCTCCATGAAATATGTCAATGTATTACTGAAAAATTGGTAAATTTTCTATCCGTATACATTATTTTTCTTCTCCCTCTTCACCAATTATCTCCATAAATAAGGATATGGAGGGATCTTCTAGATAGATGTCAGACTAACATATCTCTCAGTTATAAATAAATATATTTTAACAATTAAATACTACTAAGAAAACCTTTCTCCTATACTTTATCCAATCATTATACACTTAGATACAGTCCTTCCCTAGTATAATATTGAATTCCACCATGGGAATGACTACTAGATTTCCAATGAGGTTGTACTCTCTAAATTTAACATTAGAGTGTCTATGCAATTTTTATTCTAGGATAACCCCTCTATGAATGTTGGATGATAACTATACTTATAGAATTTCAGGGAATGATTCTATATTCCTGGAAAAGTTGGATGAAATAGATGAATGTATTGAACCAAAATAAAATAAAATACTTTATTGTACTCACAACCCAATACAACGGGGATCAATCAACAAATGTTGCATGAAAGCTTTCATAGGATAGGGGATGGAGACAAAAACTAAATTTAATAACTAAAAAGGGAGTTATTTTCTTATTAAACACGTACACATAGACCCAAAAATATCAATGTAGCGCTTTAGAGGGATGAAATAAAAGGATGAAACATATAGGTTAATAAGAAAACATTAATGTATTCTAGAGAATATAATTATTAGGATAGAGTAAACTGATATTTAAAGTGGTAAAGTTCACACATGACCCAAAATCCGTCACAATTCTAATAAAACTAAAATGTTAAATGCTGAGAGAGCCCCGCTCATGATCTCCAAGATCTGACCACCATAAACCATCCAATTCACCAAGTATCAGTGAGATCCTATATAATCATCACTGACCTATCCATCATCTTAAGAAGACACATCATATGTAATAAAATCCAATGTAGTGGTTAGTATGTACATACCGAATAGGACACCCCCAAAAGGTGAAGGGGGAGTAGTTAGAGAAACAATAGCAAAATACAATAGACAACTCAAACCAATCAAACTGAGTGAAAAAAAATTAAATGGATATATATATATATATATATATATTGTTAGACCAAATAATCCCAAATGATATATTATTGGGATCTTCATCTCATAGCCCGACTGATGAAAATTCCCAAATGGTTCTAGAAATCCATCAACGATGCCCAATAAATTTCTCATCAACCCCTGTTGAAAAAATCCATTTCATGACACACCTCACTACTATTACACACATTCTAGTGGAATATAATCTAGGTAGAGGACCCATTCCATTTTAAAATAGTATTTTTAATCTAGTTCATATATAGAGGAACCTTGCCCTATTGCAGTAGGGGGTTCCACTTTGATGGTTGATAGACATCCCATGCCAGGAATAGATGGATAGTACCACTATAGCAGTTTGTAAAAGACCCATGAATAACCCAACTAGATATTTATAGTCTCATAGTTTCGGACCCATTCTCTAACTCCACTAGAAAGTGACACTAGGATAGTAGATATGGTATCCTTCCCTAGTCCAGAAGGAGGGTTCCACTCAAATGGGAGAGGACCCATGCCCTGAATACGTAGGAGGGTCCCACTTGTTGGATAGGTAGAGGACCTATTAATTATTCTAGTTAGAAGGTTCTAATAATATTTTTCGTACAAAAACAATTCCCTTTAGAATAGGAGGGTTCCACTCTAAGATAGGTATATAACATGCCCTATCCCAATAAGCGGGTGAAACACCAAAAGACCCTGGTGATCCTGTCCAATCTCCACCACCTTCGGGATTATCCCAAATAATATTTATGCAAATAAAATCGATAATCGTATCAAAAATACCACTATGAAAACCACCATCATGTTATGCATGTAAAAAAATCACGATAGAAAACTTCTGGGTAAAACTCTGAGTCCAAACAAAGGAGATATGGGAGGTTTTTAGTTTCCTTAAAAGTAAAGAAGGGGAATACGAAATAGAAGGGGACCCACATGTTGTGTAGTCCCACTTCTCTATCTAACTATGTATCGGGCTGGTATATGGATCACTATTAAATTTTTTACATGGTGTGTAGTTGGAATAAAATGGTGTCCTCAGCCATCCAGTGTCCTACTCGTGTTATATGGCCATGTCCATGCAAGTCTTCTTGTGTCTGTGTACTTCAATACAATGACGTGTCATTCAACACTGGGTTCTACTCGTTTTCCCGACATGTGTCAATTTATATTAGTGAAAACCATGTGTTATCCATGTCCTCCTGCATGGGGTCCTGCCTGTGTGGTCCACCACATGGCTTGTATACCAAGGGATGTATACAATGTGTGTGTCCCAGCCACACTGAGTTGCATCCAAAACAATCTCAAAACCCCTAACACTACAACCAAAGGGGAACTAAATTACTTGTTTTCATCTGAATACATGACATGTAATAAATTTTTTTACATAAACAATGTTATACTTCTCAGAATATAGATCTAGCCTAACCCCCTCGAAACCTTCTCTAGGCCTCCAAAAAATAGTGGAAGAGCCTCTACTCATCATTTTTTACCATCCGATGTCTTGAAATTGGAATGAAAATTAAGCTCTATAAATAAATATGTATGGAATATCCATTGGGTCTCCAACCCCCACAGTAAATCACATATCCCATTTTAAAATAATCCATATCACACTATCAATTTGAATCTATCACTGATTCATAAATATATACCTCTCACATGAATCTTCTTTGAATTGAGGTTCTGAACATGGTCGATCTCTCCAAAAAAAAATGTCGAACTGATACCATATATTCTAATATAATAAGAATACAATGAATTATTTGGAGAAGAGCACCCAAAAAAAGGTGAATGGTAGATGGAGAATAATTTATGGCCAGTGAACATAATTGGATATATGAAAGGTGAGAAATAATTGAATCATGAATTAAAACAGTACATGAGCATGTGAAAAAGGTTTATATTTATTATAATCAAGGAAAATTATGATCATTCTCATAAAAATTAATCCATAATGGAATAATTGACAAATTGATGAGTCCAACCATGTTTTGGATCATTTGTTGATGGTGAATGTGCTCAACGATATAGGATAATCCATTACATTCATTGTGAATTAATTTTCTTAGATACAGTGGTTCATGATCGTTTTATTTCAGATATAAAATGAAGGGTAGATGTAAATATTCTTGATGATCCGACGGTTATGTGGATAACCCATGTGATTCATCATAAGTGGGATTGAAAAGATGATTCTTTTTAGCTCAATTTTTTAAAATAAATAAATTTAATTATTTAATTAACTAAAGGAATCTTCCAACGAGGGTGATATATGAACTCCAAATGACAAAATAAATCTAGTTCAAACATAGGGTAAACATCACATTCTAGATTCATCGATGAAAAATTTATTTCAATAAGAAATTCCATTTATGATTTACCCAATTTAATTTATAAAATTTTGAATAATAAATTAAAATATATTTAATACTTTTATAAAACTGTTTCCAAGTACAGTATGCCTCCGAATTGCATGTCATCTCAATACCTAGCATGAAAAAAATATCTATAAATATATCAAATTGTTTAATGTAAATAAATGGAATCTATACCTTTTCATATCTCTATATTTTTATCCCCAAAATGAGTAACTAAACAAAAGTGTCTGGATACATAGCCATCATCTGTATCTCCCTCTCTCAATAGATCTCTATAAATCTCCCAAGTTTCAACAATATGTGAACCAAGGGAATCATAAATCCATGTGGGATCCTTTTTTTATGATCCTCAATTTCCACTAGGTGTTCCCTAAAAGTGATTCTATCCATGATTTCTACCTTTCCCTGATCAATAACAAGAATAGGGTCATGCACATATCCTATCAACTACAACAAATTGAATATGTAATGAAACCTCTCAACTCTTGGTGTTGTATAAGGTGATATGAATCCTAAGAAACCCTATTAAAGATCTCAAATGGCCTGGTGAACCTTTGGAATATATTTTGTCTTTTTCTGAATCTCCATAATTCTCATAAAGGGGTGAATCTTCGGAAATCATGGTCCAAATTATTGGAATTGAAGTTCCTACAATGTCAATCTTCATTATATTTATTCCTACATTGAGCTATCCTCATCCTCTAGTGGATGATGTAGACCATATCTATCATCACCTTCACCATCAATAATCCTGCAATCGATGCATCAATGATCTATGTATAGCACAAGGGCACCCAATAGGGTCTCCCATACATGGAATCAAAAGGTATCATACCAATAATAGATTTAAAACAATTATTGTACACAATATCTACTATTGGAAAGTGATCCTCCCTACTATGGGTGACATCGAACACACAATCTCATAGAATATTCTCCAACTCTAAGATAGTGCACTCAGTCTTCCAATATCTCTAGGGGTGTAAGGACGTTATCATCCTAATCTCGACCTCAAATATCTCACGGAGGACTCCTAAAAATAGTGAAATAAACCATGCATCATGTTCAGAGATAATTCTTAAGGGAATCCCTTGATGATGAACAATCTCCCACTTGCATAACTTCCCCAAACTATCAATGGAACTCTATTACCTAATATAAAGATTGTGTGATGATATCATGAGCCTTTCAAAAATAAACTAGATGGTGTGGTGGAATATGGATTTTAGTGGAATCTATACAAAAATTCCAAAGACATGTCCTCACATTTCTACTTAGGGATCTCAAGAAGCTGTAACAAACTCTCCATAACCTGGTGCTCAGCCTTTACCTGCTGACATGTGGGGAACAATAAAATGAACTCTACCACATTATATCTCTTTTCATACTCAAAAAATGTATGTTTAATTTCTCTACACATATTCCCCACACTGTAATGTATAAAATATGGAGTTCTGTGAAACTCACATTTGACCTCCTCTCACATCTTGATTGGGACAACCATCCGTCTATGGAATAGGGTGAACTAATTACCTCTACCAATAAAATCAATTTGGTGATTCTTATAAGGATATATAATCACAAAATACATCATATTTGATGTCACACAACTAGGGATCTGTCACATGAGGAAGCAGCAGAGGGGGTCAACACCATTAACAGAAAAAATGAATTACCCTCCTACTAAAAAAGATTAGCTTTTTGTAATCCAACTACTCATATACCTTCTATACCAAGCATGTCCTAGACATCCTACTAAGGGAATCTTCCATCACATTTTCCTTCCCTAATGTATAGATTATCTCAAAGTTATAGTACAATAGGAACACCATCCGACACCTATGTATCATGGTCATATCTCTATTCATGAAGAAAACCCTAATACTATGATGGTATGAAAAAAAAGACCTATCCTAAAATATATTACTTAAAAATACATAGAACAAATATTACCACTTCTAGAACTAAGTCATGATTCATGTAGTTCTTCTCATGTTGATTCAACTGACTCATACCATATGTGATAACTGTCTGATATAGACCAACATGTAGCCAAGCTGAGCTCTTGAGGAATCACAATACACTATGTACTCCATTCCCTCATCTGTTTGTATCAAAAAAGGATCACTCATCATCCATACACTCAACTACTTAAAGGATATCTAGAACTACTCAGTCTAATTAAATGGAATGACTTTCCATGTTAGGATGTTCAAATCATCTATATTCCAAGGGTTGTCTTCCATAATTCTCCAATAACACCCTTCCATGTTACAGAAACTCCTCACCACAAACACTCCCTTGGTTGACTCCTATGGAAGCACCGCATTGATCATCACTAGGTCCAAATCTAATCCATGATATGTAATTACATTCCCTATAAATTGATACATGTGAATCCAAAGCTGTAACACCGATTGTTTATAATAAATCATGTGTGGCCAATGAAAATATAGGTCCATACACAAGTTCGCTTCCTGATCCTCCTTTGATGTAGATTATATGATTATAACATCAAAGAATACAACCAAAAACATGTATATATAAGTTGGAAAATAGGGTTCATCAAAGCCATAATAACAGTGGGGGAATTCATCATACTAAAGGGCATAACTAGGAACTCATAGTTGTCATATATACATTATAATGCCTACTTCAGAATTTCATCTTTGTGAAATCTTATCTGGTGGAATACATACATGAGATCGATATTTGTAAAGAATCACGCTCATTGAAATTGATCAATGTTTTCATCAATCCATAGTGTGGGGTACTTTTTCTTTAGCATGACCTGGTTCATACTACAATAATCCAAAACATTCTAAAATATCATATTCCCCTTTTTCACGAACATCACCAAAGATGCCCATCGATACACACTAGTCTTGATAAAACCCCACCCTCTAAGTCCCTAAAACTAAAAATATATCCCTAGGAGCTTAGAAGGGTCCATTTAAAAAGTTTAAAAGATATCAGAGTGGTTTTAGTATTTTATTTGATTAAAAAGTCCATCTCCTACCACATAGGTAGTACTGTAATTTCATTGTAGATGATTATCATAGATTAACTAATTACTAAATGAATCCAAATTCTTGAATATCATATTGGACCAAAGGCTATACTTCCCAATTGATGGGTAATTGGATAAATCCTACTGCTCATAAATCCAAATTGTCCTACCATGAGATCTATCTCACCCCCAAATGATAATCTGGTCTCACTAGTGAAAAGTCACCTGACACATCTACGGTGATAGTTAATCAATGATCATACCACATACATCCAATAAATACCCAATATGATGTCATAGAGTCACACCATGATGACCAAAAAGTACCACAAGAAACAGACTCTAAAAATTGATTTCTCACACTGTTAGAACATAAAATATATATAAGAATATTTTACTATAAGAATCTATGTAAAAAGATACTAGGCTAGCGCATCAACTGGGATCTCTGTCTCTCACAAAAGGAGTAATTATATGAATGAATGACTCAAACCTCCATGAAATAAAAATGAGGAAATACTATAATAGTCACATATCATATCTTCAATATTATCTTATTCCACTTAGTAATAATCCTACAGATCCTATGGTAGCCAGTTTCTCCAACTTTCAACTACCCAAGCCAGAGGTGGTCCGTCTAGTGGTGGTGGTGGAATTATATCCGAGCAGTGTCTATTGCCTAATGCTCCTCCTCCTTGAGCTCCACCTAATCCTCTTCCAGATCAACCTCTTTAATAGACACCCTTACCTTTCTTGGGTGATCACAGTACTACCTCCTCCTTGGGAGTCCATCCACTATCTACGTTACCTCCTTAATACATCAATTCAGTTAATCACACTCCATTTGACATCCATCATCACATACATAGAATTACCCCATAGTAGGCATTCTTAGTCCTCTTTGACTCCCATGACCATGTTCAGATCATGATCCTTAGAATATTAACTATTTTGAGATCCTATGGAATGTAATATTCTTGCTACCACAGATGACATAGCTCAATAATTCCCACTACTATCTTCGTCTACTTGACGTCGTGATGAAATGAATATTATTATCACTGACACCAACTATAACACTTTAGTATATGTGGGAATACATAAGGGAACCCAACTAGAATGAATATATATATTGATTCCCTGCTCATAATTCCATGATCGGATGTATCAATCCCAAATAATACCATTGGAGTATAGTGTATGGTCTTTGAACCATGCATAATACACTGAAACTATCATCCCTGGATGTTGTAGCAACAATATCACATGATTCTGAAATGATGGATTGTTGGAGGTGTAGTAATACACCCTGAACTAAAAGTGTTATTCAGTCTGTGAGAGTGTAAACTCATCATGAATCTCTATAACAAGACTCCACCGGTTCTAGAATCTCTTTGGAAAAGGATTTCTTCCCGCACAACCAACAAATAAGATGATGTCTAGTTAATCATGGAGACAGAAAATAGTGAATACAAGAAATCCTATATAGACGAGGAATCTAGCTCGCCAAAGAATGCTAGTGGCCTCTTGTGGTGGAATTCACATAGTTTACTAAGATTTCAAAGATCCTCATCATACTATACGAGTTTGATCTACCACTCTATAATTGGGGTTTCAGCTAGCTATCCACCTAATGTAATGATATAATGGGTTGGACCATAAACTGATAACTCATCACTCATTGTATTATCATCCTGGTAGAAATATGACATTCAAGATAGATTCTATCTTAGAGGAATACTGAATATCTAATCAACACGTATTGTAGTTAGATGAGAATATATATAAATTGTAAATGTTGAGCTGACTCAAGAAGAATAGTGAAATAATCAATCCTATATAACTCATGTAACATTACTCCCTCCACCCAATATATCAGAATGCCATGTCTACGTATAGGTATTCATGGTCCCAATGAATGGATACATTTTCCACTAAACCAAAACCAAATAAAGTGGCTTAAGAACCACATTGGAGAATATTGGATAGTGTTTCCCAAAATCCAAACCATATCCTCATAAGGGGACTTTTCCAAACACTATCCTATGTAATGAACTACTCTGATACAAATCTATCATGAACTGACCCAACTAGTCTTGAGCCACAACAACACCAATCACACCTCCGTATGCAAGGGGCTCCAAAATATGAAAGGAATAACTAACATAGGATATCTTTTCCTACTATACATACAAGTACACACATGACCATCTAAATTCATAATTTTAGTGAAAAAATTTAAAAGATGAAACAACTTGATTAATAACTAGACAAGAAAGACCTATTGGGGATAAAAATTATATGAGTGTGTAAATCCAAAAGTAAAGGGTCAAAATAAATTACATGATAGAATTATGTCCAAATATGACACAACTAGAAAAGTAAAATGATGAGAGATCCCACCACGTTATATTAGGGATCCAACCACAGTATGTGGTCCAATGCACAATGTATCCCTAATATTATTTGTAATCACCACTGAACAATCCTTTATATGCATAAGTCTCAACACATGTGGGTAAATAAAATGTAGGTTTGATTATATTGATAACAATTAAGATTCCTGGAAAGCTGAAAAGGCGAAATAAGATCCACAATATGAATATGTGTCAAAAAACTCATCCCAAAGAAATAGATTAAAAAATACCACAAATTATATTAACAATCACACAAAAATTTAAATATATTAAAACAAAATAAGGTTAAATGAGAGAGAACAAGGTTCTACATATCATAACCTAGCCCAAACAAATGTTCAAAAAGTTCCACAAGTACATCAATGATGCCCAACATCTCATGTCTCTACCCAGAAGAAATCATCGATGTCATGCCACACCTTAGTACTATTCCACAATGTCGTGGTGCATAATTTATAGGTAGAGATCTCATTCAGTGATAAAATTGGTGGTCCCACTAATTATATATCTAGAGGACCCATTCCCTATCCCAATAGGAGGGCTCCACTCTGATGGTTGTTATAAGACCCAAACCCAGCCCAGATGGGGGGTGCCACCCTAATAGTTACTAGATGTCTCATTTCCAACCTATAAAGAGGGTGACACTCAAGTTATCGATGATCCATGCCTTGAATCAATCGTAAGGTGACACTCAGTGAGAAAATAGAGGACCCATTCCCTTTCTATCATGATTGTGCCACTCTAGTGGTTGAGGACCCATTCCAAGACTCCACGGGAGGGTGCCATTAGATAGTAGGTAGTGGACCCATTCCTACTAATAGTAGGAGGGTATCTCTCAAATAGTCATTAGAGGACGCATTCCTTCAAAAAAGAGGGTTACACTAAATGATAAGTATATGACCCAGGATATGTCTGTGTAGGAAGGTTCCACTATAGATGTATATGGTCATCCTACCTGATCACTAATATCATTTTGAACTTCTTAAATAAGAGTCATTTTGTGAACATATCACATGGTGTATAAAATTATAGTATTGATGATGCCATAAAATAATATCAGAAAATACACTCACGATAGGAAACTGTTGTGATGAAATTTCAGATTGAATAAAGGATCTAAAAATGTATGATGTTTCCTTAGAAGGAATGAAGTGGTAAACGACATGTAAGGGGGCCCAAATGGTGTGTGGAACACTTTTATTCCTTTCTGTTTCCCTAAATGGTGAATGGTTCGCTGACCATATAGAACTACATGGCTTTTAAGTGGACTACATGGTGTTCTTAAATAACATGAGGTCCTACCTTTTCTCTATATTCGTTTCCGTGTATGTCATCCCGTGTATGTGTACTTCATTATATGGTGTGACCTTCCTCAAAAGGTTTAACATGTGTCCTTGTTTGTGTCCCTATACATTAGTACATGGCTTGTTCTTAGTCATTTCGTCCCATATAAAGGCCTTTTGGAGTACCCTGGAACATGACCTGTCTACATAGGGATGGATATGCATCCTATGGCATAACCACATGGAGTATCATCCTTAAATTTCTGAAAACACAACGCCACATACAATGGGTTACTACATGGTATGTGTTATTTGATATCGAGGGCGTTTAGTTGGGGTTTTCACTAAAAAATATATCACATTCTATCATCCATGATGTTGAAAATTTTCCTCAGATCTCACCTATAGGCCTCTCAAAATTGGTTGGAGGGGTCTATGTTTATCGTTTTCAGCAATCTGGTGGATAAATATTGTGTTCCAAATTTATCCCTTTGAACAAGTATGCATTCCCTCACCCATAGTGCTCCCTCTACCTCACCAGATCAATTTGAAATGGTCAAATAAACCCTATCCATCTACCCATACAAAATTTTCACTAATTAATCAATCTTTCCCTCTCAACGAGTCTATCACAAATTCAAGGGTTTCACCGAGCTCGGTCCCCCTAGACAACCTTCAATAGTGACCTTATATGCCAATCAATGAAGAAAATGATGAATGATTGGATTATAAGACCCCAAAATGGTGATTCATTTTTCTCCAAGTGTATTTTACAGTAAAAATAACTAGGGATATATATAGTTGGAGAAAACTAAATAATTAATTAAAACTGGTACCTGGGAACTTGAAAAGGGTAAAATTGATTAAGATCAAGGAAAAGAATATTCATGCTCAAAATTTTTAATAAATTAGGGGATAATCCACTAATTCATGGGTCCTAAATGGTTTTAGATCAGTTTTAAATGAAGAATGTTCTTGTCAATGAATAAAGAAGTAATTTAATTTTATGCTCATTGATCTAACCTGATCTAGTTGTTCATCATTTCCTGATTTTTATTATCAAATAAAGGGTAGAAGGAGATATTGCAGACGATCTGAGGGTTATGATGTTATCATTGAAGATTTCTAATAATAGTTATTAAATATGGGATTTCTATTTTATTTCATTTAAAATAAATAAATGAATTTAATTATTTATTTAACTTAATACAATCTCTAAAAATGATGATATAAGAGCACCCTACACTGATAAATTTTTTATTTCCCCTTGGGTGAAAATCACATATCAGATTCAACCATGTTATATTATTTTATATATGATAAAATAATTCAGATTTATACTATTTTAATTAAAATATCGTAGGATCATAGAAAAAATATTTTTAATATTTTTAAAAAATTAATTTTAGGCACAAAGGGCCTCATAATAACATGTTTTCTCAACGACTGGCTTTGAATATATATATACACATAATAAAAAGTCATATAAGGTAATAATGGAACTTTACACTAGATTTTAGAGCACAACAATTGTACTTACACTACATAATTTCGACCCTCTAACTTAGACTTTATGTTTTAAAATTTCCGACTATTCCCCCTTAGAATATAATAATGTTGATGGTGGTTTCCACTGATTAACATTTGGTTTCAAAACTAGTTAGAAAAGTTACCAATCTATCCACACATAAATCATTGAAAATGTTGAAAGGTATGCACTATCTTCTCTTTTTTTCATGTTGAGAGGATGGGGGTTCACCTCACCATGACAGTTCAAAGATATATTCCCCTATATTCCTCATTTGTAGAACATTACACTCATAGAAAACCATTTCCACTAATTATTCTCCCGAAATTTGTTGCACATCCAAAGATTAAATTTATTTCAACCTATTATGTGATCTAATTTCATCTATGAGTTTTTCTCCATTACTATATTCTTTTTATCAGACTTATCTTTCCAATACAACTCTTCAAACCCCAATTTATCGTTCATACCAATTCACACTATATCCACATATCTCTCATAGTCTTGATTTTTCAAATTCATATAAATATGGGGTCTCATCCCATTAATGAATCTATCGTACTTTCTCATAGGATACATCAAAAATCTACATATCTATCTATCATCTTGTGTAATTTCCATTTCCTAGCTTTCCAATGATTCAATCTCCTTCTACATTAACTCTATTAATTCCTTCTCAATTTTTTTCACACCAAAAAGGGAAAATATTTTTAAAAAAATATTCCTAAAAACACTTTTAACTCCGTAGAATAAATCTCAATTCTTAGAATCATGTGTTTAATCAGTTTCCATCATTGATAACAAAAGCGATCTAAGATTTATACTAGCAAGGTAAAATTATTTATTTCTGAATAACTAAGTACATAAAAGATCATTTCAATATAGGAAATCCAATGTTAAAAAATTAATGGTTTTTGGATCCATAAAAGAAATTAGTCATTACCTAATAAATAACTAAATAGAATGTCATTCCCTTCAAGGGAAATTTGGTCACTCGACTTATTTTAAGTTATTATTTATAAACCACGATAGATGATTTATCATCCTCATGAATTTTTTCCAACTTATCCTCCTTCATAAGGTTTTCAGTGTTTCATCAATTTCACTCATTATTTATGTGGTTCCTCCTATTTACCACCATTTTTCAGAAATAATAAAACATTATGGGAAAAGTGTAACTTTTAGTAATATTATTATTCTAATCAGGTTCTATTCCATAAAATATCAGGCTTAAATATGTAATTATTTAATAAAAATAATTTTTTCTATATATCCTTTATAACGGTTCATAAAAATATTATGACTAACAAATAATATACATTGGGAGTGTAAAAAAGTGTGAATAAAGGACCATGGTCATGCATAATTTCTTAATCGATTCTAGATCATCATGGTGTTTTTGGGTGTTAACACTATGTATATCTATTTTAGATCCACATCTAAATATAGTATCTAGAGAGGGATGTATATTCTGGGAAACCTATTACATAATACTCAAAAAATAAAATATATTTTTATAAATTTAGGCATTTATCTAGTGTTATTACAAAATTAATCATGTCCTAATATCAACTAATAATAAAACCCTCCTCTAATATAAAAATATAGAATCCCACTTTTTTGTTAAATTAATGTTTCATTACATTGAACAAACTAGAGGATCTTTTAATGTTTAGTTTCATTAAATTAAGATCCTAGAAAAATAAAATAGAAAACACTCATCTGTTACCTGTGAAATTATCCATAATGGGTTCACCCTAAGTTACTTTTACTTTATCTAATTTCCATGGGACATACATCAAAGGAAAATGGTGAGAATGAGCTCATTAAGGGAATAAAAAAGTGATATATTTAACATATAGTCATGGGGAACATCTACAAGAACAATAAGTATAACAATATAACATGATTAAGGGAACATGATTACTATCATGAAAAAAGATCATTAATCATAACATAAAAATTTTGCTACAACATTTAAATGAGACTTTAATAAGTTATTAGCATGGTTTTTCAAAATGTGTCATAAATCAAACTTACTTTGGATATTCACCAATGTATTGTATAACAAGTAATATATAGAGATTAAATAATTTAGCTAATTCATTATAGTGATATCAAGGAGTATGATTCATATGTCTTAATTTCATGTGATCCATATTGACCATAATAAATCATTGTGTCAATAACTCGAGGAGAATAAAGAATGAGTTTTATAAAAATAATTATGTATGTATGTACATAAAGGATTAACTATAAATTCATTTTTAACCAATAAAAAAATAACATGGTTTTTTATATTGAAATAACTTATAAATCAATAATATTAAAATCTACATGAATACCTATGGATAAATTAATGTCTTGGGTACTCACAATTTATTTTTTTCATTCAATAGAGGGAAATTTGAGAAGTTAATTTGATAGCATAATGACTACAAAATATGGATGTTAAAAAGGGTAAAATTTTAGTGAATAAAGGAAAAAAATTGAAAAAACATAATTTTTTAGAAATGGTATGATAATAATTTTAAGAAAAAAGTGTAACATAACATTTATAAGACATACACAAAAGGTGGTTCCAAAATTTAAGATAAAGGAAAAGAAATTCCCATTATCTCGAGGAGTTACTCAATAATCTAGAGGATTCAAGCCAGGGGGATTGGGGAAGAATTTAGAATACTTTGAGGGGGGGTTAAAGAGAATTAAATATCGTAGGAATAATTTTTAGTTAATAATAATACTAAAATGGGTGGGAATTTATTCAAACTGTGTAAGAATTGTCTAATAATTTTCAAATGCTGGTCATGAAAATCAATGTTTTCGAAAAGAAAAAACTGTTGGATCCCCAAGGGTTTTGCTCATGGTTTTTAAAATATGAATCAAATTTTATGATATTTTAATATTTTAGAACTGCACACCTTTCTTTAATACTTCATTATCCATGGAAATGAATATTTTTCACAGTGTAATTGTTTTAAAAATAAAAATAAAATTTTAGCCTTTTTAAGTTCACATATAGATTTTCAAATTAATAAAAATATACAAAAATATTAAATATTTATAAAATAACATATTTTATGTCATGAATTTTATTTAATTAATTGATAAATCATTATAACATAAATAGGATGTTATAAAACATACTGAAAACCCAATAGTTTATTTATAATTCACTAAAAAGTAATATATTTTATAAAATACAAAAAATATTATTCATAACTTAAATTTTATGATCGTATTTAAAATATAATATTAAATTTATCTGGATAATTATATAAATATGTGAATTTTAGTTTTTAAATATAAAAAAATGCATTTATTTAAAAATAGTATTTCTTAATGAAGAATGAAATTTTCGACACTTATAAAAAAATTCAATGAATTTATAAAATTATATTATCATTTATACATAAATTAAAGTTATTGAAAATTATATTTAAAATATTATTCAGAATACATAATTTAGTTCTAAAGGTACATATATTTCTAATAAAATAATTATGTTTTATTTGTGTCTAAAAACCAATTTATAAAATTCATTTAATATAATTATATTTTTTTTAAGAAAAACATTTCCTAAAATTTAATTGATGGAATAAACATTTAATTAATTCAAATTAAATTAATCTTTATAAAACTATTTCCTAGATAAATAACTTCTTATTAAACCTATGTACAACAAAAGTGGAAGTTGTAAGATAGTGGTAGTTTCATTGGGTGGCTTGGTAAACATTGGCTGAGTGGGAATATCCACTAACATGGACGTATCTGAATAGAGATTTTATTAAAGACTCACTTGTTAATGATCATATTGTTTTTTGTCAAGGGTGAACAGTAGTGACACAAATTCCATCCCATTTTCAGTAAAATTGGATTTAAAAAATATGACTCAATTGGTTGAAGAAATCATTTCCACCTTCTTTCTAAACTAGACTTTATAATTACTACGTATAAAAACTAATTATAATTGTAATATTATTACCAAATTTTATAATTCCCAAAATACCAATAGACCAATGGTTATATTTTCAAGTAGACTTATCACTATTCTAACAGTCACATTGTTCCGTGTAGTTACTGCACCATTCATTCACGTAAAACACACTTAAATTCATCATAAAGGTTAATTTTTAAATTTATTACGATTTTGATTAGTTTATTAATAATTTAATTTATTTATATATATTTTTCTAATGGTAATTATTTTTATAGATTGGTGATATCCATATTTTCCCATTTGAACTTTTCTATTTTATATTTTTTGTCCAATTATAATGTTTTACTTTTTAATTGGGTTGATATCTAACTAATGTGATGATCAATATTAATGAGATATTATTTTTTTGGTTCATCTATACTTTATAAATGTGTAGTATTATATAATATAACAAATAATTTCTCATGAATAAAATATAATTTAAAAATCCTGGGTTGTAACATGCCAAATTAAAAATCATTTTTATATACATCAAATAATAATTAAATTTAGAAAGAAGTGGATTTCATCAGGATATACACACAAAATTATAATATTCCATCTAGAGAAAGATTATTCTGGGTAAAAATTGATAATATCTCTAGTGAAGATTAAAAAATAATTAATAAAATTTACATTGAAAAAAAAATTATACGAGTATGGGTTATATTGAACTTTCAGATAATATTGCAAAAGAAGTGATTAGGAAATGGATAATTTCATAAAGAAGTTTAATCTCCCAAATGAAAATCATAACAAGAGAATCTAGATGAAAACACATGAAATATAACACCAAAAGATATTTATATTTATGAATTTGATAGAAAAATGGATGTGCAATTATAAAAAAAAATTAAAAATTTGGTAACAAAATTTTAAAATCTTCAATTAAGTTACATTATAAATCCATTTTAATGGGGATAGAAATAGTAATTTTAAAAAATATAATAAAAATATTTAATCGTAGGAAATAAATGAGGATAATTTGAAAAAATGTGGAGAGGAAGATAAAAATATTACTAATTTGAATAAAATACCTTTATGTAATCTTATAAAACAAGAACCCTTATTTTTTAAATACCTTTCATTAAAATGGTAATATAAATTACATTGGAACACCATAAAAACAAGAATATTTCAATCCATTAGGAAAAACATTTATAAAATCAAAAAAATCTGTTTATACATAAATAAATTAAATTTGAGATATCTTTCAAACTTTTATAAAGAATATAAAAATGACTTATATAGAAAATGAAAAAATTATTTTATTTAAAAATTTTGTAATAAATTAAAATATAGTGTAAAATGACTTGAAATAATATTTATAGTGTAGATAAAAAAATTATAACAATATAAATAATATTAACATGGAGGAGATTGTTTTTAAGCTGTATGGAGAATAATGGTAAGCTTTTATATATAGTTAATCTTTTAATTGTATTATGGACTGAATGAAAATGAAATGACAATAATGAATAAAAATAAAAAAAGTAAAAAAGGATGGAAATATACTTTTCTTTAGGGTAAAATAACATAAAATTTAAATATATATAAAATTTGAAATAAATAATCTCAAAAACAATGTGATATAAGAAAAGAAACTTATACGAAATTTATAGGATTTTGATCGAAGGACAATGAAAGAGATAAAATAAAATGAAACTTTAAATAAAATTAACAAATAAATAATAATTATATGTTGTGAATAAGATGATATATACACAATATATAAATAATTTTGGTTTATATTACAAGTAAAACTTCAATGAATGAAATTTGATATAAAAAAAACCTTACATTCGTCATAATTTTTAATGTAAGAATTCATTAGAAAGGTTTTTATTAGAAGCAAATATATGTTCCTAGAAAGTAAATAAAGAATAAATTATATTATAAAAATATTAAAAAATAAATCATACTTATAATGATTTATATAGATAATAAAGGTTATAACTTAAAGACGCTAAATTAAGTTAACAATAATCATTATGACTTTGGTAATATACGAATCAAAGCACAATAAATAGTTTGATATTTAATGAATTTTAAAATCCAATGAAACAATAATATAATATATATGAATAACACATGTCAGTATTTATAAAATATATATTTTAATTTTTTATAATAAATAAATTCCATAAGGAATTGAAATTGATACATGAAACATTTCCTTTGATTCTTGATTATAAAAACTCACTCTAAAATCTTGTATAAATAAAATAAGAGTTATTAATTATATTTTTGATAAATTTATTCATATTTTAAAACATTTAATATAATTATTTTATATTAATTTTATAGATAGTCATTACATATTTTCAGTTAATATTTATCATTCATACTAGTAGTTTTAACCATTTCCTTTTTGTCTATTGTAATAGTTTAGTTATTATTACATATTTATGAGATTATGATATCCATTATTATAGATTTATAGATTACATATTTTTATTTAGTAAAAATATTTCAACATTTATATATATTTTCCCAAAATTATATAAATCATAAAATATGCCTCAGTATGCTTATTTTGATTGTTAAGATCATAATGGTCATTAAAGTATAATATCATTTATATAATGAAATATTATCTCTAGAGAATATATATCATGTCATAAATTTAATATTTATTCTTTTAAATAAATTTCTCAAACCATCCTTGTAAGGATGTGATGGAAAATGAAATACATCATCTATGGCGGTTGTCCAACCATCATACGAGTGACCTTTTAATTTTTTTGAATGGATGAGAGGACGGTGTAATTTGTTTCCATTAATATAATAAAATTTCAAATACTTATAATATTAATTACATTAAATTATGATTGTTATAATAAAAAATTATGAATTTCATGTTTAAAACATAATGTAATGTAATTTAGAAAGTGATTATAATTTCTTATGGTACTCATTGTAGTGAGTCCATTGAAAATTGGATTAATAAATTCAAAAGAAATATTTTTATGATACAAGAATATCTACGAAGAAGGTAATTGTGTTGTGGAGTGGTTTTTTCATATGTTTTTTGAGATAAGAATCTCTTGGTGTGAGAAGAAGTGGTGTGGTGAATTGGAAATTTTATAAGAGAGAGGTGTGGTACTTTTGTAAATATTTTTTTCTTAATATAAATAGTGATTTCATATTCAAGGAATAATGATAAAAAATTATAATTAGTGAAAGTAAATAAATTAATGTTCATTATATATTTATTCCACTAATTTATAGATGTCTTTTGGGGATATTTAGAGATTTCACTTCATGATATAATACTTTTAGCTAATTTTAACCTTTACCGTTGTGACAAATTTTTTCCTTGGTATATTTTCTTACTCTGTAAAATTATATTGATTTTATTAAATAATTGTTATTAATATGATTAAAATATTATTTTTATTTCATTTTATTAATTTTATAATGGTGATAAAAATTAAAATCAACATAATTTTCCATAGCGCAATAATGTTTTTTTCCAAAAGAATGCATTTTAAGAATAATAACTCTTAGTGAAGACAATGATTATGTATAAATTTAATACATATTATTATTATAAATTTATGGTTAAATTATGGATAATTATTAGATTCTAATACAAATCCAAAATTTAATGGAATACTTTTAATACCTAATTAAATGTAAAGATCCAAAAATAAGTTTTATTATAATAAAATATAACATGGTCACAAATTGTCAATCATATGTTTGTAGATTGAAAATAATTTTTGAAATAATTTATCATAATAAAAAAAATTCTTTTGAGAAATAGGTTTGATAAATTTTTATTTCATTATTATATAATTATGATCCATTAAAGTAAAGGTATCTGTAAAAAAAAATTCTTTACTAATCACCTAAAATTAAACACTTTTAGAAAAAACCCATAATTTCAAAATAAGATAATTTTGACATGGTGAGTCCAAAATTGTGGTTCATCTTCTCAAATTAAAATTATAATGTTTAGGAATATAAATTTTATATAAAAAAATTAAATTTGATTAAACATTAATTTTTTTGAAAAGGGAATGTTTACAAATTAAGTGATCTTAGCCTCATTTCATATAAACTACCTATTAAAAGAGTGTTAACAATTTTTTTTCACACTGATATTTTTTATTGTAAATAAATGTTAAATTTTCTTAATTTAATCAAAATACACAATAATTTAAAAGGTAACTATTAGTAAAAATGACTACCTTAACATTAAATTAATTTAATCGCATCCCATTAAATTTAATTATTTGTCATTTGTAAATAAAATTTCTTCAATTTATTATTATTTTATCACATAAAATTACTTATTAACAATAATAATAATTATCATTAAAGGATATAAGTCAGTTTCACTCATTCCCATGTAATAATATATAATGAAGATGTTTTATACTAAGAGATAAATCCCGGAGACATGTGTATAAATATCCATCAGAGAATTTGAAAAAAAGACATAAGGTTATCAATCAGACCATATATCTAAATTAATTCTAGAAATTTTACAACCATATTTGAAATAAAATCTAGAACCATGTTTTATAACTCTTAAATTTGAGAAATATAAATCTAAGTCTCCTGTATCTATGCCAAATTTACCTTCTAAGATGAGAAGATATACCTCATAACTTTTAATGAAATGATTTTAATTTGGTTACCTCAAAGAATATTTTCAATCATAATAAAAATTTTAATCTAATTGAAAATCATCACTTTCATCACATTATAGATATTTCTTGAGCCTACACTCAATGGTAGTAAGCACACTAATAACTTAATAGAATGTATCATAAAATAAGACAAAAATATTTTTATATATTTCATCATATCTTTAATGAAAATGGGATCCTAAAATATAACATTAAATATTACCATTAATTTATAGTTCTAAGGGTGGATTCCATATCAAATAATTAAGTTTTAAAGACATCCTAGGAATGAAAGTGACATAGAGATAAAATGTGACAGTAATATCATTAGAAGCGTTAATCCTAGAAAATGTTTAGCCATTTAATTATAGTTGTATAAATATTATTCCATAATAAGTTATCTCTTATAATAAAATTTTATTGAAATAAATGAAATTTTAGTTTCTCATAATCTATATAAAAAATAACATAACCACTACTATAGTTAAGAGATGGTTGTAAAACCCTTAATCATTACTTCATTAATAGAGAAATATTTCTTTACCTTTTATCATTGTTTGTGAATTAATCAATGTATTGGTGATGTTCGATGTTATTTAGGAATCCTGAGAAATATTTTATTTCTATCTAGTAGTTTTATCTGTCAAAACTAGGGGTGGATGAACCATATTCCTAAGTAACATCACACATCGGGAATTTTAATGTCATAGCCTAGGTGGATAACCCGTATAGGTATGGTGGAATGTGGGTAGTTCAGTAGATCTATAGGTTACACCATGTTGTGGTAGGGGATATGAGGTTTGTGCAATATCCTTTATAGTTGTGTGAATTTTATGAAGTCTGAAATTATGTCTTCGTCCATGCCATATAATACTTCGTTTCATATAGATAGTTGGACCAGTTGTCATTATTAAAGAGTTCAATCATTTTTAATCTGGTTCAATCTTATTATGGATATTTGGTTTAAAAATTAATTTGGTATTTCATTTTAGAATGAAATTTAATACCTTGGACCTAGTTACCCATAGTCGATACATTATTACATAACTATTTCATGATCACAAGGGATCAATTCTCGAATGACCAATTAGTTTAGAATCCTTGGAAGTAAAAGATATATACTTAATTTTCACATTACGTCATAAAATAAAAAAACAACCACATTGTGTCCCCTTTGAAAACACTCATATCCCATATCCTATCCTTGCATGTCGATCATAATATAATTCTTCACATCCTGAGAAAAAGAAAACATAAGAAATGGGTGAGCTCAGATTCTCAGTAATATTAACAATATTCTAGAAACAACCATAAATAATTATAAACTTTTAAGGAAATGTATAAGACTAAATCACAAGCACTTTAAACCTAAAATTTAGCATAATATGTCAAATATAAATCAAATAATGACATCTACATATTAACATGGATATTTTAATAGTAAAATAACAAAAAGTAATATGTATAACTTATTTTTTAATGATTGAATTCATAATGTTGGACATAATTACCACATAGTCAAGGCCTCGTGCCAAGACTACAAATAAAGATTTTGTCAAGGCCTTACGTAAAGACACTAGATTGTCTAATGAGGCCTACCTATGCATAGAGGGGATATTAATTCCCTCACTAGTAACATACTAATTCCAATGCATTCCTCATTTAAAATGGGTGAAATATAAGCTAAACATTCGTATTAAAACTACTATACGAAATGTTAATACTTTAACCACAAACCATGAATGGTATTAAAATAGGAAATACATATTCAAACATAAATCATTCAATAATATATGGAATATTTTATTATAATAAATCATCCTTAATCAAGAATAAAATACAATGAATAATATTTACCTAGATGAAAATAACTAGTAATACTATTTGAGATAAATATCCCCTTTTCTTGAAAACATTTAAATGTTTCACTATTTATCAATGTAGTCATTTAAATGATATTTTTGATTCAATGTGTACCATAAAACTTTGAAACATTTGAAAAGAATTTTAAATATAAAACATTCATGTCCATATAAATAAATCATTAATTTTTTTAAACATGGAAATTAATGAGAAAGATTTAGAAGAATAAATCATTAAAAAAATTAAAACAATATTTTAGTTAATGATCTCATAACAAAATTTTATAAAATTTAATTAAAATAGTTGAGTAATAATATTATTCAAATCATTAGAATATCATAATAAATATGTTATACATTATATAATATTTTAATGGAGAGTATATACACCAAATAAATGTGAATTGGCGCATAACAAGAAATAAGACTCAATGGAATATAAAGTGAAACAAAATCCCTTATGAAGAGTGTATCCTTATATTAATGGTAAATAAATGAAATAATTGTGTGTGAAAAATAAAAATTAACCCAATATGATTGGGGATTAAAGTAAAATATATCAGAGAACATTCACACATATTCTTGTAAAAACAAAACTAATTTCATGGATGTTTAACTCAATGAATGGAAATTGAGTTAAGATCACCAATATCAATTTCATATCAACGACATGTGAATTTATAAATGGAGTGATTATTTGAATTAAAAGTATCTCCACACAAACAAAATTTGTAATTACTACAAAAATAAATAAATTGTTATTTGACACATAATCTTTGAGTAAAATAAACAATAATGTTTGTGTAAAACCCAATGATTATAAATTAAAATTAGAAATTCCATTAACGATTTGGTAACTGAAGAAATGTAAAACCCATGAAATAATTAAAATAAAATGAAAAAGTAAATACCTGTAAATATAATTATATTACACAAGTATTACAATAATGGTCTGTACATACACCACACAAAAAGAAATAGTGGAAAATATAACATGAATCTCACGGGAATAAAAGGTGAGATGACAACCGCATAACATTTATTTATCCTTAGTCAAGGGTATGTTAACCTCTTTTATAGTAGTTAAATAATTGTAATTAAATTATAAAAGAACCACATACCTAAATATTACATCATATAATATCTTCTAATATTTCATTATTAAAAATATTTCAGCAGTATCATGGTTTTGAGTGTTAACTAATTTGTTTTCCTTTATATGTTTTGTTATGTAAGTCATGTTTAGAATGGAAAGGATATATTTTATTAATATAAATAATTATATTATGTTCCTAAAAATTATTTTTAATCATTAAATGAATATTATTCTTGAATGGTTATGATGGGGAATGAATTTCATCGTGTTCGTTGATACGGTAATCCGTACGTACGAATGAGCGACAATATCATTCTATTGATGGTGAAATATTATATAATTTGATGTTATATCATATATAAAGAATAATGGAAAAGTTTTATTTGTTATTTACATCAATTATTTTCATTATTATACCCATCAAAATAATGAAGTGTTGAATAACAAACTACACCACGAGGTGGAGACGGTACGTTGTACGTACGCACGTATGGTGACTTTGTCATTGATAGGATGAATAGAATAATGAATATGGTTGTACCATATTTATAATAACATAAAAATATGTAGAGTTTATTGGAGTCATTGTTTTATTATGGAAACAAAAAAGAAATAGGAAGTGGAAGAAGAAAAGAACTTTGAAAGATATGATGCAATTATTACATCTTCTGTGGGTGCTTTCTTTTTGACTTGATCAGAAGCGATCAATAAGTTGGATTTATAATCAAAGTAATTACATTAGGTTTAATTGATGGTATTTTTTAAAATATTTTAGCATTTTTTGGCTGAGACAAATGGTATTGGAGGTGTGAAATTTAGAGAAGGGGAAGTACCATTTTATAAGAGAGGTGAGGGTCACTTTTGGAATAGGTTGAAATATTATTTTATTATGAAATCATTTTCTTTTTATAATGTCTCCAAATAGATTTATTTCGAGGATAAGGTGTGTAGGGGTCAAAATATGTTCAAAAAAATAGTTTTTAGACAAGTTTAGGTCACTATATTAACCTTATATTTTAGATTTAATTCATAGTTAAATAGTTTATCTTTTACCAAGTCTATTTGTATTTTCATATTACATGGTCAATAAACATACTATAAAATTACAAGAGAACCAATATTGGTTCATTGATGACATATATAGAATTATATAATTCCTTTGGAAGAGCCTTATATTTTTAGGAATATTATGTCATTTAACAATATAATATTTTTTTTAAAATAATTTTTTTCAATTTTGACAGTCTTTATTATTTGGTTTTTTTAAAGTCAAAAAACATTATTACTTAAACAAAGATAGATTAAATCAACCATAACATTTCATATTAACCTATAAAATTAGTTTAATTCAACAAAATTCTTAATATACATTTATTTTGATATTTATAATATCAATTATTTTAATCATGATTTAATAAGGTAATTATTGGATCATCATTGTGGAAGATATAAATAAATTTATTTAATGTATAAAAATTAAAAATAAAATACCATTATATATGAATTATTTTTATGTTTAAAATTATCTTATTTATAACCCTATATTAAAAATGGATTAGTTATTAAACACTGAATTTTACACTTTTAACTCTTCTTTATATAAAATGATAATAAATGTCCTAATCAAATCCAAGTGGATAAAATAGGATCATAATTTATTCCTAAGGCTTACTCAGTCTGAAAAACTCTTATCCAATATTATTAAGACATGTTTTAGTGTAATTAAAATATCATTTTTACCTTCAATTACCCTATTTACTTTTAACCGTGGTAAATAAAATTTAAAAGTTAGTATTCTGTAAAAATTATTTTAATCCTATTGAAAAAATTTTACTCACTGATTTCAACCATGATTCTCAGGTTTTTGAAACTCAATTCACTGAAATGGTAGAATTATATTTTATGAAAATTTGAAAATGTGGCTAGAAGGTGGGTAAAAGGCGTTAAACTTTTTATTAAAATTGTATATATCTAATCATATTATAAATTGTCTCCAATGAATTATATTAAAATAATATAGGAATTATGTTTTTTTTCACTTTAAAACAAATTTAAATAAAAATAATTATTATTTAACTAAATGTCTGTTTTAAACAATAATGCAGTTTTTTCACTATTCATAAAAAATTGAATGTTTTCAAAAAAAATATTGAAAGTTCAACCTAAGATAATTATGATATTTCAAATTTAAAAATGATTTCTATTTTAACCAAATCAAGACATGTACATTTCATTAATTAATTTAAAATTAATTCCCATTCTGAAAACCAGAAATCGGGTTTTTAAGGAGTAAAAAATATCAAAAGATTGACATGTGTTTATGTCCAATTTTAATGTGAAATTACCTAAAATGACCAAAATTATATAAAAATATAAAATTATAATTTATATTTTCTCTAAAAATAATTAAGAGGATAATATGACAATATAAATAAATTGGGTGAAAGGCAGTTTTAAATTAAAACACAGTATTTTTCACTATTCATTAAAAATAGAAACTTCTCATAAAATTACCAAACATTCACTATAATCTAATATTGGAATTCTGAATTCAAAAATAAATTCAATTTAACAAAATTAAATTTATCTGAGTGTCTAAATTTTAATTTATTATTGTTCACAAAATGGAATAAGAAGTAGTTCCTTTATTAATATATTACTTATATTTTAATGAAAAATATACATTGCCTTATAAATATGGTTTATTTATGTGATAAAATTATAAATTACATATGAAATTTATTTTTTACTATTTTTATTACTATATTTAACTGTTATATTCTAAATATATCATTTTAATAATTAATGTGTTGTTTCACAGAAACTCAATATTTCGTTTAATGTAATCCAGGTCAGTATTGCGTGCAGTATAAGCTATTGAATTACTTTAATGATATAAAATACTATAAAATCATGGGCGGTTACATTCTCCCCTCGTTTAAATAGTTTCATCGTCAAAATTTAAACAGAGAAACAAAAACTACGGGTTTGACATTTCAAAACAACTTTGTTGAAATCTCACATAAAAAGAGTCAATAAAATTATCACATTAAAAGAAAGAAAGACAAGTACAATGGTCACCTAATATAATCTATACTAGGGTTCCGTGGAGGAATACATGGACATTGACGAGAAAAAAACCCATCAACTTCTGTTAGAGAGTGATCGAAAACATGATCAGGATAAAGTTCACTACAAGAAAATCATAAACTAGTGATGTGTTAAACGACCATTGAATACTCAGAAGGAAGTGTAAACGAATAATTTTTTTGTTTTAAGTAATTTTTTATAATTTTTTAGAATTTATTTTTGAGATTTACTAAGAACATAAATAAATATACTTACTTTTTTAATTAGAGTATCATCCTTTAATAAATTTCTACACCAAAATCATCTTCTCTCGAAATGATGAGTATTCAAGATGAATTGGTCACACATCAAGTTCAATAATAACTTATAGAGAATGACATAGTCCACAAAATATTAACTATATATTTCCATTGGCTTTATACATTAAGAAAACCAAAATTTTTAGTACAAGATCACATATCCACAAAAAGCATAATTCTTTATAGAAGGATATACTATTTTTAATCTTGTAAATTAAAAAAACAATTCCCGAAGTTTAAAAAAGGAAATAAAAAACAAAATTGTCCTTATAATTCTATGAAAAAATTAAAACTAAGTTTGATACCCAAAATTTAAAAGGGTTTCATCACATAGTCTTCCATGATAAATCTTAACATTTATCTCCAAAAAACCTTAAGTACTCTTAAAGTCACATACTTAAAAGTAATTAAATTAATCAAATTTTCTCTATGATTGGTTAATAATTTACATAAATAATCTAAATATCTGTAAGTGAACAATAAAAACCTTAATTAATAAAAAAATATAACATTACTCTTTAAATGAAATCCCATAGTATTCTATTTTCATTAGGCAAATAGTGTTCCAAAAATACTGAACATCTTCCAAAAAAATATTTTTCACTTAATCACAAAATCATATTATTTTACTAAAGATAAATCACAAAATCCAAAAATCTACATATTATTGATCCATAAAATCATTTAACTAATATTAATTAGTCATACTAATTAGAGACTTCACGTATTTTTGAGGTAGGCGATAAATCTCAGTCGCACTTTGGTTGTGGGTTCGATTCATGTAGCCTTGTCCGATGCAACAAGTTGTCACATGGTCTATGTGTTTTCCTTTTTAAAAAATTATATAATTTTATAACATTCCCTAAAATGAGATAAATTCTTCAAAAATAACAATATCATATTTTAACTACAAATTGTATCTCATACCTTTCATTTTCATCCCAAAAATTAATAACTTGTGATTGAATCAAATTCCAAGATCATATAAACCCAAATAGTTATTTATATCTATATCCCCAAAAGAAGAGATAATTTTTACTCATATAGAATTTTCACATAACAAACTACAAGGTTACTCATACAGGAGAAAATCCTTCCAAATTAATCCCATCAAAAAAGAGCATTAATATTATTAAATATTTCTCCTTCCATTTATTTCTACATAGGTTATTCCTTGACTTAGAGGTTATTCTATAGAATAGGAAATTGACTCAGTTAATTCTAGGTCACCTAAATTTTTGGAAAATGACTATAAATGGAATCTTAGCATCATTTTTATTTTCATCCATAGTAAACCTATTTTTTCCACGACAATTATTTATATTATATCTTTTATTCCCACACATAAATAATTCCATTGTTCAATTAAGACTATTTTCGGGGTGTCTCTGTCCACATTTCCAACATGATGGAGAATGCAATTTCTTTTCTCCATGGTCTCTAATGCTGGAGCACTTATAAATATCTATCATTCTCTTATTTTTTGAGTTCAAGAGTTGGTATATATATATTGTTGATAATATTTTTGGAAAATTGATTAGTCTTAAAGACGATATTTTTTACGCATGTCAATATTCAATTTTTTTTATCATTTCCACCATCTTTCCCATGTTTTACATCATGTAAAATGTTACTATGTCTTCCCTAGAATCCATCTATGGACTAAAACAAGAAAACAACGTGTGAGTAACAATAGTCCTAAAATCATTTAGTGAATATCATGACACCTTATTTTCAATCCAAAACACCTTAGGATTAACCATGGTTATTTATTCTAATATTATAATAAAATACTTCAAATTGGTTTGTATAAAAATGTGAATTATATTAAACATATCCTCTAGGAGTTTCAATACCAAGAGTATAGCAATGACCATTCTCTTGTACAAAAATACCTTGTGTCAAGCTTGAAACTCCTTGTCTGAGTTTTCACACCTAGGTATATCTGGACCAGATCCACCTCAATGTGTTCGTATCTAGACAGGGATATATTTTCTTGAAAAATCCACATAATATTTTCATTAACAATCTTTTTGGATGTTCTTCTATACTATTCCTCAAAGTCAATATTAGGGTAATTTTATCTCATTAGAGTTTATCTAAATCATGTTTCCACGTATTTATTAATCTTTCTGTAATACCAACTATAACGCCGCGACCCTAGTTACCATGAGTGGGTGAATTATTACATAACATTAGAATGATCATGATAGATAATATCTCGAATGAACGATTAGGTTGGTAGCATTGGAAGTACTATATACATACATAAGTTTTACGATACATGAGGAAATAAAATAACAACAACATTATGTCCCCTTTAAAGACACTCATATCCCTTAGCCTATCCATACTGGTCAATCATTATATACTTATTCACATCCTGGGAAAAAAATTATAAAGGGTTGTTCTCAGAATCTAGGTAAGGAGAAAAATAGAGCGGAAACTATCATAAATAAGAATAAACATATAAGGATATGTATAAGACTAAAACATAACCTTTAAAACATAAATTTCAATATAATATGGAAAAGATAAATCAAATAATTCCACTTAATTATTAACATAGATATTCTAGTAGAATAATAATCACATGTAATATGAATATCTAATTTAATAATGATGTAATGCATTATGAAGGACATCATAACCATATAGTCAAGACCTCATGCCATGACTAAAAATAAAAATAATTTTACGGCCTTTTGCCAAGACACAAGTCTATCTCAAGAGACCTACAAATGCATGGAGGGGCTATAGCATGTGTCACCCATCACTTACTATGTCCAATACATTCCTAATGTGAAAATGGTAAAATATAGTCTACACATTCAAATTAAAACGACAATACGAAATATTAATACTTTAATCACAAACCATGAATGGTATAAAAATAGCACATCTACATTCCAACATAACTAATGCAATACAATATAAAATATTTTATTATAATAAACCATCATAAATCAAGAATAAAATAAAATGAAGGATATTAAAATAGATGAAAATGACCAGTAAATCATTTTGATATAAATTTCCCTTTTTTTCTTGAAAACATTTCAAAGCCGTACTATTTATCATTGAAGTCATTTAAAAAAATTCGAATCATTGTGTCCCATACAACTTTGAAACTTTTGAAAGTAATTATAAATTTATAAAATTCATGTAAATAAAAATAAATCTATAAAACCATTATTAAAAAATGGGTATTCATGAGAAATATTTATATGAATAAATCATTAAAAAATTAATATGATATTTTAGTTAAGGAGTTTCTAATCAAATGAGAGACACTCAAATACAAATAGTCGAGGAAATAAATTAATAAAAACATTTTAATATCATGAGATATAAGGTATTCATGATAAAATATATCAAGGGATTGTATGTACACCATATAAAAGTGACTTGACACATAACAACAAAGAATTATAAATGGAATGTAAATTGAGATGATATCCCTTATATAGAATGTATGCTTAAATCAAGGGGAAATCAATGTCATAATTATGTGTAAAAATATAAATATATTCAATATTATTTGATATTTAGTGTAAATTAATCAGAGTAAATTCACACATATTTTTGTAAAAATGAAACCAATGACATGGATGTTTAACTAAATGAATGGAAATTGAGTTAAGAGCAACGTTATCAAGTTCATATCAATGAACTGAGAATTTATCAATTGATTGATTGTTTGTATCAAATGTATATCCACAAAAAGGGGAGTTGAAAATACTACCTATATAAATGGATAGTTATTTCACACATGATCTTGTAGTAAAATAATTAATGAAGTATGCATAAAATCCAATTAGTAGAAATTGAAATTGTAAATTCCATTACCAATTTTGAAACATACAAAACATACACCCCATGAAAGAAGGATAATAAAATGAAGATGTAAATACCCATAAATTATTGTATTTTAAATAAGGAACACAATCATGGTTTGTACATACACCACACAAAATAAAATAGTGGTAAATATAGCATGAATCTCACAGGAAGAAAACGTGAGATGAAAAACCCTTACCTTGTACTTTTCCATAGTCAAGGGTTCGTTAACCTCCTTTATAATATTTAAATCATTTTTAATAAATTATAAAATAACCACAAACCTATATATGATATCATATATGATATTCTAATATTTCATTGTTAATAATATTTCAATTGTATCATTGTTTTGGGTGTTAACTAATTCGTTTTCCATTATATGTTTTGTTACGTAAGTAGTGTTTGTTACGGGTAGGATATATTTGATTCATATACAAAATGATATTCATTTCATAAAAATTATTTGTAATCATAAAATAAAAATTATTCTTGAAAGGTTATGATGGGGAATGAATTTCATCTTATTCGTGGAGATGGTAACTTGTATGTATGCACGAGCGACAATATAATTCTATTGATGGTGAAATCGTTTTTAATTTGTAACACCCTAATATTTCATAGTATGTTATCTCATTAATGTAATTCAATAGCTTGGGCTACATTCAACAGTGAGTCTGAGGGCACCACAACTTACTAAACTAGCCATTCAAAATGTGTTTACGAATAGTGTTAAATAACTTTTGAATATTATATAATCAACATAATTTTAACATCTATATTATCTCTGTCTGAGACATAATATAAGAAATTTCTCATTTTTTTAGTTAAAAGAAGTATTTTTTTAAAAATGAAATTTTACTGCATTTTAATGGAGAACCCTTTTTTAAAACCAATAATTGAAACTTTTATATTTTTAATTTAATGAAATTAAATTCTTTTTTAGAAGAGTAACCTAAAAATTTAGTTCGGATAAATATTTGGTACTTTTCATATAACTTTTATATTTTTACAAATAATGAAAAATACAATGTTATAATTGAAAACATCTTTTTTAATAGAAATAATTTATAGTGTTAAATTCGGAATTTCAATGGTTTTTAAGTATAATTAGTTTATATTTTCATAATTTAATACAATTTATGTCATTATAAATAATTTCAGATTTAAAATTGACATAAATACATGTCAATCTTTTGATAGTGTTTACTTTTTTAAAACGCACATTTTGGGTTTGACAACAAGAATTAATTTAAAAATAATAAATACAACCTATATGTTTTTAATTTAGTAAAATAGACATTATTTTTGAATTTGGAATATCAAAATTGTCTTATGGAATGTTTTTGGTATTTTTCTAAAAAAATTCAATTTTTGCTGAATAATGAAAAACATTGTTATTATTTAAAACTAACTTTTTATTTAAAAAATTATCTATTTTATTTAAATATATTTTAATTCAAAATAGATATATAATACCTATATAAGTTCAATGTAACTCATTGGAGTCATTTTATAATAAATGTACATGTATAGAATTTTATTAAACTTTTTAACATATTTTACCCACCTTCTAGGAACATTAGAAAATTTAAATAAAACATAATTGTACCGCTTTTGTGAGTTGATTTTCAAAATTCTAAGAGGCACAGTTGACATCAGTAAGTAAGATGTGATTCAATAAGATGAAAATAATTTTTTGTTAATAGTAACTTTTGTCTTTTATTTACCACGTTAAAAGTAAATATGGTAATTAAAGTTAAAATTTTTGTTATAAGTACCCTAACACATGTCCTAATTCTATTGGATAAGTGTAATTATACCAAAAAAACATTTGGAATAAAATATGATCCTTTAGGTCCACTTGGATTAGATTAGGACATTTATATTTATTTTATTTAAAGAAGAGTTAAATGTGTTAAATTCATTATTTATAAACTAACCAATTTTTAAACATGGGATATACATAAGATAAATTAGACTATTAGTATTCATTAAAAATATAAAAATATTTCCTATATAATTGTTTTTTATTTATAATTTTTATAGATTATATAATTAATATTATTTATGACACAATGATGATGCATTAATTACCTTCTTAATGAAATATTTATATATTTTATATTATAAATATTAAGAGAAATAGAATTTAAATTTTTTGATGCCATCAAAAAAATTTATAGGATAATATGACATGTTAGGGTTGATTAGAAAAAAAATTTCAAAGTGATAAGGTTGTTATGACTTTTCAAAGATAATATAAATAATAGTGTAAAAATTGAGATAAATTAATTTTTAAAACAAATACCATATTATTGGTTGATATAATATTCAAAAAAATATAAGGTTTTGCCAAAGGGATTAAATAATATTATATATTTCATTAATGAACCACTTGAAAATCTTCTGGATGTTTAGAGTATGTTTATTAACCATATAGTTTAAGAAGACAAGAAGACCTGGAAAAAGTTAAACTATTTAACTAAGAGTTAAATCTAAAAGACAAGGATAAAATTGTAACCTAAACTTGTCTAAAACCTATTTTTTAGAGTATTCAGACCCATAACAACCTAATACTCGAAATAAATTCATTTAGAGACATTGTAAACCGAATGTGATTTTATAATAAATTAATATTTATATCTATTCCAAAGGTGATCCTCACCCTCTTATAAAAGGTCAAGTCCCCTTCTCTCAAAATCACACCTCCAAATCCATTTTACTCAGCCAATACCTACCCAAATATCCTCCAAAAATTCCTCAAATCAACCTATATTACTTAATTTGATCATAATTATAACTTTTGGAGCCCTTTTGATCAACTCAAAATGAAACACCCGAAGAAGAGGTAATAATTTCACTACCCACTATCATGTTCTTTTCTTCATCCACTTCCTATTTCTTTGTTGTTTCTATACCAAAATAATTACTCCAGTACCTATTACATACTATGATGTTATTATAAATATGGTAAAACCATATTCTTTATTCTATTCATCCTATAAATGACAAATTCACCATACTTACGTACGTACGGCTAACCGTCTCCACATCGTGGTGTAGTTTGTTATTCAAACAATTCATTATTTGGATGAGTATAACTGATGAAAATAATAAATATAACATGTAAATGATTATTTATATATGATATACCATCAAATTACATACTATTTTACCATCAATATAATGATATTTTCTCTCATGCGTACGTACATATTACCGTCTCCACGACACGATGAGATTCATTTCAACGTTCTATATTCAATGATGATTATAAAAATATATATTATTAATAAGTATGTAATATATGAAATAATAATACTAATGGAGATATATATATATTTACTTAAATATATATTATTCACTTACTTCTGTTCAATTTGATATGAAAACAGAAACAACGTTTATGCGTACGTACGACCTACCGTCTCCATAAACGGTGCATTCCATTTCAAATATCTATATATTGTAAATATTAATATTTTAATTATATATGATATATAAATCAAGTGTTATATACTATAAGTATTGATATCCTAATCTAAATTATAAGATAAATAATAACAAGTTGAAAAATGTACGATAAAAAAGTTATTATTATCCTAAATGTAAATTTAACATGGAAATAAAAATTAAATGGTAGTATAAAGTCATATATGAATCATGTATGATATAATTAAAATAAATATGGTTCTGGTTTAATTTAATAACATACTATGGTCTTTATACAATAAGTTAAACGTACCCTCAACCAAAGGAAAGTGCAAGGTAAGAGTTAATTTCGCAATCTCTTTATTATCCGATGATGTTTTTAAGTAAGTATCTTTTGGGAAATATTTAATATCCATGTCTATGTTTAATAAAAGAAGTTTTCAAAGTGATTCTTTTTAAGGGAATTAATTCTAATACATCATTTTAAATGTATTTAGGATTTATTATTCTAAACCTTTCTCATTAATGTCATTTTTTTCAAAATTCTTTTTAGGATTAATTTCTATGGACATGAATGTTTTATAATGTTAATTATATTAAAATGTTTAAAAGTGGTATGGGACAATTTGATTCAAAATTGTATTTTAAATGACATCCTGAAAATGAATTTTAAATTATTTCATGAAAAAGGTATATTTCAATCAAATATTTTTAATGATCATTTTCAACTATGTCAACATCCTTTACAGGATTTTATTCGTGATTGAGGATGATTTATTCTCATACAAATATTCCATATTGTGTTGAAGGATTTTTTATATGATTGACTGTGGATAAGTTATTTTTATACCGTTCATGGTTTTTGGATAATGTATTGACATTTTGTAAGGTAGTTTTAATACAAATGTTTATGTTATGTTTAATCCTTTTCATATAAAGAATGCATTAGACTTAGTAAGTGACTGGTGGAGCCCTCTATAGCTCCTCGATGAATCGGTAGGTCTCATGAGACAAACTAGTGTTTTGGCACAAGGCCTTGACATAATCCTATTTGTAGTTTTTTTCTGTAGGCCTTGACTATGTTGTTATAATGTCTGGAATTATGCATTCCATCATTATGAAATTAGATATTGATATTATATGTGATTATTAAACTAGTAGAATATCCACGTGAATAAGTAAAAGGAATTATTTGATTTATAATTTCCATATTATGCTGATGTTTACGTTTAAAAAGATTTTTTTCGTTTTATATGTTTCTTTAAATGTTTATGCTTATTTTTTAATGTTTCTACTATCTTGTTATCCTTAGTGATCATCTGATCTCACCCCTTTCTATGTTTTATTTTTCATAGGATGCGAAAAAGTATATAATGATTGACCTGCAGGGATAATATAAGGGATATGAATGTGAACAATGGAGATAATGTTTTTTTTCATTTTATAATGTAAAGTAACGTTAATATATGTAATTTATTTTAAATGACTGCTAAACTGATCGGTCATTCAGGACATGATTTCTTTTAATCATGACAATGTATTAAAATAATGCACCGACTCTGGGTAGCTGGGGTTGGAGCATTATAGTTGGTATCATAGGATGTTTAGAAAATAACCATGGGAATAGATTTAGATAAATATTGATTAGGGAACATTACCCTAAGATAAAATTTGAGGATTAGTATATAAGAACTTCATAAAGTTTGGTAATGTATAGATTTTGTGTATTTTCAATGAAATAAATTCATGTCTAGATACGAGTAGGTAGAGGTGGCTCTAGAAAAGATATACCTAGCAGTGAAAACTCTGACAAGGAGTTTTGGGCTTGACCAAGTGTATCTTGGTAAATAAAAACGTTCTTTTCTATACTCTTGGTTACGACACCAACAGGGAATATGATTAGGATAATTCACATTTTCATTACAAGCCATTATGAAAGATTTAAGAGTAAATACTTCCTCAAAGAAATTTTTTTGTGATTATATATTATATGCATAATATTTTAATTTCACATTAGGTATTTTACTTGTTTGGAATTATGAAATGTGATTCATAAACTAACATAGTGTATACCATTGTTTAGAAATGGCCCCTAGTATAAGGAATGGGAATTCCAGCAAAACACATGATCGAAATGTTAAGAAGGACCATATCTTTAATGGTATTACGATGACATTTAAAAGGGAAATAGTCTCTCACTTATTCTTATCATATGATGAAATAATATCATGTGTTAATAAGATAAGTAAATAATTCCTTTATTACTATTGATTTGATGGGAAGTAAGATAAGAAAAGGATGGAAGTGAGAAATATGGATAAAGGGAAGAGGGGAATGAAGGATTTTCTCATATGTGATAACTGTGGAAAGAATCACCCTTATAAATAAGTAATGGGAATGAGAGTTTGTTATAATTTTTGAGAAAAAGGAAAAAATATATGTGATTTGAAGGTTATGAAAAAGGATTCAAATGTACAATGCTTCATCCACACGGAGTTGAGACACTACACGAAGCAATGTCCAAATCATCAGAGTATACCCCAAATGCTGTTACTTTATAATAATCAATTTACGATACAACAAAATATTAATATGAATGATTATATTTCATATCTTGTTATTAAATTATTGTTTAGTTTGAGTATTGTATTAATGATTTACATGTAATAAGAATTATGGAGTATAAAAGGATTGCGATGCAGTACTATTTCATTAAGGACTAGAGATTGTATGGATCTATGAAAAGTGACTCAATAGTAGGTTAATTATTTTGGAAAATATATGGTTGAGAGAAATAAAAACCTTAATATGGTTCTGATACTATGGTTGTGATTTTAGAATAACATTTGAATGATTTGGGTGAATTATATTGGCTATGCTTGACTACCATGAAACTGATTAATGATTTTTATATTCCATTATTGTTGGATTTTACTAAATTTTATTTATAAGAGTATATCTAGTATTCTATAAGTAATAAGGGAGCATGAATGTAATAAATAATGTTTTATAGTAATTTATGGGGTTATAATGGTTTAAAAAAATAAATGATGAAGATATTCACATGTTATTAAATGGAAAAAGGATCTACACTGTGTTTACCTTCCTTATAAATTTTGGACAGTAAGATTGGACATAAGTATTTTGGATAACTCTAAATGTTAGAATCAATTAATTTTGGATTTAAATACTATATTTAATGTTAAATCATTTCTTAATATTATATTTGGATTGTCATATAAAGGAAAACCCATAGGTCGGGCGACAACCAGTCACATCTGGCATGGCCGTGAGACTTGAACATACAATCGAAGGACGACAATGGTTGTTCACCTACCACTAGCATACATGATATACTGGTTTGTATAATTTAGTTGTTTTAAATATTCTGAAAAAATAATTATAAATTCATTATTTTTGGAACCCTATACTATTAAGATATATATAATATTTTTAAATTCTATAAGCTTTGGTAGTGAAAGATGAGTTTCTGGTAGGAATTTGTTGAAAGATAAAAATCTAATTGTAAATATTTTTTTCATATTATTCAATGAATAAATTAATTCTTAAAATTTATGGAAGGGATATTAAAACCAAACAATGAGTTATCCTAATACCTTCGGTTTTGTTGAACTAATGATATTTTAAATCATCATAGATTAATGGATCTGAGGCCCTCAATTTTACACTTGTTCGGGATTGATGACCACAATAACTCCCTAAAATTATTTACATATTTCCAACAATTTTGTGTCTTTAATTTCCACCAATGTTCTCTTCATCGAGATCATAATTTGGAGGGGTCTTTTTTATTCCATTTCCCTTTAATTAAAACTATATTTTTCTAAACCAATTATTAATTTTGGTTTTCCACAAAGATAAATTTATAATTTTATAAATTTATTTTCTAAGAAAAATTTTAAATTTTGAGGAGTCAATTTATTTAAGTAGGGGAAAATGTTTATACCCCAAGATTTCATAGTACTTTATCACATTAAATAAATCCTCTAGCTTGCGCTACACACAACACCAAGTTTTGGCACACCACGACTTACCAAACTAGCCGTTCAAAAAGAGGTTATGAATAGTATTAACTGAATTTTGAATCTTATATACTCTATATAATTTTAAAATCCATATTAGCTGTTTTTTAGATATAACATTATAAAAAATACATTTTTTCAGAAGAAAAATGTATTTTTAAAAAAATGATATTTTACTTCCTTTTAATGGTGAACCCTTTTTTTAAACAAATATTTGACACTTTTATATATTCAATTTAATGAAATCAATTTATACTTTATAATAGAAACATAAAAAATTAGTTTGGATAAATTTTTGGTACTTTTCTAATATCTTTCATATTTTGATGAATAGTGAAAAAACTATGTTTTAATTGAAAACAACTTTTTTAATTGAAATAATTTATAGTGTTAAGTTATTAATTTGAAAGGTTTTTTAGTATAATTAGATTATATTTTTATGATTTAATACAATTTAGGTCATTATAACTAATTTTACATTTAAATTTGACATAAACACATGTCAATCTTTTGATAGTTTTTACTTTTCTAAACCACGGTTTTTGGTTTTCACAATAAGATTTAATTTTAAATAAATAAATGGAACTTCTATGTTTTTAATTTTTTAAAAGAGACTTAATTTTTTAATTCATAATATCAAAATTATCTTAGGACGAATTTTATGTATTTTTCTAAAAACATTCAATTTTTGATGAATAGTGAAAAATACAGCGTTATTATTTAAAACCGACTTGTTATTTAAATAGTAATTTATTTTATTTATATTATTTAACTAGAAATATATATATTAAAACTATTTAAATTCACTTTAATTCATTGGAGTCATTTTATAATAAAACTAGATATATAAAATTTTATTGAACTATTTAACCTCTTTTACCCACATTTTAGGCACGTTATAAAATTTTCATAAAACATAATGTATCTCTTCTATGAGTTGAATTTCCAAATTCTGAGAGACACAGTTGAAATCATTAAATAAAATGTGATACAATGAAATTAATAAAATTTTCTATGAATAGTAATTTTTGACTTTTATTTACCGTGGTTAAAAGTAAATAGGGTAATTAAATGTAAAAATCTTATTATAATTACCTAATAAATGTATTAATTTTATTGGATTAGTGTAATTCAATCAATAACAAACATAAGAATAAAATATGATCCTTTAGTTCCACTTGGATTAGATTAAGGCATTTATTATTATTTTATTAAAAGAAGAGTTAAAAGTATTAAATTAAATGTTTATTAACTTAACCATTATTAATATAGGGCTATAAATAAGTTAAATTAAACTATAAGAATTCATTAAAAATATAAAAAAATTTCCTACATAATTTTATTTTATTTATTATTTTTAGAGATTAAATAATTAAATTTATTTATGACAAAATGATGATTCAAAAATTACCTTCTTAATGAAATATTTAAATATTTTATATTATATATACTAAAATAAATAGAATTTAACTATTTTGATTCCATACACAAATTTTTTAGGTTAATATGACATGTTAGGGTTGAATAGATAAATTTTTTTTGAAGTGATAAAGTTGTTATGACTTTCAAAAAAACAAAATACCAAATAGTGTCAAAATAGACATAAATTAATTTTTAAAACAAATACTATATTATTGGTCGATATAATATTCCCAAAAAAATAAGGTTCAGCCAAAGGAACTAAATAATATTTTATATTTCATTAATGAACCACTTTATGTTCTTTTGGATGTTTATAGTATGTTTATTATCCATATAGTGTAAGAATATAAGAAGACAAGGTAAAAGTTAAAATATTTAACTAAGAGTTAAATCTAAATGATAAGGTTAAAATGGTAACCTAAACATGTCTAAAACCAATTGGATGAGCTTAATTCAACCCATAACCACCCTAGGCTCGCAATAAATTAATTTGGAGCCATTATAAACCAAATATGATTGAATAAAAAATTAATATTTTAATCTTTTCCTATAGTGACCCTCACCCCTCTTATAAAAGGGAACTTCCCCATCTCTCAAAATCACACCTCCAAAGCCATTTGGCTCGGCCAAAACCTACCCAAATATTCTCCCCACTTTTTAAAATCAACCTAGAGTTATTATATTCATAAAAAATCCATCATAAAGATCCCTATTGATCATCTCAAAATGAAAACACCTGGAAAAAAGGTAATAAATTCACCACACTCTATCATGTTCATTTCTTCTTCCATATCCTCTTTATTTGTTGTATTCATACCCAAATAATAACTAAAGTACCTAGTACAAACTTTTATGTTATTATAAATATGGTAAAACCATATTTTTTATTCTATCATTCCTATAAATGACAAAGTCACCGTACGTGCATATGTATGGCTTACCGTCTCCAAGTCATGGTGTAGTTTGTTATTCAAACACTTCATTATTTGGATGGGTATAATAATGAGTATAAATATTTTAAAGAATAAATATAACATGTTAATTATTTTTTATATATGACATAAATTACAATTTTAAACGATTTCACTATCAATGTATTGATATTGCCGCTCGTGCGTACGTACAGATTACCATCTCTACAACGCTATGAGACTCATTCCCATAGTCACCATTCATTGATGATTATAAAAATATATATTATTAATAACTATGTAATATATGACATAATAATGCTACTGTATATATATATATATATATATTTACTTAAAAATATCTTATTCACATACTTCTGTTATATATGATATGAAAACATTAACAACGTTTAAGCATACGTACGACCTACTGTCTCCATAAACGATGCCTTCCATTTCATATATATATATATATATATTATGTATTTATATTCTAAATATATATGATATATAAATCATTTTTTATATTCTAGAAGTATTTAAATCATGATCTAAATGATACGATCAAGAATAAGAAGTTAAAACATGTACGATAATGAATGAAATTCTTACCCAAAATGTTAATTTAACATTGAAATCCTTATTAAATAGGCAGTATAATGTCATAAATAAATCATATATGATATAATAAATATTAATACGGTTATTTAATAATATTATAACATTCTATGTTAATTAGACAAGAGGTTAAATGTACCCTCGACCAAAGGAATGTGCAAGGTAAGGGTTAATTTCACAATGTCATTATTATCTACGGTTTTTTTACGTATCTACTGAGAAATATTTATTATCCTTGTACATTTTTCATAAAAGAGTTTTAAAAGAGATTATTTTTAACGCAATATTTACTAAAACATCATTTTCAATGTTTTAAATATTTATTCTTCTAAACCTTTCTCATTAATGTCCATGTTTTAAAAATGGTTTTAAGGATTTATTTATATGGACAGGAATGTTTTAAAATATTAATTCCATTAAAATGTTTCAAAGTGGAATGGGACAGTTTTATTCAAAACTATATTTTAAATGAAATAGTCTATATGAATTCCAAATGATTTCATGAAAAGGGATATTTCACTCAAATATTTTTACTCATCATTTTCAACTATGTCAACATCCTTTACAGGATATTACTCATGATCAAGGATGATTTATTAGGATACATATATTCCATATTGTATTAATGGTATTGTGATATGTTTGACTAGGGATGAGTTATTTTTATACCATTCATGGTTTATGGTTAATGTATTTATATTTTGTATGCTATTTTTAATACAAATGATTATGTTATGTTTAATCCTTTCCATATGAGGAATGTATTTGACTTAGTAAGTGACTTGTTGAGCCCGCAATAGCTCCTCGATGCATCAATATGTCTCATGAGACAAACTAGTGCCTTTTAACAAGGCCTTTAAAAAATATTATGTATAGTATTGGAATAAGGCCATCACTTTGTGGTTATGAATTATGGAATTATGCTTTCCATCATTATGAGTTAGATATTGATATTAAATGTGATTATTCGACTAGTAAAAAATCCATGTGAATAAGTAGATAGTATTATTTGATTTATCTTTTCCATATTATGATGATGTTTATTTGTAAAATGATTTTTTTTAATTTAATACATTGCCTTAAATGTTTATGCTTACTTATGAATGTTTTTGATATATTTTTATCCTTACTGAGCATCTCAACTAACCCCATTCTATGTTTTATTTTTTCTAGGATGCGAAGAAGTATATTATGATTGACCTACAAGGATAATATATGGGATACGAATGCTGAAAATTGAGGAAATGTTTTTGTTGTTGTTTAAAAATTTTTAATGTAATTTAACATTTTTTATGTAAATTATTTTCCAAGACTGCTAAAATGATCGGTCCTTCAGGACATGATTCCTTATAATCATGCAAATGTATTAAAATAATGCACTGACTCTGGGTAACTAGGGTTGAGGCGTTACATAATTGGTTGGTATATCATATATAAAGAATAATTAACATATTATATTTATTATTTATATCAATTATATTCATTATTATACCAATCCAAATAATTAAGTTTTGAATAAGAAACTAAACCACAATGTGGAGTGATAAGACATACATACGCACGTATGATGACTTTGTCATTCATAGGATGGAGAGAATAATGAATATGGTTTTAACATATTTATAATAAAATCACATTATGAATAAGGTACAAAATTTATTATTTTGTTGTGGAAACAACAAAGAAAGAGGAAGTGGAAGAAGAAACGAAATTTGAAAGAGGTGATGAAATTATTACCTCTTCTTTGGGTGCTTCCTTTTGATTTGATCAAAATGGATCCATAGGTTGGCTTTATAATCCAATAAAAGGCCTATAGGTTGAAGTGATGGTAGTTGGGAGGATATTTGAGAAGGTTTTGGCCGAGACAAATGGCTTTTGAATTGTGAAATTAAGAGAAGGAGATGTAGCCTTTTATAAGAGAGGTGAGGGTCAATTTAGGAAAAACTTGAAATATTATTTTATTATGAAATCATTTTCGGTTTATAATGGCTCAAAATGGATTTATTTAAATTATAATGTGGGTATGGGTCATAATATTCCCCCACTAATATATTTTAGAAAACATTTGGTCACCATATTAACCTTATCTTTTAGATTTAATTCATTGTTAAATAGTCTATCTTTCACCATGTCTTCTTGTATTTCCATATAACATGGTTAATAAACTGACTATAAAATTCCAATAGAACCAAAAAATTTTCATTAATATAATATCCATAATTATATAATTCCTTTGGCCAAAACTTATATTTTTTATTATTATTATATCATTTAATAATATATTATTTTAAAAAAACTTTTATTTCAATTTTGACACTATTTAGTATTTGGCATTTTTTAAAGTAAAAAAAAACTTATTTTAAAAAATAAATTAAATCTACCATATTATTTCATATTAGCCTATAAAATTAGTTTAATGCATAAAATTTCACAATTTTCATTTATTTTGATATTTATAATATCAATTATTTTAATCATTCATCAATAAAGGGAATTACTACATCATCATTGTTGCATAAATAAATTTAATTATTTAAAGTATAAAAATTATAAATAAAAAACCATGATTTAGGAAATAGTTTTATCATTATATTTAATATTTATAGTCAAATTTATCTTATATATAACCCTATATAAAAAATGGTTTAGTTATTAAACATTGAATTTTACACTGTTAATGATTCTTTAAATAAAATAATAATAAATGTACTAATCCAATCCATGTGGATAAAATAGAATCATAATTTATTCCTGAGGTTTATTTTTGTCGAAGAAAAACATATCCTATAGAATTTAGACATTTTTTATGGTAATTATAATATAATTTTTACCTTTAGTTTCCCTGTTTACTTTTAACCATGGTAAATGAAATTCAAATGTTACCATTCACCAAAATTTATTTTCATCCTATTGAACCATATTTTATTTAATGATGTCAACCATGTGTCTCTAATTTTTTAAATTCAATATACAGAAGTTGTAAAATTAAGTTTTATGCAAATTCACAAATGTTCTTATATGGTGGGTATAAGACTTTAAAAAGTTCAATAAACTATTATACATCTAATCTTATTATCAAATGACCCTAATTAATTAAATTGAAATAATATAGGTATTATTTATTTATTTTTAATTTAAAATAAATATAAATAATATTTATTGTTATTTATATAAATGTCGGTTTTAAACAAAAATCCATTTTTTTCACTCTTCATCAAAAAATGAAAGTTTTCAGAAAAATAAAAAAAATTAAACCTAAGATAATTTTTCTATTTCAAATTTAAAAATTATTTAAATTTTACTAAATTTAAGACATGTATGTTGCATTAATTAATTTAAAATTAATTCCCGTTGTGAAAACCAGGAAGCAGCTTTTTAAGAAGTAAAAAATATCAAAAGATTGACATGTGTTTATATCCAATTTAAATACGAAATGACTTCCAATGACCATAATTATAGAGAATGGTAATAATATATTCTATATATACTCTTAAAAAAATTAAAAGGAAAATTTAAAAATATAAATAAATTGGGTGAAAAGGCAGTATTGAATTAAAACACCATATTTTTCACTATTCATTAAAAAAAGAAACCTCTAATCAAATTTCCAAAATTTAAACCCTAATAAAATATTAGAATTATGAATTCAGAAATTAATTCTATTTCATCAAATTGAATATATAATAGTGACTATAATTAATTTTATTATTGTTCACAAAAGGGAATAAGAAGTAGTTCCCTTTTCAAAATACTACTTATATTTTAATGAAACTTATACAATTCCCTATAAATATTCTTTATATGTGAGATATAATTATAAATAAAATTTAAAATTTATTTGATACTCTTTGTATTACTATATTTAATTGTTATGTTATAAATATATCGTTTGAATAATTACAGTATTTTTTTACAGAAACTCAATCTTTTGTATAATGTAAGGAAAGTCAGTTTTGCGTGCAGTATAAGCTTTTGAATTACATTAATTATATCACATACTATGAAATATTGGGGTGTTACATTAAATTATGGGAAATTATGAGGCATTATGAGGGGGTTCTCATATGTACTAGACCTAAGAATACCCCACTAAATATATTGATTCCCTCTTTTCAATTCAAAATTGTTTCAAAACAATAAAATAATGTAGATAAGACTCGATGATATAGTCTAATACCTTTCACTATAGATATAAAAATCCATCCATACTCTAAACCATATCCCTCACATATACATAATGGTATTTTCACTCTAGGCCGGAGTAGTATCCCCTATGCCATTCAAAGACTATTGTGGTACACCTCTACACCATGGTGGCCAACCATGCACTATACTATGTAAACTTTTAACCATTGGGTTCCATCCTATTATGTTGTATTGTTTTCTAGTACACATCCTTGTTGTAGTCTCGACCTTGTTTCTTGGATACAAATGTTTTTATAGAAGTAATTTTCTTGAACGCACATTATGGACATATTTTAAAAATCTTCGAACATGGGTATGTTTGGTTTGATCCTATCTTTTTTCTTTCTAATAAAAATTCTATGAAACCAATAAAAGGTTGGATTATAACTACTTATATTATGAATTATATTTTGAACACATATTGGTTGGTGTACGAGTATGGTTTGGGTGATGAAATCTCTGAGAAAAATGATCATGACATTTAAAACTAGGAGGGAGGAATTTCCATTACATTTTGGTCCATGTTATGATATTGAGATCATATTTATTTATGATTATTTACCACATTCATGTTATGAGTTACATATGGGTGTGTAAGTGGTCATAATTATTTTTTTATTATGACTTTGTGATTTTGTTTGGCTCGTGAATTTTTATCTTTTTTACCTTTTTTTCATTTCTGATACATGTAATACATATTTTGTTGAATGGAATGTGGAACTAGGTTTTAGGCATAATGGTGATTAGGTAGAGCCTTGGGTTAGGAGTTATGTAGTAAAAATGTCCTTAAAGGAGGTTAGGGATTTCCCTATTGTGTGTTTTGAATGTATACCTAGTTAACCAACTAGACATAGCCTAAACATTAATACACGAATTTATAAAAATTTATATAGAGGGATGTGAATATGTGGATGACTGGATGAAACAAATATGGGCTTCTTATATACGTGGGATATTTTTTAATTAAAATAGTTGACAAGAAGAAATCGACATGGAAGAATATACAATGCTCTTAATGTCAACTACCATCTGAGTGGGGTATGTTAATATTAATTGGTGTCTATACTTATTTGTTATAACTAATATCCAAACTAGTGAAGAGATAATGAAGGTGTGTTCATGGTTTATAGGGAATTGGTCAATGAACGATGACTTGGGACTTGTATGGTTATATTTTTATTTAATCATTTATTCATGTTAAGAAATAAGTTGTTATATATATATATATTGTGGGCTTATTTCAAGGATGCAATGGTGGTTTTATACTGATTCTTGCACTCACATCATACTCAATAATTTTATAGGTCATATAGATTTTAGGAGTCAATATATTTTAATGGGAACATACCTTATAGTGGATGGTTGAGAAGTGGGGAACATAACTAGAACAACTTGAGACATAGTCTGCATGACCCTATAGATGTTTATTTATTTATTTCTTTTCAACTTATACTCTGGACATGATTACCACTATTTGATATATTTTGATTTGTATTAAATTTAATTAATTTAATAATATTTTTATGATGATTTATTATATTATGTAATATAATTATGGAACTTATTAATTGATACTAAGGGTATAATGTCTCTATTAATGGATTTATGTTATCACTTCTTCATTGACAGCCTCCTGCATATAGGAAGGTGAAAATGAGGTCCCATGATATTCTAGATTAGACCACACAATTTTTATAAGGTTTTTAAAAATCATATCTTGGGACCTTGTTCACAACATGTCTTCTCAATGCCTTGATATGAGATAAGGTAAACAAGAGCTAAGAAAGTTGGGATTCTGGGAGGTGTATTATGATTGTCTCTGGATAAAACTATATAGTCGACCTACACGTTTCTATAAATTTGGGAATTATGTTTTGATATTATCATCAATGAAATTCTCATTGGGTGTTTCAAATGATATTGATATATGAATTATAATATTTTTTGTGATTTCAAGCATCATGACTATGAATGTAGGTTCACTTGAAATTTATATACCGTCATTGTGTTGGATAGTAATAACTTAATTAAATACCTTCATGTGTAATATCTCTAAGTTATTGTTTCTCTGGTGTGATATATTTATGCATCTATGTTGTTTGGACATATCTTTTTTTGGGATTAATAAGTTTAACTAAGAATGAAGATGCCTTATTTTATATAAAATGAGTATGAATAATTTCTAGGAATGGAGAATATAGTTTGTGAAAAAAGTGATATAACATGCATTGATGGTAGAATCATAGTAGAATGTAAGGTGATTACATATACTTTATATGGCCTTTAACTTTCCCAATTTCATTATTATTATAGAGATGCGAACTCAACGACTTTTATTGGGACAAACAACTATGGTGGTCTCAAAAGTTCCCATTCCACAACCAATGGTGCATGAGGATGTGTCCCATTAGAATATATTATCGAAACTTGTGATCTAAGATCCATATCCCATTCGACCAAGAATCATTTATATAGTGCTTATCCACGTAGGATACACTCAATGGACTATTACTGACCATGCTAAGGAATTTAGGCTTATGCATCCTTCAGTATTCGAAGCTAATAGTGTACCACAAGATACAAAGGATTTACTATACATACATGAATTTATTTTTGGATAAGTCATATGTCTTGTAGAGGGTAGAGTTATTTTGGGTGAATTCATGTTTCAAAGACCCACTATGAGATGGTGGACTACAATGAGTTAGGTTGGGTGATGGGATGGATATACATGGGTGAAAATCAAGGATCTATTTATCGAGAAATAAATTATTGACAAAAAAAATCTAGACCAGGGAATAGATTTTGTAGTACAATGAATAATGAAATGGTTTTATGGATATCCCTACATACTCATCTTCATTTATAGTGATACTTATCTATTTTCCTTTTATAGATATAAATGAAGAATAAAAGCCACTGAATTCTGAGATAGGAATTTGATTCTAGATCACTCATTTTTAGGCGTCTTGACATGAAAACATACTAAAAAGTGCATAGAGTTGAGATAGGGTGATTCATTATGGTGGTTCAAGTGTTATTGTTTTTTAGATATGGAATATATACCTCTTGAGGTATAGTATTGATCTCATCCACCTAATCTGCTACTTTTTTTTTGAAACAAGTGCTTCATATTTCTTAATTTCATCACAAGTAGTTGATGGAATTCACCTAAAAGTTTTATAATCCACTATATAGGTCTCCCTTAACACACTACTGGGAATGAATGTATACAATTCCCATTAATTCCATGATTCTCCCATTGATTAGAAAATATAATGATATATATGGTATTTCATGATTCTTTATATGAATTCCTTTAATGTGATTTTTAGCATCGATAGGCTAACCATATTCAAAGATCACATTCACTACTATTGGAGACATGTGATGTTCACTTTTCCAAAGGGTGAGAAGTTCATGATTACTTGAGAATGGGAATTGGGAGCCCGTAGAGTCATACCAGAATAGAATCAACTTAGAATGATCACAAAACTAATGAATGAATTGACTATATTAGAAGGATTAGTGAAAAAATCATCATATTTTCATCCAATGATTGAACTGTATCAAGATGTCATTCTAGAAGAATTCAAAAGACTACCCCAAAAAAATAAGAGTTGATTTCATTTATATCTTGTACAGGGTGTGTGTCCCATTTCAATACCCTTATGTTATATGTAATAACCCGAGATGAAGTATCATAAGTTTCAATTGGATGAATTAAATTGAAATGGATTTATTAGGTCATGTACATGAAAATATAGTGCAACTGTATAGTTCTTCAAGAAGTCAGATTTTATTCTTCACCATTAAATTGATTACTAAAAGATGAACCAAAGGACAATGAAAAACATATATCCATTTCTTAAGATCTACAATCATTTTGAAGACATTTTAGGGGCCTATTGTTTCTCAAATATTAAACTTTGGTCGGTCTACCACTAGTTCTGGGTAAGAGACGGGGACATGTCGATGAAAATGTTTCAAAATAATTATGGACGTTTTGAGTGTGTAGTTTTATTTTTTTGGATAATGAATGCACATATAGTGTTGATATCCATCATGAAAAATATCTTCCCCGTATTCATTGAATCATTTTTCATAGTTCTTGTCGAATACACTCTCATCTACTCACCAACATCAGACCAAGATGTTGGAACATCAATGTAGTCTTGAGTATGATTCCAGAACATCAAATTTATGCCATGTTGTTGAAGTTTGGTTTATGTATTTGTGAGATAAAGTTCCTAGGACATATGTTTTTTGATAATTGTATATTCATTCACCGAGAGAATTTTGAGGCATTTATGTCATTGATGTATCCCTGATTTTTTTGAGATCAGGATCATTATAGGATTAGTTGGATATTACTGATGGATTATCTAATACTTACAATGAATATCATCATCAATGAATGAACTATCATTTGAGGGAGTGTGGTTCTAGTGGTTATATCATCATGGAGAGTATTTTATGAAGATAAGTTATCAATTAAAACAACTAAAATAATGATAATACATTATCTAGGAATTGAATATGAAATGTTTTTTGATGAATCTATGATGGTGTAGAAGTAGGGTTGATAAATAGAGATTATGTAGAAGCCTATTGGATTCATGACCTATGACCCAATGAGTGGAACTTCCCCACACAATATATGGAGATAGATTCTATGATTCATGTATTGAGGTGATGGTGAAAATACCTCTTTGGAAAAGATAATATTTTTTATATGGACTATAAGAGACTTTGAAGAATATTCATATGGAGGGACATAAACCTAAAGAAGATGAAATGGGATGATTATATGAAAATTGTGTACTTTGAGAAGAGTTTTTCACAGGAGAAAGTTAAATTCACTATAGGTGATTATATACATAAGATACATGCTCAATAAGATCATAACGAGAGTCCTTTAGAGGAGCAATAACTCTTGATGATATGTTGAATTATAATATGATGGATTCATAAATGGATAAAGATCTATGAAATGTTCCCATTTGGTGATCACATCTTCACTTTTATATCTTGTGAAGAGTGGATTTGAGGATGACCTAAAGAGTGAGATCATGTGAAAATAGATAGGTATGCATAACATGATGTAATCCAGTTACGTGGGATCATTAGTTTCCCAATTTCCATCAGATTTGATCTAAGGAGAGAAAACCACACCACTATTTGGGAAGTAAATCCTCTTGAAACCATGTAATATCCTCACCACATATGTTATTTATGTTGATAGGGGTGAAGAGGGTAATTTCTAGTTTATTATTGTAATGCCTTACCTGTTAGTTGGTAAAGGCGGAGCATCATTGACTTGGTTGGGTTCTTTAACTAATTACTATACGCATGTGGATGTGAGATGAAACCAAGATGCAATTTCCGTTTCAATTATGTAGTACCAAGATGATTTGAGATGTTATTTGGGTGATTTTCATTTATCTTTTGAAATTTTCACACTTTTTTGACCATAGATACACATAGTGGAGGATATTGGAAGGATCTAGGTATATGAGATCATACACTTACACATAGTTTAGTCATATAATTTTATCACAAAAAGATACACATTTTTATGATATTATTCTGTAATGTCTTGTATAAATCTCTAGGAACATAAGTAATATTGATCACTATGTACCATCCAGTGATAGATGGATAGTCTGAGAAGACTATCTACATTATGGATGATATGATATAAGAGTATATCCTAGACTCTAGGGGCGCACAGGATGATCACCTATAATTGTTTTAGTATTCCTAAAATAATATTTACTATAATTAGATTCATATGTATTCTTATGAGTGTTTTTAAGTGACGTAGATTCATTCACATATCTATTGGAATGAATTAGGCGAGGAATTATTTGTAGGACCCAGTATGTTATGAGATACCTCTAATAAAATGTAGCTAATTCATATAAGGTTGATCCACACTAAAAGAATAGAAAGATCTTAAAATTATCATAGGGGGTGCCTTTTTATTTTTTGTAGGTGATATAGTCTTCTTACGATTGAATCCTCGGTAAGGGTGTCAACATCTGATGAAGTATAGCAATATTTACACATGTTTTTTTGGACACTATGAGATGACCAAATTTGCGGGGATGGTGGTGGAGAATCTAGTCTATCTACCACATTACCTATTCATGAATCATACGTACGACATTTATCAATTATAGAGGTACACATATGATCTTATTCATGTTACTGACTATGAGGATGTTGAGTTAAAAAATATTCATTATTTAAGGATCATTTGGTGAGGATCATAGACTGGAGTGAGAAATTTATCCATGGGGATATAATACTATCCCTCTAGGTTTAGGGTCATAATGGGTGGATTTGATATGAGACGTTGGTGGAAGAGGATTACACTATATGTTAGTTTTGTTGGATTTATGAACATGAAATCTATATTTATTTCTCAAGGATGATAATTATTTAGTGTGGGGAAATTTTAAAACCCCTAATAATCATTTCTATACTGGAATAATTTTTGAAAAACTCATACTCATTATTATTGAGTGAAGTCATATTTGAGTTATGTTCAGTGGGACTTGGGAAGGATAATGTATCTTTTGTGTCAGTTTTTTCCCAAATTAGGAGTGGTAGTGTTGTAACACTATGTATCACACTATAGAGGGTTTGGAAATGATGTATCCTTATAGGAATCATTGTATCACTAAGGATCACGCTAAATAGGAAAATTATTTGACTCAATGAAAAAGGTTGTATCATGGTGTTGGTCATGATACATGCCTTATTTCACAACCATTAACCTAGAGCATAATTTTGGTGGTTGAACCATAGTGTATGTGGATATGCCGAAGACTATTCTATACATAAATATGTTTGTCCCGATCATCTATCTTTGGGAGATAAATCTATTACTCTGATTGTTCTAGTTTAATTTGGAGTATGTGTTTTGGAATTAATTTTATAATTTATTTTGGGATTAAAGGGGGAATTGATGATTCATTAAGAGGGGTTTCTCATATTGACTAAATCATTAAAGAAAACCATAAGAAAATTCTTATCCCTTCCCCATCATTATACATTTTTCTATAGATGTAAATTGAAGTAAAGAATAATCTATTTTTAACTACACTACTATAAACCATAGAGGTCAAATTACTTTAGTGTTTATGTTGTAGTCTTCACACCCACATTATGCAGGCTTACTCACTAAAATAGGACTGTCTCCCTTTACCCATGGTGGAACTCTTTTGGTGAACCTCTACATCATGGTTGTTGACCATACACTATACAGGGTGCAACCTACACTGCGGTGCTTCACCCTACACTGTGGGGGAAATTTGATGTACACCTATATAAAATATCCACTACCTTGTACCACAGAGACCAGTATGTTTTTGGTCGAAATCATACTGAATCATCCTTTCAGGCCTCTTTTGACAATGTTAATCCTTAGTTAAGTTTGGTTTTATCACTTGATTCTGTTTTTAATTTTTAGTATCAAGAACCAATAATATGTCAGATTAGAACCATCTCTTAGAGAACTTGGTGTGTGAACATATCTCAATTTTTTTGATCGTGTTTCATGTTATGGAATATTCAAATAACATTGACACTAACATTTAATACTATGAGGTATAAATTTCCTTGTGATTTTTAGCGATGTAAAAAATTGTGGCATCATACGGTGTTAATAGATGATTAACTAAAACATTTTATTATTCTCATGTGGGTTCATGAGTGGTCATGAGGATGTTTTCATTATGACTATTTGATTATCTTTGGCTCCTAATATTTGATCATGGTGTGCCTAGTTGTGACATTCTTTGAAAATTATTGATTTTTGTGTTACATGGATGATATAACTATGTTATTGATATGAAAGTTATTATGTTCTTCCTAAAAGTTTTTTATGTTTTTTTACAATCCTTGATGGATGGTTTGATTATATTTGTAGAGGGATGTGAATATGTGTCATGTTATCTAAGCTAGCATAGTTAAAATTTATTTAAATGATTGAATATATAAATATATATATATATAGGGTTGTGTATAATTTTTTCAATAAGTGAAACAATTATGGTATTTCTATGTACTTGGTATATAGGTGATTAAATTTATTTCTTAATGGGATCAACATGGTGGAATAGTCGCACTTGAGATGGAAACCACCATCAAGGTGTGGTTAAATGTGCTCCCTTGGTGGCAGTACTTGTTTTTTTATTCAATATATTTACTATGGATGAGAAAAAATAGGTGGGAATGAGGTTTGTGAATACCTGATCAGCACATGAGGACTAGAAAAATATATGGTTGTATGTTTATTCTATTATTTAAAAAGTTCATAATATAAAATATTATATATATTTTGTACAACTGTTAAAGACATTGTGGTGGTGTCTTACAAAGTCTTGTACTTACACCATACATAGAATATTTAGTGTACTTTTTCAATTCATGACCTAATATACGGGGAAGGTAAATGACCCATTGAGGAGAATTTAGTAGCGATTCATTGAGAGGGATCATAATAGAGAAAATTTAGAGGTCCCTTCATATGTTTATATATTCTTTTACTACTTATACACTGGATAACCTTACCACAATGGGAGATATTTTTATATGTATTATATTTATTTAATTTCCACTTGTTTAATACAATTTTTTTTATATTTGTTAATTTTTTTGTTAATAAAGTTACATGGTAAAGAGGGTATAATCTCCCCACTAAGGGACCCACCATAAATATTGAATATATTATTACAACTATTTTCACAATTAATATGAATAAATATGATTATCCAAACATAGTTGATATGCTCATAATGTAATGAAATATGTTCAATACAATCATATTCCTTTACAATAAGAAAAACAATTCATATATTCAAAAGACTACCCATCGTTAAAATATCATCATTCGGTGAAATATTTATCCATATCTTCTAAATGAGAATAAATACTTTAGGTCATAAATATAGATATATTCGAAGTTACCAGGACACTTGGGATGCTTTTGATAGATCTAAAATTGATGAGAACAAAATATTCTAGCAATCATCTTTCATAGTATTACATGTATTAAAATATTCAGTTCCATATAAAAATTTGTACCTTAATAAAACCATAATTACCAAATTTATAACAAGGGTTCTAAATTTTTTAATTTTTAATATCTTGTTAGTTTTATTTTTTGAGAATTATGAAATAAATACATAATAATGTGGAAATTTATATAAATTGTCCATTTTATCGAAAAAAGATCTTTATAATTAAATGGTATAATTATAAAGGGTAACTCTTATAATTATAAATCTAACCTTATTAATGTTTTTAATCATCTATAATCCCAATGAAAAACATTTGAAAAAAGGGGATGTATAAAAAAGGACCATTATGGGACCTAAAAAAATGAAACCCACTAGTCCATTTATAAAGAAAAAAAACATAAGAATATCTACCATTTCCATAATTAAGATCTATTCTAAAATATCGATTTAATTTGTCTAGAAAACTACTTAATTTCTCAAAATATTACAAATAAAATTTTATAAGAAATTATAATATAATATTAGAAACATAATGATTTATTATAAAAAATGAATACTCCGGAATAACATTACTTCAAAAACAATCCTTTAATTTTATTTAATTATTCCTAAAAATTCCTTAAAAAATTAATCTCATTTAGTTGAATTATTATATAAAAATAATTATTTTAAAACCCATTTCATGTATATCATGTTTGTACATTAGGATGTTATTCTTAAATTAACCCTTATGAGAACCCTTATAAAAGAGTTACCTAAGTGGATAATTATCATATCTGTTAAGAGTAACATATAATCAATAGAAATGATCATTTTGACCTATTTATTACAGGGGTATATTAGGATAAATATTCCCCATACGTACCTCGGGCTCAATAGTAATTTATATAAAATATCCAAGAACAAATCCATGAATAATATATATATATCATTCACATCAGTCATAATTTATTTGAGATGGGATCTAAGAACATAATAAATGAAACTTATAGTTATCTCATAAGAGTAATAAATTTTTTAAACCTCTTTATAATTTTGTTAAATAATTATTCCACAATTTTTGATAAAATACTTTTCATTTAAAATAACTATGAAAATTTTCAGAAGAGGCATGAAAAAAATAATAGCTATAATGATTGAAAAAAATTCTTTCAATATATGCACATTAAAAAAAATTTCATGATTGTAAAAAATATCAAAATACCCATGATGTAAATATTTAAAATATTAAATTTTAATATTTCAATGTGAAATTTAAATGGATTTGAAAATTTATTTTAAAAAAAATTATTATATGAAGAATAATTTTTTTTTTATTTTTTTAAGTACAAGGATATGGAAGAAAATTATTTTAAAGGACTAAGTAAGAACTAGGTTTTCAAGAAAATCCCCAAAATTATTCCCGCATCATTATTTTTATGTTCCCTAATGTTTTTCATTGGAAAACCTCCCAATTTGTAAAACTTATGCTATCTTAGCCTGGTATTTTGTGATACATATGATGTGGATGGAATGTTTGTAATATAGATAGAAAGGTATTGTTTGACCTAGAGTGGTCAAAATATATGAGTAAGAGATGAGATGAGGTGTTGTTTTATAGGTTAGGGGTGTGAATCAATTGAAATTATTAAGAAAATTAAAATATAATTAATTTGATAATCATGTTCTGTGTCACCAAATGGAAATAATTTCCAATTCTTGATATGATAAGATGAAAATTACATCAACTAAAAAATGTTAGACTTGTTTATTATTCATTTAAAACCATATCATTTTGTTAAACTCCCTCATTATCCCTTTTAAACCATAACTATGTTAACATGTGTTACACTCTTTAAGGGTTATAAATTTTCATATTATTTGTAATGTGGCTCAAAATTTGTCTATGGATGAAATTTTCTACCATTTCCCATCCTAGATATAAACTATCAATTTTTGGGATTTTAATATCAAATTATATAATATTGTTTATAAAAAAATTCACTAATTTCATTTTTAGAGAAAATTCATTTAATTTATATTTAAATACCTTAATAAATCCACAAAATTAGAATCTAAACACATTTAAAATTAATTATAGATTATAATTACATATTATTTTTTTAACACAAAAATACATCCAAATCATATTGTTTATCTATTTTTAAAATAAGTTTCCTTTATTTGTTCAAAGAAATCCACACACATTTTGTTGGCGTTTAATAAGCAATATAGGTAATTATGTCATCAGAGTTTTAAAAAAAATATTTTATAAAAATAACATATTCATATTAAGAATAGTCATTAATAATCAATCATATATATTTTTATCCTAATTAAAATTATTTTGACATAATAAAATGAGGAGGGTGAAATTTTGTATCTACACATAACATAAAATAATATAAAGTTTATAATCATTCGAAAGTGTAATGAAATTTTCTTATTCTAAAATATATTATTGTCACATAAAATTAAACTCAACAAATTAAATAAGTTCTAGTGTTTGAGAGATTTTAAGGACTTATCTAATAGATTTATCCCTATATTACCCCCTTTTCCAAGGTAAAAAATATTTACCATGGTTAATATTCATAATTATTATAAATAAATTAGACCTATTTGGTAATTATAACATACTCAAAAATATTTAAACTATTTCTCAATGTAAAATTAATACAGTTTCATGAAATTAATTTTAATATTAATGAGATAATTTTAATCAATATTTAAAAAAAATGAATATTTTATACTAAAAATTATCTTCAAAAAAAATAAAATACATTATTGATTCTTATGTGATTAATTAGAATATTAATAATTAAAAGAGGAATATGTTATGTTATGGGATAATCTAAAATTGAATGGGACTATTAATTTACTTGATTAAGAGAAATGAAATACAATTTTATCTAAAATCATCATCTTTACTAGTAGAATGATATGAACCATTGTCAGAATTTCAATATCAGATTTCAATAAATGGAAAAAGATATATTTGCAACATCATTTTTTTAAAACCAATTTTAATTATTTTTTATTCATCTTTAACATCATTTCTTATTAAAAATGTAGCTAAAAGGTTTTTTTAATGAACACTCAAAATATTGTGTATAAAAAAACAACCTTAATCATGTTTTTAAAATAAATTTTGTTGGTATTTAGAAAAAATGAGGTTTAAACATTATATTTAAAAAAAATACCATTAAATGTAATTTTCACTTCCATATATTTTTTAATAAAAAATGATGTGAAATTTTTTTTAACAGTTTTGATGTTGGTTTGACTAAAAAATTAGTCCAACTCATTATAAAAAACATCCCCACATGCGATTCACCTAAATTTTTCATTTTTAATTTTCCCAAAACCCTAATACCTATAACACTTGATGGTTGTACATGTTTCCTCTCCGTAAATCGTCCTTATTTTTTCTGATATTTTTATTCAATTTTCATCACTTTTCATCTCCATTGCATTCTCGTAACTCATCATTAGATTCATTCAGCCCGCCATTCCCAGTTCTATGAAACCACATGATTTTTGGAACATTAATATTGGTGTGAGAATATGGTTTTATAATATTATGTTCACCAAGTAGTATTTCAGATCTTTTTATTGTATATTTTCGGCATGAATCTATATAATTTTATTGTTTAATATATATATATATATATTTATTTAGATTTTTTAATTTTTTGTTTAATATTTTATTCAAATTTTTATTAATATATATACATACATAAATTTTAAATTATATTGGTTATTATTTGTTTTAGAGTATAAATGTATTTGTTATTATTGATTTTTTACTATTATTATTTAAATTCTTCTTTAATTGGAATTATTTTTTATATTTTTTCAAAAATATAATTTTACAATTTTCTTATTAAAGTTAAACATATTGATAATTATATGTTAAATTATAGATATATAATTACTGAGTTTAATGTATTTTATATTTGTGTATTCATATATAATACACCATTTTTCATATAATCTATTATAAATTTTTTTATTATTATTTAATACATTAAATTAGCAATTAATAATTGTCCATTAAAATAAATGATGATAATATATTTTTAGATTTAATAATATTAATATGTGAATTTAATTACTTTTAATTTTATTATTTACAGACACATATATCCATAATTAATAAGTTATAATAAATATGATAACATTATGATTATTGTATGTTATCGTGTTATGTTATTTAGTATGTCATTTGTACTTTGATAGCTAGTCTCATCTTAATCACTTTTATTTTATTTTTCAATGAAATTTAAATATCATTTTGTATAATTTTGTGTTTAGATCAAATAATTATCAATAAATTGTTAATTTATTGTTTCAATTATATGTTTTGTATTTTTTTAATTAATCTTTTTTCAAATAATTTTAAATGATTATATGTTTTAGTGTATTTAATTTTAATAGTGTGATATTAGGTTAATAAATGAATCATAATTTCAGAAATTTATTAAGGACCGATGATGGAGTTGATGATTTCTTGGAATTTTCTAAACCTAATCATAAAAATGAACATATTGTTTTCATTCCATACATCATAATTTCTATATGCGAAATATAAATTATATAAAAATGAAAGATTATCTAATTTGATCTGGTTTTAATAATAATTTTACTAGTTGGATTTTTCATGGTAATGTAATTGGAAATTCAACTTCTATTGTAGATATAAGTATTCAGCATGAGTTAATGGATCATATTGAATAATTAATTAATGATAGAGTTAATGAACCCAAAAAAATACTTTTCAATTATTTAATGTATTTTTTATGAAATCACACTTCTCACGTTACACTATATTTATAGTGTTATCAATAGTTTAGGGATCAGTTAACCTGAAACATTGAAATTTGTTGGGTGATAAATGTGTCTCTAAATTTCATGAACACATGAAGGAGTGATCCCAAAGGGTACCAAGCTCACATATTCTAATTATTATAGAATGTGATTCCTTTTTTCATTGCACATATACTATGGAAATGTTAAATGGGGTGGTTTACTATGATTTTAGGAAATTCCTACCATGTTTCATTTTCTTATCTACCGCATTTATAATAATTCTCTTATAACATATTAATGAGTATGGTGAAATGGTATTTACATGATTTCCAAGTGCACATGCTGATACTCTAATAAGGAAGATACAACCACCCATATTTTATATAAAGATGATTGGGATTCTATTGTCTGTAATATCCTTGGAGATATGTTTGGATGAGATATATAGGGTTTTTCTGGTGATTTTTCCTCCATTATTACTTTTAAAACATGGATGTCATCACCCTTTAAAAAAATATTAGGCGATGTTATTCACAAATTGATGGTGGATTTTATTTTATTATCATAAAAAAACTAGAGACATGGGATCTATTTTTTTCTTTCTGGAAGTGGAGGTGAAGTCTAGGTCACTCTGGAATTGGAACCTCTCCACAAAAACAATGATTGATCCCCTTCCCTACATTGACTTGTTGAATGATATAATGTGAGGTCACACATCCCCTTCCCCTATACTTGGTAGCTGGGTCTGATGGATAACTTCGGAGTGAGAATTGAAATTAAATATTGATGGTTCTTGTTTATAAGGTTGTATGCTAAAAGGTGGGGTGGATTTAATTATCTCAGCTCAGTGGTTTTGGATTAAGTTTCTAGCATAGTCAAGGTAATTACCTCAGGGAAGAGGCATCTAATATGATTAATGTGTTAAAATTGTGCTACTCTCATGCTATTATCCTTAAGATGGTGGAATATAACTCTTAGATCCTCCCCAAAACCATCCAAGGTGTGGTATATACCCTTTGTTCTATCATTTATATTATAAAAAATTACAGGGAATTTATCCCAAATATCATAAATCTTTGTCTCAATTAGAAGGAGGGAAATATGATTGAGGAGTTCTTATATTACCAGGAAATATATGATAACCTGTTTACCTTTTTTAATTATATTATTTCTCTTCCCCAAAATTTTTAGAATCTAGTTTCGGCTAACTCCCTAGTTCTTCATTAAATTCTACTTCCATAACTTATTTTGGGGATTTTACCTCATTCATTTTAATAAAATATTCTTAACATTGGATTTATGGATGGGACACCACTATATATGATGGAGGGAAAATTGGACTCTAATTCATTCCCAGGTACCATAACAAACCCTCCAACTAAATAACATCTTTATATTCCAATAAATATTTTTCAAAAGGGTCTATTTTAAATTTTAAGTAATTGAAAATCATAATATGACATACATATTAGTTAATATCTGATTAAAACATACATAAATCAAATGATTCCAAGTAATGGTTTAGATTTGAAAAAAATTATTCATCTTAGAAGAGAAGAATAAAATATCAGAAAGTGATTGTGGATAGATTTACTGAATCCATATTAGAGTTATAGTATCCAATAAAGTTTTGTGATTTTTATTACATTACCAATTTTCCCTTAGAAAAATATAATGAAAAAACAATTATATGATGAGATTAATGATTTATGGACTAAAACATCAAGAAAAATATTTTTTTGTATATTTCACCATTGATTGATAATTTGAATATTCTATTAGATACATGTGTTATATTTTTTTATGTATATAGAAATTAGTATTTTATTTTGTGGTGTGTGATAATTTTAATTATAAAAAGTTCTTGCATGTAAAAAATTATTAGGATACATTATTAAAGGACATAAACGATGCTGGATTTCCAAGGAAGATACTACATATTATCAATTACTGAATAGAAGAAGGATAGTACACATGGGAAATAAAATATTTTTGTTAATGGATCACCGATATCATATATTGAATAGAAAATTTATCAATTTATAGGAATAAAGTCTCCCCAAAACTATTGTTAGTTGAATAATGTTATGATTTTGTAGAAATATTGATTTTACATAGGAACATTAATGATGTTTTGGTCATCAAAATAATATAAATATGAATGTCACAATCATATAGAAGCTACCTTCTTATATACTTTAATCGATAAAAGATTACATTGACATTAATTAAATTGAAAAAATATATATAAAATAATTTAACTTGTACATTTTTAGGAATTGAAGAAGAGAAAAAGATATATTTCATGATAAAGTGAACATGATTTCCATGGGAATATGTTTGGAGTTTCCTCCCTCTATAATAATAGAAAAAAATAGCTCTAGATTGTCTTGCATTAAAAAATAGTGAAAAGAAGATTTTTTTCAATATAACAAAGGTATTAAATGTATAAGTGGTCAGTCTTAAAATGTGAATAATTTGGTTTCATTAGTAAATTTTAAATTAATTGTAATCTTCCATAAATTATATCATCAGGTCATATTATAATTAAAAATTAGTTTGTAGAAAAGTCGATGTTCCTAATTTGTTTGATGTGTTACAGAATTAATATTTCCTTCTAGTTCTTCATTTATAGATGTATTTTCAACAAATGATTCTTGAAAAAATGGTTCATATAGTGATTTATTTAGTGCGAGTGATAAGAATTTGTAAGATTATTTATTTTAAAGGGATATATAGTTTTGAATGATATATTAATATTTTGAAGGGTTATTTAAGAAATTTTCTTTGACCAGTGAAAAATATTGTTCAAGAATATATTTTAGAAGAGGTTATTGAGTTTAGTATAATTTATTTATTTGAAGTGGAGGAAATTATCCTCCCAATATCTCATAAATTGATACTTGATAGTAGAGGTAGAATGATCCATGGTTTAAAAGTATAATTCATTTCACACGGTGAAGAGATGAAAACAAATTTATAAATTTTGAACAATAAAAATGAGATTAAACAATATATATAATCACATATTGTAAGATCAAAGGTATGAAATCATTAAATTAAATAAAGAAAGGCAAAAAATTGATCCTAAAAATACATTTTTCCATTTTTTAATGTTATTCAACGTAGATATATCTTCATCAATGATATTGAAATAGATTGTAAGGAGAATATATCTTAATGTGATCATATGGTAGAGATGTTTTATTAATGGTGACAAATTTTATACAAAAATTTATGATGATAAGAGTACTATAAAATTTAGTGGGGTAATGGTCATTCCTATATCATTTCATTTCTTAGCATAAACGATGGAACCCCATTTTATGTATCAATTAAAAAAATTATTTGTTAATGATTTATTGTAAATTAATTATTCATAATTTTGAGTAACAATTTTTTAGTTTAACATGGTTGATTGTAAAAGTGGTATTAAACATAACGATTATAGATTTACACTCGTAGATATGGAAATCATTGGTTGTAATGAGAAATCTCTTAACATGGTGACATATTCAATGAAAATATTTATTTTACTGACCCATAAAATTATCCGTGATCTATCAATTTTCAAAGCAAATGAATGAATCTGGTCCATGAGTATGTTGATAATGTTATTGATTTTTTGAGGGTTCTTAATCTATAATGTGATATTTAGATGATAACATTTTCAATAATATTCCCATAGTCTAGGCTAAATGAATTGATTATATTAAAGGAATATGGGAAATCACTAGGATACCATTATAATTATTTAGATAAATTCTAATATTTATTAATGAAAATAATATTTAAACACTTTTTTTAATTTGGATGTTTAAATATACAGATATTGATTATTTTTCCATTTTTTGTGTGAACATATATATTCAACAGTTTGAGTTAATTAATTTGTGATTGAAAAACTCGATGTACATCATGTTTTTTGTTAAATTTATTCATATAATAACACTTTTTTGTAAGTGTGATATTTAAAAATATTATTTTCTCTTATTTTTTCATATTTTAATTAATGTTTTTTATTATTAGTTTATGTTTCATATTTGTTTTTTTATAATCGTAAAATAATTGTTTTTGAGAAAAACAGATGTTTGACACAAAGTTTTTAAATATATAATTTTTTATTCACTATTATTAGAGATAAAATTATCTAATAATATTTAGGTAGACAGAATATCATTAAAATCATTAATTTAAATTTTAGAAAATAATATAGAGGAAATTTTAAAGAGCTACATGTTTAATTATTTTCATTTTATTAAATATTCATTAATTCAAATATTTAATAAAATTATTCTTAAAACTGTCATGAATTCATTGAAGAACTACTAATGATCCTCCAAAAGCGAGTCCTGATATTCTACATCTCTAGATAGCCTAATTCCTAGAGTAGGTAGTATTGAGATTACATGTTTTCAGATAATATCAGTTTGGAATTGAGAATAGAGAATACATATTAAATTCAATAATAATAATAACCCATCTATATCAAATACAACATTGTTTAAGAGTTATATCACTATATATATATCCATTGTAGGATTAAAATTTTAAATCGTGATTAAAATTATTTCAACACGATTGTGAAAGTATAGACGTGGGAGTATATAATAGTAAAATATATCAATTGATTTATTTTATAATCATTATTAAAACATTCTATAGTATATATTAATAATATTTAATTTATTATATTAGAAATTTCATTCAAATGTCATGTAATTGAATGAAATTTTTAATGTTTATATTTACTTATAGAAAATTTGATGTAGATTTTTTTGACAATTTTTTTTATATTATAGAATTAAAAACCATGCCTCAAGTATGAGTATTTTGATTTAGTGACATGGAAATATTATGTCACAAACTGATGTGATGAATCATTTTTTTTACTATAATTATTTTATATTTTACATTTTTTGAATATTTACTTATTAGTTATTCACTTATTTTTATGTAGTAGTCCTCTAGGATGTTTCACCAAGTGATGTAGTTTCATAATATATAACCTCATACATTATCACTTTGAAGGAATAATTTACATGTTTCTAAAGATTATGTAGAAATGATTGATGTATTATGAGATAAATCATGCATTGGTTTAGACTATGTCTAGATCCGTCCTCTCTCTCCCCTAGTCACCATGAAAAATGGAAAATATCAAGAATGAAAAATTATAGACACTTTTTATAGATCAATATAAATAATTACCAAACTATATTTTATGAAAATGGTTTTTATTTTTTGAAGGTTTTTATTTTAATATTTATTGAACTATTATAACTGCTTAATATACAATTTTCAAATGATCATCCAGGGAAAATAATGCAGAAGAATTTTATTTCCAAGGGTATGATGAAAATAAAAGCTAATTATTTTAGAATTCCATAACACCCCAGCCCTATAAGAGGATATGAGTGGAGTGTAAGTATTAAGAATCTTCTTGTGCATAAGTGTAAGAAATAGAGGGGTAAATAAAATTCTTTAATATATCATGTGTAATACCTAAAACATTATATAATTGATAAAAATGATTCAATTTTGCAGTATATGTTTGATCATATGATAGGACAATCCCAAAATTCATATTATTTCTTTCTAGATCCTCAATTTCCTCATTTAAACATAAACTTAAACTATGTGTTCAATACTATAAATCCATATATATATATATATTATAGTGCATGAATTCATTCAATTTTTGGGGAATTAAATACATCAAAAGGTTATGAATTTAGATCATGTAAGAGTATGAGTGCATGATAGTTTCAATCTAGATAATTTATTCCACTACTTATAGATGAGGATTAGAATGTCGGAGATTTTGTGGACCATTTTTTTCTTTGGAAGGTTAGCCTTATTCACCACCTAACATATGTGGAATTTTTCTATAATAATTTTTACATTTGAATGAAATTTTTTTAATATATTTTCAGGTATATAATTTATATAAGATTATATAAAATCAAAATAATTAAGGAATAAATATAAAAATGTTCAGGAACCAACATTTTCAGATATATTTGAGAATTATGATGGGATTAAAATACAATCCCATAATTATTCTTTCAGGGATAATACTTATAATTTTTTCATGATGTCAGATATATATATATATGAGGATATTCATTGAGATTATTCCAAAAATATATCATAGATCTTGTTATTTTTTATGATAGAATAATATTTTTTTAGTTTATCCATGTAATCGAATTTATATTTCAGTTGTTCATTCTACAAATAAATATGACCTCAAGTGACATAAATTTTTTCATTATTAATTAGGTATCTACATACTATTTTCATTTAAACTTAGAACACTATTTTTTATTGTTTTATATATACAAATATATAGTTCAACATCTGTACAATATATAAATAATGAAGTTATTGTAACATATATATGTGTGAAAAATTAAGAAATATGAAAATTGGGTGTATGCTTGTTCAGTTCCTTGATGTATACGAAGGATATAATAATTATTAACTAATATTAAATATAATGATACTAATTGTAAAATATTTATATTATAGAGGTCATTGGAATTTAGGCTTATTATATAAACATGAATTCCCATTATATTGGTTTTTCTATTTATTAGGTGGAGTTCATAAAGATTATATCAAATTATAAAAATAAGTTTTTTTAATTTTCTATATGTTTATTAATTATATTTATTCTCTTTATACCATTGTTTTTTATATATATGAATATAATTGTCATGGGGATAGTTTAATGATAATTTATAGTCTATACTAGAGCTAAATAAAATTAAATATTTTAATGTTTTGGTAGTTAAATTTTATAATAGATAATATTTGTTTTATCATATATATATATATATATATGGTTGTTACTATTTTCAAGTTAATGTTTACTCTCCACCATTACATCTTAAAAAATGAAACATGGAATATGATAAATATCTTTAACGATCCATGATTAGGATCTTCATAACTTGGTTAGTGAATAAATTTAATCAGGTTAGTTATATTATTAATTTCACGTATTATAACAAAAAATTGTATTTTTTATCTTATAAATTTAATTGGAATTGTATATGTAAAATTATTTAAGATGATATATGTATGATGACCATACTAACCTTTTATGTTTATCGAATTATTTCTTAGGTATGGTTAATTTCTAAAATGAGTAACATGTATGTATCTTTTAATTAATGTTAAAAAAATGAGTATTTTAAAAATTGTATTTTGTTATATGTTTTTTTCTAATTTTTATACTAGAAAAACATTTTAGATGACCTTTTTCATGTAATTTATTCTGTTTAACAAAAAATTAGAAATATCAATGTTTGATTTTTAGTAAAACTGATCTGGGATCCTATTTAATTTTTTGGGGAATTTTCTATTTCAGTTTTCCATTAAACTGACATGTAAAGCTATATTTTTTATGCTTTTATATTGGTTTTAATTAAATACAATTTTTGAATGTCCCTTTCCATATTGTTTTTATGGAAAACCCAACTTAGAATGTTCTAATTTCTTTCAATATTTTATCTATGTCATGTTTTTATAAAAGAAGACCTGAAAATGAATATTTTATATTAATTATAAGTGACTTAAACAATAAATATGATATAGAAACTATATTTTAATGTCTTATATTTTAAAAATTAGATAATGAAATATCACTAAAATTATTATTTTTTATGTTTTGATGACATTTTTTTAAAACCAGTGATTCTAATAATATTTTTAATGTTACCAACATCTATGATTGTTCTTAACAAAAATTAAAAATTTCAAACAACCAAAATTAAAGTATTCTTTAAAAATTTTCTTTTTACAATATTCTGTAAAATGGATCTATTCAAAGAAATAATGATGATTCATTTTAAGATAATTATGTAATTATAGTTTCAAAAAAACCTAATATTTTAAATAAAATTTATAAATTTTGATGGAATTTGTTTATAATATCCCTTATCAAATTTTATATAAATGAATTGGAGAAGGAATTTTTTAGAAAGAATAAAATGAAATTATTACCATTTTTTTCAAAAACAAATTAATCAATTTATTTTAAACCATTCAATTTGATATATAATATATCAATATCATTATAATCATTTATAAATAGTAATTAATTTAATATATTATTATAAAAATACATTGTAAATATAAATACATTTTTATGTAAAACGTATCTTGTAAATTCAAAATATTTTATCTCCATATCAAATAAATTTACAATGAATATAATAATTATTATTAATTTTATTAATGAAAAAATATCTACATATATTCCATAACATGTTTAATCTAAATTACATTCACAAAACCAATGTTTATATCATAACAAGAAATTTAAAATAATAATATTTCAATTGAATATCATGGTTTACATTAATCTTGTTTTTGTGAGTTAGTAATGTTATCAAAGATAATATTAAAATAAAATAAATTGTAGAGATATTAAATTATCCCCATAAATAAATTGTATCCTCACAATTTTATCTTTATATTTTTAACCAATGTTTTTATATTTTAAAATAAACTTTTTGAAAATCACATTGTAAAAAAGGATTAAGAGACTTAATTTTAAATAATGAAAATGTAAATATAAATGTCACCTGGAATAACATATAATCAGGTCTCATAATGATGAAGATAATATCAAGACATGAAAATATGGAAATATCAAATTAATATAATGTTTAATGAATAATGGTGGGTGAGAGAGAACATAATTATGATAAGTTTAATGACCAAAATACCATATATCATGTAGGGATGAAGAAAACCACAATTAAATGGAAATCCATTCCATATTCATGATACTTTATCTCGATTTGAGGAATTTTTTTTACATGCAAGAAGAAGACATGAGACAATACACATAAATAATTTATTCAAATACATAGACATAATTTCACAATTTTATTATATTTTTCAATTAGTGTGCACCTATATCAAAAAATTAAATTCAATTATGAATATTTCTAATTCATAATGCATTAAATTCATATTCTAATAGAGGATTTAATGATACTTCTCATGTTATTATATATTATTCAAAATAAAAAACAAGAGTATATGTTAATGTAATATCCAATATGAATAAAGCATCAAACGAATAAATATAAAATTACTATATAAAGGATGAACAATAGCACACAAATTTCTACTTAAATCAGTCCATTTGTAGATAACAGTAAGAATCATGAAAATATTCCTCACTAAGTTAGAGACTAAAAAACAAAAAACATTTGATTACATTTTATTCTATGATAAATATTAAATTTATCTCAAAAAAACAATACTCACTCATATATTGATATAAAAAAGTATATGTTATAATCATATAAACACTGAAAAGATCTAACATTTTCCACAAATAACCAGAATAACCATAAATACACATAAAATCATATATTCATCAAGAAGAAAACTCAACCTATATTTTAAAAATAAAATCCCATCTTATTCATAAACATTCATTTTCCATATTCATATTATATTCCCAATACAATGAAGTTATTTAATTAATTACCCATTATATCAAATTTTCAAATAGTGGTTACCAGAAAGAAAAAATTATAATCCAAAAATGTTATAATGTTTTTTCCTAATTATTCATAATTTCAGGAATATAAATGAGCATATTAACTATAAAGGTTATCGTTAACATTAAACTTATGTCCACTAAATATTTCAAAATTATTCATAACATAATCCTTGTACTAAAAAATATATTAAAACCAAGGATTTACTCCCATAAATGCCTCCTAAAATATGATTCATCATCTTAAACACCCACTGAATAATACATCATAATTTAAATCTATGAATTTATCCATTTAATCAATAATATACATATTAACCCATGATGGTATCTATAATTATTTAAATATCCACATCTGAGTAATCAAAACCCCTAATGTTAACAAAGCCTTTATTTTGATATGAGGTATAATGACACACACTTTAATCATCCCATTATTACATGATAAATATCACATAATGATATTTTCAAAACTTCCAGAATATTTTTGGGTTTTAATTTAAGAAAATTATAAAAAAACACATAACAAAGAGGAAATTTCTAAATACAGTTCATCTTTCTATCAATACATTTTCTTTATAATAAAATAGTTTCTTTATTCAGAGAATCTCTCTTTAATAGAACTCTAAATATAATAACATTTCTGACAATCCTTATTCCCTCTTACAAATATTTTGAAATTTTTTATGATTAAAGAAACACCGTAAAGAAAATAAAATAAAAGAAAACATCTAGAACGTTTCCAAACCCATAATATTCACAATTTTTTTTTCTATAATAAAAAATGTTCACCCCAATACCAATTTACTTTTCCAAGAAAATAAATTAATTTATCAATATATTTTTTATAGATTCTCATAAGAAATTATAGAGAAAAAAATATAAACATAAGGGATTCATGGATGATATTAATACCCATGAATTCATTTCTTTAAAATGAAATACTTACACCTTTTGTTTAATGATGTCATAAACATTTAATAAGAACATAATATCATTTTAATATATTTTTAAATCGATAGATTTACTTTCGAAACAATTACATGTTTATCATTTTGATACCATTGAACAATATTCTCAAATTCACCCTTAAAATTGAATGACAGTACCTGATAATTCATATATATACTAGTATTAAACTATAACATGTAATCACCATCAAATTACCCAATGTATTAGAGATATATATAAGGATCACCCACCATTAGATCTATATTTTTGTCACTTTTATTTCATTTAAAATTATCAAGAACAATTGTATAAAAAACCCATATATTTCACTTTAAAATAAGATATATATCATAATCAAGAAATATAGAACATATAGGCCATCATTTTGATAGTATGATATATTAAATTTGAAATAACATTAACCATAAAATATATACATTTTTAAGTTATATCTGAAAACTTCTCATTTAGTTTTACACTCTCATTAACCCGTTTTACCCTTAAAAATGGTATCTAATTTTCACCCTTTTGGGTTATAAATTTAGTTATATTGTGTAAAACGACAAAAAAATGGACCATAGTTGAGATTTTGACCACTTACCATCCCACTAGTCCTCTTTAATTTTTTTATAATTTTTAAAACATTTAATATATTTTTTTTCAAAATAAATAAGTAAAATAGTTTTTGGGAATATTCATTTTATTTGACTTAATTGTTATAAATAAAACATTGGAATCGATATAAAATCATATTTTCCATTAATTATAATTTAAAATTAACTTCAAAATATATGATATACAATAATACATCTATAACACCATATTATTTCTACTTTTAAAATGATAGACATCAGATTCTCTACTCCTTTCAAAATCACTATATCAATGTTTCATCAATACTATAGTTAATTAAATCATAATTAAAAAAATAAAAAAAATTAAAATTCTCTAAATTAATGTATTAATAATATAAATGAAAATTTAGGATCTATAATTACTTCTTTATATCCTAGTAAAAACTTATTAGAGATATTTAATGAAAGTAGATAATAATTGTATTTATTATTTAGAAATAAATATAGTTGCTATAATTAAAGAAAGTGGAAAAAACATATTTTGTTATTGGTATAGTTTAAATCATTAAATGAAATAACGAAAAATTTATGGTATATTTTGAGGTAATATCTTATATTTTTACTATGTTTTACCCATTTAACCCCTACTAATGTGAAAAATATTAATCGTGGTTACAATGCATATTGACCAAAAAATAATTGGGGCATATTTATCAAATTTGAAACTCCTAATTATAAACAAGGAAAATAATTTTAAATATTCAATTTATATATGTTTTATAAAATAATTTTAAAATGAATTTTTAAAATGTGATGAAAATTGTTTTTTAGAAAAATGCATTTTAGTCCAAAAAATGAACTTACCCCAAGATCCAATATAATATTGAATATTATGTGACTAATTAGATTATTTATAATTACAGGTTTATAATATTAATTTAATATAAAATAAAAAATTATACTATTATGTTACCATATTTAATAAAATGAGATAAAAGTTTTTAAAAAATGAGCATATTTTTACTAATCATGAAAAAATTAATCTTATTTGAATAATCTCAAAACATCAACCAAAGAAGGTTGTGAAACGATTAATTCAAAATTGATATATATTTTCCTCATATATAATTTACAAAATAGGTATATTTTTAGTATAATATTCGTACATAAAATGAAGTAAGCACCATTTTTGAAGAACACATATTTTTAATGAACAAAATTACTCTATTATCATTTATTCTCAAATAAACAAAATTAAATTAACATTAACTAATTTAAATGTATTTATAATCTCAAAATACCACTATAATTTTGTATGAATACTTTTTAGTTGAATATATTAATATATCAATACGTTGAACACATAATAATAATTTTACGAAGAATATTTTTTTTCCATTAGAAGAATTTTTCATTATTTACAACAAATTGATGATCATTATATGATTTATTTTTCAATTTATTTATCTAGAAATTTGAATATATATTTTATAATAAGGTTATTCCTATTAATACCCAAAAACATATTGATAGGTTATAACATTCATAATTAAATAATAATATATCTATTGTGTATCATCATTTATATTATGCTCAACATTACTTATCATGAAAGATATCGAACATAGTGTTATTTGAAAAAAAATTAATTGGATGTTAGAACCCTTCCATTTATGAATTATCTTCATATATATACTAAAAAAAGTATTTTTATATTTTCTTGACCAGATTAAAATTTTTTAAATCATAAAAAATATTCAAATTAGCTATTATATGTGAAACCTCGAATAGTAATTCAAGATAATATCTCAAAAAGATCTTCTTAAAAAAATTTAAAAAAATAACTTGAAGGGATTTATTTTACATATTTAATATGTAGTAGATAATTATTTTTATTTTGAGACAAATATATAATTTCATATAGAATAATTTTCCATTTATTGATCAACCAGTAAGCCTCTTCTTGATAAATTAAAATGATGTGTTTAATGTTTATGGAATTTTATAGGGAAATCTAGAAATATTAAGATCATTGAAAATTCATGTAAATTTTAATTCGAAGACCGTAAAATAAAACTACATTGGAACATTTTATTAATGATATAATTATGATATTTATCTCATATATGCAACTAGTCCATATGAAATAAAATATACACTTTTGATGAATTGTATGATGTTTAATGCCCATTTATATATCTGGAAGGCATAAATAAACATTGAATTTATGATGAGTTTAAAATGTTAAATCTAAAAAACATTCTCCATGGAATTACCTTTTTATATATAATATTGTTTGGAAATTTTAGTTGAATAACCTTACATGTAATATGTGTTCACCCTTATAATAAAGAGAGGATTAAGTGACTATGTGAAATGTTATTCCCCATATTTATCTCCATAAAATTTATAAATTATTCTAATTTATGATGAATTAATTCCTTCACTATTGAAATGGTTAAATTTATTCCAAATAATTAATTAATCCCAAAAAATTAATAATTATTGAAGATACCATTAATCCATGCTATAGACTTATCTTCATCTTCAAAAAATATGAGGATATAATCAGTATAATTAATCTAAGTAGGTCTAGGAAGATTTCTAGAATAATTATTGAGAGATTGAATCCTAATATGTAGTTCTTTAAAAATAGTCTTGTAATGGTGGTATTCCAAAATTACATGGAGGACTCTTTTCTCACACCTCTAAAGAAGTAAAATAATCTCATAGAAATATAATTCAAAATGAATTAGTGTAAATAAGAATTGGAAAGTGATTTATGGAAATTTATTAACATGGATGAATGATCATACTAGTACAACACATTAAAGGAGATGTCCCAATTCAATGTATTGAACGATTTAGAAATATCAACCATGTGAGAAATGTTACTTGATTTAAATTTCTATTAAAGGATGATGACATACTAAAAATATGTATCAAGGAATTCATGAAATTTTCATTCTAGGAAATCTAAAATTGATTGTGAGAAAACAACAGGATAACAAACACACCCATCCTAATAAAAATCATTACTAATTTTATTAGTTATGTAATTACGAAACAAAATAGACCTATAATAACTAAAATTAGAGGTGTACTACATATTGGGAACAAGTGATATAATTTGATATTTTTTTCCAAGATAATGGAATTAAATTATAAAAAAAATTCATGACTGTCATCTGTTATAGAAAAATAAATCAAATCCCCAAATCCAATTTAAAAATTTCAATTCGAACAATTTGGTCATGATTTTATATCATTTTCATGTGAGAAAATGACTAATTTTATTTACATTTCAGAAAATAGATAGAATGAAATTTTATTTAGTAGTGAGTATTTAGAGGATAAAATCTACCACCATAATTTCATTATTTTTCTTTCTGAGAAAATTAAAAAGAGAATCAGTGTATGATACTATGGAATTTAATATTGCCTCTTTATCACTATATTCCTTCCCCTTAATGATCATTTTATTTACATAAGGTTTTAATCATCTTGTAGTTTTTTTATGATTTTTTAAATTTTGTTTAAATATATCACGATTCATTATAGTTTGATTATATGTATGATAAAATCTATTTCATATAGTGTTTATTTAAAGCAAATCAAAAACTAAAATCTGGCAGTGTTCCATTATACGCCATAAAAAATTACTACCTCGTAATTTTAATTTCTCAAAATATTGAAAATATATGAGTGAATTATTAAAATGTTCTCATCTCATGATATAATTTAAAATAAAAAAATTACCACACTATCTTTAAAAAGATAAAAAATTATATTTTCCAATAAAGAGGCATTTTATTTTATTTTCATTTTTAATAACAATTAATACAAAATATATTTATTTAGTTATATTATTTTGGACTTCTTAAATACACACATTTCCTTGATTTATTTTTTGGACACTTCCCTCATCCAAATACTAAATCTAGAGTGGTTTAAAGTAAAATCCAAAAACATATCTATATAAAAATTCAATCATATGTTCCATATCCACTAACATCTTCATTTCATCCTAAGATAACTTTGGTTAAAATATATGTCAAATATATAACTCTTTATATTCAAAATATAATTAACCAAAATCATGAATTTTCATATCATATTTTAAACCTAAAAATCATGCAAACTGTTTCCCATAGAAAATAAATTATCCATTATCCCAAAACATATAAAATCACTTATAAATCAATATTTCCTTAATCATAAATAATCTCAATAATATGTTAACATTTCTAAAAATATCTTCAATTAAATTATCACCAAATTATCTTTCAATACACTAATGTTATCAATAATTCTCAATTTAAATTCCCAACATCAATAAACCCATTTTCCCCCATAACCATTATTACCTCAATAGAAAATCACATTCCAAACCAATGGTGAATATATAACATTATCATGTATTTATCTTAAAACAAAATAAAAATATACCAAAATATAATTAATTGCCTTAAAATATACTTATATAAAACCTCAAAATTTGTAATTATGTCTTCTATCTAATAATAAACGTTATTTTAGTATTTGAAATTGTTTTTAAATACATAATCAGTTTTTTTGGTAAATTACTTCCAATAAATAATTTAGTAATATATCAATTTATTAAATTATATTTTTAATTTCTCATGTGTCATAATTTCATATATTTATTAAATTATTAATTATTTTATTTGATTAATAACATTTGTTAAAATCTATTAAATAAATAGATTGTAATTTTTAAAATGCATGTGTAAATGTTTTAAATTCATACTTCAATATAATGTTATTTTGTTACTAAAGTTTAGTTTTGATATTTTAAAATAAAATTGTCCATCCATAGTGAGGAACCTTGGGTTTCTCTAATTAAATTAGGGGAACCATTGGGTTAACCACATGGTAATTCCCAACATAGTAATACCCACAAGGAGGCTTTGGTTTTTGGTTTCCAAAGTGTGTGGAAAAGGAGTGCGGCCCATTTATAAGGCCAATAGATATTTCCCATTGTGGAATAAGTGAGATATGTCACCTATTGGGACCATATAACCAAATTTGTTTACTGAAACTAGGGATGTTCCTCAGTATCTATCTCGAACAGAGGATTTGTGCCAATTTTTTCCATACCATTTTCTTGACACTTCTTCTTTTTGATGTGGGAAATTTATTTTTTATTAATGTTCATATGTACATAAATGTTCAGATATATTCTTGCTTGTATGATCCTTTTATTCACTTCAATTCAATATTTTTTTCACATTAGTTTTATTTATAACTCCCATGATTTATCCTTAGTTCAATGTTTTTTATCTTTCTAACATTGCATGGTTTTATAAATTATTATTTACAAAAAATTTAAAATTATTTGACGGTGTTCATTACACATTACACATAGTCAAATATTATTTATAAAAAAATTAATCTATAAGAAAAATAGATTTTTTCTTTAGGTACACTCAATAATAATTTTGGATTGTGCAACACATGACAAAAAAGTTCGTTTGATATCTTTTGATACACACAAAACCATGCTTTACTAAATAAAAATATTGTATTAATATCTAATATGATAGGTATCAACAAGCTATTTGAATGGTCAGAATGAGTGGGAATAAATAAATATAAAAATTATATTTAGAGATATTTATAAAATTTATTATTTTGTGAACAATTCATTATAAATTTTGATTAATTCTAATTGAAAATAAATTATGAGTTTTTATAAAAAACTATCATTATTCTGAGAAGGTTATTTATTTAGTAAATTAAATTAATAAATTATAATGTAAAATTTATGATATTTTTAATTTATATATTCAATTAATTTTTTAATTTCATTAATAATTTATTGTACACCTAAAATAAAATATAAATCCATTTTAAGCATAAAAGAGTACTATTTTAATGATATTTGAGTCATTTTACTAGAATACTTGTTTTAAAACTAAAAATTAAAAATATTATAAATTAAAAAACAAAAAACAAAATTATTTTTGGATATAAAAATATCAAAATTATCTTAGGGTGAAATTTTGGTATTTTTATGTGAAGATTCATTTGTTGATCAGTAGGGAAATATCATGGATTTTAATTGAAAATAATCTATTTACTGATATATTATAAGAGGAAGATTTATATTTTCTATTGGTTTGAAAGTTAAAATAGTCCAATTATATATAAATTAATACAATTTACGGCCTTGGAAAAATTATAAATTTAAAATACATATAAAAACATAGTAAACATTTCAAAAAGTTTACATGAAAAACCCAGCTCTATGCCCAGTATAAATAAATAATTATATATATTTTTAACAACTTATGTATGGTTAAGTATTAAAAATTTATTCTATATTTAGAATAATATAGTCCACATTTTTTAAATAGTCCAATTTTATTTTTTTAATGTGAATTAAAAATTGAGTAATTTTATTAATATAATTAATGGGTTATCCGGTATTTAAGGGTAAAAGTAATATTATAAATATAATCTAATTACATTAATACATTTTCCAATTTTATTATCATATTAAATTTAAATCAAAATAATCCATGTGTTTAATTTATAACCACTTGGGGAGACTTTTATGACTTTAATCCCCATATAGTATTTAGTTTTAAGAAAAGTAAAACATTTCAAATTATGTTTTTAATAAGTGTAACTGTTTTAATATATGGAAATATAAAATATTTTCTAAACCAGAAAGAGTATTTAAAAATAGAAAATACTTTTTTTCATGACAGAAATTTATTTTTAATTTTTAGAGAATAAATAATTACCCTAATGTATTGAACATCGATGATGCTGTAATTATTCCATTAATGAAAATATCAAATAAATGATATTAAAAATAATAAAATGAATATAATATAGATTAATTAATGATATCCATTAATTTTATTTATTTTTATGAGATATTAGGGGTCTATTAAGATATCTTTTTGGAATATATCTTATTATATTGAATTAATTAATGAAAATGCAATGAATAGTTTCAAAATTGAAACTACTAATATTTCTTGAAAATAATATTTTATTAAATTATTTATATATCCTAAATATATTAAATGAGGAAAAATGGGTTGAGATATGTTGTTAAATATCATAAATGCTCCAATTATGTTCCAATTGTAAATTTATAAGTAAAAATTATGACATCTTAATACTGAGAAATTTGTTACCGTACTTAAAACCATAATAGGTTATCTAACAGTTAATAAAAATTGTATAGTTTAAATAACACTAAAACATGTATAAAATATATTGGTCGACTATATTAAAAACATATATTAACATAGATTATAATACATGACATTTTTTAGGCATTTGGATTGACATTGAAAATATTATTAAAATATCTTTTTAGAAATTTCAAAAGTTCCCCACCTCAATTATAAAAGGGAAACACTTATTCTCATCTATTCACACCTAAAAACCTACTTGGTTATTATAAAACTGATCCAAATTTCCACCCAAATACCATCTATTAATCCATGATTTATTTCTTTGGGACTAAAGACAACCATTGATGTCCTTTAGTGAAAATCAAAAGGAGATACCCGAAAAAGAGGTAACGTTAATCAACAAACATTTTTGTTTTATTTATTCCTTAAACCAATTAAATTAGTTTTATAAAATCATTATATTAAAACTCATTTATATTTTATATACTAATATTTTATTATGTTAAACTATTGACTTAAAACATCACACCCATTCATTAAATGTTATCCACAATCATCATTCATCTATACGATAGACTACTACCTAACCAAATGATGTCGTTCGTTCATTCATTACAACATATAGAGGTTTGGAATAATTATATATTTATTATTTAAATATGATATATATTTTTAATGATGTTTTTATGAATCTATATATTTTATATAACACATAAATTTAAGCTAACCATTTTTTGGGAATATAGTAATGTCGTCCATGTGAAGGATGAACTGTTGTTTCATAAAGAGATGTGATTCATTCAATATTTAAATGAAATTTCTTAATGATGGGTTTAAATTAAAATATATAATATGTATTAAATTAAAATTATTTTTAATGATAATATATCATACACTTTTGTTTATTTTAATATAAATAGAAAATGAGAACATCGTTCATGGGTACGTAGGACCTAAAATTTCCATGAAATGTGTATTTAATTTTCTACCTATATATTTTATGAATCACAATATATACAAATATAATAAATATATAATAAATTTATATCATTATTATCATTTGTTATAGGATGAAATTGTGATCTATGTTATAGTACTAGTAGTAACAAGTCAAAACATGTATGAAAAACAAAGCTGTTATTACATGATAAATAACATTAATAGGGAATTGATATTAAGGGAGTAATATAAAGTCATAAATATAAAATATACTATATTATATATAAAAATATGGTTATTTTATATATATATACAATGAAATTATATTTATTATATATGTTTTGTGGAATGCGAATGATGGATGTTAAGACTTTTGTTAATGATATTTCTTGTCTCATCTTTATTTCCATGGGTCAAATGACATATTCACCACTTATAATTTGTTTGTGTATATACTACCCATTAATTTATTATATAAATTGTATAACTAAATTTTTTTTGTATTTACATATAAATTTCTTGATCTCTCTCTCATGGGTTATATGGTTCAAATGTTACTAAATCGGTAAGTTAGTGTTGTCTCAATTTTCTTTCTTTGAGGCACATTTTATTTTACACAACTATATTATTTTACGACATGTATATACTAAAATTTAAATTTTTTTACCATGATGATACTTCTTTTAATGATATTATATTCTTTATGTAATTTTATTCTCTCTTAGGTTGAATGTTTGTTTTGTTCAAAAATAACATTTTCTAAAATGTTGTCAAATTTTCTTATATATATTTTAATAATTTTCAAGTAAAATGATTTAAAGGATAAATAAAATGGTATTGAAAGATTCATTAATATTTTATAAAGGTTATTTTAAATGAAAATGTTTTTCTAAATTTTTTATGATTTAAAATGGGTTTTCAAAGTAGAATGAATATTTTCTTCAATTTTTTTTAAATAACATTCAAATTCATTTTCCATATAATATAAAGTCCATTAGTTTTAATCATACATTTTTGGGGATATGACCAAACTGTTACGTTCATATTAATTTAGTAAATGGTTAATGTTTTGATTAAATTATGCTTATAAATAATGATACTTTCCAATGAGATATGATATGAAAAAATGTCACAACCAGTTTTTTGTTTTTCTCTCTGGTTTCTGTTTAACTTTTGGTCATGGGTATTTCTCTCGAGTTTTTGGGGTGGCAGGTTTAATGTGTGATATTTGAAGTGTTTTCCTCTATTCACATGGTTGGAGCATTTATAGATGAAATAATATGAAATCATCTTAGAAACTATTCACTTTGAGGTTTTCTTGTAGTTCCTTGGTGCATGGATTACACATAGTTTGTCACACCATACGACAAGAGTGCGGGAAGGATTTGTGTCGAGAAAGAATTATTTAGCATGGTTGGATTATTGAATTAAAACTACGTAACCAAATTGTGTTGGGTACCTTGTGGAACTTGTGATGGTTTTATGGTGGGAACATGGTTTTTAAACCATGCGGCCAAACTATACAGTGTTCCAAATTCATAAAAATCAAGGAATTTATATTCTACCATCTTAGGATTTTATCCTCAGAATGTCTCCCCCATTATATTAATGGTTCAGGTGACCCAAAGGTGTCTTCAATAATGTTCTCCATTCTTATCTTCCTCTTCCATGTGCATATATAATGTTATTCTTCATGTTTGTGGATATATTTCTCAAGGTAATTTGTTCTTATCTTCTCCATCATCTTTATCATTCGATTTTATCCTGAGATATCCTTCTACTTTGGTCATGTGGGTCTATGATTCATGTTTAATATTTTTTATTTCATTTTATTTTGTGTGTAAGGTTCGTCATTATTATTCTTGGATCTTGGAAACATTGTGGAGTTGTATTTGGCGTGTATTGTTGAAGTGACATGAGTTGGAGTTAGGTTCCCCTTTCCACAAGACTTTATTATTTAAGAACCATTGGTTTCTTTCTTTTAAGACATTCCTTGTGTATGAAATATTTATTTCTGATTTTTGTAATAATTATTTGATGTAAAATGAGTGGTTTCATGATTATTTTTAATTGTATTCCATTGTTTTATTTTGTGATGCACACTAAGTGTTTGATAAAATATCCAGTTGGAATGTTTCTGTGTATTTTGACATCTAAAGCCTAGTTTGGATTTATAAAGATATTTTTTATTTCCTAAATGATTGGTTGTATTTATCAAACATATATATAATTATTTTATACTTGAAATTGGTTTTCATTTGGTTCATTAAAATTTTAATGGCATGTGTTGTTGGTGTTTGGATCATTTGTCATTTAAAGGAATGTGGTTTTATTTTCACATGATCTATGAGTAAAAGAAAAGTATCTTTATAAATTATTGTGAAATGAAAAATTATTTGTTTTCATATTTTTGGAAAGGTGTATTTATATCTCTGAGAAAGAATTCTTGAGGCACATTTGGAACTTTTTTGAAATTAGTGAAAATAATTATCATGAATGCTCATCATGAAAATTATTATTTCCTTATATATATATTGAATGGTTGGGATGTCCTCAGTATGGAATCCTCATGATCAATTCACATTATGTGAATTGGGATATCATCAGTGTGGGCTCTTTTGTGATTTATTTATTTTTGCAAGAGATTGATCTTTGGGGTGACTCGAGGTGATTCCTATTATGTGAATTGTTATTATATATGTAAATGTGATTAGATGCATGGTTGTAATGGGTTCTATCACCCCCTTCATATCAAGACTTGGGATCTTCGAAGAGAAATTGAATTTTATGACAATGGTTTCTTCACAATCTTGGATTATGTTCTAGCTATTGTCCCATGGAATGGGAATATTTTCTATTATTGTTTCTATGCGACTGTTAGATTCGGTTTGTACCAAGTAGGATGCTGTAGAGTGTGTGAGATTTACTGATTCCATCTAGTGAGGTATTATTTCTAGGATGAGTACAAATGTATAATATTTTTTTATTTTTCATGATCTCCTAGGTTTTTTCCATGTTTATTCACACTTTGTCTTCAATGGTGGATGTTTGAGATGTATTGCTGGTAGGTTAATCATTTATGGTATGTTTTCAATTTCACTTGTTATATGAATATTTTTCTTTCTTCCATGTGATGGTGAATTTTTATATAAATATGTTTAAATTGTTTTAAGTGTTATGGAAAATGGTTTTGGGAATGTTTTTACAATATTTCTCTCCTTTTTAAAAGAAACAAAAACATTTTCTTTCAAAATTTATATGGTTCCTCCATATAAATAGAATATTGATTTTAATGGTAAAAAGGGAAATTGATGATGTTTTGATTTAATGTTAATATGTGTGAAAAAATAACACTTTCAATGATTTTATGTCAAACATAAAATTATTTTTGCTTTTATTTAATGAATGCACATTGGGAATAGATTCATTCGGGTATGCATATTAATTTTTAATAATAACGCCTATTGTTATATCATGTTATTATAATTTTTGTAGGTTCTAGTTTGGTTTTGGTGAATGTTGGTGATGTTTGGATTTGGTATTAGAGAGTGAACCTATGAGTCACAAGGAGACATTGTTTTTATCAAGTTTAGTTTGGGTTGTTGTATAATCTTGTATTATTTGTATCTCTTATGTAAAAGTCGTTTAATTTGGTGTCGATTTATATTTATGAGTGATGAAATAATATTTTCCAATGTTTTTTAACATATATTGGGTGAAATAATTCCCTTTCTTTTTCTAGTGATTCTAGACACTAGTTTCTATCCTATGTGGAATGGGAACACCCTTTGGGATTGACCATGGATCGACTTGAGTGACTAGTTTTGGGTTGACCCAGGTTAGTATGTAAAATATTGGTATCAGGATTGGATGGTTCTTTAATGGAACAATTTTATAGAGAACCATTTTTTATTTGGAATCTCATGGTAGATGTAGTAGGACTGTTGGAATATGTCGTTAATGTCCAGAGGAGTTTCTGGTCAACAATTTCTGGAATAAACATTTAGTTTCTATGGATTTCTAGGTTTTGTTGGTTTCTTAGGATATAGTGGTTGTTTTGATTTGGTATGCAAAAGGGATTTGGGATCATGGTCTCAGTGGGATTTCAGGGCATAGAAGTCCATGTGGATTTTGGGACATGGTATTAGAATACACTTTATAAGGGTGGTGTGCTTAGAATATGGATACAAATAATATGTAAATTCACCAATAGAAACTAGTTTCCCTTGTGTCTTGGATCAAGATCCACATGATATTGAAACTGTTTTTAGAATAAATTGCATTAGGATTGTGAAAACTAGATTTTGAAATGAATATGGATTGGTTCTGGGAACATGTAATATTAATTATTTGGAATTATTTTAAAGAATTTTATAAAAAATAGTTTTTTTGTAAAATAATTTCCCTGGAATATAACAAATTTTTTTGGAAGGATTAAATTTTTTCTAAAAAATGAAAATTTTAAATATGTTTTAAATGAAAATTTCGGAGCAATTATAAAGTGTTTTGAATGGTTTGGGGTGGGTTTTTAACAGAACTCTTGTGATTTATGTTTTATAATGAAATGAAATGGATGTGGCATGAAAAGTTTGAAAATAAATGTTCTCTTGTATGTTAATTAGATTTTGAAATGTTTTATGAAATTTTGAGATGGGATAAAAATTGAGGAGTTGAAAATGTCTAACAAATATTCTATTTTGGAATGTGGAAAATCATTTTTTGACCTCTAGTATTTCTATTAGATCTCCCATTCAAGGTTATGTTAGAGAATGTTGATGAGTTTATAGATTGGAATGAGTGTATGAGTTCTTTTATTTGGAATCAGTGGATGAGTTCTAATATTTCCATGAGTTGATGGGTACACAGTTTGGTACATAAAAGTTTCATGTGACAGGCTCCATGGAATAACAATGGGGATTGTGAAACCTACCATTTTATTATTAAAATGTGTCTTGAAGTGATAAAATTTTGATGTTTTGATAGTCATTAGTTGTGTGTCTTTTTTTTATGTTTTTATGGGTTGTATGTGTGGTGTTTCATGTTTTACAACTATTGTTAATGTGTTTGTTTTGATCGAGATCACATTTTCCATGATGATTAGTATCCCCCCCATTACGATATGAAGGATTTTCATGATGCATCTATAAGTTTTTTTACGTTAGTAGGGTTTTATGTTGATCAATATATGTTTTTCATTATTGAGTTTCAAAAGTAAAATCCACCTCTATTTTATTTTCAAGCAGACCCTGTAGAAGGAGAAGATTGGATTCAAAAAATTGAATGCAAATTTGATCTCGTTGAGTGATCTAATTCATTTAAGGTTATGTATATTACCTTCATTGTTTAAAGAACAACCTAAAAGTGGGGGAAATCGTTTTCTTGGAATAATCCTCAAGAATATATTACCTAAGATTTCATCAACAATTTATTAATCATTCATTATTTCCACGAGGTAGTGAACGAGACGAAGTGAATTATGATGTCATGTACACAGAAAGGTGATGTATCCATGTCGGATTACTTCAGTCATTTAGTGGATCTTGTTTTGTACACTCTAGAGTGGGGTACAAATTATTCCATGAAAGCAAAAAAAAATTTATGTTTAGGATTTATTCTGATCTTCACTGAAAGGTTCCATTGTTCAGTCTATCCTCTTTATCCAATGTGGAATGGGAATATATTTATGTTGATGTTTTTTGATAGGATTTATTGAGGCATTCTTCCACTCCTCATTCCATAGAAGTCTAATAGAATGAGTTCCAATATGGTGTCATTAGCACCTAACTGTGGGGAATTAGACACTTCAAACATCGGGGCTTTATCTATAGAACTCAGAGTGAATATTTTTATGTTGTCAGGTGATCTCTGGGGGTGTAGAGAGCTCTAGATTACTTCAGGTCTCCTTCTTTGGGGAGTGGTAAGACTCATTTATCTTATTGTAGCACTTCGTTAATAGGGTTTGAGTATTGTTTGGCTTGAGTTTCATTTGAAAGGGCCCTTATGGTGGGGATTTTTAGTCTGTATAGGAGAGTTGTTTTGGTAGGTGTATGATGGTTGGATATTAATGGTTAGGAATCCCACCACGGGTCTTGTTGATGTTTCTTCTAAAGATGAGGTGTAATTCTTTTTCTAATGGTGGGGAGTTCATTCCAGCCTCTTATGTTGAAAATGGGGTTTAATATCATATAAAATTTGATAAGATGTAGATTATTTTTTTCTGTTTGTTTGTTTATGTGTTTTTTTTTCCGGTTGGATGAATGTTGGGATTCTTGAGAGTATTCCCAACAATACAATTCAAAAAACCTTTGTAGAAGATCTGGCTCATGATTTCCATCGTTTGTTGATAAATGGTTTTAGATTTTTTTTTATTTAGGGAAAGAGGCATAAGATACATTTGGATGTAGTTGATAGGTTCTAGGTGTGAGAGGTTGGATTATGTGTACATGGAAATCCATTGTATTTTATTGATAAAATGGTAATTTTCCATTAGATTTTGTAGGAAGAAACAGTTATGGTGGGAGTAATTGTCACACCCAGATTTTCATGCCACCTATTTTGGTTTAGAATTTTTACTTGGGTTTTTATCTTCAGTTTTAGATTTTATTGGATTAATTTTTTTGTTTTAGTATGTTTTTTTACAGTTCCATTATTTGGAAGTGGTTTGGGAAAACCATGTGGCATCTTACATGAAATTGTTCTACTTGAGGATCAGAAGTAGTGGCTTGGAAGATGACTTTTGAATGGTTTTTTGAACCATGAAAAAAGTCTTTGGGAAGGGTATATGTCATTATTGAACCAATTCATTCGGCTAGAGCATGACATTCAAACCATGCAGAAAAACCATGTAGGTTCCTTGTGTGTGATGTAAGCGGTACACAGTATTCTAAACCTTTCGGCCAAACTATGCGAGCTACCCATATATTAAGAATTTGTAAATTTTTATTCTTCCCTCTAGGGAATTTATCCCCAAATTACCTCCATATTATCCTCATGGATTGTGAAACCCAAGGGGGGATTCTACCATGATCTCCAAGAATATCCTCTTATCTTGTGTTTTTAATTAACATGATTCTTCCATCTTGAGGATAGATTTATCGAGGTAATATATTATTCTATTCTCCCTCTTCCATATCATTCCATTTTCACTTTATAACTCCTTATCATTTGGACATGTGGATATATGGTTCATTTCTCTTAGTACTTAATATATGTTTTTATTTATTTAAGGTTACTCGTGGTTGTTCATGGATCTATGAACCTTCTAATAGTTGTTGCGGGTGTGCATTGTTGAAGCACTGTGATATTGATGTATATAATCCTTTCCACATTCCTTCATGATTTACTAATCATTGATTTATTTCCATTCAAAACATTATTGTGTATTAAATTTTTATTTGGGTTCTTTGGAATAAATTCTTCATATAAAATGAGGTGGTATCATGACTTTTTTGTTGTATATGTCATTATTTTCTTATGTGATTCACACCAAGTGTTTGAAAAAATGCCTTATTGGATTTTTTGAGTGGTTTTGAAATCAAATGAATGCTTTGTCTTTTTAAATATTTAGGTGATGTCTAAAATGATGTGTTGGATTTATCAAATAAATTTCTAAATGATTTATATTTTAATGTAGTGTGAATTTGGTTCTTTGAAAACTCTATGGAATGTGTTGTTAGTGTGTGGCCCATTTTTCATATAAATAAAAGTGTCATCAAATGAACATGTGCTATGAGTACAAAAAACATGGAAATTTTAAATGGTAATGAAATGGAGAATAATTTGTTTCTACATTTCTAAAATGGTGGATTTAGTTCTTCAAGAAAGAATTCTTAAGACACATTTGGCACATTTATGAAATTTGTGATAATTAATATAATGAAAAATCCCCTTAAAAATAATATTTCCATTTATATGTATTAAATTAGCTGGATTTCATAGTTTTAGAATACACATAATCCATTTAAATTTGGTGGAATTAGAGATCCTCTATATTGAGTCCTTTGAGATTTATTTGTTATGACATGGTATTGATTTATGGGTAGACTTAATGTAATTCTTATTGTGTGAATTAATATTATATATGTGTATGTTATTGTATTCCAATTTAGAATTAGTATGCCCACCATCTTTATATCATGAAATGTGAAACTATCATAGTGCATGAATGTTTTGAGAATGGTTGATGCATAAGATTAGGATTGTGTTCGTGCTAGTGGAATATAGTAGGATGAATATATATATATATTTTTTCAATATGATAAATCCCCTAAGTTTTTACCAAGTTGGGTGAGGCAAAATGTGTTGTATTTATTGATATAGTCGAGTGAGGAATTATTTCATGGATGAGTCAATATGTATCGTATTTCATATGTTGTTCATGATCTCCTAGGATTTTTTAATTTTTTTGCACTTAGTTTTCTATAACAGATGTTTGAGATGTATTGTTGGTTGGTTACACTAGTGTGTTATATTCCCCATTTCCCTTGTTATATGATTATTTTTCTTTCTTCCTTGATCAGTTCAACTTTTTAGATAAAGATAATGAAATTTTATCATGTGTTACAAAAAAGGTTTCTAAAATGTTTTGGAATATTTATTTTCCTTTTAAATGGAATTTCACATTTATCTTCTAAAATTTATATGGGTCCTCCCTAGAATAGAACATGAGAGGAAATGGTAAAAATAAAAATCGATCCTGTTCTCATTTAATGTGGAATTTTTTTTGAAAAATAATTATTTCGTATAATGTATTTCAAACCTAAAATAGTTTTTATTTTATTTAACTAATGTGAATTGGGAATAGATTGATTGTGTGATTCCTATTGTGTTTTAATACTCACAGCTATAGATATTTATAATTTTAAGACGTTGGGTATGGTTCGAGCTTGGTTTTATTCACCATAAGGGATGGTTGGGTTTGGAATCAGAGAGTGCCCTTAGGGATATATGGATATGTTGTTTTGATCAGGATCAGTTTGGGATATTGTGTAGTCAGGTTGTATTTTTATCTCTTGAATAATATATTTCTTGTTTGGTCTTTATTTATATTAAGTTTGGTTGATATTTCTATTTCAAATATTTTAATAACATATATTGGGATATAACATTCCTTTTTCTTCTCTTGTGATGTCTGGAACTACTTACCTTCCCATGGGGATTGGAAACACCATTCGAGCCTTACCATGGATCGATTTTGGTGATCGGTACGGGGTCAATTTGGGTTGGTTCGTGATATTAAATGTATACAAAACTATTTTTTCTCACGGTTTCTGATGAAATAAATGACTTATTTCATGCATAACATAATTGTTTTATTTAATTACACAATTTTGGGACTTATATCTCTCTCCAATGAGTTGGTTAATGATAAATATTCATTGGGAAAAAAGTGTACCTGGGTGGATTACCCACACCCGCATTAAGAGGGTACATTAGAGGATATCTCAGGCCAGCAAGGATAAGGTAAAAAATATTTCATCCCAGGCATTAAACAAGTAGTAAATGGGAGGTAATTCTATGCTTGAATATAGATGATAAATAAAAGGTTGCCATAAGCCTGAAATAGGTAGACTGGTGATTCTCCAAAACCTGACATGCTATGAATAAATTGGTATCTATCATTGAGAAAATATTTTATAAATTTTTTTTATGAAACAAATTCCATGTCTTATTTCATTGATATACTTTCATGGATCATTTTATGTGAGTATATTATTATTTATCTCCTATGAGAAACAAATAATTATTCCATGATTTGTGATTATGGTCTCTAATAAGTAGTTTATTATTTTCAAATGTTATTCCCATATTATCATACCCCTATATTAATGTTATTATTTTATATATCTTAATTTTATCCTTATTGAGATTCGGACCTCACTCTCACATATGATTCCTTTCCCTAGGTTATGATGAAAGGTTTTAAGTAGGTACATTAAAGGGGGATCTGTGTGGGAAACAATGAAGATCATTCATGACAGTACATTTTTGGGATCCAAAATTCCAAAGGAACTAAACTATTACTGTCCTTGTGAAAGGGATTGTCAAATATAATGAATATTAATATAAATATATGTTACAAAAATTGATGAAAATATAGTTTCATTATAATTGTTATCAATGAAAAGGTTTAGTCAACCTTTGGAACTATAATGGGGAAAATTTAGTATGTTACCCATGGATAAGTATAAATATAGGTTACAATCTTAAAATTTTAATAATGATCATGAACAAAATAGTATTAATCCTAATTCACTATATATTGAAGTTAATATCTCTTAATTATATTGTTTACCACTTTTATAAGTGTTTCACACACTATGATTTCTAGTTTTAGTGTCTGGTTGGAACGCAAAGGATCCACATTAACGCTGAATATGAAGGGAAAATTAGTGATTTTCCTCTGGGGGAATCGAGTGTTAATGGATTATAAATGGAATGTATTTTTTATTATTAAATAGTTTTCTCATGCTAGGTATAATTATGTACATAAAAATGGTCTGTGTAGGGAACCAAATTTTTTTTAGTCCTTTGTGAGGTAGTGTCTAACTTCTTTTAGTGGATCTTATGATCCACTAGTGGATGAGAAGTGGATTAGTACCACTAAAAATATATATTTTTAATATAATGTTTCCATGATGATAAATTCATGTTTGATGCATATAATTTTGAAGGTGAAACATATAAATTATTTAATATTATCCAGAATATGAGGTAATATGTTGAAATTTACATTATTGAGTTGGACATGTTCAAGAACAAAATTTATATTTAGTAAAATCCATGTATTCCTCATATGAAAATGGATAAGGAATTAATTTATATCAATGAAAAGTATGATAAATCTATTGGTCCCTATGAAAATAATTTTACAAGGCTTTCAAGGTATGCTTCTAAGTTAATCATCATCCCTAAAAAAAAATTTGTTGATTCAATGGTTGCAAGTGAAGAATTCTTTAGAAATCTTTGGATATAAGAGGCATTAGTATGTTCATGAATTAATTCTATGTGTACTTATGGTAGAAATTTAAATTGGTTATTACCAACATTAATCTAGTTTTGATAATAAAAGTAAGATCATGTATCATGAAAACATAAATGGTGGAATGTTATTCTAGGAAACTATATGCCAAAATGTGGGAAGATGCACTCATGTAATTGATTAAAACGGGAAAGAGAGTGATATAATTTTTAAATGTAATTTTATTAATATGAGGAATTCCTAATAAATGGGAATATGTTAGCTAATGGTGTTGATAAATAGAAACCTCCATTAAACATACCTCCCACACATCAGGGATTCTATGGCAAGGAGTTTGGAAATTATGCCTACAATTTCCCCACGACTTGTAAAAATGTGTATGGTAAGACATAAAAACATTTATGAAAAATTAAATAGGTAAATATTATGCTCATATAATGTACAAGGTGAACCATGATAATTATGGAATACTTATGTCCATTCATTTTTTTGGAATTTCATGTTTTATTTTAAACAAATGATCCTTAAAAATATTATTTTTATCCATTAATGAGATTTCAGGGGATCATCTTCATGGATTTTAGAATAATAATATCACATATTCAATCACTAAAATTATAAAACCAATCGTCCAATGAAATTTTATTTATATGTAAATTTATTATATCAGGAATGAAGTAACATGTTTTTTTTAGTGTGGTTTTATAAAAATTCAGTTTAGTTTCATGTTTGAAGATGATAAATAATAATGCTCTTAACATGATTGGTATGTGACAATCAAAAGCGAATTTATGATATTTTGTGTATTTTCGTTAATATGGTTTTGAATTTTTTTTTCCTTCTTTAATTTTTTTTAATCTTTCAGAAGGGTCAAATGGTTAAAAATTTATGAAAAGGATAGTGTTTACCTATGAATGAGTTTTTATAAATTAAATTTTTATATTATTAATATTTATTAATATTGGATACTATGTTCTGACCATTTTATTTTGATGATAACTAGGGATAAAAGGAATAACTTGTAATATCATTATGGATCTTATGATTAATTTGTTCTTCAGGGATTACAATCTCTGTTTCATTTATTAGAGTAAAATATGAACTTCTAAATTGAACAAGGTAGAACCGGTGGATATGATTTTGACTATAAAATGTTATAAAATCAAGTATGTATATCATCATGTTATAATTGATCAATATTATGAAATGTATTTTAAAAAAAATATATTATCCTAGTACCTTCATTTATGATGATTTAAATGGTCCCTTAGATAATAAAATATATATGGTTTGTGATGGTTAACAATACAATGATTGTGTTCTATATCACTCTTTATCATAGAATTATAATAATTTATCTCTTCTGTGTTTATGTCTTCATTTTCCACTTATGTTCTCTTATGGTGGAATCTAGTTATGAGTTACTTTTAGTGATTGTTAAGATTCCAAATTTACCTTTGTAAAAGATGAGATAATATTATTTTTTCAATTTGGGTTTATATGAATATTACATTAATGTATTAAAACATTTATTATCTAGATTAATTTTGACAGGGAAATTCATTGGGGGGGGGGGGGGGTTAGTATAACCTAGGACCTTGAGTTTTTAGAAATTATTGTTTTAAAATAAATTAAAATTCATTGAAGGCATGTGTTACACACTACAAAAATTAAAATAGACATTATAAAAAATATTTAACTAATAATGAACATTGGTTTTGGATTTTCTTACACTTCCTTTTTTTACACACAACAATGTGTACCATCAATAGCTTGTGTTACACACATGACTGTGTTTTACTCAAAAAAAATATACTATCAGTATTTAATGTGAAAACTATAGACTATCAGTTATAATGGTGGGAATGAATATGATAAATTAATTATGGTAATATGGTTTACCAAAGTATATTCATTTAATTAATTGGTTAACAATGAATTATAATTGAAAATAAAATCCAATTGAAAATAAGTGAAATGTTTTATGAGGAAAATAGTTTTATCCCCACAAAGGAATTTTATCATAGTAAGATAAATTAATTATTTTACATGAATGATTTTAATTAAATTTTTATGTTATATATTTAATTAATTCTTTTTAAATTCATCCAAAAATGATATATAGTTATTAAATAATAACAATTCCATTTTAAGTATAAATAATCTGTTTTACTCTAAAATTTGATTCCATAGTCTTCTAATGGGAGAACTATTTTAAAACATAATTAATACCCTATTATAAATTATATTTTCAAAAAAAAAATTTAGAGTGGAATATCAAATATATGTTATGGTGACTTTTTTTATTTTTCAGAAAAGATACATTTTTCGATGAATTGTAAAAAATATATGATTTTAATTGAAAACAACCAGTCCATCAAAAAATATATATAATGATAAATAATATTGTGAATTTTATTTAATTTCCCAATAGTTCAGTTATACATCCTTCAATAAAATTTAGGTAATTTCAGTATTTTTTTTATTGAATTGATATATAAAACATAATAATCTTCTAAACATTTTTGCATTAAACCCCCTCTTTCTCACCCTGCCTACGAGATTAATTTTAATTTAATTTTTACCAATTATATTTTCTAATTTTTTAAAATGGATTCCATATTTTAATAATATATTATTAATTTATTAAATATTTTCCTTTTAATTTTTGAAAATAAAAATTATAAATTGAGTAATTTATTTTCCACGGATAATGGTAAATTACATAATTATGTGTAAAAATAATATTATAAATACTATCCAGAGACAATAATACTTTTCAAAATCTTATTGGATGGGTAACTGACAATAAAAAAACAATGCGTAGAATTTATAACCTCTTGGAGGAACATGGATGACATTAAGCGACTTATATTATTTCATTTTATGAAAATTAAAACATCCTATAATAATATATTTAATAAGTTTAACATTTTTAATATGTGGTCATCTAGAAGATATATTCAACAAAAAATATTATTTTGAAATATAATATTTTTATCATAATCAGCTAGATTTATTTTGAATTTTACGGGAAAAAAATATTTCTTTAACGAAATTCACAATAAAGATGCAGTAATTATTAAATTATTAAAAATATCAGTTAAATAATATTAAGATTTTTAAAATAAATATATTATGAACTAGTTAATATTATTAAATAATTTTATATATTATCAATACATATTTTGGGTCTATAAAAATATTTTATTCTAATATATATTATTTACATCATTTTCTTAAATTCAAAGTAATGAATGGTGTCAAAATTGAAAATAATTATATTTTAGGGAAATAATATTTTATTAAGTTGTATAAAAATACTAAAATATTATCTAATAAAACGAGGTATTAGATATGGCCTAAAATATGACAAATTGAAATTTTATTTACAAATATAAAAATTAAAAGTAAAAATTGGATCCTCTTAAAATTAAAAATTTTGATAGCAAATTTAAAATTAAATTAGGTTAGCCAAGGTATAATCAATATGATACTATTTAAAATAATACAAAAACTTGTCAAAAATATAATTTTTCATGATGTTAAAATGTTATAATATATTATACAAAATTATATGTACTTTTTAATGTATTTTGGTTGATATTTTATTATTATAAATTAACAGTTTTAGAAATATTGAAAGTTCCCCCACCTTAATTATTAAAAAGATATTCTTATTATCACTTCATCACACATAAATACTATTTGGATAGACTATAAACAATATTATACTCCTTAAAAATTCCCTACCATAATTATAAAACCATCCTTCGGTCACAAATCTATCCCAAGAAGTCATTAGGTGGAAACAAAAAAAAGTTATCAGAAAAATATGTAAAATTCACCAAAGATCATTATTGCTTTATTTAATCCTTAAACCGCTGAAATTTGATTTATATAATATTTATATAATAGAATAATTATATTAAATATTTTTAGACTTTTTTAAATTAATTGTATTTTCAAAAACAACATACTCATCCATCAAATGGGATACACATTTATCATCTATGTGTAGGATGGACCATCCCATCAAGTACCAATGTCTTGCGTTATTCCATTACCAACTTTAAGGGTTGGGAATAATAATTTATTTTTATTTTATATAGGATGTATACATTGTTTTTATTTTATTATCATTCTATAATTATTCTTTCAGACATACCTTCGTGCATGCATTGTTTTGGGAATACGGTAAATTTGATCGTGTTTACGGTGAACTATCACCTCACGAAGCGATGTGATTCATTCACAATTTACATGGAATGGATTATGTATTATTTAAAATATAAAATTATATATATATGACATGATAATAAATCTATACAGACAATATATCATTTAAATTTCATTCATTTAGTCTGATAAGAAAATTAAAACAGTGTTCATGTGTACGTACAACCTACAGTATCCATGAACTATATAGTTTAGTTTCTAACAATAAATTTAACGAATCACCGTAAACTAATATATAAGAAATATATTTGATATTTATATCATGGTTATAATTTTGGATATAATAAAATCACGATATATCTATAAGAGGACCAAGAATTACAAATCAAAAAAAGTACAAAAAACAAAATAGTTATTACCCAAAACATAATGTTAACATGGAATTATAAATAACTAATTTTTATAAAGTCACCATAAAATATTATATGGTATTATCTGATTTAATATGTTCTTTTATTTTATAATGAACTTATATTTTTATAAGGAATGTTTTAATGAGTATGATGGAAGTCGATACTTATGGTTACGAGATTTATCATCTCACATTTACTTCTGTGATACGTATGTAACATTCACCACTTATTTATTATGTGTGTTTTATATAAAAATATTTATGTTATCAATGATCAATATACTTAAATTTATGAGTATTTACATATTTATTTCCTGATATCTCTTTCATGTGATATATGATTCCACAGATTCCAAACCAGTAGGTTAATTTTGTCTCAAATTTTAATATTTGAGACAAATTTTATTTTATGAGCCTATATTATTTTAAAACATGCATATAAATCCATTTATAATTTTTTATCATTAATTTCATTCTATTCATGATATTTTAATATTCAATTAATTTTATATCTATTTTGTAAAAAGTGTTCTTTATAGAAAACCATTATTTTCTAAAATGTTTTAATAAACGTTATAATAATAACATTTAAGTATTTTAAAATTTTATAATTTTAATATTTATAGTATTATATATTTTGAAGAGGCATTTTCCAAATAGATAGTTTTTTATTTATATTGGACCCCACTATGATTGTTTTGAGATCTTCTATGTTATAGTGGGTTTATATTATTAATATTGGATGTCTTATCCCTTACATAAGAATATATATCCCTATCTAAAAAGTTATTTTATTCCACTGGATTCTAATGAATATTTTCATTGTTGATGCTTTATTTTCTCAAATAAATCATTAAATCATGAATTATTTATTCTATATAAATCACTCTAATAATTTTATAATTTATTCTCATGATTTTAATATTTTTTACATTGAGATGAAAATGTTATTCATAGTGTAATTCACATCAATCATAATAGTCATTTCTCTTATAAAGTGTGAGATGATGTTTATATTAATTGATCCTTAATTTTTTATTGAGTACCTTGATGGAAAGGTAGTTTTGATTCGGAGTCAGTTTGAGATTAAATTATTTTTTTAATTCATTATTAATTCTTTAAAATTGTTTTATTAAGGGAAGACATATAAATTTATTGAGAGGCTTAGAATATTCCCAATTTTCTAGAATCATATTTTTCCTATAATATTGAATTTAATATAGGTAATTAAATTACATTTTATTATCAAGAGGTTTAGATTAGAAAAAGTAAAATAAATTGACATGATAATAATTTTTCCCTTATTTATATCATTCTTGAATGAAATAGATTTCCATAATTCATGAATGAATGACATAACTTCTTGTTATGAGAATAATAATTTTTTTATTATTTTATTACTTCAATATTTAATATAAATTTTTTGAACGTTTTAATTTACCTTGATCATATTAATTTAAATGATTTTTTGGGTTAAAAATAAATTTTACATGAAAATATACACGGATTTGTTCTTTTCCATATATAAACAGCCTAAAAATACACTATTTTTTCCATGGTACTTTTTTAATTTCAAGAATTAAATTTATTAGAAATAGTTCTCATCAAAATTAATTATTCAAACTGACCCTACTAATTTTTTAAACCAATTTGGGGAAATAGAGGTGAAGATAAGTGTTAAAGCCACCATATTATTAACCCAAGTCTTCCCACTAACTATTAATTTTCACAATCAATTATTTCTGACATGTATATATATTTTATTCTTTTTATTATAGGATAATATATATATATATGATAAGGATTATAAATACTCAAAAAATTAGGTTTTATTCTTCAGATCCTTAATAATAAAGTCTAATGGTTGAGGGGTTCATATACTTATTCTGAATATCAATCATGGAAGGGAATATATTCCTTGACACACTTAACAATGTTAATGGGAAATTATACTAAAATAATTACCATGATGGAATTTTAAAATATCAAAGGGATATAACCCTCATTGTTTATTTTTAACATCCATCTATGGGGGTACCACATGAATTATTGTATCTCTTGAAAAGGAATGTTTTTTTGATATCTTTTTGGGTGTTTTTAAAATTATTTTGACCATGGAACAATTTTGAGGTATAAAACCTAGAGATTTTCATATATTGTAATCCATATTCATGGAGATATAAAATACCATCAAGTTATAATGAGTATCATTTGACTCAAAAATATTGATTTCATTCTCATAATGATTTAAATATTATATGAAATTATTGATTAATGTTTGACAATATGGTTCTATCAATATGTATGTATATTTGTGATGTTATTTTCAAACGATTACTTTCAACTTATGAGAATGTTTGTGTTGTGAAAAAATTAATACATATCCCAGAACAAAATGAAAATATTCATTTTAATCATTGATTAAATTTAAGAAGGTATCAAAGATGTTACAACATAACATCCATGATTTATCAATAAAAATGTGAAAATATAAAATGGATTAAAACCAAAATCTCACATTGGGGTCGATTCTTAAATAAATAGTGTAAATATATAGAAGAATCATAAATTTTAATGAGAATTTTTCAATAATATATCTCATAATTATAATGTATAAAAAATTAATAGTTGTACACCTGGGATAAGAATTCATCAAATTCATGGGAGAACCTATTTGGTAGCAAATGTGGATTAATTTGTAACAAAAATGATAATTTTCAATAGGTATCCCAAAATTATAAACAAAAAATACCAACACCCTCTCTAATTGAATAAAATTGTATGTTGTATGGTGGGCGACGAACATACCAATATTTTCATGATAGATAGAAGAAAAATTATTAATAGATTGCAATTATGTGGTATGATATAGACTTATCAAACAATTACAACATACATAAAAATATGTAAGGTTTTTTCACCAAACTCAAAACCAAAAATTATGCAATAACCAAAGAATATATGGAAAAATAATTTTACTAAAATCTAGGTCCATTAGGATATACACCCGAACCACACATCCCAAGATAATTCTCACTATACCCACCCCATCTACCTCAAATAAATTAGTATCCAATGATATTCAAAAACAAAAATCATCATAATCCAAAAAATCAATCATGGAAATTATAAAAAAATTCATAGGATTTTATATAAGCATATAATTACCCAGGAATATTATTTGATGAATCAATATTTTTCTTTCCAAAACATTGATCATTATGTTTTTAAAATCATTCAAACTGTGCTAAAACAATTACTTGATACACTGTTGGGTTAAAAAAGAAAAAAATACAAGCGAGGAATCAAAGGATTTGAATCATTAGAGTGGTAAGGAGAGTAAATAAAATATTCAATAGTAGGTTGAGAAAGAGGTGTATAAAGAGAAAAATGACAATTTAAATGAGAAAGAGAAGATAAGATAAAATGGAAATTGAAAACCATGAAATATTTTCAAGAGAGGATAATGAATAAATGGATAAAAAATATTTGATATTAAATTAACAAATGAAATATCTAATATTTTAGAGAGTATGAGTTTTGTAAAATTGGATATCAAATATAATGAATTTTTCAAAAGCATTAAAGACCTCTGTACCAACATTCAATTTCCTAACGTTATTTATCAATTTTAGTCATTTTTTTAAAGGAGGTTACCTTAAACAAGAAGAGATTTGGGAATATGTGGGTAATTTACATGAGTGAATAATTTTTATTTTCTATTAAAATAAAGATTCCTATATATCTAGTAAACCCCAAAAAATAATCCACCCCTGAAATAATATGGTTATATTAAATTTTCAAGGGAATTTCTGAGTGAATTGAAAATAGTAATGTTGTAACTCATTGTACAATTAAAAATTCAAAGTTAGGTGTGAATTATGGTGTATAGAAATTATAGATTATATATTGAACTAATTGGATATGGTAGTTGTGATCTAAAATACACATAGAATCAAATAAAAACATAATTGTTTTTAAAAGATAATCAGTACATTGAGTTTACTTAATTCACCAATAACAGGTAACTCCATAGTAGAAAAATCAAAAAAATTGATATTCTAAATAACCACTTCTTTAATATTATAAAATTTTCCAGAAATATATCATTTCTCAATCAAGGTCAAAATATTTTCCACTCTTCAACATAATAATTTTATAATCTAAAAAAATATATTTTACTCACATATCGGTATTAAAAAATTTCAAATGATGTGTAAACACGTAATGAAATTGGAGTTCTATGTAACACTCTAGTTTTTGAATTCCATAAATTCAGTTATTTTCCTTACTAAGCCTGAATTCAATCATTATATTAAATTTAATTAATCGTGACATTGTTCAATTCAGTAAGAAAGATATTTAATAATATTCAAATTCTAATCCTTTATTACTCTAGATATTCATGTTTCTTTTTTATCCTATGTGTGCTATTTTTTTCATTTTTCTAAACAACTTTTTCTACATTTAATGGATATTTAAATTTAAAATATGAAAATAAAATTGTAATTATGTTTCTTTTCAAATATATAACTTTGATTTTATTTTTGATCTATTTATATCATTGAAATTCAAATTTCTAATAATTGCTGAAATAAATACAAAATGATCCTTTTTTTTCGCGTAAAAAAATTAATAATAATTCTAAAGAGATATATGATCAAGACCTGAAATTATTTTTCTTTTCTTAATGATTCAATTTCTATATAACTTATTTATACTTCTAAATAGGTTTAGGAACAATCTATATTTTCATCGACCATAATTATTTGTCTATAATTACATGATATAATCATCATAAAATTAGAAAATAAAATACAAAAGCTGTTAAATCAACCCAAATACCTTTGTGGCATGATTTGATGAGTCATGGTGTGAAATAATTATTTATATAATCACTAAAAATGGTAAGAATTAGTCATGTAATTAATTGTTGTATCATGACCCACCAACATCAGTAGATATGTTTACTATTATTTAGTCAAACTCCTTTTGTGAATGCTTCTTATAGACATAGAATGAGTGATTCATATCAATATTTTCTCCATGGTTATTCCTTTGGTGTCACATTGTGTACCATTGTTATATATTTCTCATTTTTTTATGAAGACGAGTCACATCAATAAAATTATATTCTTCTACTGACTTCTATCACTTCATGAATTTTTAGAAACCTCCTCTAATGATCTTCAACATACATTATTTCACTTCAAGTGTTAAAAATATAAATAATATTCCATCTTTATAAAAATACTGATAATGAATATGTCCACATTTTTATATAGGAATCTCCCTATTTATATATTTTTAAGATCATTCATAGAAAAAATGCCAAAATCTCATCCTAAAAATGATTATAAACACTCTACACATCCACTAACATTGAAATGAAGTGTCCCCAAAACTATTATTCTAATTTCATTGATTTATTATAAATTAAGACATCTTATTACATTATTTTATTCTCAACATTTGACAATAATATTGGAGGTTTATTCTTATCCAAAGATGAATATTTCCATGAACTGATAAATAACCAATGAACTAAAAAGATAACAAATAAAAGATAACTAATATGTACCCCTATGAGATCCAATAATAAATATATTAATCAATAAATATTATAAATAAACATTTACTATGACATAATATATAGGAATAAATACATTGTGGATAATATCTCCCCCTACATTTTATAGTTTCATTAAAATATGTACATTATGTAACAAATTTCGGCTTCCTACCTATCCAAGATACACGATAACATCAAAATTAAAAGGTTTCACCACTTGTGGACATTTAATCCACATTATTAGAACCCCTTCTAGAATATGAATATACTAATAATAAATGTTTTATATTATTTTGAATAAAAATATATGTTTCAGGTTTTAGTAAACAAACATAATTATTCTCATCCTATAATAAAGAGTATTCTTTTTCAGAAAACATTATAAATGTGAATCCAATCATATAACAAATAATATTGCATGTATGTTAGAAGAAATATAATTTAAACTATATATGATTCTTCATTTCATATTAGAGTCTAACAATTTGTTGTTTTCTTACTTTTCTAACTTAGTTTCAATATGATTGGATGAAAACTATATGTGTATAAGAATCAATTTAAACTATTATACATTATCATATATGGACTTATTTAGTGAATCAATAACATTATTTCTTTATCTCCACAAATTTTTTTTGACAAATGTTTCTCCCCAATCTTATGTATTTACATAGATAGAAATAGAAATATAATTAAAAACATAATACAATGTTTTGTTAATGAGATTCACTTTTCTGGGTTGACTACAACCCTAGTGTATCGTGGTTTTTATCCCACTCACACTTAACTTATTTCTTATTATCATTAGAATCACAAAACATGGTATATAATTGAACCTATAATCCTGATACCAACACTATAAAATAAAGGGACACATTTGTTTTTTTACAAATAATTATGGATTTCATGAGTTTTATTAAACCATGTGAAGTAGAGATGTAAGGATATACATGTGTCACTTCTGGATAACATGAGTTATCTTCTTCCCCAATCACAATAGTAATTTTGGATACCTCAAACATGTTCTATATTTAATGGTATATAAATAATATTGGGAATGTCACTCATATTCATGGATTGAATATGGTTATAAATAGTTTATTCCAACTACCTCATTCACATTCTTCTTTTGTACAGAAGAAATCTATTATGTATGGAATATTAGTTCATAATCTATATCTCTATGATAATTCATGTCAGTAATAAGAACACAATATACATTCACCTTTATTTGTTTATGTTTTAGTATTTAAAATACAATTCTAGTAAGATATATCTTTCATATTTATTTATTATCTTATTTCATATTCACATCTTTTTGTGAATATAGCACTATAAATTTCCATAATTCATGGAAAATAAAATATACATGTATTCAAAACTCTTCAAATTAAAAGTCTAGAGATACATTTAATTCTAAATTCTACCATAACACATGCAAGAAGAAATATATTATTTCATCTTCATCATATTAATTAAAATAATTTAATTCTACAAATAATTTGTTCTTCAAAACTCAAAAAAATATATTCAATGTCTCTAATATTTCAAAGGAAAAAATATTTTTTACATCCTCACATCATGATGAAAATATCCCAAAAAAGTTTACATTATTATTTATTAAATAAAAAATCATGATCATTAAATAATTTAAGAATTTTCTTACTATTCATTATTATATTTAAATCATAACATTCGTTAGACCACATTATTTTAGAAGAAATATAAGAAAAGCATAGGTTTGAATTTATATATGTATGTGAATAACCTTACATTAATCAGTATAATTGGATCTCCTTATATGAATTCCACTCCCTCAATCTCTATACATGTATCCCCATAAGTGGATATCCTTCTATAGGGATCCCCTTAAATTGATAACTATCATGTTAAATCACTAATGTATATTTCCATATATCAATGTCATTAATGTAAAACACCATAAAATAATATGGACCTACTCTTCCAAACTATACACTTCCAATTATTTTTAATATATATCACCCCCACAATCTTGACTTCTTACATTCATTGCCTATTGATAGTGAAATACTTATGTTATCATTATTTGATCAATTCATGATTATTTTCATTTTATTTAAATGATTATAAAAATTAATTTATCCATTGAAAATGTTCTATGATCCTTGAGCATGTGATCTATATTGTGGGAGAATATTCATTACATGTATACATAATGTACCAAGGAAGATGATTATGTGAGTAAATGGTAATTTAATGAATTATACACCTAAGCATTTAAACAATAATAGAAGATATAATTAACTTTTCACAAATTGGAGTTTTATATTGGATTTTACTATATTAATACATTTTATTCCCCACAACTCTTTCATTAATTATATTATGTGCACACAACTTCATGGGTATATAACCCCACATCAAACAATGTTTCTTAAACTTATAAAACTCTACACATCTCATGCCATTGTTGACCCACACTATCTATAAACCTCAACACCTCTATCAGAAGGCACTCATCTTAGAGCACAGTCGGATGTGTTCATATTCTTCACGGTTCCCATTTAGTTTATATAGTTAAGAGTATTTCATTTCTTATTATCTTATTATAAAACTACTTTCTAAATACATGATATATTTTCCTCTATCAAGAACCAAATTATAACCTAATTAATTTCCATTTTTTATTTGCTATTTTTTATCCAAGTCTATAGGGTACATCTCATAAAAACCCCATGGATAGAGAATTATCAATAACATAAATAATTTAGACATCATATTCCTCTAAAATGAATGGATATTTATAGATCTAATGTAATTTTATTCTTTTTTAAATAAATAAACTCTAATGATATGAATTCATCAATACATTCACTTGATATATATTAACACATTTCTTGGGTATATTATTTTTTTCTCAAGAAAACTAGTGAAATTAAAATTCTTTTAACCCATTTATGATCAATATCTTCACAAAAAAATCCATTATTATTTATTTAAAATAAATTAAACACAAAAAAGAGTCTTAAAATTTTCACACTGTTATTTTTTCTATACCAATACAAGAAATATATATCTCCATATATTGTTTGTTTTTATTCTCTACCAATTTTCTTATCCAAATATCTCATTTTATTCTCCCCACTTATTGAAAAAAATTCATAGTGTATGAGATATGATGACATAAATTTATATTTATTAGATATTCCATCAATAATATCACTCTAAATCTATGTGATCCATTATATTTTTATAAAAAAAGGGGTTGATCATGAAAATAGATATTACTCTAAATCAATAAAAAATTATACAATATGATACAATTAAAAAACAAATTAAATGGCTATCCATATGATCTTAGGTTGAAACTAAGTGACACTAGTTGATAAAATTAATTCTAACCAGAATAAAAACATGATTTTTATACTCAACTCAAAACATAGATTTGGAAAGATCAATCAAATGTAACATTTTATAGAAATCAATCTACCAATTATCTTAACATTTTAATTTTTTCTATGTCATTGATATATTCAAATTCATCCCCTAAAATCTATAATTAATTCATGAGAACAAATATACAACACAATAAATATAAATATTTTACCAAGGATTGTTTTCAAAAACATTAGTGTATTATAATTACAATTATATATAGTATTCTTGTAGGTTCTCATGTTAGAATCCCTCTGAATGGATTATATTTAACTTTACTATATCATTTATTGCCTCTCATTATGATATTATTTAGAATAAGAAATTATAATTCCAACTAACTTGTTGTCTTTTATTAAATATAGCATAATGTATATTACAAACATTACTTAATTTGTCTTATATATGATAACTATATTCACCTTTAATTTCCTATTTGAAAAGTGTAATAATATAACAAAAATTATTAGGAAAAAAATGTGATTCTCCTTCCTCGTCAATATGTGTAGATGGGTTGAGAATATTTTCTCAAAAAAATTTATATTCCCATTTTATCTCATATTCTAGAAGAAAACTTCATGTACTAATTTTGGGTCTCCATGTAGTCTTCTAACTCATGGAATCATTATTGTTGTCTTCTTTATATTTTTGCGGGGATTTATTACTTTTTTAATTCATCAATTAAAATACATACCTTGGTGAAATTTGAGAATTTTCATGATTTCATCATAGGTTGGTATGATTTTTATAAAATCCATTAAATTACGTCCACCAAGATTAATACTTATACAAAATACATATCATTACAATTAGTTATCATTTGTTAAAAAAATAATATGAAATTAAGATTCTCCATATTTAATCATTTCATCCCATATTAAATAAAAATACATGTTCTTAATATATTATTCTATGATCATCTAATATATATCGTAAAAATACGGAAAACATATTTAGTTATATGTAAATGATTTACGGTTCTTCCAAATGATGTATCCAGAGAGTTTATTTAAATATTATCAATTTTTTATTTTTGGACCTATTTTCCATTATATATAGTAATCATTTTATTGATACTTATTTCCATGGAATATTTAAAATAATACACAAAACATCCTCATTTCCCATTAAATATGTTTATTTCTCTAATTATTGAATTATTATTTGTTACTTCTTGTAATTTGGCTTTAGATAAATTCTAAAATAGTTTTTCCCAATAGAACACTCACTTTCTATCTTAGTAAACATCATTGGAATATTGTTTTTCGTATTATCTTTTTGATTCTTTCTACATATATGATTTTGGTTGGAATCACTGGGTTTCAAATTATATATTTTGTGTTTTATTTTTTAGATCTATTTTCATATTTTAAAAGAGTTTGAATACTGTGGGATTTTCTATATAAGATTCGTATGTACAAAACTGGAATTTTAAAAAAAATTGAATGTGCATTATCTTAGTGTTTACTAAATTTATGGCTGTCGAACATTATAGTTAGTGAAATGTTTATTTTTGTATAAAGGCTAAAAATTAATTTATTTTTAATATATTTCAAGTTAATTTATTAGATTATTTTAATTTAGTGAAAAACCTATTCTATGATGGGTGAAATTAATTTTATTGGAATATTCTAATTTATCATAAGGTCTCACAAACAAAAAGTATATGTAGGGCTTGACTTGAATTATGGATATAGGTCAGTGAATAATGTACTACATGAGATACTTACCTGATGTTTGTATTTTTTTATAAGTTTTATTTATCAACATTCATTTGGAACTAAAAAGGATTTATTTGAGGATTTAAGTGTCAATATTTATGTATTTGTTACTTTCTTGATGTTTACATGTTAAAATAATCATAGTTAAAAAAATTATTCTAAAGGGAGTTTCATGAGAGAAGTTATATGAATATACCAATGAAATGGATGATATATGAAGTATGTAGTGTGGAAACTATTCTATATGTATGGTAAATAAAAGGAGTCTCATGAGACATAATTGAGAGAAATCATTTGAGAAATGGAATTTGATAAACAATATAAGAGTAAATATTGTAAAACCACACACCTTTAGTGATGTATGGACCCATGTTTTTAAAACCCTTTATTTTCTCATTTATATAAATGAGAAATGAGGTTGGGATTGGGGGTGTCCTAGATGCTTTTTGGTGGTTTTGGAGAAGGATGAGGAATATCTCCTAGAGGTTGTATTGTCCCTAGATAACTATTCCCAGACCTCCAACTCACTGATGGTCTTATAGTTTTCCTATAGGCATACTAGGCCTAACAACTAGATGGTGGGTTGAGCATCATCCCTACAGTGGCCTACAATCTTGGTAATGAGGTATACTAGCTGGCCTGTGGGGACAATACAATTTTTAAGGGATGTTTTTCCATTTCCCATATTGACCATTTAATCATCAGTGAAATTTATCCCCATTACCATGCACACCATCATCCCACCTATCTCTCTTTCTCTTCTCATTCAACCAAATTATATTTCCCACATTTATTTTCCACTTCTTCATCCATTTTAGGTTATTGAAGGTTCAAGATAAGAATATAGTTCCTCTTTCAATTTTTTATTCTTTTATTAACTTTTCTATTTCCTTATATCTTATTTAGATAATTTGCGACATTTTCAGGGATTTATATGATATATTATTTTCTCGTATTTATTCTCACACTAAAGGATGGCACTTAAAAAGTGGATGTATAATAACCAATGGTAGGTTTTATTTTAGATATTATACAAATTTTCACCAGGTTTTAGTATATTTTATGTGTATGGTCAAGAAAAGTCAATGTGAGTCTAACTTGAAAAACAATTATTTTTAATTGGGTCTCTATATAGTTTATAAACATAGTAAGGATCATCAAATGACCATTCATGATTTTATATTGAATTTTCAAAACCCCTTTGGGTGATCAATTTTCTAAATAATAATTATATTAGAATCAACTAGACATAATAGTGGTGTCAAGATCATTCCATTAGGTATGATGTTGAATAATTTTATATGGAACTAAATGGGGGGTTTTATATAATTAATTGATAGAATTTTAAAATGGAAAAAGTCATGAAATGACTCAAATTACACATCACAATGTATTATTAAATTAAAATTATTAAAAAGTTTATTAAACTTTTAATAAAAATAGAAGAAACAATAATGTGATTGTTAATGACTGTGGATACTAGGAAGATCTACATGGATTATTATAGGATACATTAATCTTGGGAATATTATTATGAGAATCTAGATTCTATATAATTAATTTTTTCTTGTTAATTCATGAAATATTTCAAAGATTCTATGTGGCGACTATAGTTGGAATGGTCATAGTTATGTGCTAAGAGACATCCGACATTGGCCAAACTGGCCTAGTTTTTTATCTAGAGTCAGTGGTATATGGATATATTATATAAATTTTTTACTTACCTTATATTATTATGTTTATTTCATACTCAAAGTGAACTATAAGTGAATAAACTAGGTATGCTTTTAAACATGGTTGGAGGTTTCATACTAAGTAATACTCACACACATTTGTAAATTGTAGTGGTATATAAGAAGTGATATTGAATTTTGATCCAGAAAAGTTAATGCTCCCTATTTAAGATGATTGATGTGGGGAGGGATAGAGTCCGAGAATAGGGACCATGCATGTATCTGTACCTATTTGGGTGTATTGTAGATTTTTTCTATTTTTTATTTTTATAATTCATATATGTATATACTTGTTAACTTCTAAAATTTATGACTAATGATGTGTGTAAGTATTATCATTAAATATGATGGGTTTTATGATTATCCACAACCTGGAACAAGACTTTATTTGTTAATTTATGTTATACTTGGTGATACATTTCTTATTTTACTTATATGTTTCACTCTCAGATAGTGGAGAAATATTTTACCCTTGGTAACCTCATGTTCCCTCGTCACTAGTCACCATACTCTAGTTTATGAGGATGCATGGTTGAGGCCATGTAGCCCTCTAGTCTTGTAAATTTTAATGGATAAATAGAGAATGAATACTGTAATGTGGTATTTGGGAATCTTATAATTATCAGACAAAATTGGAATGGTAAACATTTGAATAGGATGTGGAGGGTCTTATAATGGGATCATATCTGAGAATATATTACCAATTCTTGCAAGAAATATCATGGAATCTATAATAGGTATTATTTTTATGTTCCTCCATTTTCATATTTGATTGATTTCTATAATTATTGGTACACTTGAGTGTGATTTTATTGATTTATGGGGATTTCAGTCTTAGGTTGATGTGGAAAGAGGAAAATTTTCAAGCCATAATTAGTTAATTGGAAATTCAAGTCATTATAATGTTCCCATATCAATATTTACACAATAATATTATATTTCATTTTTATTTAATGTTTTCAAATTAATTTATATTTTTTTATAAAATATAAGTGAATGTTTGTATTTTAATCTTCCAATTATTTTAATTGCTAAATTTTATTATTTTTGAATTCATTTGATAATTATTTGTGTTCAGTGAAATGGAGTGAAAATCACAACTTATAACATGTATTCCTTTATAACATATGTTCAACACTCCATAAAATACACCCTCACAATTAGAATCTAATATTTATTAATTTATATGTTAGTGATCAAAAGACAAAATTGATTAAATAACATTTGTCTTATTATAATTGAATTTACCCTATTATGGGTAAATTGGGATGAGGTGAGAAAGAGACCTCAATTTAAATATTCTTGATGATATGAGAGGTATATTAAAAAAAGGGTTTTTGAAATTACTATTTTCCTTAATTTATCTATCAATAAAAATTTTGTTACCTTGATTTAGGGATTTTTTTTCATTTTTAATGATTTCTTCTGTGTCATCCATCAATTCTCTACTAAGAGGATATTAATGAACAATATCTAAAAGGTGTTATAACAGATCCTCAAGTGTGGATCGGTGTAGTTGTATTTGATTAAATACCAGAGAGTTTTGTTTGAGAATTACATGTGATGGAGTGTGAGGTTTCTCATTGTATTCCTTCAATGATAGATCTGAATAGGGAATTTCAACTCCAGCATCACCTAAAACTTAAGTAGAAATATTTTCCCTACATTATGGGGAAATCATTTGAGTTTTTTGTGTGTTTCATTTACCATATCATCAACATTGCAGATATTATAAAGAATTTAGATTTTACAAGTTTCAATCACCAAAAAAGCACTAAGGGGACATTTTAGTCTAGTTTAATTAGCATGTGGGATTGTCCTGATGGGGATTCAAGACACATTTATTTGATTATTTATTCTAGGGGACACCATGTAACTATAATGATTTAGAATTTATACTAATTAATTTGGGGATTATGTTACTTGGGGATTATGGTGAATGATTCATACAGGCTCACCAATAAACCCCTTTTATAGTAGGGGATAAAGGAGGTTGGGAACGGTAGTTTTAGGATGCATTGAGACATGAGATATCTATTGAGGTGAATTTATATTAGCCTTACACATTTAATACAATGGTATGATAGGTTCTTTTCACTGATCAATACTTGAGGGAGGTTATGGGGTCATGGTTGGATGATTCTTATTGAACGGATAGTGGGTTATTTGATAGTTAAAAGAATAAATTTAACGGTTTTTACTAGTGTTTTTGTGGCGAGAGATACTAGAGTGGTGATTTAGTGAAATGGAAAAAACATTATAGGTGGAGACATATTCATCATCCTAGTGACTGTTCCCCTATGGAATGATGAGTGTTTGGATTGATGGGATACCTCTACAAGAGATATTTTTTAGAAAGAACAGAGTGATATAGTACATTGTCTAGATTTGGGTTCTAGGGTTGGCATAAGAGATTCCCTAAAATTGTGGAACTGAAGCACTATTGTCCACTAAGGTTGAGAAAAAGGTCATAGAGTACACGATTTGAAGTATATGAGGTATTTAGTTGATTCTCAGTAGAGTTATCAGAATAGTACATATGGTTTTGGTTTGGTCAAGTTACATAAAGTCCATATTACTCTAAAATATAAAGATGTTAGAAAATTTATTATTTAGGATATGATCCCGGTAGCTTCCACCCTATACTATTTATTGTTTAATACATAGGATTTTCATTCATTTATATTCTCTTAGTTTATAGATGAATTGGGATGTGTTTTTTAGTTCTATATGGTGTTATATCAATCAACACCCCTTTGGTAGTGTGTTTTGAGGGAATATTCCATTTTTAAGAGAAACCCCTATATATTGGAGTTAATGGCTTCTTTGGGATCTCTTTTTCTCAAAGTTGAATGAATTATATTTTTTTACTAGAATGGATTGGTTAGTTCCGTATTAATCACAAATATTTGTTTACCATAAGAATCTATTAATCAAATGTATTGACGACCATTAGTGCATACATGTTGTAGAATGGAATTTATAGTCATCTTGGACTATACCAAGATTCAAAATGATTTTAAAAGTGACATCCCATGCCAAATTAATGAGTTTAGTCAGTGGAGGAATTCAGTGGGTAGTTTTTCCTATCATGGTAAAAAAAATTTAGGAGTTGTTTTCAATGGATTTATTGTGTTTTCAAATAAATAGTTATACTAAGTTCATGTTGAATATTATACAATGTGTGAGGCCAATTTCCATATAACTTTACTATATGACACATGTTTAACTACATGATCATAATGTACAGATAGAGATCTTCGAGGGCAAGGGATTCATCGTACCATGCACCTCACCATGTGAATATATAGTTATTTTTTCATAAAAATAATAAGATTCCTTATAACACCAAAACATTTATGAACTAGTTAGTTTCTAATAAATATAATTTACATTATTGTTTTCATTACACAAAAAAAATGATTTTAAATGAACCTAGACATATTATTGAAATATTATTATTTAATGTGAATTTTATCTCCTAGATGTTGGATTAGAATGGATGAATATGAAAAAATAAATTAAAAATAATATATTTTTTATATGGGCATAAAATGAATTAATTTGTTATCAGTAAATTATAATTGGAAATAAAATTCAACTGAATGTAAATGAGATTTTTTTTCTAAATTTATTTTATGAGAACAATGCATTTGTATCTGAATATATTTAATTAATCACTAATAGTTAAGTATTTTAATAATATATATATATATATATATATTCAATAAAATGTTTTAGTATTCATTTAATGCTTTTTATAGGCATCAGATAAGAAGAAGTCATGTTTTATTCTAAAAACTATGTGTTTCTAATTAACGTAATTTTTCATGTTTTGTGACCTTATTTCAAAATGTATTTACACAAAATATTGTGATTGAATCCAGAAAAATGAATTCTATATTTGGAATTATGATTTTCACATTCGGAAAATAAATCATTTTTCATTTTGTTCATTGACTTAAATAAAATTTTTGATAAAATTACATTGAATTTTAAAAAAAGTTAATCCCCAAAATAATTGTTTTAAAATAAATTTACCCATTTTATGATTTTGATGTTATTTTGAGCATAATTGAAAAAATATTCTAATTTTTATTTTATGTATTTTTATTCATTTCATTATTCATGCCATCACTTTTTTATACTTTTCTAAATTGTGAAATTATTTCTTTTATAACACTATTCATCATGGGATTTATATTATTCTACTGGAGCCCAAGCTAAATTTTCCATTTTGATGACTAAACCCACCTCAAAAGTTGGTTGATGAAATGTGTACATAGATCTAGAGATTTTTTATATGAGGACCATAATTCAAAAAGATTTAGAAAAAAATGAGATGAACATAATTAGAGGGATGTGAAAGTCAATTTCAAATAGCTTTCATGAATAGTTCTAGGAGTGAATCTTCCTTTTTTATGGTCATTAACATATCATAATCTCGGTGTTTGAAATTTGGAGTTTCTGACTAGACACAGTAAATTATCAAAGTCAAAAAGTAATATCTCTTAATATATATTTCCAAATACTTTGCAATGTGAAGGAGAGACACACAAGCTAATTACAGAAAACATTCATAAAGGTTCCTAAACAATAATCTTCCCTTTAATTATTAAAATAGTAGAAAAATATGGAGGATATGTTGTGGAACTGAAACTATCCCTCATCACATATAAAAGGAGGTGAAACCCTCCATTCTAATCCACCCCAAAACCACTGAATTGACCGATGAGGGGTGTATTGGTTCAAGTCCACCTAAATATATTATTTTATATTATTTATTTTTCTTTTATTTTATTGTATCCACTCTCTTTCATCTTCTCAACTACCCCATCCATGGAGGTGTAGATTCACTGAGTGATAAGGAAATGGGGTGGTTGTTCCAATATGATTTGAATGTGTTCTTGTGATTTACATTAATAAGATCCATTATTCTTTCAAAATATAGTTTCCTATTTTAATTTAAATATAAATTATGAATTCGTATGCATTAGGTTTTAATTTAGTTATTATTAATTTCTTTGGTCAATGACCCATATATCCCTCCATCAAATTATTTTTTGTATACTTTGGAATATAATAATATTGGGTGGTGACTACTTGATTTTTCTCACATACACGTGTAGTAGAGTAGAACTACATAATATTTTTTATATGACTATTATTATCCTAAGAATCTGTCCATGATAAATAAATTTCTCCGTAGAAGAATCTTCCTCTTACTAGTTAGTGGAAGGAAAGGGGGAAAAATAAAAAAACAATGATATCACAAGACTAGGTCTTGCCAAACCCACTCTAATCACCATCATTCTCATTTTTGTAAAACCTAGAAAATAAAACTTATCATTTATCTCACATTATTAAAATTTAATTAAACCCAATTTTTCACAAAAATGAAATAAAAATTGAAAACATTGTTTTTTCTACAGTCCACTTCAAAAAAACTAACTATGATTAATTGATATACTATGCATGGGTAATTTAAATATTGTTGTTTCTGTCCCAAGATAGGTGTGTGTCAAACATGGCACCGTTTTTTGGGAGGAAGGGCCTTATAACATAAAAAAATCTTTTCAATGACCCATTGTATGAATAACCATTTAATTTAATTTAATCTTGAAATGTAGTGAACAATAAAAAAATTAAGAAACCAAATCATAATTTTTTTTTTGAGTAAATACACCTCAAATATTCAAGTGACACATCTTGTGAACACTATCAACCTATAATAATGTCTTCAAATCCTAGCCAAACCTTGTGCAACAACTTCGCCCCTAAATTTTTTGAATCCAAATAAACAAAACGTTGTACATAACATAGAAAATGATTTCAAACAGTACATTAACATGATCAAAGTGATATTTAAATTTTATAGTCCTGTAGTGGAATAACTGAATGGACACATCTAAAATATCACCTCTTATTTCTCTATCTTCAACCCCAAAGGTGTCATAGATGAGCTTGTAATGTGGAGGGAATTCCCCTTCTCACTTGAGGAAATCGAAAAGGAATGTTTGCACAATCATCAACTTGGTTAGATCGGTGGTTAGGAAGATATCAAAAAAATATTTTTGAAGATATTATTCCCAACAACCATAATCAATTTAATCAAAAAATTGATTTATATCGTACATAAATCAATTTAAGAGACTCTATATCAATACTCAGAATGTTTCAACACCATTAAATGTAATATGACTAATAAATTATTTTCATCTACCAAGGATTGCTTGAAAATGATAGAAATCTACTAGAATTCTAATATAGAGAATCCTTAATTAATAAATCACATATAGATATCCAATATCGGATTGAAAATATTGTACAAAACTCATAATAATTCAGAACCATGAGTATGAGCACCAGAGGAATCCATGAGATAAGGGATTCTAATTATTCATCGCCCTTTCTAGGAGAAAACCTTATGAAAATGAGTAGTATGATGAGACAACATTCTATGAAACATGTGAAGGAACAAAAATTCCCGACTTAGGTATTTGGTTTATTCTCCTATACTTATCACTACACCGATCAATGACCCGAAGTGTAGGGGATATAATTTTGTTCTAATAACTATCAAAAAATAAAATTATACCAAATATGTGACATCAACACAAGATTCAACAATGTTTTGGATTTATATAAAATCATGATAGAAAGAATTTTCAATGTTAAGATCATATTCCAACACCATTCAATCAATCATACAAAAAACCCTATAGCAATGAAAAAAATTTCCACTTCCAACATCTCTAGGAAATGAATTATAAGAAACCGTCCATAAGTTTATCAAAACTAAAGAGAAGATACTGAATAATAAAGTTTCTAGAATGGATGAAAATATTATAAAGATAACTAATCATTTTTCAATCATTATGGATGTTCTAACCAAGAACCAAGGAAGGATTTTAGTGCAATAACCACCCTAAATGGAAGGGTTCTCACACCACCAGAATAGTTTGGGGATCATGATTCTGAGAAACCGCATGATGATTAACCCATCAATCCAAAATTAGTAGGATATAAAGTCAAATGAAAAAGAACAAGGTTCATGAAGAAAAGGATAGAATCATTATTGTAAAAACAAAAAGGGAGAAAAATGATATCGAAGAAATATTTTTATTAGAATTAGTTGAGTCAATGAAGGGTGAAGAATAATAAATTAAATAGAAAATTCACGAAACCTTTTAAAAACTTAATATTAAGATCCCACAACTAATGGGGAATCAATATTTCCCTATGTATTAAAGCTGTATAAGATATTTTTCACTAAAATATGATGGCTGGATGGAAACAAGAGAATTAATATGTGAAGAAGTGACTCAGTACTGATCAAAGTACATATTCTATAAAAATTTCATGATATAAAGAACTTATATATTCCATTCACTATTTAGTCATTAAATTTTACTAATACAATATGTGATCTTGGATATTTGATAAATGTTATTACTATCTAATTACATTCATTCTTTCATATTAGGGAACTAAACCCAATAAAAGTGGTGGTACAATTAGAAAATAGTCCCCCATTTTCCCAGCTCGAGTTATATAATATGTACCGGTGGGTGTAAGAGGATTGATCTTTCATGCTGAATTATATATCATTACCATGGAAGAATACCAAGCACCATGCTAATCACCCATCATATTAGGGTGACCCTTCCTTAAAATTTCAAGGAAATTCATTAATGTCTATGAAAGAACACTCCAATAGTAACTAGAGTTAGTACAGTACACTTAAATATTCTTGATATGATGAAACATTTTTCCCCTAATCACTCAGTTTATGCAATATCCCATGAAGAAGGAATGGAACTATTTGATGATTCAGGTATGCTTCATGAATTTATATCATTTGGAGAACATTTTTCATTTGAATTTTCTAACTTCCAAGAATGTCAAAATCTAGATTCAATGATAGAGGAATATGTAAAATCTAACTTTTTTTACGATTTATTAAAATAGATTGAGGTGATACCATATAATCTATCCTTATAATTACGAATCATAAATTCAATATCATCCCTTTTACAACCCCCATGTCTAGAGCATAATCCATTTCATAATTATTTGATGTAACCTTACATAATGGATGGAGATAAATTAATGGGAATCATTTCCAATAACAGATCTCATTCACTAGAACAAACTCTATTTGACCTTATCAAATGAAATTTCCAAGTTATAGGATGGTGTTTAGGATACATACCAAGAATAAATCCAAAGGTATTCACTTATATAATATTTTTAGAAAGTGATTCCAAACCAGTTATAAAATCTCATATATGTCATAATCCCACAATAATGGAGGCTGTTAAGAAATATAGATGGAAATTTATAGTAGATGATATCATTTACCAATCCCTGGTTCTTATTAAATCATTCCAACTCATGTAATCCCAAAGAAAAATGGCATGAACACTATTAAAAATGAATGAAATGAACTAATACCCATGAGAGTACAAAATAGATGTTGAGTGTGAATAGATTATAGGAGGCTAAATCAAGATATAAAAAAGACCACATTCTGATTCTGGTCAGCAATCTGATGCAATAATGGTTAGCTATGAAAACTCATTACTATTTATTAGTTGGATTATCAGGATAATTATAGGGCAAAAAATTCACTTGAAGACTAGAGAAAGACGACCTCCACCTTTCACATTGGCAAATTCGACAAAAAATGTATTCCTTTCAAGATATGCAACACCCCAGGTACATTTCAATGTTGTATGGTGATTATTTTTTCACACCATATTTAGAACTTCTTGGATGTAATTTTCAATGATTTCATAATTTTATGAAATTCATTTGATGATTAGTTAGTATGTTTGGAATTTTTTTTGGAAACATGCATTTAAAAAAAACATTGTATTAAATTTCTAAAAATTTCCTTTCATGGTTGAAAAGGTAATAGTTTTGAGGTACATAATTTCATGAAAAGGTATTGAGTATGATAAATCAAAATTAGAGAGAATAATGTTTTTTCAATATCAACCACTTGAAAAACATGTTAGATCATTTTTAGGGCACACAATAATATAAAGATGACTCATCAATGATTTTAGTAAGATTTCTCTCCCTCTCTCAATATTATTTGTATAACATATTGTATTTAATGATTATTTTTCATATAGGAAATAGTTTAATGAATTTAATAAAATGTTCTCACACCAAAAATATTGAAACCACCCAACCAAGAGTACCCTTTTGATTAACATTATGATGCATTCAACCAAGTAGTGGGGGATGAACTATCAGAAAAAATTGATAGTATGCATCAAGTCATCTCATATACTTCAAAGATATTGGATTAAACAAAAATAAATCACACATTCACCGATAAGGAGTACCTTGAATTCATATTTTCCCCAGTTAAATTCCGATCATATCTTCTTCGCACTAAAGTTGTTGTTTTTTATCATAAAATAATCAAGTACATATAAACAAGTTGTATACTATAACAAGGTTTGTGAGATTGATTTTACTCCTACAAGACTTCAATTTATAAATAAAATATAAAATTGGAACTGAAAATCAGGTGTTTGATCATCAATGTTGACTACCACAAACGGTTGAATAAAATATTCGAAACAAGAACCCACTTAATGATGATCTTCTTCAAGAACAACCTTACATCATCAATGGTGAATTACCATGGAATGAAAACATTGTCAATTATTTGGATACATATTATGTACCCTCTCATATAATCATTCCTCAACAACATAAGAATAAATATGAATTAATATTTTATATTTGGTAAGTCCCATTTCTATTGAAACTTTATAATGATCAAATCACAAGAAGATGCTTACATGGATGTGAAATTAAATCAGTGATTGAATTCTCTCATAAATTATCCTATGTAAGAAAATTTTTACCGTAGAGTATAGCATGAAACTTCATATAATTATGACATTATTGTCCATCATTATTCAAATATTCATATGAATTTTGTAAAATATGTGATCATTTCTAGTTTTCTGGTAATATCTCAAAATTTTAAAAAATGCGTCAAATCCTAAAAACATCTTTTGAATTTTTTGAAGTATAGGGTATAGTCATTATGGTATAATTCCCAACGAAATATAATAATTAATTAGGTATTTTAGCTATAGTCTATGTTTCCAAATGGGAGGAATAAAATGCTACTAGAACTGTAGATGCTTAATTTGTATGTAATTTTTTGGGATAACATATTCTACAGGATTGGAGTGCCATGAAAATTCATTAGTTCCCAGGGAACTCATTTCTTTATTAAAAAAATTTAAAAATTACTAAAATGTATGGGTTATATCATAAATCATCAACATCATACCATTCGCATAAAAAAGGCCAAGAAGAAGTCTGTAATACATTAACAAATGTAATTTTGGAAAAGATAGATGAACCTAATATGAAAGAATAGATCCAAACATTAGATAATACCTTATGGGAGTACAAAATAACCTATAAGAAACCCATGGGTATTTACTATATAGATTTATTTATGGAACTATTTTTCCACCATCCTATAAAATTGGAGCATAGAGCCTATTGGGTTGTAAGAGAAATGAATCTAGACCTTGATAAAGCTGGAAAAGAGAGAAGATTGCAATTGTATGAGATAGTGGAAATCACAGGGTAATCCTCTGAAATTCAATTATCTATAAGGATAGAACAAGGATGGCCCATCACAAGATGATTCAACTAATAACCTTGAACCATATAGATCATGGGCTATTATAAAAATATGGACATTAGATAATGTAAGATAAACTTCATTTCTATATAAGAAGTCCCAATTTCTATTAATAATATATACCACTTTGGTGTTGTGAAGATAAAAATAAAGGAGGATAAAGAACATTCACTGTAAATGGGAAGAGGATGAAGAACATTCATGGGACCATACCTCAAAAACTAGTGGATAGGATCACACTCTATCAACATGACTACCAATGAATAACTACCAGTTTGTATCATTCCATTACACTTAATGAAAATTAGTCATTACATTTTTCATATAAATAAAAGAGAAAATCAATTTAAATTCATTGATTACACTTCAAAAGTTAATTATGGGGGCGAAAATACTGTATTCTAGGATTTTTTGAATTTTTTTTTCTATTTTTGAGTTGTGACAATTACATTAAGAAAATGATTTTTTTAGAATAAAATCATAGTTTCACCCTTATTCCACTCTTCTCACCAGTCATATTCTTGAATTATTGAATATTCTTGCACTATAATTTTTTTTATTCATATATTTGAGGTCCATGAAAAAAGATGATGCATGGTTGAAAAAAGAAGATTCTAAACAGAAAAAATGTCTTCAAAGTGCTTCAAAATAGAACAGAAGGAATTTGAATTGCACCTCCCAACAGAAGCACAATTGTTAAAGGGTGTTCTATTTTAAATTAAATTTCATTTCAATTCCCTATATTTTTTGTTTTAAATCTATCATTTTTAGATTTAAAACTGTAATTTAAAACCTACACTTGAATGAAATCTTTACTTGAATTATCTAGGAGACATGAGTTTCTTAGGAATCCTGAGATTTCATGTTTTAGATTTTAATTAAAATTAGAATGAATGAGTAAAATTAATAATTTAATTATTAAAGTAAATCATGAATAATAAAAGTAGGACTCGTGATTTATGGAAATTAATTGATTATTGTATATAAAACTTCCCAAACATTTTCTAATATTTGATTTTATGAAGTTCATTTGAATTTATTTATTTTTATTATTCATTCCTTGATTGATTCTCTAATATCATATTTCCATTCCAAATATTAATTCTAGACCATGTACTTCTGATTTTTTCTTGAACAAATTTACTGAGTTATCTTGGTACATGTCACCTACAATAACAGCATTTGAACAAGTCAAAACTATTTCTATACAATCCCACATTTAATATGATTGATGAATATTTTGATAAACCACTTATATATTAAATACCACCTTTATATCAATCCTAATTTATCCTATATATTCCTTGAATTACCTTAATAGGGATTAGCCATGTTTCAAGTAAGTTTTATCAATTCCAACGATACTCTAGGTAATTGCATGAAATTATATATTTGATGTATACAGGTAAAGGAATACATGATCTAAATTATAATTAAGAAATGTGGGGGTGAAATTTTGGGTAATGATAAATTTCATTTGATTCTATCATTTTACACATTATTTGTTTTACCCTTTTTTAATAAGAAAATTGAAAATATAAAAAAATTGAAATAAAAATATCTTTTGATTTTGGGAAAGTGGACCATTAATTTATTGATGAATTTTTTATTATATGTGATTTGTTGATTTATTTTTATTTTATTTTACATATAACATCCAAAAAAATTTAAAATAATTAAAAAAACTGGAAAAAAATAAATAGGGTCCACAAATCATTCATTATGCATAATTTGACCTTCACCATTCTTTGAGTTTAGTGGAACTGGGAGTTTCTAATTTAAAGGGGAAAATTTAATAAGACATTTTGATATCATGCATTTTATTTAATAGATAAAACTCCTCCTTAAGCCTTAATTTTTAAAACAAAAAAAATCCTACCAGCCTTAGGCCTCAGAGTTGTATGAACCATTATTGAAAAGTCCTCATGATTTTATGTGCTTTTTTTCATTGGAACATAGATAAATTAGTTCATTTACAATACTATGTATAAGGAGCATGTACATATTATATCTTCATAAAACAAAATTTACATTTTTGATGACTTATTAGATAAAAGAATCCATTATGAGGTAGATAATGAATTGTCATGTTTAATAAAAATTAATTGAGTAGAATGAACAAATGAAAGGATAAGTTCCCTAATTTTATCTATTTTGAAAAGTTAAGTATAGTAATTGACAATGTTTTTTAGAAACAGGGTATTGAATTTATATTTTATGTAACACTTGATTATTTTAGTCCAAATTGATGATTGAATTATTTTATTTCTTTAAAATTTGAATATTTGTAACATTGGTGCCCTCTAAATTCCATTTTGAGATTTTATGATTGAGGAAAAGAATGGTTAGAGTGTGGTTAATTGAAAAAACAAATATTTTCAATAATTTAGAATGAATTTAAACTTTATTTAATAGAAAAATTGTTATTTTAATAGATATTTTTACATTTTATGATTTTAATGGAGTTTTGAGCTTAATTGAAAAAATTTCCTAATTTGGAATATTAATATTTTATATTATTTCTATATTTTGGTCATAAAATTATGTATAATTATATAAATTGTGAAATTAATTACTTTTAGGATTATATATTCCATGGGATTCATTTCATTCACATTTTCCCAAATCTAAATCCAGTATTTTGAATCCCAAAACTAGCTCAGAAGTTGGGTATTGGAAAATGTGCATGTATCTAGTGAATTTTTTATGTGGAGACCATAACTCCAAAATGACTGAAAAAATGATATGAAATTTGATAGGGAAAAAATTTCTTTAAGAGGACTCTATGTGAATAATTCTTCTTCATAGTAATTAATTCCTGATAATATTAATGTTTGGAATTTGGATTGCTTGACTGGATATAATAAATTATTAATTAAAATGGAATAACTCTCCGTATATATGTCAAACTACAGTTAACTTCATAAGGGAGACACAAAATATATTTTGGAACAACTATCATAAAGGGGTCTACTCGTGAATCTTTTATTTAATTGGTCAAAAAAACAAAAAATTGGGTGTGAAGATTATTGAATTTAAACTCTACCACATCACCTATAAAACGAGGTGAACCCCTTTATTAAAATACATCTCCACACCATCTAGTAGACTGAATGGGGAATATTTGGATGGATAACCCCAACATATTTATTTCTATTCTTTATTTTTATTTTATTGTAATGTCCCCCCACTCTTATATCATCTCAGTTTCACCATCCATAGGGAGTAGTTTCATTGAGTTATTGAGAAAAGGGGTGGTTGTACATTTTTTCTTTTCTTGAGTTCAGGTGATTCAAATTAATAATATCCCTTCTTCATTGTAGATCTGGTTCCAATTCCTAATTTAGTATCAAATTCTTAATGAGTATACATTATGATTTATTTTTGGTATTTTTAAATTATTTGTTGAATGATTCATACCCCTCCACCCATTTCAATTTTTTTATACTGTGGAAATGATTAGGGTTGTGTGGTGTTTAATAACCTGATCTTTTATGAATAACGTTCCCTTTCTTTAAAAGTCTTATAGAAAACACATGCACTCTTTTTTTACTATTGGGTTAAAAGGACCGTTATGTATCATTACCATTGATAATATAGAAGTTGAAAAGTGATCACCCTACTGGTATAAATTAAGGGTTTTTAAAAAGAATTCTTTTGACATAGGCAAAAGATATGATGGCCTCATCCAGTAGACTCGGGTCATACGAACCTCATTTTTCAGATCTTGAAAAGGAGGTAACATCACTGGGTTTTTCTCTCGATCAATCCCACCCAAAGGTTCAACATGTTAAGCTTGAATAGAATCCCTTATAAAGGATGTTCATGTTAATAATGATTAACACCCGAGTGATGTTATCTGAGCCACCCTAAGAGTATGTCTCCATCGAACACCTTACCCATATGTATTATACGGGTGTTATAAGGGTTAATGTAACAAGGTATTTGTTACTTATTGTGTAACCCATTTTTATAAATAAATTTTTTTCATAAATTCCTTTTTGTGAATTGTGTCCCTTAAAAATATATTGAATTTGATAAATTGATTTTTCAGGTAAAATGGTACTTTTTAGAAATATATAAATTATTATATTAAACTAAGGTTTTATTAATATTGTTAATATAATATTATTATAAGAACACTACTATAAATAATAAGTGATTATTATATATATTAATTATTTTTTACCCTTTAAAGGATTATGTATTCAGTTTGATAAGAATTATCTTTCAATACGATAAAACTGAAATTGTATTTTTACTTAAAAATCAATTTTGATGAACTTATGAATTGTTTTTAAAAATAATATTTAAATAAGATATTATTATTATATATTTTTTATTAAATATAAATGATCATGTAATTTTTATAAAGTACAATGTAACTTTTATTTTGTTTTGGAAACTATTTTTCTCACAACCCATAAATTTTCAATAAATGAAGGTTTTTATTTTTAAATGTGAAAATTAAAATATTTAGAAAATTATCAAGATGAAATTATTATTATTTTTGAAATAATTATATCAAAATTATCTTGCAATAATTTGTTCATAATTTTCAGGGACAATCGAATATTTTAGAAAAAATTAAAGACCATATAAATATATAATGTGTTTTATATGACCATAATGACCCAATAGTGATGTAATAAAATAATATAAAGGTTTATTCATCCAATATATTTTTTACCATTAAAATAATTTGATTTTAAATTTTTTGAATACTTTTATTATCCCTTAGTGGTCCCTCCAAGACTTATAAAATATGTTAACATTTTAAAATGATTCCCTTGAAGGTGTGACTCACCTCTATATAAGCATGCCTAATATTCTAATTTGATCAGCCTTTGGACTTATGAAATATTGTTTTACACTTTCTATTTTCAAAAACCATAGGAAAAATTATTGGATGGTTTTTGTTTTTTGAATATTTAATTATATAGATTCCAAACCCAATGTTTTTGAAATAATAAAGAATTTCCCTCTCATTTCTTATATAAACCCAGCCATGCTCCCACATCTATTCACTAAAAATCCATGGATCATGTCCCTACTATTCCCTTCTCTCTATAGAATCCTACTATGGTTCCCAAATATTTCAAGATACCCCACCTCAAGCTCTTGAAGTCACACACTCAAGTAAGAGATCCTTACTTTTCTTCTATTCTCATTTTTTCCAAGTATCGTTATATTTCTATGGTCTTTCATTTTCAATTAATTTTTTTTATGATTTCTCACCTCTTTCGTGGTTCCCTCCTTATTTTATAATTATGATATACCTCTTTCTCTCTCAATAATCCCTCCCGTATACACCTGTTACCATGCCAAAATTGGGTAATATTTATTATATTTATACTCATTGTTCTAGATTCATTATTATGTTATCCCTTATATATAAAAATTCAAAGTGTTGGTATGTGTAACTATATGACCCCCTAAATTTAAATTTAATGTATATATGATGATAGACCCCTTTATCTCCCTTCAACCATTTTCATGAATTTTTATTTCATGTCGTTAGGCTGCCAAAATTGAACTACAATTTTCCATGACAAAATTATCATGTAGTGAATAGCATGCACATTTCACTATCAATGTTATTCTCCAATATGCACATCTAATTATTGATTACATAGTTTCATGTATGAATTCCACATTCCGGTATCATGTAATAAATGGTGATATTGAATGATTTTTTGTTATATGATCCATATGGCACACTTATGCATGAAATGAAATTTTTATAAAGGGTGTTCCCTGATAGCACCCAAATGCATTGGGTAATGTCAAGTATCACGATAAAATAGGTGAAATGAGGGTTTACTCATGATAATTAATGATTAATTAGGGTTTAATCAAGATAATTCATCTCAATGAGCCTTGGATAATGCTAATATCTTATTTTATGTTGTTTCCACATTTCAATTTTATGATAATCATGCAGTATCATACCTTTATGTTCATGTTTCTCTTGTGATCAATTGATATTGCTATTTTCTAACATGAATTTCATTCTTCATGTTATTCCCGGTTCACTCCCTTACTGGTATTTATAGCTCACCCATTTCTTTTTAATGTCCTCAGGTTATCCGATGAAAATCTAAATACGAAGGAATGTTGTGGTCATGTAAGATATGATTTTAATAAATATGTTATATTTTATGTTTTACATTTTTATGTAATGTTCCAAATTTACAAAGACAGTAAACATATCTATCCACAGAGTTGTATTAAGTGCAACTTTATGTAATAAATCATGTTTAAGTGTGTAATGAAGAGCAGGGTTGATATAGTTGGTATCAGAGGATAGGATTATTTATTTATTTTGGGATTATGATTATCAAAACCCTAGAAAATGTCTTAGGGATATGACTAAGTATATGAAAACCAATCCTAAATTTTTTTGAGTATAGAGTAAGTGGTTTTTCATGAAAATATATCAATGGATGGATAAAAACATGTAGATGTTGATCTAGAAAAAATGTACCTAGGGGTAAAATAAGAAAATACTTATTGATCTAGACCCGAATGGGAACTAGTGTATGAAAAAGGGCCTTGATAAACTATTTGTATGGAACTCAAAGGGGTTTGGTTTGGTAAATTCATAAGCATAGTGCTAACCATTATTAAGGGACTAAATAATACCCATAAAATATATATTGGGAAGTAAATCATTGATACCATATATTGAAGACAATAAATTTATATGTTAATGAAATAAATTTAATGTATAAGTTATCAATTTTTGTTATTGTATTCTCCTTTATGTGTTACCCTTAACATTCATTTTATTACATTAAATGGCTAGTAATAGGAGGACTCGAGCTAACAATATATTCAAAGATTAATGTGATGAAATATCTAATGATATTCCCAATCTGATGAGAGAAGGAATCAGAAAAATTGTAATGATACACTCTTAGTTAACTCATTTTAGAATAGAAACATGGGTCAAGATGAATGTCAACCCCCCCCAGAAATAATAATTTGTAATTGAGATCATTATGAGACAAAGTCCTCCTTCTTTTAATGGATCATCTGTTCCCTCAATCACCAAAATATGGATCAACTCTATAGAGAAAATCTTCTCCATCTTTAAATGTACCGAACATGAGAATGTTCTTTTGGCTACTTATCTGATGGAGGGTGAAGATGATTAATGGTGGACATTGATCAAAAATACAAATCCTGAGGAAGTGATCGTGTTTTTTGGAATGGATGCATTTCATAAAAAGGTTTTTTGAAAAATAAATTCCTTTCACCTTCTGAATTTATATAGAAATGGAATTCCATGACCTTAAGAAAAAAAAGATAACAAATCCATCAGATCATACGAAGAAAACCAACAAAGTATTTCATGATATGCCTCCTGCTTTGTCTTTACCCAGTAATTCAAGGTTTACCGCTTCTTTTGGGGTTTAATCCTAGCCTATGTAAAGTCCTAGAAATCCATGAAATTGATAGATATGAGGAAATTTTCTGATGTTCATGGGAAGTCGAAATGGAGATCGATGAATCTCAGGGGTATCACGACGATAAAAAGCAAAAAGTGGACAATAATTCTGCCGATCAATGGGTAAATCCATCTGTGCTAAGAAATTCTTGTACCCCACATTCCAGCAATGCTGAAAGAATTACACTACAAATTTCCATAAGGGGATGTGGAAATTTATTAGGTGTGGAAGAGAAGGGAATCCAGATATTAATTGTTGATAAGAAAAAACCATTGTTGTTATAGCAGAGAGAAACAATCCGTTCGGCCCTCAACGCCTTGTTCATTGATACAACTGAAAAGAACTAGGGAACTTTACAAAATCATTCCCTATGCCAATGGTTTTCAGAAGAAACCAAAAACATCCAAGGTAGTAATGGAGTGATTTTTTCCATCACTACCGCTAAAGAAAATCCCAACAATTAAGTGTTGACACATATGCCATTTATTCATTCAATAATATAAAATATACATTTTTATTCTAGTGATATGAATTCTTTTATATCCCAAAATTCTAGTATATCAATAACAACACAACAATAGATTATGGAAGTAGATATGTCAGTGAGAATGAAAAATTGAACAATTATTAAAACCCATGAATATAACTCCTCCCTTATATAAATTTGTGTATTGAACATCCTAGAAAACCTCTTCATACTCCCGCTGCTAGAATTTTATACAATTATATTCATGGATTTGTTTTACCTATATATTGACAATATAAATTTCCATGAGAGGGAAATTAATCTCCATATGGAAAATCGTCCCCTGATTTTGGACAAGTGCTAGGAGGAGGATGAATCTTCTTTAGCACCATCATCTCAAGTTTCAATAGTACTTTCCTATGATCACACGTATCTTCCTCAGATGATTGAGTTAAAGGAGAGAAACCTTATCGAAGAGATCCCTATTGTGAGGGAATTTTCTAACCTGATTCCCAAGAAATTTTCTAGACTTCCTTCTAAATGAGACATAGAATCCTCGATTGATCTCATACCTCAGGCATTGCAAATATCCAAGACTCTCTGTATATTTTTTGTTGTGATGCTTGGGGAGATAAAAGAAACAACTATAAGACAATCTATATAAAGGGTTTAAATTCCCAATTGAATCATCATGGGGTGCATGATTACTCTTCATCTAGAAGTAGGATGGGTTAGTGCACCTTTGCATTAATTATTACATGCTCAATAAAATCATGATAAGGAACAATTATCCTCTCTATAAATTGAATATATTTTGGATCAGATACATGGAGGACGATAATTCTCCAAGGTGGATCTGCAGTCGGGATATTACCAAGAAGGTTGAATAAGGTGGATACCCCCAAGAATGCTTTTTGTACAATGTACAAGCACTATGAATTCATAGTAATTTTATTCAGACTTACTAATGATCCAGAAATATTTATAGACTTTATGAATATAGTATTTATAGATTAATTAGAAAAAATATTAGTAGTATTTATAGATGATATTATAATATAAGCCAAAAACCAAGTAGTAGAATGAAGAAAATATAAGCTCTATAATAGATACCTTGCAAAAGGAGAATATATATGAAAAGTACAGATAGTGTGAGTTCTGGTTGAAGGAAGTCTCATTTTTTGGTCATATTGTCACAATCAATGAGATATCTATGGATTACTCTAAGAAAATTCAATTTAGGGATGGCCAAGGCCAACATCTATTATGGATATTCATAGATTCCTTGGGTTACCTGGATATTATCACCGATTTTTGAGAAATTTCTCTTGATATTCAAACCCTCTATCCAAGCTAACATAGAATGGATTCATGTTTTTTTGGAATGATGAATGCAATGAGATAATCAAGGAGTCAAAAACGAGGCTTATCAATGTGACTATGCTCACACTACCCACATGTGGAGAACATTTCCATGTATTAAGTGATAATTAAAAGAAGATAATGGGATGCGTGTTGATGCAAAATAAAAATTTCATTTCCTATGATTCAAAGAAATTTAATGTTCATGAGAAGAACTATCCAACACATGATCTGGAGTTGTCCGCAGTAATCTTTTCTTTGATAATTTGGTGACATTACCTCTTTGGGTGAAGTGTGAGATAAATATGGATCACAAAAGCCTCATGTATATATTTACACAGAAAGTGTTGAATATGCACCAATGAAGATGGTTAGAGCTGATCAAAGAGTGTGATTGCTCAGTCTAGAAACACACTAGGAAAGAGAACAAGGAGGTAGATTCTCTAAGTAGAAAGGATCTTGAAAATCCTTCAATGATGAGAATTAAAACGGATCCAATTTCTTAGATTTGATGAAGATGGAAATTGGAATCATTAAAAAGTATACATCATCAATCCTTTCACAAATGACTTCTCAATAGTCTCTTTTGGAACAATTAATGGATGCTCAAAAGGATGATGTGGGAATTCAGAAGATAGTTGAAACAATCAAAAAACTGAAATCATCAGATTTCAATGCTAATGAAAATGGAATTGTGATATTTGGGTCAATACTATGTATTCCATAAAATACAGAGTTAAATAAAGAACTTTTGGATGATGCACATAGTTCAAATTTCTCCATTAACCTAGGATAAGAAAAGGTGTATCGAAATATTTGAGAGCATTATTGGTGGGATAACCTGAAGAAGGACATCCCTGAGTATACAACAATGTTCCTGGTATGTCAGTAAGTGAAGGCTGAGAGGTAGATGTCTAAGATGATGATGAAACCATTACCCATACCAACATGGATAGGGGAGAACATCACCATGAACTTTTTAACTAAACTTCTGAAGAAATCCATAAGAAACAATGCTATATGGGTTGTTGTGGAGCGTCTTATAAAGAATGCACACTTCATTGAAATTTTAGACGATTTATCAGAAGATCAATTGGCACCATTATACATGAGAGAAGTGGTAAGGATTCTTGTTTTTTAATTTTCTACTGTATCTGATTGATATCCAAGATTCACCTCTATGTTCTGGAAGAGTCTCCAAAATGGTCTGAATACTAAGATAAACATCAGTACGGCTTATCATCCTCAAATTGATGACCAGTATGGGTGAACTATCCAAACACTTGAGTAAATGTTCAGAGAATGCTCAATGGCTGTAAAAAGATGACGGGAAAAATATATTCCTCTAGTTTAGTAATCTTAAAATAATTGTTTCCACTCAAGCATAGAAATGGATTTTTATGAATACCTTTATTGGAAGTGGATCATAACACCAACATGTTGGGATAATGTTGCGAAGAGAAACCTCGTAGGTCTAGAAATGGTCAAAAAATTGGTGGATAAGGATAACACCATCTAGCAACACATTAAATCTACCCGGATTCAAAAAGAGATCTATGTTGACTATCATTAATGAGACCTATAGTTTGATGTTGGAGACATGGTATTCCTACGCATATCATTGTGGAAGAGAGTTATGAGGTTTTGGAAGAATGGAAAGCATATTACAAGGTAAAACAGCTTTTATGAGATACTTTTTCGCATTGGAGAAGTGGCCTATCAACTAGCACTCCCACCGAACAAGTATCAAGTACATGTTGTATTCCATGAATCACTCTTGAGTAAGTACACACCTGACCCAATGCATGTACTCAATCTATAGTCGGTAACATTTTGAGAATGGCCTCCCCTATGAAGAGAATCTGGTGATGATATTAGATCATAGGGAAAAAATTTACTAAATAATATAATTCCCCATGTTATAATGTTGTAGAGAAACCCAATTTTTGAAGAAGCTACATGGGAACCAAAGAATGTAATGAGCTAGAGTTACCCATATCAGTTTTTGTGTGGGAAAATGAAATTTCGAGGTAGAAATTTTTTATGTTGGGAATGCTGTAATGGCCCAATATTTTATGAATAAAATTTCTTTTTTATAAAATTAATTTAAAAATCACATGGACTATTTGATATTGTTATTAGGTTTAAATGATCATTTAGTATCATTAACATTGATTATATTTTCATTAAATAATGATCGAACAACTCATATAATTTTAAGGGTAATAAAATAAATCCTTTCTACCCAGATAAAGGAGAGGATGACCTCATCCAGTAAATATGGGCTATATGATGCTCATTTGTGGGAGCTCGGCATGGAGGTAGCATCACTGGGCTTCAGTCTTGACCAAGAACAGGACAAGAATCAACACGTTATGGTTGAATATAATCACCTACAAGATAAGATAATCTTAATAGAGGTTACCAACCAAACGATGTTATCTAAGGATCCCCAGGAGACTATCACCATCACACAACATAGTATTAGGTCTTATGCGTGAGTTATACGAGGTTATGTAATAATAAATTATTTAATTATTTTTTAATTACTTTTTATAAATAAATTTATTATTCAATCAATTATATTATGAGAATTTTTGTTCTTAAAAATACAATGAATTAGATAAATTCAATTTTTTTGGTAAAATGACACTTTTTAGAAATATATATTTTTATTTTAAACTGTGGTTTTATTAATATTTTTATTATTATAGTTTTATAAGAATATTACCTTTAGTTATAAGTAATGATTATATTTATTTCTTATTATTTTTAATCTATAAATGATTATGTATTCAGTTTGATAATAATTATATATTCATCTGATAAAACTAAAATTGTATTTTTAATTAAAGAATTTGTATTGATGAATTAATTATTTTTTGGAATAAATAATATTTTAATAAATTTTTAATATTATAAAGTATTTGTTAAATATAAATGATTATATAATTTTTATGAAGTCAAATGTAACTTTTAATATGGTTTGGCAACTATTTTTGCTAATACCCATCAATTTTCAATAATTGACAGTTTTTTTTAAAAGAGGAAATACACATATTTATAAAATTATTTAAATAAAATTAATATTATTTTCCAAATTAGGATGTCTAAATTATCCAATGGTTTATTTTTCATAATTTTCCAATATAATCAAATTTTTGGGTAAAAATTAAATACCATATAAATATATAATGTGTTTTATGACATTATAATGTCCCAGTAGTAATGTAATAATATAAAATATAAGTTATATTAGGAAAATATATGTTTCATATTTAAAATAATATTATTATAGATTTTTTTCATTAATTTTATAATGCCTTAGTGGACCCTTCAAGACTTATAATTTTTTTACATTTTAAAATGATTAATTTGAGAGTGTGAATCACATCCACAAAAGGACTAATATTTGAATAAGTTAGGCCTTTTTCCTTTTACAATTATTTTTTCCACTCCCCTTTGGAAAAAACATCTTCAAAATCTTTGGGAAAGTTTCTGGTTTTGAATATTTAATTATATAGATTCTAAGACCTATTTTAGTGAACTATTAAAGAATCCCCCTCTCATTTCTTATATATACAAACCCAAGATCCCACTTCTATTCACTCAAAATACATGGAGAACGTTTTTAATCTACACTCGTCTCTCTATAATCTTTCCAAGGTTCCTCAATTTCTCATTAATCCCATCCTCAAGCACGTGAAGTTATACACTCAAGTAAGGGATCCTAACTTTCATTCCTTTCTCATTTTTATCCACGATTCTTTATATCGTCATATCCTTTTATTTTCAATTAAAAAGTTTGGGGTATGATGTCTCACCTCCACCATACTACCCTCCTTTTTTAATGATGATATAACTCTTTCATTCTCAATAATTCCTCCCTTGTAAAACTATTTCCATGCCAAAATTTCATAAAAGTTATTACATTTCTCTTCATTATTCAATTTCATTATTATGTTACGACCTATATTACAAAATTAAATATATTGAGAAAAGTATCTATAGGACCCCATTACTTTCAATTTCATGTAAATATTATTAGAGACTTATTTCTACCACATGAACCATTTTTTTGTATTATTATGTCACACTTTTAGGCTTCCGAACATACACCACAATTTTCCATGCCAAAATCATCATGTAGTGAATACCATTACCATTTATCTATCAAGGGTATTCACCTATATGAAAATATACTTTTTTATTATAGATTTTCATTTATGTCTTCCACATTAAATTATTTTTGAATAAATTACAGGGTCGAATGATTCCATGTTATATGATCTATGTGCAAAATTTTCCATGAAATGAAATGTTTATAATGGGTGCGACCTGATAGCACTCCAATGCATTGGATAAATTATAATATCCTAATAAACCATGTGAAATGAGGTTTTAATCATTATAATTTATGTGAAATTAGGGTTTAATTATTCTAATTCAAGTGCAATGTGGGTTTGCACATGATAATCCATGTGCAATGAGCCTTGGTTCTGGCTAACATCATGTTGTATATTGCTTCCACATTTCCAATTTATGATAATAATTTTGTATCATGTATTTATGTTCATGTCTCTATATTTATCCATTTATATTCATATTACCTAATATGTAATGTATTTTTCATGATATGCCTTTTTTACTCCATTTTTTGGGAATTATGGCTCACCCTTTTCTTATGTATATCCCTAGGTTATCCCATGCAATGATAAGTTCGAAGGAATGTTGTGGTTATGTAAAAAAAATATTTCAATAAATATGTCGTATTTTTTGTTTTATATTATTATATAATGTTCCTAATATCCCGGGAAACTAGAACTCTTGATATACTGAGTTGTCTAAAGGGAAAATATATGTAATAAGTCGTGTTTATGTGTGTAATTAAGAGAAGGGTTGCAATATGATGATTGATTGATGGTCATTATGAAAACGACAAGAATAATTGACCCACCTAAGGTTTCAAATAGAAATATTCTTATCATAATCATCTAGCCAAGGGATATAGAAGACTCGTTATATGAATCTCTCTCTCACTAGTCAGTGGAAGATGTAGGTAAAAAAATTGGAAACTATAATAGCACAACACGAGGTCTATCCAGAACCACTTCGATCAATATATTTATCATTTTTTAAAACCAATAAAATCAAAATAATATTTTCTCTCACATTCTTCAAATTTAATTACATCCATTGATTTCAGAAAAGCAATAAAAAGTGAAAACATTATTTTTGTACACTCCTCTTCAAAGCACTACCTAGTATTGACCTCTACACTTTACATAGTTAATTTTATATTGTTTTGATATGCCCTGTGACAAGCATGCATAATTAATTATGAATATTAATGACGATAATTTATTTGTAACCTCGGTCATGGAAAAATAAGTAAAACATGGTTAAAACATTGGGTTAAATATTGATAATTCCTAAAAAAACCCACCAATATCCTATTGTATGAGTTTATTTCTACAATTCTATTAAAATATTATAAAATATTTTTACTTAGTGACATTTTTCATATATTATCTTTTTATATTATTTTGAGTTAATAATAAATACCAAATTTTACTTTAATGACATTATGGATTCAAAATTTAAATTGTAAGGATGAAAAAGTGAATATGTTAAATTATTAATTTTATTTGAAATATAATTTAATTATATTTATCATCATAATTTATTTATAATTTAATTAGATTGAATAATTTCTTAAATGGTTATGCAACGCTGACAGAATAGATATTAAATTAATAGAAAAATAAAATAAATTATTTTATACTTATCAAATGTAATAATTTTTTAGATTTATTATTTTACCCAAATTTTAAAGATAAATAATACCTATTATGAATTTATAATTGTGTAGATTCAAATTCCATTTTTGTAATGTTTTCCATTAAGTAAAATTAAATGAATACAGAAATAATTGACATTAATAATATTTAATGGTAGGTAATATTTTATTAAATTATTTAAAAATAGTAAAAATATTATAATAGAAGAATAAGGATTATAAATGATCTACATATTTAAATTTTCATTTTAGGAGATATTTTTTACCTTATAAGTAAGATTATATCCCTTCAATATTTCAAAAGATATTACTACATTTAAGACTATAATTTTTTTAATAAGGGGTTAATCCATAAGATAATGTTTATAAATAAAAATATAAATTAATTTCGATTGGATGGTTTTATTTTGACCTTATCCTCACTTTTATAAAAAAAATATTTATCCATCTGGAAGAAATTTTCTTAATAATGACTTATTATATTTCAATCATTTTTATAATTTCAAGTATGTCATTACCCTCCCTTATAATAGGACATCCATTCTCTTTTTCATTTTCACCACATTTAGACATATCTATTTTAGAAACCCTAAAAAATTCAATTAAAAACATCCCTATCGAAAACATTTCTGTATACATAAAAAACTATACCATGGGTCCTTAAAAAAGGTTCAAATGGTTATCTATAGATGAAGATATACTAATCTTATTTGACCAATTCCAATTTATTTATTCTTCAAAATCCTCTAAACCTATGGTATTAATAATAAAATAATATGTTCTATATTCTAAATATATATAAATGATACTGTGATCATGAAATAACCATTATTGACTATGTTTTCCACCAAATGGAAGTCTAATTATCACTCATGTGTATGTGTGGGCTACCACCTCTAAGTAATGATTCAATTATTTTTCATCATCATCATTAATGGATGCGTGTTATGATGTGTTTAATTTTTAAAAATTATATTTATGAAATTATTATTATTCTATAATTGTTAAATCATATCTACCTGCTTACCTTTCAATATATTAGAAAATGATAACATCCCTCCTACATATGTGTATAGTAACACCTTCGTGAAGCGAAGTAATTTTTTTGACTTCAAGTTTAAATGATTGTTAATAAGGATTAATTTAATAAATATATTTTTTATATGTGATATAATAATAAATCTATAAATAAAAATTATTAAATAATTTTATTTCATTTTGTCTATCTATATGTGAAACAAAATCATGAGTACTTACGACCTACCTTTTCCATGAATGTTGTAATTAATGTTTATATAACTATATATTATGGATGAAAATAATTATGTATCTAATAATTATATATTATATTAACATGTTAAATAAAATTCTATATATTACGGATAAATTATCTATATATTGGTTCTAAAACTACAGAACTAAAATTATCATGAAGAAAAAACAATTAACACCCAAAAATGACAATTTTCATACATAATTATTAGTTAAGGTGTGTTAAAATGTAATAAGTGTATAATATATGTTATTATATTATTGAAGATGAATCTTTTATAAAATAATAGTAAATTCGAATTTATTATTTTGGTTTTTAGTGAAACATCAAAGAAACTGAAACATTAGGTAATGTATTTGTGCTTCCAAAAACATTTAATTAGGATTCTTTATTCTTTAATTAATATTTAAATAATCTATAGGGTCCATTCATGATATATATATTTAATTTTTATCTAATTTGTAAATTTTTAATGGACAAATTTTTTCCTCTTGTCTTCCACACATTAATAAATGAATGAATATGTTATGAAAAAATGAATATAGTTCTCTGTTCGGCAGAAGAACCTTTTTCTTCCAATTCATTTTTAATTTTTTTTTCAGATAATGGTATTAATATTATCTTACTATTATTATATTTAATTTTTAAATTATATTAATGGAAGAAAATCATTTTAAAGAAGTATTATTTAAATTTTAAACATAAAGAATCTTTTTTGCAGTAAATGTTAAAGGAATCATAATATTAACACAAACAACATGAATTGAATTTCCCTATATCATGACCATTCAATTATTTAAGGAATAAACTATATTTTTTCAATGTTATTTTAAAGTTAATTTCTTCATTAATTTTTGGAAAAGTCTTATATTTTAAGTCAGTGATTTAAAAGAAAAAAGTTTATATTAATCAATATTTATTCTAGTGATCTAATGGACGTTTTCATCCCTATCAAAATACAATAATGTTATAGAGTATTTAATAGGGATATGATCCAATTAAATGATTTTTATTTCTTTAATAGATGGTTTATGGTTATAATAAAGATATATATAGGAATTTTTTTCTTATTAATGATTTATGTTAGGATGAATGATTATAGGATCATATGGAACACATGTGGATATATTTTTGAGTTAATGATAAAAATTATTATAATTATACATCACTATAATGAATATGGTAAATATTAATGTTCTATGAGATTAGGGGGTACATGGTAATTTAACCCATGAACAAAAACTTTTATATACGATAGGTTTTCCCATACTCGAAAGAGTTTACATGAGAGATTATCCCATGATCAAAGAAGGTACAATATTGATTATCCCAATAAATACATGTTTCGAATATATTTGTGTGTATCATTAACATATTATTTCGATTATTAGGATTATGTCACACCTTATGTAACTCTATTATGACATAAACTTATTCGAATGATATGATGTTATAAATAATGTTTACATATCCATTTACTATATATGGATTATATAATTCGATTATTTATGTCAGGACTCATATTTATGATATAAAAATTAATGGGTAAAATTTTAATGGCTATTATCATGTTATCATACCTCCTATTCTCATTCTATGTTTGAATCAACATTGATATCATCCTTATTTACCCTTATTTGGAATCTAAGATCACCCATCATTAGGTTTTATATTCCTCAGATATGAAGATACAATTTATGTATTATGTGTATAAGAATGGTTCATGTTATGAAGATCTATGTCGCATGTGATATAGTTATTTTATGAACCAATTTCTTGTGTATCCAATATTCCAAGGACAATAAAACTATAAAGTTCAAATGTATATTGTAATATTTTTTATGAAAAATAAATATAATAATTCTTAATAATTATGTATGGATTTAATGGGAATAAATATAACTTGAAGTTATATTTTGATTATAAAATTCTAAATCAAATGATGGTTATAGACCATTACCTTATTTCTCATATCAGTCAAACATTTGATCAGTTAAGAGGAAGCTAAATTTTTACAAATGTTCATATGAGATCAGGCTATCACCACGTGGTAGTGAAACCATTATAATTACTTCATATAACTCTAATGAGTAAGTATGGTTTATACAATACATGTTCATGCCATTCATCTTAATATAATTCTCTAGCGATATTCATATCTCTGAAAATTTTTAAAATAAATATATATTTGATTTTTTTCATGGGTTTCTTATTAAGGATATCCTCGTGTATTCCTCATCATGTAATAAACATGATCCACATTTGGAGGTTGTAATGGGATCATAAATGGAGTATTGGCTTTATGAAAATCCATATAAGTGCCATTTATGGAAGTACTAGGTTCATGTTTTGGGGAATGTTATATATGAGGATGGTGTATCTATTGACCATATGAATGTGTATTTTTTGGTTTCATGTGAATGATATAAGGAAAAAATGTAAAAAATAGTGTATTATAGACATATTTATATATTATTATATTTATTCAGTACTTCTCCCACATGGTAGATCCTCTGAAAAATCTAAACAAAAAAGGTGTGAAGTCTATGTTATTTGAGTCCATGAAGGAATCATTTAGGAATCGATGAAAATATAGATAAAATTAATAATTATAAACTTTCTAAAGCATGGTAAGGATAATATAGTGTGTTTTTTATTAGGGATTGTTCATGGAGTATGTATGAGGTTGGGATGTCCGGTTGTGGGTTATGTGTCTCAATGGTAGAGGAATCCTAAATGAAATTTTCATACAAATAACCATAACATAGAATTAGTAGTCTATTCCTAGAGATACTATCACAATTACATCGTTTGTATGGAGCTCATTTCTTACATGAACCATAAAATCATGAAAGATATATTCTCATAGAGGGTTTTGAACCATTATTAGTGAATGTGTATTTAGTTTCTCTAACTATTAAATTTTTTGTTGGTTTATACCTCATCAATCATAAATATAGTTGCTAACGATTTAAAAAGTAAGACTTAGGAAATGGTTCATCATGAGTCTAGTAGTGATCAAAGGTTGATGGATATCATCTCCAGGATTTATTAAGTTGTAATAGAACCTTATTTGAAAGAAATGTTTACAAACTTTTCTATTATTCAATCACTTATGAATTTTATTAATATGATAATTTTATTTGATCTAGAGTATTTTTCTCTAACGGATAGTTCATGAGGTTGTGTGGTTTCATATTATATAGAGATGATAATTTTATATCTCATCCTTAGGATGGGTTATAAAAGTAACTTCTGAATAAGTGATTATATGAAGTAGACACCACCCCTAGACTAAAATTCAGTCATAGAAGAATATATAGGTTTATGAGGACGTGTTGATAGATGTATTCCTTGATGTTGGAGGATCTTAGGAAAATGAATTTTCATTGGAATAATTCACCTATAACTACATCTATCAAGATAGTATATAGATGGTTCTTTCTGAGGATCTATTTGGGAGACCATGATATTCTTTGTTATAGTGGTTAGAGGCAAATGCAGTTATAGTGATTAGGATGATTCTCATATAGTACATGAAAAAGCATGCCCCATAATTTTGGAAGTGAATGTTGATTATGTATAACAATAAAAAATATTTTGAATATTAGCATTATCGACCTCTTCAGTATAATAATGTTGACAAGGTTTTCTTACATGTGTTTCCTAGTTTGGGATGCTTTCGGTTGTTGATGTAGGGGAAATTCTCACTAAGGCATGATAGTCCATATCCAATGGCCTATTAGATAGCTCATTCCTTGTGATTCATTTCCATGAATGACATACTTCACACATCTAATCCTTGAATATACATTATTCATTCATCTAATATGATAGATGTAGATGATATAAATTTCATGTCTACTGTATCCTTTCTGGATAATATAGTTTATGTTGTGAATCATAGTGATAATATAGTATGTGAAAATTCTATCCCCTACTGAATATTTTGTGGAAACAGAAACATGTTCCGAAGGAATCATGGGTGAAAGAATCATACGTTATAGCTTGATGTCCATTGTGGTTCATTGTGGTTGCTAATAGTATTTGATAATGAATATCAAGTAAAATGGGATTTATAATGGGGAAGTTGTAATCCCACCCCCATTTGGTGAGATAAATACACTGATTTTTTGAAAATCATTGTTTTTTTCTTTATAGAAATGTATTAAGTGATTTATGGGCCCTTAGAAGTGCACAATATTTTGGAGAGGAGGATGTGGAATACACCCTAGAGGATACACTTCTACCAACTAGTTGGTTTTCATTGTGTAGTCCTTTTAAGAATCCGAGATCATCGACCACCCATTGGCACTCCTTGTGGTCAGTGGGGGCCACCAACTAGCCTGTGGGATATAGATATTTTCTATTGTAGTTTTTTTTGTCATTTCTCTATTTTATTATGATAAGAATTACCCAAATTTTACCCCCTTCTCACACACAATATCCCCTTATTTCGATAGCCTTTTCTTCTCCTTCTTAAATGGTGGTTATCATTAATTTCTTATCTATTTATCCAACAATGTGTGGTAATTATTGGTTCTAGGTAAGGCTAAAAACAATCTTTTCCAATTTATTCATTTATCCACTACCCAGGTTCATTCTCTCTCTCTATATATATATTTCTAATATTACAATTTTCTTATGATTCTTTATACCATCCTATTTTGTAAAATTTGTTCACCAAATGAAGGTTGATTCATATAACATGGAAGTATACTGAACTAAGGTTGGTGTTCATAAAACTATCCCATGATTTTCACCATGTTTTAATGTATTCCATATGTATGGATCGATGGGGTTATGATGTGGACAACCTAGAATCCTTTTTAGTTACCATAGGTCTTTAGTTTATTCTTAAACACTATAAGAATAAAGAAATGACCCCATATTATGTGATATTTAATTTTTTACCCCCATTATTGTGGGATTTTATTATATAATAACCAATGTAAATGGTAATAGATACCCATGGGGGTCCTGGAAATTCCTTTTGGAATGAATTGGAATAAATGTGTATGTAATAAAATAGGGTTCAAATATAATAAAATTAGATTATTTATAAATTGAGAATGGTAGGAAATAAATCAGATTTATCTTATCCTAGTGATGATTTAAAATATATGAAGGTAAATGTTATAAAATAATTAATTGAAATAGATGCAATAATAATTTAATTCTTAGGTTTTGGGAATGTAAAGACGTGTGTCCATATTTTGTAATATGCATGATAATTGGGAATAACATGAGGAGAAACAAGATTTTGTTTATTGATTATTAATGGAATAGTCAATGTGATGTGATCAGTGTAATTAGGCACTTGTCCAAGCATTTATATCTAACCAAAGTGTTACCATGTAGACCAAGGAATGAGATTTTTATTTTAATTATGTTCTTTCTTGGAATTATTTATTTTCTTGAATAATCATATATTACTACTATTGTTCAAAATGCATATGCCTCTATACACTATTGGAAGTGTTCTTATAAGTCATGATAGACCCTAATCATGCTACCTGTTGGTATGCAGGTAGACATCACAAATGAGGGTCTATAAAAACGAAAGCACAATGTGACACTTTATAGATAAGTGATGGGATGGATATTAAAGATGGGGATGGGGATATTATTTATCCTTTAGGTGTTTCTTTTAGATGTTTTCTATTATTGTTATTTTTATTATTTTTGGACATGTATTTTTTACCATATAAAATTCGCGACTCACTAATGTATATATAATTGATTTCTTATGGAAAAAGGTTACATGATTAATAACTATCAGAATTTTGGATTATATTATTTATTTATTTATAGATAGATTATGAGTTGATAAACAAATTATCTGTTTCAAAATATTATAACAAGGTCATCATATCCCCATGGTAAAATCACATGCCCTAGATAAAGTGGGAAACATAGAGTATATATTGATGCATTTTTAAGGCTATGTAGAGACCTTATTTTATTTTTATTCATTGTAAAATATCACATGTAATATACAAATATATATTTTTTAATATAGTTTCATTATGGTAGTTTCATAACTGATGTTTTATGTAAGTGTGTGAGCTAACTCAGCTTAAACAAATTTGTAGTGTGAACGTGAATTAGGAAAACAAACATGTGTGAATGTTGGTATTTGGGGTAAATATATCTTGTAGATATTCTAAAGATTGTTCATTATATTAATGACTATTATTCCCGAAATCATGAATCTAATACCAAAGAATTCATTATTTATTATATGAGCATGACATTCATGTCATTAGGATGGAATGATTTTTTCTAAATCATTATGTAGGGGATGAATCATCATAAGTGATTTAATATAATTAGTGTAGTATCATTGAAGAAAATTTAATGGTATTTATCCTAGCATAATATAAATTACTTGAAATATTATACACTGAACTAATTAAGATTAGTTAATTCCATTAAACTATCAAAACCTATTGTGTATCCTCCTTAGATTTACCCTTAGTGGAAGGCCAAGTAAATATTATTTTACATTGATTTTAATTTCTGGAATTGTTTTTATGGTGTACATGAATCGAATAAAGATATTCTGAACATGTTACAATGAGAAAAGTTCTAAGATATAATATAATATAATACTAATAATAACACATGGATTCACTAATCCTATCTCAAGGGGTCTTGTGTTGCAACACATCATTTCTTTTATTAGTTTCTATGGTCTTTGGATCCATATTGTCTTAAGAATATACATGATTGATTTATGTATGTATGTTAAGCTACTTTGAAAATTTTAATTTAAATATTCACATGGAAATATAATGATTGTAAATCTATTTCAGGAACATATATATTTTCATCCTTTTGTGGGTTTGTTCATTCTGGTTTTCTCCTACTTCTCAATGGATCTAATTTTTTCTCATTGTTTGAAAAATTATTCCAAATATTAATAACCAGATTATGAAAAATATTATTACCCTATTTAAGGCTGAAATCATTTATTTGTTTCCATTATATGTAATCTAGCTATATATATTTTCAAGGTTTTTCTTTTCTTTTTCATTCACAAAAATTGGATTCTTTTGGGGAACAAATTCACATTCACATTACTCTGACAACCTTGGATTTAATTCAAGAATCATATATATTTTTATATAAATAATTTATATATATTTTAAATTTAGTTTTATAATATGAAAAAAAAACATTTTTCAAAATAATTATCATTAGATGTGGATGATACATTTCCCTTTTTAGACCCTATATATTTATCATTACATTCCATCAATACGTTTTATTATCAAGAGATAGTGATAATTTTTCAAAGGATATATCATTGTAATAACATGTAGCATCAATTTTATCATAAATATTTTTAAAATACAAATCATGAATTAATTCTAGATTCTTTAGTCTAACATCATTTTCAATTAACATGATATAATGTTTTTCTAAGTCTATAATATCCTCATATTTTCATCACATTCCTTTCTTAATTTTCAACAAGTTCCTCATGTAGTATAATATTTTCGTGTAATAAAATTTAATGTTATGTACTCTTATTTTCGTTGACATTTGTTTAATTATTTTTGAAATCAATGAATTAACTTTTTCTATTCCTCTAAGTCATGGAACCATCATTTTATCCTTTCCAGGGAGACTTCTTTCTATTGATTTTTATTACCAATTCTGTCTCAATTATAGATCATTTATCTTAAGGATCCAAATTTCTTTTTATTTTGATTTTATATGATTAGTGATATTTTTTTCAAAAATTACTTCATTATAATAATTCCCCTTAATATCAGATTCTCTAAAAAATTGGTTGACCTCTCATTGTAATTTCTTAAGAATTCCATGAAAAAAATTCGAAAAAACATTGGGGCACATGGGAAAAGTTTCTTTAATGTAAGAATGTGAATCAAAATAATTATTTTAAAATAGATCATTGGGATATGGTCATCTCCACTTAGAATATCTTCATCAGAGGAACTATCTAATAATGAATTTATTGTTACATTTTATTCATGAAATACAACTAATACCTATATTTTAAATGATTTATCTGTATTCATTACATTATATTTCTCAACAAAACTTTAACTATTAATGACTGGTACGACATTATTATTATTATTGAAAGATAAATCTGTATTTTATTACACTATCCACAAGATTATAACATCCATTATTTATCATAAATCATTCTTCCTTCAACAACTTTGAGATTTTGAAGATGTTAAAATCTAACCAGCCTATGATACAACCCATCCATGTTTTTAATAAGTGATTCATTGGGAACATAAACCTATTCTCTATAAGAAAATTTAATAGTTAAGGATCCAATAATATGTGTGACCTACTCCAATACCAGTTGATATGCAAAATATTAGATTCTTTCAACACTGGGGTGCTGTTGAATCAATGTTTATATTCATTCTAAATAATATTAAATTTTTTCCCTTGCCACATTTTAACATGTCAAATGATCAATTTCATTTCATTATTTATCTCACCCTTTATTGGTATGTATGTTTAAAAAATATGAAAAAATTACTATAAGACCACTATTGTATATTAATATCAATTTCCTATACTTTGGATAACTAAATATTTGGTGTATTTTGGTTTTTACCCCACATGCACACAAACGTCTTCTTATTATCAAAATAATAAAGGTAAATTTTATGGAGTTGAACATGTTATCCCAGTATTGTCTAGGTTAAAAAACCACTTATATTTTATTTCATAAAAGAATATAGAAAATTGAGGTTATCTAAAACTATGAAAAGAATGCTATAAATGAATGTATTTTTTCCCTCCTATGAAATTTAAGTGATATTCTACTCTAATAATAGTAATAATAAGAGATTCCTTAAACACTTTTCTTCCTCTACAAAATATAAATACAACACAGTGGATCTATTAGGGATTTGGTTGAATATGAATAACAATAGTTCGTTATATAAACATATTTTCTCTTTATCTTTACTTTATATGGTATACTTTCTATATAAAGAACTTGGTATCATTCCCTTTCTCCCTCTATCATGCTCTCCAACACCCTCTTTGATCGTTCAATAATTTAAATGGCATAATTTTTCGACTCAAATTTCATTATTTGACATGTATGATCTATAATAAACTATGAGTTGCATCAATAATTCTTTTTAATTTTTATTTTTCTTTTATATTCATTGCTCTTTATAAATATGGATCATTTTATTTAATTAATTTTCGATATTTAAAATATTCATGAATTCATTACTATTCAAATGTAAAATAATCAACCATATTTAAATTACAAATATTATTGAATACTCACCTAATGTATCTTCTTATTTCATTGTCACAGAAATTGGAACAATCATAGATTTATCTTATTTATTTCTCTTTAGATAATTTTTTTTATCAAAAGTATAGTTTTCTCGATTATCACAAACCTTTTTAAAAAAATGGTGTTTCTTCTCAATTAATTGAAAAAATATATCAACAACTTCTCATTTATTATTTATTGAATGAAAAATAATTGAATGATGATATTTTGTATATCGTGCACTTTTTTTCACAAAATCATTATATTAAAATATATACTTTCTTCCTAATAGATGATTTTAGAAAACATATTAAAATATAACATAAGAATAAAATTAGGTACATATATGAATACCCTTGTGATGGTCCTCATATCTGCATCTCCATATAAGAATATCCTTCCTTCGATATCTATATGTGAATCTCAATAAATGGAACTCTTTATGTATGGTCCCCTTACATCGATGATTCTCATGTAAATACCATTTCATAGATTTCCATTTATCTAAAAAGATGACGTGGAGCCCCTTGAATCTGAACATACTCTTTGACAACTAATTCTCATAACCATCATCATGTCAGATCTTTTAGAGAATATCCCTCCTATTATGTACATTATATTGGAATAGTGAAATACTACTACATTCATTTTCAAATTGATTCATGGTCAGTTTTGTTTCTATTTGGGTTTCATATCGGTTATTCTAACTTATGCGAATGTCCAGTGATATTAAAGAATGATATTTATATTATGGAATGAGATACATTTGAAATATAATTAAGAATATGAGTTTTCTGATAAAAATCTTCATCATTATAAGATACAGAGACCAATTTTCTTAAATATTAACCATATCAAAAATTAAGGTTTCCCTAATTGATGCCTTCTTTTGGATACTACATAATTATTACATATTATTCTCTATCATAAGCTCATACTATCTGTTATGGATAGACCACCTTCTAAGTCCATCATATCTCCCTATATAGTAGTTCTTACTTCTTTGGCCCCTTAGAAACCTACTTCTAGTTCCAAACCACACTAGCTTTGTAGCTCAGTACCACCCTTGAGGGAATAATATTATAAAGCTTCTTCAGATATCATCATATTGGATAGAAAACTCAATTTGTTGATCTTTCTATGTATTGCCTAATTTTTTTCTTCCATTAATGTTAAATTAAATTCCCAATTACTGTATATATAGGACAATCATAGGAACCAACTTCCAACCATATCAATTTAAATGTCTAAATCTCTTTATTAATATACATGTCCATATGATACTAATCATTAAAATAAAAAATTATATTACATTATGATTACCTCAAATAACTAGGAATTCATTTTCCTTCAATGTAAATGGAATTGTATAACTCTTATGGAATGTTATAACATTATCATATATACAATCTTCGAAGATTTGACTCAATCGTTATATTCACATGATAAAAAGTAACACTATTCTTGGAAACATCATTCCTCTCTAAAATTCATGGGGAAAATCCAATACATTGAAACTATTTTTCATTAGTATATTAACATAAAAATGATAAATCATTATAGGAAACATAAAAAATAAAAACACCAAGTGTGTTTACATTACTACTATGGGTCATGAAATATAATTTTACTCATCCATTATGAACTTATTTACTATTTTTATACATAAATAATATTTTAAATTAATTTATTACATTCATTCTATTGATTTCTCATCCTGAGAGAAAAATTTATCTCTGTAATCATTGATTTTTCGTTCTTAGAACCCATTTATTTAGAAACTTTGTATTCTAAATTATATTTTTTTACCACTCAATATGATGACATAAATTTGAACCAACACAATAAATCAATACACCTTAATAAAATTCAAGAAGATATTGTTATCATATCCTCATATTACATTTATTTTTATCATAAGAAAGTATCAATCATTTTAGTCCAATCCCATTATTCTTTATTTATTTTATATAAATATATATTCTGAAACATCACACTTTAAAAAAATCAAGAAACTATCCAACCAGTCTCATGATATATTCCCCTTCATTCAATAAACCAATTATAAATTCCATCATAAAATCAATATAAAACACTTTTATCTTTATCTATGAAACGAAAATTTTAAAGAGATGAAATAATTCCATTAACACCATCATTACAGTTTTTTCATGAATATCATCTTCATAAACTTGATTATATCTGATATAAACTAGTTTACATTATCCAATATAAATGTTCAATTTTTTCAAGATGTTTCTTGAAGATCCATTTTTCACCAGTCTCATTATTGTTTATAGGTTTTTATAAAATATCCCCCTTGAGACCTATTTTTACCAATTTTATCCAAATATTCATTCATGTATTTCACTCATGATTCATACTTTTCATTATATTCAAATGAAGAGGATAAAATATTATATTATTCAATTTTACCTTCTCTCTATAAACTCCAAGTGTAACATAGAGTGTATTTATCTGCACTGAAATTACATTAATAAACATGATCCATTTTATTTATTTTTTGAGCCAGTGGTTTAATAACTTATCTTATTTCCCTTCAATATATTGAACCATAGAATCACCTTAGCTATAAATAATGTGGTGGTCTTCAAAGTATTCATTTATTTTTTAGAATTTTATATATACATTATCATAAATAGAAATTATTGAATCTAATATGGATTTATTCCCAAAAACCATTATATCACTACTATAAACAATATTCTTCCTGTTTCATATATAAATATCATCCAACCTTACTCATTTTAGAGTATCCTTGGAATACACATGCATATATATTATCACCATTTTCCCCTTGATTTCCATATTAATTTCATAAAAAAATTTCCTTCCAAATACACTAGGATTCAGAAAATAAATTATATATTAATGACACATTTAATATGATTTCATTTATGGCCTTTGAATATGTGATACTCTATTTTGATAATATAAAATCAATTTTTCCCGTTATTAATGGTAGTAAAATGAGATGGCATATTCTATTAATTACACATATTCTATATAATTGACAATGTGATTTATTATTCACAAAATACCATTCTATTTAGGGTTTCTCGCTAAAGAAACATCATGATTAACAAAACTATTTTTAAGATAATGTTCAACCTAATTCAATGTGTTGTTTGTTATATTATCTATTCTCAACCTTTTCACAGTTCTATATGTTCAATTAATTAAATTTTTTGAAGACTTTTTAATCAATAAATGATTCATGTTTTTGAATATATGAATGTGTAACACCACATCCTTATATCACCACAAACATTACGATTTGTATTTCATAAAAACAACCTATCTACAAAATGTCACCCAACAAGGTCCCCCCTATGGTGGAAGAAAATAATGCAATCCAAGTGCATCACCCTTAATCAAATTGACCCCCTCGGGTCTAATAGGCGACACGTTATCCACCCAAACCATAGTATCTCTAGGGACCGCAATCGATGTGAAGTAGTCCGCAACTTTTTTCCCTTCCCAAAAAGTATGAGTTACCCTGACGTTGTTCCCCATGATGGCCTTGCACTGCCTAATAGTATAGGAGATCCTCCACGGCTCCATACCTCGGCCATGCAACGCATCATGTATAATTTTTTAATCCGTTTCAATCTGCTCCACGACCAGGCATCTATTCCTATACAATGACACCCCTGACAGCACTACCAAGGCCTCTGCCTGCACCGAGCTCCCCCTCCCGTAGTGTATAGCGAAGGCCATCAACACACTTCCGCTACCATCACGTAGCACCCCCCTGCATGATCTCTCTAGTGCACACTCCATCGACGTTCAACTTCAAACCTCAAGCTGGAGGGATCCACCGAACCCAACTCCCCTGCCCCCTAGAAGTCCTCTGCCCAACCCTCATCCCAGATGAGATCAACACCCATATGGAAGGAACATCCTCCCCAAAGCCTGCAATACCCACCGGTTCAATCAACATACACCTTACCATTACCACCACCGCCCTCCCAGTGGACGAGAGTCTCTCGTACCTGGAATGATTCCTCGCTTCCCAAAGTACCCAACAACCTTCATTGTAAAAAAGTGCCTGATCCTCCTTCTCCTCCATGTTCCCATCACACCCCAGGAACCAAAGTCCCAAACACTGGTCCCAAAAACTGGTCCCAAGTGTCGGCAACAGGAGAATATCTTATGTGCATTCCCAGAAAGCTCCATACCACTCGAGCCCATTCCCCCTCAATGAAGTTATGCTCCACACTCTCCTCCCTCCTACATTTACAACACTGATACCCAGACTCCAGGATAATACTGTATATTTTTATATTCTCATACGAAGGAACGACCTTTTTCTTGATCCACCAAGTTAAAAAATTCATTTTTGAGGGGACCCTTTTGCTCCACTCCACCCTGTTCCACGACTCCTGCAGCCGCTGCTCATTGGAACTCCTACGAAAGTATTTCATATTGAACCTACTTGACACCGATGGCGTGAACACGCACCTATCACTCTCATGGCTGATCACCACCAAATAAAAGACCCTCCGAGAGTCCTCGTCTAGCACCGCTCAGAAGAACAGGGGATGTAACTTGGCCTCCTTAAAGGAAATAAGCAGGGCCGGACACCCTGGAAAATCATGCACCCTACATGACCAGTTGTAATACCAGAAGTGGATCCTCCCCTCCCCAATAATCCACTGAGAACAGTTCTACAACCTTGGGATGATATTACTCACCTCAACCCACATGGAAAAACCTCTTTCCGGAAGGTTGGCGATGGAAGCCTCGTACCTCCTCAGCATACACCTTCCCCACAACGCCTCTCCCTCGATAAATTCCCATGCTATCTTCGCGTGTACTCCATGCACCTTATCTTCCATACTCCTGACGTTGATCCCTCCTTTGTTGATCGACCTCGCCATTTTCCTCCACAAGACCCACTGCCTTTTCCCCTCAAGTGAAGAAATCCAAATGAAACGATCGAGAACCCTGTCTATGGAACTAATGACCCCCTTAGGTACATTAGTAGACACGATCGCATGCACCGGTATAGTTTTGAGAACACTGTTCACTAAAGTAATCCGTCCCCCAAAGGATAGGAAATGATTTTTCCAATCTAGTATACGGGCCATCATCTTGTTCAACACCTTTTCAAAGTCCTTGTTCCGAAGCCGACCGGTAGACACCAGAGCCCCCAGATACTCCATCGGTAAGGACCCTTTCCCCCTGCCCAACGTATCTCTCACACCTTCCACCCTATCATCTCCACGCGAAGGGGTAATATAGAAATAGCACTTCTCCCGGTTCACCAACTAGCCACTCCATTTATAGTACTCCTTCAGTATATCATTGATATCCCTCACTGACCTCACCCCGACATTCATGAACAATATTGTATCATCTGCGTACATAAGGTGGGATACCACGAGGACCCCATGTCTCCTATGGAACGGCAAGATTTCCCCTCCCTATCCCCCTGTTATGAAATCTGCTAAAAGTATCTTGCATTAGAATGAAAATACTGGGGGATAAAGGGTCGCCTTGCCTCAAACCGTGAACGGATTTTAAGAATCTGTGCGTTCTCCCCAAGAAGGACACTACCATCCACGGCGAACTAACTCACCTGAAAAATATGTCGCACACCCAGGTCGAGAACCTCGTCCTCCGGAGAACTTCATTCATGAAACCCCATTCCATTATATCATAATCTTTACTCATATCCGGCTTTACCGCCATATTAGCTCCTCGAGCCTTCTTGTTCAGATCCCTCATCAACTTCTGTGCCAGTGCCATAACTCCATGAATCGACCGCCCCTTTACAAATCCATGTTCTTCCACAGATACCCACCTCAGAAGATAACTAGACAACCATCTATTGATCAATGCCACCAATAATTTATACGGAAAATTACACATACTAACTGGCCGATAGTGGTTAAGGGATGTGGGGTCTTTGCACTTAGGTAAAAGGACCATGGTTGTCGCCGCTGCTACCCTAGGAAGGACATCCCCATGGAAGAAATCCTGAATGGCCAGTACCATATCATTTTTCACAAACTTCCAACAGCCTCTGTAGAAACTCCCTCAGAAACCATTCGGTCCCGCGGCACTATCTGAGTTCAACTGCCACATTTCCACCTACACCTCCACTTCGTCCGGAATGACTTTAAACTATTCATTCTCTTACATGGATACCCCCCTGGCCAGATAGTCCCGCGGCACTATCTGAGTTCAACTGCCACATTTCCACCTACACCTCCGGAATCACCTCCCATAACCGAGATTCTCCAGTAGGGTACCCCCTGGCCAATACCTCTCGGACCAGCCATGAGATCCTTAAAGTTCTCCAAGGCTAGACCCCCAACCACCTCCCTATCGTCCGAGAGAGAATCATCCTCGAAATCCAGGTTAGGCTTCACAACCCGATGTCTCTCCTTTATCTATGCATGGAAGTTAGCCACGTTACTATCCCCCTCTCTGAGCCATCTCACCCTCGACCGATCCCTTTCCCTACATTCCTGGGAAAGAAACCTCACAGCCAAGGCTTCTTTCTTCTCCGAAAGCTCCTCAAACACAACATCCTCCCACCTGCCTTCCAGACATGCCTCTAGTAGCTCAATATCTATTTTGTAGGATTCCATCTCTCTATCCCATGCCGGTAAAGAACTCGCCCACCACATGAGATCCTATTTAAGCCACCACAACTTTCCATGTAAATCCACCCAATTATGCCCCCTAGAAGGCTCTCCCCAAATATGTGATACCAACCTAAGGAAGGTCGGGTAGTCGGTCCACATCTTGGCGAACCGAAAGCCTTCCTGAGGCCTCTCAACCCTCCCAATGGACAGAAGGAGCAGCGAGTGATCAATGTCCCCCAAGCCAAATAAAGTACTTTCACCACTCCCAACACCACGAGGGCCTGGAAGTTCACAAAACACCTATCTAGCCTATCCCAACTACGACTTTCCCCTCTGTGGTTGTTACACCAAGTGAAAGGGTCACCCAAGAATCCAATATCCCTAAGACCCCTCCCCGACATGCATCGTACAAACACCGTGCTCGCCCGGCTCTGGAATGCACCCCTCCCCTTATTCTCATCAGGTCCCGCAATAATGTTGAAGTCCCCACCCACCAACCAAGGCATACTCCCTGGGACGAACTCAGCTAGCTCCGCCCAAAGAACCTCCCTCTGACGCGCATCACAGCTCCCGTAAACAATCGACATGAACCACTCCAACCCATTCCAAGCCACCTTCGACATAAAAACTTAGTCCCCTACCTTCCACAGATCCAATGAAACCCCCCTCTTCTAGGACATCAATATGTTTTTATTCAATGGGGCCCCATGCATGGCTGCATGCATCTTCAGCCTACGAGAAAAATCCGGAATCTTATCACACCTCTGTTTGTGCTCAATAATGGCAACCATGACGACGTTGTACTTCCTAACCTCTGAAACAATGTAGTCTATTTTAACCCTAGACCCAATACCGCGGGCATTCCAAATGAGTATTGGAGACATTAAATTTATTTTGTTTAGATTTATGTTTTCACCTTTATTCTCAATATATAAATTTATTTTTATTGAATTTTAATATTTATTTTGTATTATTTGATATATAATTTAATATCATAAATATTTTATGATTATTATTCATATTTTAATCTATAACTCGGATATTATTCAGATATGACATGATTCTAATAAATTTTTATTATAAAATTCATAAAATAATGAAATTTACCTTTATGTTTATCATTTTATCTCGATAACTCCTTCTTCTATACTCCAATTTCATTATACATGCATCTTTTTAAATAAATTCATTCATAAAACGCATCCAAACTCCCCATTGTGGTTTATAACTCCCTTTGATTCATCATTTTCATTAATGTAATTTTTAATAGTCCTTATTAAATCTATCATTGTGTCTTTAAAATTCAAGATAAAATTAATTTCAATTCCTTATAGTGGATCTTCCATATAATCATAATTATATATTCTAATAAAAACCATATTCTAAATAATCATTCAAATTGAGATAAAAAAACTAAAATACCTTAAATGTGGAAGCCAATTCTTTTTTTTTGGTCCAAATTGTTATACACCATCCCCTTAATCACACATTATTTGAAACATGGAAGTAATGTGTCCACCCAAAAAAACATAATCATGGTACATGTATATTATGACCAATTTTTCCAATTCCAATTTAATTTTTTTCAATAAGTGAAAAGAAATCATCACTAACATCATCTTCATTTACATTTTCTTGAAATTACCACCTCTAAATAGCCATGAATGTAATATATTTAGTTTATATTTGTATTGTTTTTTATATTTTCACATATATCTCATATGAAATATGTAGTGTATATAATTTCTTATGAGACAAATAATTAATAATAATCCACATAATACTGATACCAATGGATTGTACATTGGAGGATATATTGTTTTAATTTTTATCACCATGTTTAATCATTAATATCTATGAATTTTCATGAATGGAACAAAAAATTTAAGTATGGAAGTTAATGAAACCGTCAAAGTTTTCAATAGAAACCATCTTTAGATCATTTACTATATTCTATAACACATTTAATGATTTTAGTATCACTACTGTGTCACCTTCATAAAAATTAGTAGGTTTATAAAAATTGTATTGTTCAACTGAATAGTCCACAAATTTTATGTAAATTTGATTGTAAATAACCCATTATAATGTAATTTTATGATTTAATGTCATCATTAAAAATATTCTTATATTATTCCATCAATAACCTAATTTTGGGACAAATGTCTTACTAAAATTATATTTTTCTTATTTTGATAACACTTTTTCTGGTTAAGTGGGAACCTAACAAAACCTTCACCATATATATATATATATACATCATAAATATAGATTCCAAATTATGTGATCAACAATAAAAATTCAGACATAAACATCATAACACCTTGGGCAACAAACCACCTCATGGCATGAACCCTGAAAAAAAACCAACCTATCATCGCACAAGATCATCAGTGAGGAAGCCACGTGAATCCATCATCATCATCAATGAGTACCATAATCATCATTGGAAAAAAACATATTTTTAATCACTAGTGACCTAACCATGAAACCTTCATAATCTCACAGTGAATCATAAGATTCTATATAAACCAAAAAAAATTAGAAACAATCCATCGTTAACGGAGTAGAAAAAACACCCCAGAGCCATGTTATTGTCCATAATTTAAATGGACATCACACAACGGGATGAAGGAGAAAACACCACATTGGAACACCTCCAGTAATGTCCTCTTCCATTTGAAAATCATCTAAAAAATCCTTCTTAGAACCATAACACTAGAGCAACTCATATGGGAGCAACAAAACATGAATCTAGGGAAATGTTCAACAGATGAAGGGCATAATTTCAAGATACATTTTAATGAATAAAAAATACATCCAAGAGGACATAGCCAACAATAACAGAAATATTTTTACCACAATAAAAAAAATAATCACAAATCGTTGTATAAAACAACAAGGATAAAAAAAGGAACCATAAAACCATACCTAAAATGACTAGTAGAATAGTAGAAGATCCGGATAATGCATCACTAGTGAACCACTACCATGATCCATCAACACATCCATAAAAACCTCGATGAATTTGAATAGAACCATAATATAGTTTAGTGCAGTAGATCTAGTTATAAGTGTATTGGTGGTTTGTATTCAAAGGACCAAAAACCAGAGGCTCAAGCTGATATAAGGAATGAACGATACAGAAAAAATTACAAACCATGTTGGTGGATCCATGATATGAAGAAAAATTTGGGGATGTTTAGGCCTAACCTCCCCACATCACTCTTTGATCCTCCTTTGAAAAAAAGATCTATATATGATTCCAAACTATCTCGATACCACCGCACCATTCCAGGGCATCAGAGATCTAGATCCTGATCCAAGGACAAGGAGAACATGATCACTATAAACCAGGTCACCCTATCAAGGGATCCACTTCTCAATATGATGGAGATGATCCCTGAGTTTGAGACACCATGAAAAAGTGGAATAATATTGAGGCATCAACTAGAGAGAATCCATTCGATGGGGAAAATAGGGAATGAAAGATAATAGAAAATAAGGAATATGCCAATGAAAAAAACAAATTGAGTGGGAGGGTTTATTCAATGAAAATGTGATAATCCCTCTTTAAAGAAACATGATCATAAAAGTGATATGGGAGAAAATCATTCTATATGGGATCAATGGATTCGATACCATGAATTGTAGATTATTAAAAATCTAGTGTAAGAGGTAAAATATGCGATCTTATTGTTTTCTTTAAAATCATATAGTCTTAACCACTAAATAAAGGTACTCCCATTATGCTCATAAAGTTATCCAGGATAATTGTTTTCTATCAATAAATTTATGAAAAAACCGAGGCATCTGACACTACTTGTTGTAACTTATATTCCCAATAAACACCCTAAAAGAGGGGTGTGGATATTTTACAAGAACAAAATTTATAACTTATCCTATTATATAATTAGATATTTCATTCACATTATAAAAAGAACCGTAATTTTTAATGTTAACACAACCAAAATAATAAATACATATTGGAAATAAAAAAATTTCATGGTCCACCTACAAAAGGCTACACCAAGAATCATATATCAATGATATTTGGGTATAATGAGTGACCAATACATCACTTTTTTTAACATTATTAATAGAAACATGCTCCACTAAGGTCTATATCCAAAACCTCAATTTCATGTACTACATTTAAGTGTGAAGAAATTAGTTCCCACACCAAGGTTGAAATTATAATATTTTTAATTAATTTTCATTTCCAAATAGCATGATTATTCACAATGATGATCTAAATATTTAATTTATGATTGTTAGTAATATACACATATCACCTAGGTTTTGGTCCAAAAATTTAATGTAATCCATCTTCACATATATCAAATCAGAAAAATTAGATATTCAATAAATTTTATCTTTGGATCTTCTATTCGAACTGATATTCAAGTATGTTTCATCTCCTCTATGTGATATATTTTTTCCTTCATATCAATAATATTATTTATATGTAAATTTTTTTAAAATTTCAATTTTATTATTAAAACTCCAATTAAGCTCCCATTGAAAACCTTCCATCATATAAAATATTAGATAAATATCCACCATTTAGTTTTTCGTACGTATTTATTATCAATTAAAATAAAATCCAAAACATCAACTTACTCCTATTAAAATATCATAATTTGAATTTGATCGAGGCATGTGATCATAGTGTTATCTTATTCCCTATAGTGTTAGAGTTTAATTTCAATATACCTTCTCAAATCAACCAAATACATTTCGGCAGAACATATATATTTTTGGTGTGTAATATTTCACCTAGTTCATTTTGAAATATGATTTTCAATACATGTTTATTAAATAAATTGAAATATAAATATTCCAAAATTCCCTAAAGGTCTGAACTAATGTGTTATGAAAAAACCAATTCCTTTTTCAAATTCATTTAAAAATTATCATAATTATTATAGTCACCAAATAAGCCTTCACACATGCATAATGTTTTGAACCCCACCTTAGTAATCTTCTAGTTCATTTATAGAACTAAAATACTATATAATTTTAACTATACTATATTTTGACAATAATATAAACAATTAGTAGAACTAAAAAACCTTTTTCAGAAAATCTAATTGTATAACCCTTAGTGTGTTTAAAAATTTTTATTTTATGACATATTTATAACATTAGTGGGGTAAAAATATAACTATTATTTAATATAATACCAATAATTAATTCTTTAATTAAATCATATATATGTGGCATGCTTTCCTTTATCACAAAAATTTTGATCTTTGTAATAGAAGAAGAAGGGGATGTTAATATTATAATTTTGAGCACTTTCTTTATATGTATGAATCATATGATTGTTTTTAACCAATAAATATATATATCTAATGTTGGTGATGGAAATTGATCCTTTGATCCTAGCATTATTATGAATCTTGTATCTAAATTAGAGGGCTTCCAAGATGTTTTTACATATGAATAACACTTAACCATCATGAGTTTTTAATAATAATAGTATGAATAATAATATAAATAATTGATAAAATAATGGTAATAAAAAAACAAAATATGAAATGGAATTAGAGGAGAATTTTATGAACTATACAAAATTATTTTGAGGGGGCAACAAAACTATAGCTATTCCCCCAGATCCTTATTCAACCATTGATTGAGTTAATTCACCATACACCAATGTTGAAGTACTCAATTTTTGGATAACAACACAACTTATTAATAATTATCAATGAATTAATGAAAATGAAGTAATATTTTAATTTATAACATGATTTGTGTAAATTATTGAGAGTAATTTCATATGGTATAATAGAAATAAAAGGAATTAAGTCAATAATTCATTCAAGTAATGTACTATTAAAGGAAGGAAGAAAATCAATATGAAAAACATAATGTCAAATCCTAGAAAAACTATAATAGGTTGATAAAATATTTTTTCTCAAACACCATTATATATGAATCATATTTTCTATTGTATATTTTTAATGGGTTATCCAACTTCATGTCATGATAAAAAGTTAGGAAATAAAGTGAAAAAAATAAAGATAAATAGGTGACCACTATCTGAACTACTTTAGGATTGAGGGTATGTGTTGGATATCAGATGATTAATAAATCTAAATGATATAGTAAATTTCCACCATAATTCATGGTTGATATACTAAAAGTTTTTACTAATTATCCATTCTATTGTTTCTTAGATGAATACTATAGTTAAATTAAAATATTGGTGGATTTGGCTATCCAAGACAAGAAAATATATTTTGTAACATATTTACCCTTTTAATATAATATCATGTCTTTTGGAATTCTTAATTTAGTACAAACATTTAAATGGAGCATGGAATATGTTTTTCGCTAATATGGTAGTTGAATTTCTTTTGAAATTTCTTAATAATTTTTTTGTGCGTGATCTTTTGATTTATACATTGAAAATGGTGATTTGGTTCTAAAATGATGTGAGGAAATAATTATTGTTTCTCCATGGAGAATATAACAAATTTTTTATTTAATAATTAATATTTATTTTGATATATGATATCTATGAAATAGATTATAGTTGATCCAACAAAAATAAATGTTACACCATAGATAATCAATCAAACTATAATAAAGGGGATCCAAATATTTGACGGACACCTGATATTATAATACTACATTTTACATGATATATAAATGATATATAGGCCTCTCACAGATCTTTTGTCAAAGGAAATTCCAATTAATTTTGATGATTAATGAAAAGAATCCTTTTTATGTTTGAATATGTACTATCTGTCCACCCCAGTCAGAAGGTTTTACAAAAACAACATCATATATTCTTCTAATCAAATATTTATTCCACATATTAAATATTTATAAATTTTGTAATAATAATAGTGTGATTTATATATATGAAAAAAATAATGAGGGAAATAAAATTAAAAACCAATCATCAGAATATTTGTGTTAAAAGAAAACATGAATGAATTGAAAACATAATCTATAGATAATTAATTTTTATCCAGAAATATGTATTATCATTATTCTATATATTTAAAAAAATTACACATTGTTACAACCAAATTACTCACACCTCTATAGATATTTCATGTGACATGGAAATTATTAATAAATTTTATAGGAGAGTATTAGTATCCACAACATATTGAAACCACTAAAGTAATTAGACATAAAAAATGGTCAATTTTATATTTAATATTGCTCTAAATTTACAATTATCATCTACATTAGATTTAATTTTATAATGCAATTCTACTTTGGATAACAAAACACATCAAGAAATCTAGTTATCTATAATTCCTAATGAGATTTCCTGATTATAATATATTGTAGATGAAAACTGAGTGTATAGTGTAATAGGCTTATCATACATGTATGTTACATATTTTTAGATGAATGTTAAATAAATTACACAAAAACATACTAGAGTACCATTATATTATAGTGGGTTTGGATATTTGGGTCACAGTCCTCTTAATTCACGAAATATCATAAATGTGTCCCATAAATATATTCCCCTTTATTCATCCTAATTAAAAACCTTTTATTATATCCTGGGGAATGAAAATATATGAAACGGTAAAATCATATGATGGGTAGGGGTAGAAATGGAAATAAATATGCTAAAATGAGAATAGGTGTATAAGAACATGAGAATAAAATTTGAGTACCATATCCAAAACATAAAATATCAAAATATTGTGTCATGGAATAAGGAATTATTGATCATAAGAAATGAATCTTATAGAAAAAACTAACATGATCCATGAGATAATAACATATTCCCAAGACATAGATTTTTGGAATACTCATCAGATTATAACATTTTTATCATGTATAAATAGGGAAAGGTTCACTGATTTAGTTAGTCAATCCCAAAAATAATGTTATGGACATGAAACCATTTATATTTATGACATTATATACATGAATGAATGTTCTATGCATAATATTATGGATATGAATTACAATTCCATGAATAACATTGTGAATATGTAATCATTTTCACAAATATAATTTTGAGCATTTAATCTAGTTCATATATAATATATTTAGTCATGAGTACATTTATTTACCCAATTCATTTGAATGAGATATATTCCCACCATTATCCTAATAAAAATAATACATATGTGAGAAACATGATCATAAAAAATTAATTATATCACAAACCATGAAATGAAATAGGTTTCATTAATATTTCTTCATTTAATTTCCATTGTAAAATCTATATGATTCATAATCATTTTATCATTTCATCACAACATACCCCATAAAAAGGGGGTATCATATGAATTCTGTCATGGTATATCCGATGGAAGAGAAACATGTATCATAAACATCAATCCATCATAAATATAAACCATGATAATAAATAATAAGTGTTTTATCCAAATATTATATCCCCATTAAGGAATTTTTATAATCAATAGATGTCATCTTATATGGAAATTGATTGTGAACGATCATTTAAAACATTTCTTAAAAAATATATGTTTTGACTATGAAGAGGAATTTTCTATACCATAAAAAATCATGAAAGTAATATTATTTTAATATATAATGATTAATTATAATGTAATATCAAATTAAATAATTTTCATAATTAAAGGAAGTGTATTTCTTGTTGTACACATTAAAAAAATATTCCTTTCAAAATTATGCTAAAATCCAAATATTCGTTTTTTGTAATGATATATAAAGATTACTATCAAAAAATTCTTTATAACAGTTATAAATGTATAAAAACATCGTTCTATAACACTAGTATATTACAAAAAATGAACAAAACATTTAAAATTCGTTATTTTGTAACAAAATTGGTTTCTTATCGAAAATGAAAGTAAATTCAAATTTTACATAAAAAACATTTATTAGTTATTTAAAATGCCAATGACTGGAAAATGGTACTATTTAATGAAAACATCATGAATAAAAATTTGATAAAATTTATCATGATAATTATTCTGAGATATATCATAAGGTATCAATATTTGAGACATAATCACAAACAACCCCGATAAATGATGAGATTGCAAGATAAAACTCTTACAACATTGGTAACACTAAATAATATTCTAAATAAAAAAATAATATTAAATGAAACATATAATATCAAAAATATAGTGATTTTTCAGATATAATATGTTTAATCATAAATATATAGAAATCATATATTCAGATTGGTGAATAATTGAACATACGTCCTAATGAAGGAAAACTAAGACAAAAATCCATTTCAACTTATGTAACTATTGAATTGTAACCCACCTGAATGGGGGACACAAAAATGGTCATGTAAATATGTATAATAATATGTATATTAATAACATAATACATTCATGGGTAGTATAAATACCATTAAAAATAAATATGTGATGAATTTTCATATGTCTTCCTCTAAGAATATAGAGACGAGAAATAACATACCATAAACCTTGAACTTATTTTCACTCATTAAACCAGCCTATATAATAAATTTTATTTTATTTTAAACTAAAAATTAAACATAAATTCTGAAATAATACAATAGATTATTTAAATATTTCATTTTATAACCCATTTTTAGAAAATTTCTTTTTAAAGGCATGTCTCGGGTAATAACAACTTTTTTCATATATGTATTGATTCTTATTTTTAGTCCACATAAATTAGTCATTTTTAATTAATCTACATAATAATAACCTTTACATAATTATCATACTTAAACATCAATTATATATTCATGACAAATTAGGCTGGTCGGTTTTGATAAATGATGTACATTACGATAATAGATACAATAAGTTATATGCAAACATGAGTAATGTTTCAAATTTCAGTGATCATTATGGAATGGAAAAAGTTTTATCAAGTTTTTATGTTATTATAATAATATTATAAACATCGTAATTCGTAGATAAAAATATCATTCATGTGGTGCGGTGAGAAAAAAACAGCCACATTTTTTCATGAAGGCAGTTGTCCATACGTATATAAAAGATATTATCATCATTAATTGAGGGAAAAGTTTATAAATAAAATGATATATTTACATTTCATAATTAAAAATTTGTCATTAATTGAAATATTATTCATATTTTTATCCTTATTATCTTTTATGTGATGTGTTAGTAAAAAATGAATCACATCGCCTGACGATGAAACGGTCTTCTGTACACACGGGCGACATTATCTTATCCTCTATAGAATAGAAATTAAAAAGGGAATATAATTAATTAAGAGGAATAATTATGTTAATAATATCTTATATATAATTTATATAAATATTTTAGCCCAATCATGATAGGTGGTAGCATAAAAAATGAATGATATTAATTTGTGAGGCGGTAGTCTACTGTACTCATGAAAGATGAATTTTTTAACTCAATTGATGTAAGTGGAGATGGTTTTAGATATTTATCTAAAAACATATTATTTTATGGTATATAAATTTTTATAACATCATGGTATAATAAAATTTTAAGTAGGTGGATGAAGAAATAATCAAAAATTGCTCGTTGATGAATGTTACCTCTACATTGGGTATCCCCTTTTTGTTTACAAAACATATATCTCATTAGTTGTAGTATATGTTGAGAAGAGTGAATTTAGGAAATTATTTAGTTAGGTATTGTAATAAAATGTTTTGAGGGTTTGATGATGAGGGAGAGGGGTGACCTTTTATATGTATGGGAGATGACACAGTTCATATTTTTGATAACAATAGAGTGCTCCCACATTTTCACATGTAAAAGGATTCCAAAAAGGGCTATTATATGACCACATCATATTAATGGTATTAATATTTAAAAAATAATTTTTTTAATGAAGTTTATATATAATTTTAAACCTTATTTTTTTAGTTTAATCCCTGGTAAACCCATTTTAACCTTAACTACGGTAATGTATTTCTATTGTTTTCACTATTAATTTTTCTCAAAAATTTTTTTGACCTTATTATATAAAATAAATTATTTTTATTTAAAATAGTTAACCGATTTTCCCAAATTCCAATCAAATGAATGGAAAATTTTAATTCAAAAATAATACTAGAGAAACTATGAGAATCTTAGGGTTTTAAGGAGAAAATGTTAAAAAGTTTAGAATGTTTTCATATTAAAATTAAATTTAAAATAAATTAAAATGACCTAAATTAGATGTATGATTGTATAATTGAACTATATTTACTTTAAAAATAATTAAAAATATAATTTATCTTTATGAATAAATTTTATAATATTTATGTTTTCAATTACAATTCATTATTTTTTATTATTCATCAAAAAATGAAAATATCTAAAGAAATCCAAAAAATTCACCCCAATATAATAATTAAATTATGATTTAAATAACAATGTTTTTTATTTTCAATTAACATTATAAATTATTCATATAATCTATATTTTTTATGTCTTCAAAAATAAAAGAATACATTTTTTTATAAATATTATTTTTGAAATATATAAAGACATTATCAAAAAATAAATATTTTTTTCAATATATGTTGTTTATATAAAACCATTATACATAAAAATTAAAAATTACTTATTATTTTTCATATTACAATGTTTAATGGATATTTTATAACAATAATGTTTGAATAATAATATTAATAATTTATCATGGTTTTTTAAAAAATAAATGTTGTATGTAATGCAAGAAAAATCAATGTTTTATCTATCAGAAGCCTAAATTATTTTTTTCTGTACCTAAATCATAGCAGGGTGTTTCTTTTAATTAATTATTAAATTGGTGTAGTTTTTAATTTAATATAAACTTAGTATTATGTGTAATAAATACTATTAATGAAAAATAATTATTCAAACAAATTTATTAAAATCTGGGGTGTTACATTCTACCACATGTAAAATTAATTTCATCCATAAAATTTTTCACATTCGGAAAAAATGTGGGAATTAGTATTCCTTATTAATTACTCAATATACCAAATAGAATTCATAAGCATGTGGTTTTAGTAGAGATCTTTGACTGGGTGATTGGTCTTGTTTCATGTAACTTTCACTATCTGATCATGAATATCTACGAGTCATCCCACATAAGAAATATCATGATCTGGATGTATGGATTCTGATTTCCATACATGTGATAGATTAGGTATTTATTTCTTCAGTAGTGATTCATGAAATACATTGTGAATTTGATAAAGTTTTACTAGAAGAGAAAAATAATAAGCAACTATCTCGATATAATCAACTATTTTAATGGGGCCGATATATCTAGCTATTAGTTTTCTATTATTTAGTTCACAGAGAAATTCATAGAATGGTATTATCACCAACTAAAATTTCCAGGTCTAATCCTTGATTATCGTCATAAAAATTATGTCAACATTTTTTCTACTTATATGTTTCTAAATATATTATATGTAATTTCCATATCATCAGCTAGCTCGAGTCACAATAGAATTTTTGCAACATCATTTTAGTACATATACAGGGATTCATAAGAAGGAATCTTAGTGCTCGAGTGAAATATATTTTTCTAAGGAAAATTAACAAGAGGAAGGTGTGATATTAAAAACCTTTAAAATCCACTAAATACTATCTTAAAATATCCTCTAGGGTTTGAACTATTCTCTCAATGCTGAAACTCAATTCTATATCAAGAGTTTTCTCATATATTTTCTAAAACATTGATGTAGAATTTGTAACCTGATCAGATATAATTGATTTTGGTTCCCCCTAATAACATACGATTTAATTAATGTATATTCTATATGGATTATACATAGAGAAATAATATCCAAAAAACAACAAAGTGTGTTTAATTAATAGAGCATGCTACTTCTTCCTCTGCAGGACATTTGGGATGTGGGGGATACAGAGGGATGGCTTGCCATCGGGAGGGACTATGCTTGCATGGGATCACCGAGTGGTCCTTCTTTGGAGTTAGTGGTCGCTGCTTATGCTTGGATGAGGCTGTCTCTTACCTTATGTTTGTCGTTGTTTGGTGCTTGCTGAAAATTATGGTTTCTCACTTTTACCTCAAAAGTGTCATTATTAATAAAAAAATAATTTTCAGTGAGTGTTGAATTCATAGTGTTTTTAACTCAACATAAAAGATAAATTAAACCCAATAGTTTACTAGTACAATTAATCATATTTCCTTAAAGTTTGAATGAATTCTTCATTAAAAAACATTTTCATTAAAACATATAAAAACCAAATTTTTTAATTGCAACAATTATCTTATAAAATATTATTAATATTGATAATCACTCACTACATAAACCCACAAAATGGGGAACAAATTTCATTGAACTTATGATCATACTTAAAATCAAAAACACATTATAGTATCCATAAATATTATGTTACTATTACATGTATCCATATACACAGAAATATATTAATTAATAGGGTATTCCTTATATATGCTATTTTTTATACAAATTCATTTTCAATAGAATCTTGGGTTAATCATTATATAGATATAATATTAAACATCATTTTTTATTAATAAATCCATGCATAGAGAGATAATCCCATGAAATATCAATATTTTATGAACAATATAATTTTAATAGGTCTTATTGAAAAAATAAAACATGGAATCCCCATCTAAGGAGGGGATGATTAGTGTAAACTGAATATAATGATTCACTTATTCCATTTTTATTTCCTATGAATTCCCATTTTCCATTCTCTTTAGTTTTTTTGTGTGGATTATAATAGGTATTAGCCCTTGATTTAGATAATTGATTTTCATAATTCCCAAACTCTATACTCATTTTTTAAATGTGTGGGTTGTAAATTCTTTTGATCTCTCTCTCCATTAATTTAATTAACTAGTCTATACACATCACTAATACATAATTTTTCTTAATTTCTAGGCTTTTCAAATTTGAAAGACCTTAATATTACTTTTTGGAAATCACTTAAGTACTCCTTCCCACTATTTTGGAAATTATGAGTATGAAAATTTGTCTTCGATTCATGTGACATATCATTGTATTTTCTATGGAAACCCAATTTATTATGCTTATCATCATAACCAAGTGAGTTGTCTAATTCCATTTAAAATTTTATTTCACGTCAAAAATTTCTTCATAGCATCAAAAGTCCCTTTATTTCTAACACCCTTAAGAAATTTTCACTCATGCCACTGAATAATTGGTCAACCATACATTTCCACTAAATTTTAGTACACTAAGATCAACACAAATCTCTTGTAAAATATTATTCATAAGTACCAATAGACCCATTATCCATATGAATAATAACATTAATTCCTTATAAATTTTTAATGAAGTATATAGAGAAGGTACATGTTGGATGATACGATTTTAAACTCATCCCGCGTCATGGAATCAATTTCTTCTCATTGCCACATATTCTAAATAATATTATACAATTGATTTGTCACACCTTTGAAACATTAGAAAACTAATATTACATTTTCATGATCTAAACACTGGAGTGTAAAATATATTTTAAATGATATGAATATATTTCTCATGAACCATAAGATATTTATAACCTTAAAAAGGAGGTAGTATTTTCCTTATAAAAGACACAATAGATTGTGTTTTAATCTTTTTCTCATTTTAATTTCAGTCATGACTCATATAGTGAAAAGGTTATGAGGGAAAAACAACGAGGGTTTTAATTTTATCTCTAAAAACATACATTTTCTTAGGAATCCAAAAATGTAATTGTATATTGTATTCATAATTAATACAATTCTTTTAGGTTATGAACATTTCCAATAACAAAAATGAAAATAGTAAGTCAAAATAATTAGAGTAGGGAACCATATAATCATGATAAATCTCTTATATGATATCTAATTCATGATAAATTATTTTTAAGTTATGAAATATTAGTTTTATCCACAGTTATTCATTTTCATCATCTATTTAAATCCTACATGATGGTTTGTAAAGTGTTTATTAATTTCTAATTCAAATCACAAGGGTGTATCCAACTAGGTGTGAAACAAGGCTCATTTTTATGAATCATGTGATGATCAAGTCATAATCAATGATTTATTTTTGTTTTTATTACCCCTATGTACCTCTATTCAAGAGCCATATCCACTTATAATATCCTTATAAGGATTTAATTTCTTCTAAACCACTCACACTATCATTTACCATAATTACATGACATATTACAAAAATTTGACTCATCACCAGACTTATCCTTAGAAGTACCTAATTAAATTTCACATGGAATATCACTAATGTTTTCCCATCCTAGAATGTAATTATAAAAAAATCATATACTATCAAAATAACTATAGTGACTGAGACTTATAATACATGGATATTAATTCTATTTAAGTTAATATTATATACATGACACAAACACATTCTTATGAAATGTTATAGTTTAATTCCATTAGAAACATGGAAAAAATCATAATAATTCATTACAGATCAATAATGTATCCCATTATGATCTCCCCCTTATTAAAACTACATTAAAACATTTCTTCACAAACTGGGGAATGGAAACATAAGAATGGCAGTGATTAAATCCTCAATAACATTATGAAAGGAAAATACACAGGCATAACAGGAGCATAGTGTTATGTAAACATGATAAAAACATTTGAAAACCATACCATGTATATAAATGAATATATGAATTAGTCACGGCATAAATATTGATTTTTAATATGATATGAATCATATGTAACTCAAAGATATCAATCCATGAGAACATAAAATATGAATAAAAAATTGATTTTTGGCATACACATCAACTTAAAAAATTGGGAAAATGTATAAATATAGAAAATTTCTATCATTAGGTTAAGGAAAAGACATTAGGCCCTCACATAAACTTATGTTCATGGTACTTGGTCTACACATAACATTATAGAACTGAAATATTGGTCCATTCATAACATTGTGGACATGCAAGATAGGACACTCATAACATTGAGAACATCTAATCAAGTTAACACATAACATTATGAAAATGTAATTAGGTTCACATGTAACATATTTACTCATGAGTTATACATCTTTAACCAATGCATTGGAGGTATATATAGGTACCTACCATCACATAATGAGAATAATAAATATGTATTCCATAATATCATAAACCATTCATCACATCCTAACACATTAAATTAATTGGGTTTCCTAAACATGACATTATACCATAGCATTGGTCAAAGAGTTATATTTCATAATAATTTCTTGATTTCATCATTGAATAAATAGTGGAAACAATTAGATTGTTTTATAAGAACTTTATCATGGAAAAACCCATGTAAGAGAAATGGGTTTCATAAAAATCATGTCATCATAAAAACAAAACATTAATCCAATGAATAAAATTGCTATCCACGAAAAATGTCCCCAATAAAGAATTGTTATCACTAATTAATGTCTTCTTATATGAAAATTATTTTGGCCAATCATTCAAAACATTTCTTATGGAAAATATCATTTCTGATTTGAAATTCACTTTTCAAAACATATTCTTTTTTTGAAAAAACATTTTATTCGAAATAAAATTGATAAAATATAAATTATTACTAAAAATAATGTTCACACTGATTTTATATTTCATTATTTCCATACATGTTTAAACAAATATTATTTGAAAATTTTAGTAAAAGAAAACCATTCATCGTTTGGAATGAGAAAAGAACATTCTATTCAAAATATCATTGTAAAAAGAAAATAATTCATAAAAATTTCTCTTAAAACCCAAAATATTATTATAAAAAAATTTGAATCATTTTTAGAAGATTCTATTTTCAACAACAAAAAAATTTCAATCAAGGGGTGATATAATGTTATATTTTCATAAAAAAAATTTATCAATATTTTTTAGTACCAATTAATGTACAATGGTCATACAACATGGAATAAATCATTAATAACAATATTATAATAAATTCCATGATAATTCATGGGATTTAGATCAGAATATTTTATCCTTTGATACTCAATCATAAATAATCCACATAAAAATGGGATTGTAACATGAAACACTTACCATATTGGTAACTTGAGTTTATAATACCAATGAAATATTAAAATTAAATTAAACTCATAATATAATGAATAAAATTATATTGATTATATAACATATAAAATTCTTACTGTATACACCTCATAGAAGGATAGAGGTTCATAACCTGACATATGTCTCAAGGAAGGGAAATTGGGACTGAAATCGATTGCCTCTTTGATATTTTATGAACTCTAAGCCCCATGGAAGATATATCCTTCAATTTATATTTAAATATGAAAAAACATTTATGATTGGAATCATAGAATACATACGTTTTCATAATACACACCACCCATGTGAAAAAGGAGGTCAATCTGAATATGTCTTAGAGAAATAAACAAGATACTAGAAATCCCTTAATGTAGGTATTGACTTACTTATCACTTTTTCAGAACTCATATATGATAAATATCTATTTAGTGTCAATATATTACATAACCATGATTATATATATATCATACCATTTAACATTTACTTATTTCCCATTTATTAACAATTATATTTTAATGTCACATTTTGGGTAGTGACTACATTGTTATTTGCATAATGGTCCACATAATTTTGTCATGGTTCCATCATGTATAGTATAACAATCAAAAATGAATTATAATATTAATACATAAATTAAACTTTTAAGAGAAATCAGGAATTTTGTTATTAAAAATGAGGTATATTACAATCGTGGAGACGAAATGTTTTACGTACAAAAGAGTAATGTTTTCATTTTTCAATGATAATTACAGAAAATAAGTATGTTATATATTATTAAAAAATAATGAGCATAATATCACAAACACCAGTTTAAACACATATAAATATTGTCCACATGATTTGGTGACAAAATGAGAGAGTCAAATCACATCATGAATGAAGTAGTCCACACATATGAGGACAATGTTATGATCATTTAGTGAGTAAAATGGTAATACAGATTAATATATAAATATTAAAAATGATAAATATGTCATAAATATCAATATTATTTCATTTATATCAAATATATGTTTATTTATTATTTTCAATGTAAATATTTTGTGAAAATGAATTACATTATTTCACAAGGAGTTAGTCCACCATACCCATGAGTGATATTATTTTTTGTTCAATAGATGACAGTAGAAAAAATGTATATATGATATAATTACTTTGTAGATATAATTATTTTTTTAACATAAAATATAAACTTTATATCCATTATAATACCCAACTCTGATTGGTGGTAATCAAAAAATGAATGACATTAGTTCATGAGGCCGTAGTATGGCGTACATAGTGAAGGACCCCAGAACACCCTGAGTGTGGAGGGGTGAATCAAGGTGTCAACGTTTAATTTTTAAATTTACAGATCTTGTTCTCACATTGGTAGAAACTTGTTAAATCTATTTGAAAAATGAATTAAATGAGATGACAAAACACTTTTACTTTATTCACCACAAAGGGCAACGTCCATGGAGCATACGTCGATAGTGTTTTGGTCGTATATAATTCAACTAATCAGTATTTTTTGGATTACAAGGTTCAGTCACAGTCATTCAGCACCAAGAACACATCCTTTAGAATTGTTTTGGGATAGATCAATGTGTCCCTCAAATCCCTTCTGTCGACTCCCCCTAGCCCACTTCCATAGGAGAAGTCTAACTCAGTTTATCGACGTGAAGGTAACTTAAATATATTTGTATTGTAGTCGTTTCCTCTATTCATCATGAGACGCATCTGGCATCGATGACCGGAATTTATGCACTTAAAAGAACTGATCACACAAACTATATATTCAAAATCCTGCTAGAAACATAACAGTAGGCTTTCATGCAATACCATAACTTGCAAATAAAAATTGGGAATTTTTTAGATGGATGAATTTTGGGAAACCCCTACTTTCTTTGAAACCACTATCTTTCACACAACTACAATGAAGGGTTAACTTTGCCTTTTTGGACATCCTCTTCAGGTTTAAACCAAAAACATGAATTTTTTGTCCTTTTGTCCAAAATACATTATATAGTTGGAGAAGATATAAATTTAAATTTGACTTTGGTATATTATGAATTAATAAAAAATGTTATAATTTCTAAATAATATTGGATATGGGTTGGCCTTTTAAATGGGGGAGATGAAACACATGGTATTTTAGAAAGGAATTGAGTGGTCCCATGAAATTCACAAGTCACAAGGGTCTAAAATTGGCTATTATAGAACCTTATAGGAGGAATGGTCAATATATTTCATGAAAAAAATTAGGCTTGTATATATTTCATTCTGACCCTTATCTTTTTGGGTCAACATCTGATAAATTTTTTAATACCTTAATTGCACAAAATAATTTTACTAGCTTCATTATTCAATTCTGTAAAAAATTATGCTAATAATATTCGAATATATAAATTATTCTGATTCAAAATATTGATTCCATATTTTTAGATACCATTCGCAAAATGGTAAAATTTTAATTATAAATAAATATCATAGATGTGACAAGAATGTGGTCTTCAAATACACAAGTTTCAAATATATTCAATGTTTTATATCAAAATTAAATAATAAATTTATTAAAATATCCTAATTGGGTTATTATATGTATAATTTATCTACAATAATTTTTAATATTATTTAAAATATAATTTTACTTTATAAATAAATAAGTTTAAATGATAGTACCCAATTAAAATTTATTATTTTCAATATTCATTAAATATGAAACACTTAAAAGAAATCCTAAAAATCATCTTAATATAAATTAGACCAGATGATTGATATAATATAGTTTATTTTAGGAAATTAATTTTATAAAATTTTTTGAAAATAATTTTATTGATGTAAAGAAAAATAAAAAATAATATTTTTTGAAATAAAATATTATTTTTGAAGAATCGAAATGAATAACAAAAAATTATGTACTTTTTATCAATATGTTTTATTTATGTAAAATCATTATAAATAATTTATTAAATTTAATGATTACTATTCTTAGCACTATGTTTTATGGCTCTTTTATAATGGTATGTTTTGAATTGCTATATTAATAATATGCCATGGTATTGTTAAATGACAATGTCATCTGTAACACAAGCTAACATAGTGATGCATGTAGTGCATTATTAACATAATGTTGTGTGTAATGGAAATTTAACATACTGTTCTGTGTAATTCCATATTAACTTGGTGTTTCAAATAACACAAGATAAATTTATTATTTCATGAAATGAAATCTATCAATGAATTTTTTTAATACAAATTATAATTATTCATTGTGTTATAGTGGGTATCAAATATATAATCTATTAATAATTTCACCACAAAAATTGAGATGTAGTTAAATAGTAAAAACATATTATTAATTCTATATAATTTTTCTATACAATATATGATAATGTATAATAATAAATTGTAAAAAAATGAGTTAAATCAGACATGGAATAAATAAATGAACAATTTAAAATATTAGACAACATAATTTTCAAAAAAACTATGATAAAAATAATATAATATAATATCTTATATGAATAAATAAATTAATTAATTTAGAATTATTTTTTTCTCAAATAAAACATATATAACCCAATGATTTATACATGTCCTAAAAATACTATATGATCTTCCTGTATATGTATGGGAGTCAACAGATAATATTTTTCACAATCAAGACATTATGTGTGTATTATTGTAAAATGAAACAAGAAGAAATATAATCCCATATGATTTCCTTAATCATATCAAATCATTTTCACATACATATGGAATTCATATATATATAGTATGATTAGATTCCCAATAAGATACCATAAAGAAACCATAGATTTCCGTATATAACACATATTATAAAATTATACTTTGATGAAAATATATATAATATATTTTTTTTATATAAGTGTGATAAAAAATTATAACATGGTCATGAAAATCTATTTTGAAATTGGAAGCCATTTTTTAGAGAGAAAATCCTATAAAAATTTTATTATATTTATCGATTATAAATCGAACATAACATTTCATGAAAAAATGCTACACAATAAACAAAAAACAATCTTCTTTTAAAAACCTTTTATAATTTATAGAAACATATCCTTTCAATATTTAATTTCATATGATTTGTTTCTCTAAAAACTAAACTAATAAATAATTAATGAAAACATCATAAGATAATATATTCACCAATATCATTTTAAAAAAAAATTATAGAAGAGTATCCTTCATTAAGATGGTAGAAATATTTACAAGGATGAAATATGTGTATCACTAGAAAATTCCATATCTAAAAAGGTTAGAGTCTTATATAGACAAATATGGAACCTTCGACTCACCAATTATATGGTCCGGACTACCTAAAAAACCAAGTTCTCCAAAACCAACCTTACATGGGGGAAATACCCCTATTTAAATTGTGACACTCACTTAGGGATACTATATGGTATATAATCATAAGTATATCACTCATCACATCCATTCGCATATTTCAACTGAAGGATCCTAGGTTGTTTTCTTAATGAAGGTGAGTAAAAAAATTGAGAATCATAATAATTTAATATAATTATAATAAATTGAATCATATAAACTCATGTCAAAATTATAAAAAACCATCCCTAACAAAACCGCATTCAATTTCACATGCAAAAATGTTCAACATTGTTCATACACTAATAATTTCTATATAAAGCACAACCCAAAGGGGAAGAAATATCAAATGTGTAAAATATGTAGTCAAAACTCATTATTCATTTTCTAAATGAGAAATTGTTTTTTGAAAGATAATTTAAATCAATGGGAACATCTTTTAAAAATAAATTTTATTATTATTAAGGATATAAATAATATTAACATTAATATAAGACTTAATAATTATAATAACAAGGAAAGTGAAATAATAAAGTGCATAAAAATTCAATAAGATTTATCTATGTATCAAAAATATATTTGTGTTCTAATTTTTTGGAATGTATTGGACATATTTTTTAAAATAATATTGAAAAAACATTTTTGGAAAAAATTCTATTATAGTGGATTTGAAATTCCATTCATTAAGAAGATAGTTTGAAAATCTATTTGATACGGAATACAAAAAATCTTAGGAAAACCACTTTATATCAAGTTCCAAAAACATAAGAAATTGAAAATAGGATATGAAAACATCAAATATAAATCATATTGGAAATAATTTTATCATAAAAGTGCATAGAAATCCAAATAATTTTGAGTAATATCAAAGAAATTAAATTATAGGAAAACACCAACCACAGTCCTAGGAAACCATTTGAGGCCTTTGGGAAAGATTTGATTAGTACAAGATAAGGTATTTATACTACCTAAATATAAATAACCTGATGATTTAGACAAAAATTAAACAAAAGTTCATAGACTATATTGTGTGAGGGAAAAAATACGGAATAATATCAGAGCATATGAGAAGGAGGATAATAAATGGAGACAAGAGATATTTCCATAGGAGAATGTGACATTGCTATTTTTTCTATTTCACAATTTGGAATATATCAAACTATATTTTCTTATCTAGGACCTAATTTGTATCATGATTATGAGGACTAACGAGCCATGTATTTATATTATAAAATTCCTATATATATTAATATCCCACGCACATAGTCTTCCTCAAATAGTATAATAAGTAAAGAATGGGTACTCTAAATGAATAATTTGAGACATCCATTGAGTCGAGAATGTATTTTTTTCCTAGGTGTTATATATACTTGTTTGTAATATGGTGTGGGTTTTGGGAGACATCAAGGGTTAAATAATTAAATAAATTAAAATAATTATTAAATTATATTATGTCAAAAACCTAACCATGATATCTTCAAAAAATGTACTATTTTGGCTAACTAAAATGGTTATGCCCATAACCTGGAGTATTAAGAGATGTAGTTAGTGGAATCCATAGAAAACAATGAGCATATATTTAGGATTATTCTCACCAATTACATTTGAGCATATCTCCAATGGAAGTGATGTTGACTCATTCTTCATAAGATATCGATCAAATCTGAGGCATTGAATTTTTTACATTTTTCATTTCCATGTTTTATAATCCCTTGAAGAACATGAATCAAATCAACCTACACATTAATTCACTAGTCGATCAAGTTGTGGGTGCCAGTTATTTTATAGTAGATTTGTGGAATAATTATTTATTGTTTACTATTTTATATTAATTCTAACTTATAATGATGAATAATTGAGGATAACAAAAAAACAGGTGGGGCTTGTTCTTTCTTTTTTTCCTTTTTTATTTTCTCCACCATCTTTCAAATATTCATCATTGATATTTTTTCAATTGATGGTTCAAAAATTACACAAAGGAAATAATTGAACAATATATTCTTATTGAAATGGATTGAAAATGTGTATTTCAATTGATAATTAATAGAATAGTATATGTCTGTGATGAATACATTGGAGGATTCATTAGATTGATGGATCCTGATTATCAATTTAGTGTTAGATGATGGTTCAATTCGATATAGGAGCACTCCCGATCATATTTGACAGTAATATACTATTGACAGGTGATAACAAGGATGATAAATATCAGATCTAAAGTATCATATAATTATTTAAAACATTGAATAAAAAATATAAATACGTGAAGAAGAACTATTAGATTTCGTAAAATTCTGTGGTACACAGACTACACCTATGGAACTCATTTCATGTTGGATTCCGAGATGTTCTACTTGGGTTTCCATAAAAAATATCACACATCATTTGAAACATGAAATATTTCATGAGGACTAGTGTGGGTGTATTTTCATGTATGACAAATGATACATGGTCAAGAACATGAATTGGTACATGGTCATAGGTAGAGTAAACAGGCTTGACACATTACTCATTCATGTCCTCATGCATGTGCATGACCATAGTACACACGCGTGACTTTAGGAATCGATGCACCAATAGGTTTACACATGCATATGATACAAGAATGATGAGTACTATCCAATCCTCTATATGTCATCGACCTATCAAGGAAACACCATTTATATGGAGGTTTATATTCTTTGTAAGGTGCCCAGATAGGGGTGGACACCAAGATAGGAGAGGAACATTGTGTACCCATAGTACACATGGTGTACCTTTTCTAGGTTAGTGTGAGGACCTCCATCTATTTAGTGTAGAAAATTTTAAATTAAGTGAGATTGATTAGTCCATCCTAGGAGGGTGTTTTCTTGAATTACATTATTGGAATCAGATTTTCTCCCCTATATGGGTTGTGTTTGAGATAGAGTTCATGGTTTCCATCTATAAGGCCTAGTGTGGTATCCCTTATTATATTAATCCTATGTTAAATGTTTTGTATTTGTATGGACAGCATGCAGAGAGCATCGATCCCCTATGTAGATGATTTATCCAGTAGGTTTAGTGGTGTTACCTACAGATATGGTTGTAATCTCCTATATCAAAAACTTGATATTTAGTGATTCGACATGTACATCATGGTGAGTCCATATGTTTGTGTCCTCTCAAATGAGTTTAATCTGTGACATAATTTCTCATGGACTGATCTCTCATATATGATAATTACCTTGAATCCTTTTAAAAAATCCTATTGTTGGTATTATTTTATGGATACTTCTTGATATGGGTTCACTACTATGAGTATACATGTTTCATTTGGTTATTTTTATGTCCTATATCAATATTTACATACACAGTTATCAATGATTTTACTATATTTGAATCTTTATAGTATTTTATTTCAGGGTTTCCAGCATGATATTTGTATACTCACCAATATATGGGATCTACCTACACATGTCATGTAATATGCAGATGATATTCCATTTGACGGAGTCTTTGGGGGACCATGTGTTGGTGGATCATATTATTTTTATAGAAAGAAGAGTGTTCTTACAAACAATTCATTTTAGAGTATTCCCCACCTTAGGAGTAAGATATAATAATTCAATTATTGTTGATATTTTATTTGGTTTCTTTATTGATTTTATTAATTTTTTTGCACTTTATTTTTGGGTTATAGATGTAGGTATGTATTGGAATAATTTTTTAATTTAATTCAACATTTTGTTAGCTTGGTTGTGTTTCCTTTATTATATCTACATCAAGATTGTCTTTACAATATATGGTGAATCCATAATCAGTACTTGCTCCTCTATACTAGCCTATTAGAGTTGGGATTATGGTCATCACACTCACCATATCACCATACAGGAGGGTCATGAGGCTTTTGGTAGTGATACAGTGGTATTAGAGTGTGTTTATAACATGGTACCAATTTTTTATATTTTCAATTTGTGAGTCTGGTTTGAGATTTATGGAAATAGTGTTTGCATGTTTACAGTTTATCATTCAGATTTGGGACCCTAGTGTTGAAGTAGTTTCTGATGTATGAATTCACCCATACATTAATGAATGTATTTTTGACATAATATATATAGATTATTGTTGTAGGAAAAAGAAATGGTATATGAATCATATAGTAAATTGTTGTTGTTCCCATTTCTTTCTTAATTTTTCTCTCATGAAATACTCACTGACTGTGGTCCATCATGTTTATTTTAGGATGCCTATGTGAAGATAATCAATGATGATTCCACAAAATGATAATGAGGATAATCCTACGAGTGATGAGGCTTTGGTAAAAGGTCATATATAAGATAGAGTGCCTCTTATTGGTTTACTAGTTCCACGAGAATATGTTAAGAAATAGATTATTCCAAAATTACTATACATGGATGTGAGAATAATAAGAACAATACATGTGTTTTATAAGTGGTGAACTCATATGTTTCCTGGTGAAATAGAACCCCAGATAGATTAGGACTAGCTAGATGTGATGAATCTAGGTTTCCAAATCTTCATGAAACCAAAATATTAGACGTTCGGCCAAGTGTCTAGCCATATTCATGGATCTATTGGGAAATGGTGGAGTCAAATGACTAATTTAGAGGACCAGATAGCTCTCTTATTGTAATATTTTGAGAATATTAATATAGAGTATTTATATCAAGCCACGTTGATATTGGTTAACATTAAATAGAATTTATAGAGGCAATAGGGGTGTATTAATGTCTTAGAAAATTCAATAAGGTTCGCTAATATTTTGGGAAACTATTTGGATATAGTTAGAGATTAATTCATTATAGCATGGAATTTTTAGTCCATCATACCATGGTATATCAAGGATTAAGTGATATCTATTTTCCTTCCACCTATGATATAGTGTATGATAGGACTTAGAAGTAGATAACTTCCAGGAAGAGAAAACACTAACAAAACGTGATGGTATTAGGGACACATGATATGATGCCTCAGTAGTTGGGGGTAAATGGAAATTGGATGGATCTGGGAATTAGACACTTTTAATGAGATTCTCTAGATAATTACGATCAGTGCTTTTTTACTCTCCATGTGACACGATTCAACCTATAGATATGAATTTCTTCTATTTTGATTGGTAGGGATATCGTGCTTGACATTCTATGACAATACACATAGCTAATTGGGATACAATTAATGAAATTATTAGAGAAAAAGGATGGCTAGAGGAAGGATGTTTTAAGTGTTGAAAATATGTATATTAGTAGTTATATTATCCTATAGTTGGTATAAAATTCTAAGTATTTTCATATTTAACCGAAAATAGAATGTTCTTGTATTAGGGACTTGGTAGATAGAGATGAGGAAAACTATAGGCCTTAGAGGCCTATATCCCTTATGCTCTTCGGATGATTAGAGTTGTAATAGATATTGTATCTAGAATATCTTTAATACTAATAGACATAATATTGGTCCAAATATTTTATTTAAACATATCTGGTTCGAGACATAATTATTTTGAATGAGGCCCTAGCTCAACCCTTGTTCATAAAGACTCCCACCTGATACGACTTCGTCGTCAACTGCATTTCAAATAGTGAAACCTGACTGCCAGAGGTGAGAGATTATTATTTTATATAATTGTTACATAATAGTGGCCTAATTTTTTAATCTTAATGATGGACTATCTATCCACAATTTGTGCCTAAATTGGATATTTGAGGTTTAGTATTTGGTATTTATGAGGTGATGGATTAGGGGATTCCATTGAAGGTGATATTGAAACAAAAAAAGTAGGATAGGATCATAAATATATGGGTATAGCTGATTAATCATTATTTGGATAGTTTTTCCATCATATATGTGGTTTCTATGATCTTTCATCTTCAATCTGTGGTTGTAGAGAATTAACATTTTTCTTCAAGGATAGGATGAGCCTACCTCCCTACCAAGAGGTAAATTATATAAATAATTTCACACAAGTAAGACCATGATATTTATGAAAATATATCAAATGGATCATTAAGATCATGGAGAGATAAAGGTAAAGTTCAAGGACTTGTAGAGGAAGGGATTTTTAGGCCTAGTGTTTCCCCATGGGAAGCCGCAGTGCTGTTCAAGAAGAAGGTATACAAGATATTGTGGTTTTTTATATTATCGGAGCATGAATTATGTTAAAATGGGGAATAATTATCCACTAATAAGGCTTGATAAACTATATAATCTGTTGATATGGGATTAATGGTTCTCTAATATCCTATATCTTATCATCAGCAGCATCGAGTTCAGGATAAGGATATACTGAAGATAAAATTAAGATGGTGAAATGATCACTTTGAGTTCTTGGTGATCATTTTGGAATAATAAAAACCATATTAGTGTTCATGGGAGATATGAAATGTATATTTTATCCTTTATTTGACATGTTTTTGGTTTTATACATTGATGTAATTCTAGTGTACTTGGTGTTTGATGATGTGAACTAGTGCCACGTGAGGATTTTCCGGGATATATTCCAAGAGAACTAGCTTTATGTGAATATAATGAAGTGTAAATTATGGATTTAGGAGGACCAATTTATAGTATATTACATCATGGATGATGGGATAATGGTGGACCGAGAAAAGGGTGATTTAGTGTTATCTTTGGATCAACCCAAGGGAAGGACAGAGGTACAGAGAATCATTTAGATGATAGTATACTATAGAATAATCTTTCCTTATTTCTCTATGTTATCAACACATTTAACATCTTTATCCCATAAGAGGCCAAATTTAATTTGGAATAATAGGTTCTAATATGATTTCCCCAAATTTAATCAGTGGTTGATGGGCGCTCCCGTTTTGAGATTTTTTGAGGAGGGCGTTGAGTATGTAGTCTTTTTTGATTCCCTGAGGACCAAATGTTTTAGTGGTATGATGTGTATGAAGGAAGTGATAAACCATGGGTCCAAGCATTTTGGAACCCAAAATAACTAATCCATAACACCTGATCTTGAGTTATTGGATGTAGTATTTTCCATGAACATGTGGTGGCACTATAATAAGGGTGACGGGTTTATAATTTATTCTAACCCTAAGAGTACAAAGTGTTTCTTATCTAAGAAGGATCTTGAAATAGAATATAGGTGGTGTAAAGATATTCACCATTATTATGAAATCAAGATAATTTTGTATCTAGTCAATTGGAACGTAGTTGAAAATTTCCTCAAATTGATATCTTGTTCCATATTACTTCTCAAGGCATTAGAGACTTTAAACGTATCATAGTTTTCCATCAAGGGTATGGATTTTGCACATTATATTCAATCACTAGATCATAACTCACATGTTCTATAGCATTTCTTGGAGGGTTAACATAGATATATCTATAGTGAGACGTTACAAACTTGGATATCCACTATACATGATTCTAATGGATTTTTTGAAAGTGGGGAGCACATCAACCATTTTAGTGGATGAACAATGGTACTAGTGGTGTTGCATGTGGTGGTGTTGTGAAAGTTTCTTGCATCCCATTTCGAGATATATCCAGGTGTGGAAATGACTTATTAGGATATCTACAATCAGTTTTGGTGGCTAAGTTTAATGAAATGTGTAGTAGATTTTGTTTGTTAATTCCTCCCATGTCAGTAGGTAAAGGATGAACACCATGATCTACTAGGATTAGCTCATACAATTGATGTTCAATAGTGTATATGGGATGGTGTAACGCCCCAACACCAGTTACCCAGTATCGGTGCATTATTACCTAACATTGTCGTGAAAAAAGGAATCATGTACGGAAATACCGATCAGATTAGTATATATGTACTAGATACATAAATAGGTTTTACATTATATCATGAAATTAAAAAACATTATGTCCCATTTGAACACTCTTATATCCCATATCTTATTTCTGCATGTTTATTGTAATATACTTCTTTGTGTCCTAGGAAAAATAAAACATAAGAAAGGGGTGAGCTCAAATACTCAGTAAGGCCAACAATATTGTGGAAACTGTCACAAATAAGAATAAACATTTTTGGAAATGTATAAGAATAGAAAAAAATCCTTTTAAACATAAAATTAAGCATAATATGGAAAAGATAAATCAAATAATTCCATTTACTTATTCATATAAATATTCTACTAGTCTAATAATAACATGTAATATCAATAGAATATTTCATAATGATTGAATGCATAATGCCAGACTTCATAACCACATGGTCAAGGCCTTGTACCATGATTACAAATAAGATTTTTCCAAGGCCTTGTTCCAAGATACTAGTTTGTCTCATGAGACCTACCGATTCATGGAGGAGATATAGTAGGCTCCACCTATCACATATTAAGTCTAATTCATTCCTCACATGAAACATTTGAAACATTATCTAAAAATTCATGTTAAAACTAACATAAAAAATGTCAATATTTTAACCACAAACCATTAATGGTATAAAAATAGAACATCCACAGTCAAACATAACTCATTCAATACAATATGGACAATTTTATTATAATAGATTAACATCAATCGAGAATAGTTATGGTCATTGACATAGATGAAAATAATCATCAAAACAATTTGAGAGAAATATCCCCCTTTTCTTGAAAACATTTAAAAGTCTCATTATTTATCAAAATGATATTTAAAATATATTTTTGAATCAAACTATATCATACCACTTTGGAACATTTAGATGTAATTTTTAATTTCAAGACATTAATGTCTATATGAATAAATTTTTATTACCATTTTCAAAACATAGACATTAATGAGAAAGGTGTAGAAGAATAAATCTATAAAACATTTAAAATGATATTTTAGTTTGAGTTCCTAACCAAAAGAGAGACAATTGAATAAAAATATTTTAGGTAATCAAAATTTTATAATATCTTGAGAATAGAGGGATTCATGATATACATTTTCAATGTACATTATATACACCATATAAATGTTCGTTGGTATATAACAACAAACAATTCACAATGGAATGTAAATTGAGTTGAAATTCATTATAAAGCCCATTTCCTTAGGTTAAAGATAAATAAAAGACATAATTATGTGTCAAAAATATGAATACACTCAATATTATTGGATATTTAGTGTAAATAAATTAGGGGACATTCACACATATTTTTTTAAAAACAACACCAGTGACTTGGATGTTTAACTCAATTAATGTAAATTGAGTTAAGATCACTCTTATGAAGTTCATATCAATGTATTGAGAAGTTATAAATGGAGTGATTACATGTATCAGAAGTATTTCCACACAAATGGTAGTCGAAAATACTACATAAATAATAAATAGTTATTTTGTACATAATATTGGAGTAAAATAATCAATAAAGTATTTGTAAAGAACAAAAGAGTGGAAATTGAAATTTGAAATTCCCTTACCGATTTGGTAAGTCACAAAAAATACACCCCATGAAGGAAGGATCATAAAATGAAGTTGAAAATACCCATAAATTAATTTATATTAGAATAAGAAAACAATCATTTGTAATAAATACACCACACAAAAAGAAATAGTGGCTAACATAGCATAAATCTGACGAGAATAAAATGTGAGATGAAAACCCTTACCACGTTGTAATCAATCGTGTATTATGAAAAAAAGATAATAACCACTAAATTAATCACAGAATACCATGAATATTAATAGAATCCTTATAATATATATCAAATGGCAGTATACAATACATCACATGTAATAAATAAGTGGTGAATAATTGAAATCTCACGAAATTTAGAGTGAGATAAGAAATCCTTTACTTTGTACATTTCCTTATTTGAGGGTATGTTAACCTCATGTATAATAGTTAAATAATTTTTATTAAATTAAACAATAAATATTTAAATAAATATGATATCATATATTATCCTCTAATATTGCATTATTAATAATATTTTAATAGTATCATTATTTTGGGTGTTAACTGATCCATTTTCTTTTATATGATCGGTTACATAATAAATGTTTTTTATGGATATGATGTATTTTATTCATATCCAGAATTATATTATGTTCTGAAAAATTATTTTTAATCTAAAAAGAAAAATTATTCTAGAATGATTACAATGGGGTATGAATCTAATCACGTTCGTGGAGACGGTAATCCTTACGTATGCACAAGCAACAATATCATTATATTAATGGTGATATAATATGTAATTGGATTTTATATCATATATAAAGAATAATTAAAATCTTATATTTCTTATTCACATCAGTTATACTCATTATTATACCCATCCAAATAATGATGTGTTTGAATAACAAACTACACCACGACTTGCAGACGGTAATCCATACGTACGCGCATATGGTGACTTTGTCATTCTTAAGATGGATAGAATAATAAATATGGTTATACCATTTTTATAATAACATAACAGTATATAAAATATAATGGGATTATTATTTTTTAATGGAAACAACAAATAAAGAGAAGGTGGAATAAGAAAATAACTTGAAAGAGGTGATGAAATTTATACCTCTTCTTCGGGTTCTTCATTTTGATATGATCAAAAGATCTCTATAGGATGGCTTTTTGACTAAAGGAGGGACTCTAGGATGAATGGAGGAAAGATGGAAGGATATTTGGACAGGGTTTTCCAATCCAAATGGCTTTTTAGGTGTCAAATTAATGGATAGGGAAGTACCCTTTTATAAGAGAGGTGAGGTTCACTTTAGGAAAAGATGGAAATAATATTTTATAATAAAATAATTTTTAGTTTCTAATGGCTCTAAAATGATTTATTTAGAGGCTAAGGTGAGATGGGTATAAAATCTCTCAACCAATATGTTTTATAGAGGTTTATGTCACTATATTAATCATACCTTTTAGATTTAACATTTAGTTAAATTGTTTGACATTTACCATGTCTCTTTGTATTTTTTATATAATATGGTTATTAAACATACTATAACAAGCCAAGAGAACCCAATGTTGTTCATTATTAATATATATAACCTTATATAAGTCCTTTGGCCAAACAATTGATTTTTAGGAATATTATATCAACTAATAATATACTATTTTTTTAGAAACACAATTTTGTCAATTTTGACACCATTTAGTATTTAATTTTTTTTAAAGACATAAAAACTCCATTACTTCGAATAAAATAAATTTAATCAACCCTAAAATTTCATATTGACCTAAAAAAAAATTTTATTTACAAAAAGTCACAATTTACATTTATTTTGATATTTATAATATCAATTATTAATATATTTCATTTATGAGTTAATTATTGAATCATCATTGTGTCATAAATAAATTATATTATATTATGTATAAAAATTATAAATAAAATACCATTATGTTGGAAATATTTTTATATTTATAATTAATATTTATAGTCTAATTTATATTAAGTGTAACCCAATATTAGAAATGGTTTTGTAATTAATCATTGAATTTAACACTTTTAACTCTTCAATATAAAAAATAATAAAAAATGTCCTAATCTAATCCCAGTGGACCAAATACGATCATACTTTATTCCCAAGGGTTGTTTTGGCCGAATTACACTTATCCAATAGAATTAGTACATGTGTTCGGGTAGTTATAATATCATTTTACCCTTCATTGCCCTATTTATTTTTAACTATAGTAAATAAAAGTCAAAAGTTACTTTTCACTAAAAAATATTTTCATATTATTGAATAAAATTTTACTTATTGACATTAAATGTGTCTCTCATGTTTTTGAAATTCAACTAACAGAAGCTATAAAATTAAGTTTTATTCAAATTTTCAAATGCTCCTAGAAGGTTGGTAAAAGATGGAAAAAAGTCCAATAATATTTTAGATATGTAGACTTATTATAAAAAGACTTCAATGAATTAAATTGAACATATGTAGGAATATTGTATCAATATTTACTTAAAATAAATATAAATAAAATATATAACTATTTAAATAAAAAGTCTGTTTTAAATAATAACGCAGTGTTTTTCACTCTTCATCAAAAAATTAATGTTTTGAGAAAAATACCAAAAATTCAACCAAAGATAATTTTGATATTATGAATTAATAAATGTATTCAATTTTACCAAATAACAAATATTGAATTTTTATTAATTAGTTTAAAATTAATTCTAATTATCAATACCAAATATCAGGTTTTAAAAAAGTAAAAATAATCAAAATATTGACATGTTTTTATGTCAAATTTAATTATGAAATTACTTATAATGACATACACTGTATTAAATGATAACATTATAATATAATTATACTTCAAAACCATTAAAATTAAATATTTAACACTATATATTATTTTGATTAAAAAAATTAAAATTGAGTATTTTTCACTATTCATTAAAAAATGAAAACTGTTAGAAAGTACCAGAACATTATCCAAAATAAATTTTTATTTCCTGATTATAAAGAAGAATTTAAATTCATTAAATTGAGTATATAAAAGTGTCAAATATTTTTTAAAAAAATTATTCTCCATTAAATAGGCGGTATAATTTCATTTAAAGAAAATACTTTTTTCATCTGAAAAATTGAATTTTTCTTTATATTATGTCTAAGAAACATCAAATATGAATTCTAATTTTATAAATACTATATAAAATTCAAAATTCAGTTAATACTATTCGTAACTACAATAGAATAGCTAGTTTGGTAAGTCGTGTTGCACTCAAACTCAGTGATGCATGTGGTGCAAGTTATTGAATTTCATTGAAATGATAATGTATTATGAAATCTCGGGGTGTTACATTCTCCCCTCCTTCAGTAAATTGTGTCATTAAATTTGAAATTTTGTCTTGGGAACTTCATTGAAATTCTCATCTCTAAAAATGAGTCAATTAAACTATCACTTTAAATGAAAGAAAGATAAGTACAAAGGTCACCCGAGATAACCGATACTAGGATTCAATGTAGGAAAACATGGATATGTAAGATAAAGTAAGTTTAATGTTCTGATGTAGAGTGATAGAAAACATTATTAGGAGAAAGTTTACAACAAGAAAACCAAAAAATTGTGATGGGATAAATGGTTATTTATTTCTGAGTAGGAAAAGTAAACAGACAAATGTTTTTGTTTGAAGTTCCATTTCATAAAGTTGAGGAATATATTTATGATATTGACTACGAAAATAAAGAGATATAATTACTTTTTACGTATAGTTTCATCCATTACAAAATTTATACCACTAACTCATCTTTTTTTTCTAACTATGAGTTTCCAATATGACTTGGTCACACCTGAAGAGCAAGAATCAACTTCTAGAGAATCGCATTATCAAAAAGGATAAACAATATATTTACCTTGTCTTTAGAGATTAACCAAAACCAAAAAAGTTATTACAAGATCAGATGATACCCAAAAAAGGATAATCCTTTAGAGAAAGAAATAATAATATTAACTTCTAAAATTAAACTAAAAATACCGAAATTTCAATAAATACCATTCAATAATCAATTTTCCTTAAAATCCTTCAATATAATACAAACTAAAATTGAATCCCAAAACATGGAATAATTTGATTATGTATTCTTCCACATTAAATTGTATCTCTAAATAACATCGACTACTCTTAAAGTCACATATTTAAATGTAATTATCCTAATCACATATTCTCTATGATAGGTTAATCATTTCCATAAATAACCCAAATCCCTATAAATCAAAAATAAAAACCTAAATAATAATACACCATTTCTCCTAAAATGAAATCCAATAGTATTCTATTTTCCTTATGCATATAGTGTTCCCAAAATAATGATCGTCTTCTAAAATTACATTTATCACATAATAACCAAATCATTTCCCTATACTAAGGATATCTATTTGATAAGACATAAGATCGAAAATATACTTATTATTGATTAATAAAATCAATTAACAATAAAATTTAGTCACACTGACGTGGGACATCACGTAGTCTAGTGGTAGGCAATGAATCCCAATTGAACTCTAGTTGTGGTTTCGATTCCCGCAGCTTTTTCCAACGTGATAGGATGTCACACGGTATGAGTGTTGTCCTTTTTCAAAAACAAATATTTTATAACATTCCCAAAATTAGATTAATTCATCAAAATGATCATAACATAATTTCAACACAAATTTTATCTCATACCTCTAATTTTTATACCAAAATTTAATAACGTTTAATTTCCTCAAATTCAAGGATCATATAAACCCAAATTGTTATTTATAACTATATCAATAATAGAAAACATTATCCTTCCTAAAATATCATTTCCACATAACAAACTGCAGGGTTACACATACAAGAGAAAAGTCATCCAATGTAATCCCATCTACTAAGATCAGTAATACTTTTAAACATTTCTCCATCAATTTATTTCCACATAGGTTCATCCTTGACCAACAGGTTATCCTATAAAATAAAAAATTCACTTGGGTATTGCCCATGTCCCTAAAATTTACAAAAAATGACTGTAAATGAAATCTTGGGATCATTTTTATTTTCCTCCATAGTACTATTCATTTTTCCTCGAAAAGAATTTACATTATTTACTTATTTCCCACACATTAATCATTTCTTTGTTCCATTCAGACACCTTCCTTGGTGTCCCCTTTTACATTTTCTTCATGATGGAAGTTGATCTTTCTTTTCTTCATGGTATCCACTACTGGAGATCTTGTCATTCACCACCATTCTCTTCTTTATTGAGTTTGGGAGTTGGTTAATATATATATTTTTTATCATATTTTTGGAAAACTGATTCTAAATAAACACTATATCTTTTACAAATATCAACATTCTATTCCATTTCTCATTTCCACCATTGTTCCCACCTTGTACATCTTGTTCAATGTTACTATGAATTCCTTAGAATTCCGTCATTGAGTAACACAAGAAATCATAATGTGAGTCATAAAATCATTTATATAATATCACAACACTTTATTTTAAATCTAGAACACCTTATGATTAACCAAGTTTATTTATTCTCATCTTATATTTAAATCCATCTGATCAGTTTATAATAAAGATGTGAATTATCTTAAGCATATCCAATGGAAGTGTCGTAACCAAGAGTGCAATAAGGCCCATTGTTGTGTACCAGGATATCTCGGCTCAATCCTCAAACACCTTGTGAGAGTTTTCACTTCTAGGTACATCTGTTCTAGAGCCTCATCTACCTGCTCGTATCTAGAAATTGATGGATTTCTTGGAAAAACCAAAAAATATTTACATTAATTCAATTTTTGGATTTTCTTCTATACTAATTCTCAAAGTCTATCTTAGGATAATGTTTATCATCATAAATTTCCTAAATCTAGCTTCCAAGGTTTGTACTAAACATCCTATAATACAAATTGTAATGCATCGACCCCAGTTACCCAGAATCTGTGCATTATTAAATGACATCTACATGATACAAGTAATCATGTCCTGAATGTCCGATCTGTTTAGTAGCCTTGGAAGTACTAGATACATAAAGAAGTTTTACATGACATCAGGAAATAAAAAAAAACAAAATTGTGTCCCCTTTGAACACTCTTATATCCCTTATCCTATTATTATAGGTTAATAGTAATATACTTCATTGCATCCTGGAAAAAATAAAACATAAGAAAGGGGTGAGCTCAAATTCTCAGTAAGGATAACAATATATTAGAAACAATAATAAATAAGAATAAACACTTAAGGTAATGTATCAGACTTGAACAAAATCCTTTTAAAAATAAACATCTTGCATAATATAGCAAAGATAAATCAAATAATTCTATTTAATTATTCATGTGGATATTAAACTAATAGAATAATCACATGTAATATCAATATCCAATTTCATAATATGGAATACATAATGTTAGACTTCAAAACCACAGAGTCAAGGCCTTGTGCCAAGACTATAAATAATATTGGGTAAAGTTCATGTTCCATGACACCAATTTGTCTCATGAGACCTACCAATGCGTCTAGGATCTATAGTGTGCTCCACCCATCACTTACTAAGTCCAATTCATTCCTCATATGGAATTTTTGAAACATAATCTAAATATTAGTTTTAAAACCAGCATAAAAATTGTGAATATTTTAACCATAGACCACGAGTTGTATAAAAATAGCACATCCACATTCAAACATAACCTATTCAATACAATATGGATGATTTTATTATAATATTTTATCCCTAATCAAGAATAATGAAGGATGTTAACATATATGAGAATATTCATCAAAACTATTTGAGAGAAATATCCCCCTTTTTCTTGAAAAGATTTAAAAGTATCACTATTTATCAAGAAGCCATTTAAAATAGATTTTTGAATCAAAGTGTCCCATGACACTTTGAAACTTTTAAATGTAATTTTAATTTTGAACAATTAATGTCCATATAAATAAATATACGAACCCATTTTTAAAACGTGGACATTAATGGGAAAGATTTAGAAGAAAAAATCTTTAAAACATATAAAATGATATTTTAGTTAGAGTTACTAAACAAAAGAGAGAAACTTGAATGAAAATAATTGTTGTAATAAATTTTTTTAATATCATGAGAATAAATGGATTCAGGATATACTTTGTCAAAGTAAATTATATACACCATATAAAAGTGAATTGGTATATAACAACAAAGAAGTCTCAATGGAATGTAAATTGTGATGAAATCCATTATAAAGACCATATACTTATTTTAATGATAAATCAACGACATAATTATGTGTGAAAAATATAAATACACTCAATATGATTGGATATTTAGTTTATATAAATCATAGGATAGTCACGGATTTTTTTTTTAAAACAACACCAATGACTTGGATGTCTAACCCAATGAAATGAAATTGAGATAATATTACTCTTATTAATTTCAAATCTGTTACTTGAGAAATTATCAATGGACTGATTATGTGTATAAAAATTTTATCCACACAAAGGGGAGTGGAAATTACTACATAAATAATAAATAGTGATTCCATACATAATCTTGGATTAAAATTATCAGTGAAGTATGCATAAAGTCCGATGAGTGGAAATTGAAATTAGAAATTCCCTTATATATTTGGTAACTCACGAAACATACACCCCATGATAGAAGGATCATACAATGAAGATGTAAATACCCATAAATTAATGTATATTACACCATGAATACAATCATAGACAGTATATACCACACACAAAAGAAAATAGTGGCTAATATTGCACGAATCTCATGGGAATAAAAAATGAGATGAAAAACCCTTACCAAGTTGTAAGCAATCGAGTCATATGAACAGAAGTTAATAAACACAAAATGAATCAAAAAATACCATGAATATAAAGATAATCATTATAATATATATCAAATTGCAGTACACAATACACCACATGTAATAAATCAGTGGTGAATAATGGAAATCTCAAGAAATTAAGAGTGAGATATGAAACCCCTTACCTTGTAATTTTCCTTGTTAAAGGGTACATTATGCTCTGGTATAATATTAAAATCATTGTTATTAAATTATAAAATAAATATATACATAAATATTATATCATATATCATCCTCTAATATTTCATTGTTAATAATATTTAAGTAGTATCATCGTTTCAGTTGTTAACTGACCTGTTTTACATTATATGCTCGGTTATGTAAGCCATGTTTGTTTTGGATATGATGTATTCTATTCATATACATAATTATATTATGTTCTTAAACATTATTTTTAATAATAAAATTAAAATTATTCTTGAATGATTACGATGGGGAATGAATCTCATTGCGTTTGTGTAGACGGTAATCTGTATATACGCACGAGCGAAAATATCATTATATTCATAGTGAAATCATAGGTAATTGGATGTTATATCATTTATAAAAAATCAATAAAATGTTATATTTATTATTAAATCAGTTACACTCATTTTTATACCCATTCAAATAATGTATTTTTTGAATAACAAACTACATCACGACATGGAGACGGTAAGCTGTATATACGCACGTATGGTGACATTGTCATTCATAAGATGGATTGAATAATAAATGTAGATTTATTATTTTTATAATAAAATTAAATTATATATAATATACGGGATTTTATATTGTATAATGGAAACAACAAAGAAAGGGGAAGTTGATGAAGAAAATAATTTGAAAGTGGGGATGAAATATTTACCTCTTTTTCAGGTTCTTCCTTTTGATTTGATCATAAGGGCTCCATAGGTTGGATTTAGGACCAAGGTAAGGCCTCTAGGATGAATTAAATAAAGTTGGGAGGATATTTGGATAGTTTTTGGCCAATACAAATGGCTTTCGAGGTGTGAAATTAAGAGAAGGAGAATTACCTTTTTATAAGAGAGGTGAGAGTCACATTAGGAAAAGTTGGTAATATTATTTTATAATAAAATAATTTTCTGTTTATAATGGCTCCAAAATAATTTATTCCAAGGATTAGGTGGGGAGGGGTAGAAAAAATCTCTAACAATAGGTTTTATATAGGTTTAGGTCACCATATTAACCTTATATTTTAGAATTAACTCTTAGTTAAATAGTTTGACATTTATAATGTCTCTTTGTATTTTTATATTATATGGTTAATAAATATACAATAACAAGACAAAAGAACCCCAAGTTGTTAATTACTAATATATATAACCTATTCTATGTCCTTTTTCATATCCTTATATTTTTATGAATCTTATATCAATTAATAATATAGTATTTGTTTTAAAAACTCTTTTATGTCAATTTTCACACTGTTAAGTAATTGATTTTTTTAAAGACATAAAAACATTATCAATTCAAATAAAATTTATATAATCAACCCTAAAATGTCATATTAAACTAAAAAATTAGTTTAAGTCATCAAAAGTCTCAATTTACATTTATTTGTATTTTTATAATATGAACTATTTTAATATTTCACTAATAAGATAATTACTGCATCATCATTTTTTCAAACATAAAATATATTATTTAATGCCTAAAAATTATAAATAAATGACCATTAGGTGGGAAATAATTTTATCTTTCTAATGAATATTTATAGTCTAATTTATCTAATGTGTATCCCTATATTAGAAATGGTTTAGCTATTAAACTTTGAATTTAACACTTTTAACTCTTCTTTAAATAAAATAATAATAAATGTCATAATCAAATCCAAGTGAACCAAATAGGATAATATTTTATTAATAAGGTTGTTTTTTGTTTAATTATTCTTATCCAATAGAATTAGTACATGTGTTAGGGTAATTATAATATCTTTTTTACCCTTAATTACTCTATTTACTTTTAACTATGGTAAATATAAGTCAAATGTTACAGGTCAAAAAAAATATTCTTATTAAACCAAATTTTAATTATTGAAGTTAATCATGTCTCTCAGATTTTTTAAATTCAACTCTCAAAAATGGTAAAATTATGTTTTATGAAAATTTTCAAATTCTCCTAGAAGGAGGGTAAAATACTTTTAAAAGTTCAATACAATTTTATATATCAAGGCTTATTATAAAATTACTCCAATGAATTAAATTGAACATATATATGTATTAATTACAGATTTTGAATTAAAATATATTTAAATAAAATAAATAATTTTTTAAATAGAAAGTCGGTTTTAAACAATAACGTCGTGTTTTTCACTATTCATCAAAAATTGAATGTTTTCAGAGAAATACCAAAAATTCACCTTAAGCTATTTTTGTTCTTCTGATTTTAAAAATTAATTTTTTCTACCATATTAAAAACATAGAACTTGAAATAATTAGTTTAAAATTAATTCTCGTTGTCAAAACCAAAAGGCCGGTTTTATAAAGAAAAAACTATCAAAAGATTGACATGTGCTTTTGTCAAATTTTAATGTGAAATTACTTATAATGACCTAAATTGTATTAAATGATAAAAATATAATCTAAATATACTTCCAACCCATTAAAATTCATAATTTATCACTATAAAATATTTCAATTAAAGAAAATTAAAATTTAGTATTTTTCACTATCATTAAAATATGAATTTTATTCGAAAAGTACCACAAATTTATCTAAATAAATTTTTTTGTCCCGATTCTGAAGAAGAATTTAAATTAATTAAATTGAGAATATAAAAGTGTCAAATATTTGTTATAAAATGGATTCTCCATTAAATAGGCAGTATAATGGCATTTTTTTTTTAAAAAATATTACTTTTGTCTAAAAAATTGAATTTGTAATTATATTATGTCTAAGCAGCACAAAATATGAATTATAAAATTATATGGAGTATATAAAATTAAAAATTTTGTTAATAATACTCGTAACGCCTTTTTGAACGGCTTGATTTGTATTTCGTGGTGTGATCAAACTCTGTGATGCATGTAGCGCAAGTTATTGAATTTCTCTAAAGAGATAATGTACTATGAAATCAAGGGGTGTTACAGATGGTATATATATATATATATATATATATGGAAATATAGATAAGTTTTATACAAATTTCTAGTGGATGTGGAGATATCTTGGTGATCATAGAATTGATCACCAAGTGTTCTTACATCCTAATAATTCTCGAAAAAAGATGACTACGGAGATGGAATATCCATTAATTCTAAGAGATAATATAAATATAACAAGATAACTCATAGATCATTATATACTGTGATTCTCAATTCATGTACCGATTATATATAAGAATTTAGGAGGAATTTGAGATTCACTTGTGTCTGATGATGGTGTTCCTTCGATAGAGTGACGACCATAATAAGTACACTATTCTAGTTATTGAGGACTTGCATCAAGCCTTCATGTTGTACATTTGATGTTTTAGGGATTATCACTTACATTTGGTGGATTTCACATATAATAATATCTAACATTACACCACCACTATTGAACCAGTTTAGGCATTGTATGGGTGACCCTATAGGTCACCAAATTGTTTGACTAATCTATGCGAGTCAATAGTCATGAGCCCAATATCAGTTCGAGCTATGATAGAGAAGGTTCTGATCTTCTTAGTGTGGATGATGACTACATAAATCCATCATATGTATCATGTGGATCAATGAAGAAGGCCTCCAGAGATCGATGAGGGAGACCATGTGTTGTTGATGGTCTGAAATTGTGGTTTACTATAGATATTTTGAAGGCTCAAAAATATATCACCAGGAATCATTTTCTATTTCAAGATATGATGTATGATCACTACGGTGGTTTAACACTTTTCCCTACTGTTGAATTTATACCAGGAACATGACACCTACTACTTTTCACAAATAAGGAGGTATGTCCACAAACTATCAGATATTATTCTATGGAGAGACGTAGGAATCGAGGATGGAGCTACATTTTCTGAATTCTCAATGGAGACCATGAATCAGTAGGAGAACATTCTCTGTGGACCTGGGATTCTGTTGTAACAAGTTTATTGGTAGCATGTGAATCGTTAAGAGATAACCTTGGAGTGGGAGAGATAATTGTGATCTTAAAAGTATCATATTTTTGTGTATACTTTATTACATTTTAGGGGAAAATCCCTAATAGTGGGGAAAATTTGACATCCTTATTTTTAAATGAAATAATTTGGGATATATTGAATAATATTTTCAAATCCAGATGCTGAGATGAAATAAGATTCTGAGGCCCAATGAGACTGGTATTGATATTGTGAAAATATTAAATACACTAATATCACACAGAAAGATATATTTTTCACTAGAATTTTTGAATAACTCATTAATAGGGAGTCAATTAATAAATATGACACTATTATTGTGTTCAGATCATGGGTTTTGTAGTTGGTGTGAGGTAATCACAGTTAACGTAGGGTGTTATGATTAGGCACCATCACGAGAGAAATAATTTAAAAAAATTAAATATTTATTTATTTATTTAAATTAAAAATCCAAACATATATTTCATTCATAAATAAATTTTATGTCCAATTCAAAGGCTTAACTTCATAACCTATAATATTTAATGACATCTTTTGAGTAAGGATTAAAATATAATGACGATATTTTGAGGACTATTCTCAGCCACACAGTTCTAGAATCTCTCCAATAGAATTGATGGAAAATCATTGTTCACCAGTGATAGATCCAGTCCATAGTAGGTTGTTTTTATGTGTTTTATTCCCCAATTTTTCATTCCATGATGAATGTGAATTGAATCAACAAGTTTATTGAATTTCATTTCAATCCCATTGAAGGTGAATTTTATTTTACCCAGGATTTGGGGAAATATTATTTGTTGTTTATTATTGGATATTCATTCATTATTATAATGAAATAAAATAAAGGAGGAACTGAATAATTGTAAGGGTTATTACTTATTTTTTGGTTTTAACATTTTCTACTATTCTTTTCATGTTCATTGATTATGATTCATTTTATGGTGATGCAATAATTATGTAGTAGGAAATCATTTTAAAATCTCTTTTTAGCATAATAGATCGATATAGAAGGATAAAATCATGATCTAATGGCATCATAGAGATGGAAAATGATGGTATTGGATATGTGATTAGATTAGGGGGTTCTTAATTCTTAGTTTTGTGTTTGAAGATGGGGTGATTTGACATATGATTATTCCCGATTGGATTTGATGGATCGATTCTGTCAATAAATAATGAAAGGATGTTCAACCTTATATACACAATATCTAATTCGGATTTGTTGTGATGGGAAATAAATTAGAAGGGATGGTGAGGAACCATGGGATTATAGAGAATCACAAGTAACATTATGTGTACCTGAATAACTAGACCATGTGTTGGACAATGGATAGGGATTTGGGTTTCACAAGAAATAAATTATCACGCATCGTGTTACCTAATTCTAGTAGAATAGTTTATATCTAGGAGGATACATGGGAAAATTAATTTCTAGTAACATAGGAACATGTAGAGTACACAGGAACAGTTTGGTACATATACATAACCACAAACATTCCCATGACCACAATATATAGGCTTGGACCAAAGTCCATGGGCACACCCAGTTGTACACAGGAATGGGAAGGTGGCACAAGTTGTTCTTTCTCGAACTCTATACTCCATCTACCTCTCATTAATACTCCATGTATATAAATGTCTACTAGACATGTGAGATGTAAATACATGGTTTGAATGCCAAAAAATAGGGACATGTCATGTACCCCAAGTACACACCGTTCACGTTTTATAAGGAAATATAAGTTTGTCCATGTCGTCATTATAGATCTAGTTTATTTGTGTTTGGTCCTTTTCGAATCCTCTTCATGGTAGAGTATGGAATTTTATGATACTCAATTGACTGTGATCCCCCCTATGGGTTATGTTTCAAATAGTGTTCATAATATTCCAATATGAGTCATCGTTGGGATCATCTATCAAATGTTTTCTATGTGGATTTCATATTATCGGCTTGGTTCCATGAATAGGGAGTCTATACACTATCTATAATATTCATCTACTATGGTTGTTGGTGTCCCATAGTAGTCATAGGTGATGTCACATTCCTATGAAATGGGATATTTGGAGATCTTATGAGTACATATTTGAGTGTCTAGATAAGAATGACCTCATAGATGAGTGTCATTAGTGAAAACATGTATCTATAAGATTTCCATATCAAAAGTTAAGTACATTTCGGTCTTGAGTAAAATCCTAGTGTTGTATGTATTAGCTGACTCCTCATGAGACTGATTTCTTGTTATGATTATACATGGTGGTTTTAATTATTGTTATTTCACATATCTTGATTAAGATAACTATGTATTGGAGAGATTTCTATCATTGAGGAATATTTTTTTAGTTTATTTACTGTATACTACTAGGTTTTTTATACTCACCACTTTTTAAGAACATCCCACACTTGTTATGTAATATGAAGATGACATGCCATTTAGCGATGAATTACGAGAACTAGGAGGAAAAAAATCATAGTATTGGTCTAGACAGAAAGATGTTTTTATCGGTCTTGAATTTGATAGTATTACCATTCTCCTAATAAAGCTAGAATATCTTTCACATTTTATTGGGCTTGTGTAATGCCACATTATTTATTTTAGTACACATTTCATTCTCTAATTGTAGTTTATATATATTTATTCATTGTTACCATTAATACATTACTTTCAACATTATTTGGGAATAAAGATATGTGTGTGGATACTTTTACCTTATGTTAATGTCTCTGTAGGGGGGGATTGTAATAGTCACACAAAGCTTATAACTATACATACTATCCCTAGTGGGTAGAGTCATGACATAGAACACATGAATATCAATGATGGAGAAATATAGAGCATGAAAGTGGATAGGAGGATCTACTACATTTCCCCAAATATATTTATCAAACAAATGATGTAGGGAGGGAGATAATATTAATAAAACAAATCCAATAATATCAAACATTGTTAAATTATACGTACCTTCATTGTTTTCATATATAGTTTACCAAAGCTCTTGGTGAACAAAAATTTTCCACAAGATTTAAAATATAACAACTATATGGATTGGGTTCAGGATTTCCCTTATGATAATCCAACCACGAGACATGGTAAATTATAAAAAATTTCAAACATATCAATTTAATCCCCACCAAATGAAATAATATATTATATTCAAAATAAATACATAAATATTAAATAGCAAGTCATCATTCATACAACTATGCAAATTTATATCCTCAGAAACCCATTATTGTCTTTTAATTACTAAGAGATAAAACTAATTTTATTTTAATAAAAGTTTCACATCCCCAACCATTTTTGGATATTCATCAAGATACCATATAACATAATTAATAAGAATTAATTTACCAACAATTACCCAAAGAACACATGTGAGGAATAAAAAATAGAATTCATTCATTAGATACATGAAAATGAATACCCAAATAAATATATTTTAAGGGTAAATCCAACAAACAATATATCTACCCCAATAGTCATAAATTTGATATATTGGAATATCCAGGAACAATCTACACTATACTCCTGAGTCATCTAATAACCTAGTGGAAAAGGTACTTCCAATATGGGTTCAAGTGAATAATAAATTCAATTACTGAATATTAATTTGTAAATTTTATTCACTATAATTTCCATCTAGATCTTTATGATCTCATCCTTTGTCTTTTAAAAAATAATCAGTTCTCATAATGGAACTTCTTTCTACCTCATAAATCATAAGGAAATTGGAATTACTAAATATAACCGTTACTATATGATGAAGTTATAAATAATGCCTTATAGCTACCATGAATAATGATTCAATCCATATAAAATGAATTTTTAGTGATCACTTAAATTCGATAACCCATGTAAGAATCATAGTGTAAATAAGTTAAATTATTTTCTCTACTTGATTATTTTTTGGATGTATCATTCTATGCGACTGATATTAATTAATGATATTCCAAAGTATAATGATTTTATCTAGGTGAATGACTCATCTAGAGTGTTTAAAATTAATGATTTCAACCCATAAAAAGAATGATACCCATTACATTAGTTACCCCCTCCATTTATAGTTTAACATTTGAGAATAGAATAGAAAAATACATACAACAATATTATTTTTCTAAATCGAAACAGAAAACATCCTTATAATTATAGAGAAAAAAATTCCATCATTGAAATAATAATACTAAACAAAGAAAACTAGTTTCATTATTTCCATAGCATTAAAATTGGTATTATAAAACCCAATTTACAATGATATTAGAATCAATTAAATAGTAACCCATTACTATGAAAAGGGAAAAATATTAAATTGAATCAATTAATGAAATAAACATAATTCATACATAAGTATGATTATCTAAACCATACATAGATTTGACATTCAAATCATCCTATATAAGATCTTCTATTGAAGACCACCATGATTCGAGAATCATATGAGAGATCCCATGATGTGGTGGTTCACTCACTATCTGTATTAGTTTATAATAAGGACTAAGCATTCTTTTAAATTTCATATAATGTCATTTTCTAATATTTGATAAAACTGGAGGTATCCTCATGTATGTATAATCCCCATTTATACTTTATGTCAGATTATTCATGGATAATTTTGGAAGGAATCCTTACAATACACATCAATAATAGGATTTAATAGATTTATAATTGTATTTAATTTAACTCAGTGGATTTTAAATTTTAAATCATACTAAAAGAATATACTATGATGGAGTGGAGGAAAAATAATGAGAGAGTCATTCAGAAGTACCCCACCTCCCTTATTGGTTTCACCTTAGTCCCACTTCTTTCTAAATATATTATCACAAATACCATCAGGTGCATAAAAAAATTATCAACCACTGAAGCCTCCCCAAAAATAATCTCCACCATCAATTTTTCTTTCCACTTATGCATTAAAATTATTGCTGGATGGGAAAAATATTTATCAAGGGTCTGGATGTGGACCTCCTTTAAATTAATTTTCCTCTAATGAGTTATTAGTGATCAGACCGTGTTAAAAATTCACCAACATAGTAAGAAAATTAGAACCTTCTATTATTGATTAATTATATTACTAGAGGAACATAAAATTCATTTCCTTTCTTATTTTCCCCAACTCAGGGTAATAAAATTGAATTAAAATAGTCATAAAATGTTTCCAACCAATGTATTTATGTAAATAGAAGTCAAAGATAGACTCTAACTATTCACAACATAGTCCCATAATATTGAGTGTAGAGAATTTTAATTTAGATGTATCAAAATATTTTAATAAAATAAAGACCTCTTAATTTTTCACCCACCAATTTATAACCTCTTAAGTATCTTCTACACTATATATAACATAGGTGGGTTTCAAATTATAATATTTTTTGAATAATCTATAGATCATGTTTGGTACCAACCTAATACATTATTTCACGTCTATGAATAACGATAGATTGAGAAAACATTATTAATTTCATTGAAATAACTATATCACAAAACATAAACAGGAATATATATTGTCCAAAATTCAATAGAACATTTCATTGTAGTTTATTTATATAAGATATAAAAAAACATTGAATCAAAAAAAACTCAAAAAATAAAAATACAAAATTGAAACCCTATATTATAAAAACATCCTAATAAAATATAATAATCCCATAATTTCCATCAATAATATGAAAAGTATTATATAATTAATTTTGACCTTTATGGGAGAGTAACAACTCCAATGTTTAGATATGTCAGAAATTCATGTTTTGAATACATGGTTTCCCTTACCATGATTCTATAATGAAAACACCACTAGAAACATAAAGAAAAATATATAATTTTTGAATTGTTCATATCATATGAACTACATTCTTGTATCCAATATTTCCACTTTTATTTAATTAAAACATGTGTAGTTACATGAAAAATATCATATAATAGCAAAAAACCATAATAATATCAATTAATAATTAAATATCATAAATACAATTGAAAAAGTTTGAATTGGAATAAATATTCCAAACATCCCATGGTAAATAGAATCCTATAAAGATAAAGAGTTTCTCTAAAACTCTATCATAATATATCCCTTACGTTTTTACATTTTTATACATTTTGTACATTAATTTAACAAAGGGAATGAGAAATTTGATGTGATAATGAAATGAATAATCTTGAATCAACCTGATGCGTCACATAAATAGGCTCACCACAGGGTCTAAAGAACATTCCCAGTCACTATAGAATTATAAACTACTCCAATGTAATCAAACATACAATTTGGTAAATATTTCACCCTTTAAATAAAAGCATACTATGAAAGCCTACTCTTTATAATGAATCTAGAATTAAATATCAAAATGTTTGACATTCATTCTAAAAAAATTAATCGTTTTAAATGATATAGAAAAACATTTTACATAAAAATTATGGATAATTTCAAACACCTAATATTAGCATTACTATAAAAATATAAAAATAAACACAAAATATGATATTTTATAATAAAAAAAGGAAAATGGTATTGGATAACGACCAATGTGGCCATTATGAAATATATAACTTAATGAGATATTAATGTACAAAAATTACCACATGAACGACCTATGGGTGACCTAGGGTGACTACTAGAGAATTATAATCAATAATATATAAAGATAGAATCTATGGAATACCACCCAATAAGAAGGATTACCCTTCCCCCTTTGATTAAACATAGACACAAAAGCTTAAATATACAAATAGAGTGTGCATATTCCTATTAAGACACCTACATGAATCCAAAAAAAATATTTATATGGAATTTAGTGATATCAAAATTTTAAATTAACATATGAAATAAAATAATTTTCACATAAATAATATTTAGAATAGAAAAAAATCATTTAATTAAAATACACTTTTTGAAATTGGAATCTATTTTTATTGTAGTAAATATTAAACAAAACATTAAAAACATTATTTTAGAAATTTAATATAAAAAATGACTAAAAATGATATATATTATAAAAAAATAAAAAATTATATTTAAAGACACGCTTTTTATACTTTGAAAGAAATCTGATTTTTCATAACTAAATCTAGAAGATGTTGTTTTAAAAGAAAATTCAATGACTAAATGATAGAAAACATAAAAAGAAAATAAATTCAATAAAATCATCATTATAATACTCAATCATGATGGATTTGTCCCTATAATTATCATCATAAAATAACCAATTCAACATAATGTGAATAATGAAAAAACATTCTAGGTTATATAGAATAAATATTTGATGGGTTAGGGAAAACCATTGACCAGCATATGAGGAGGTCCTACAATTATCCTGATGTTTTATAAATTATGTTGAGGAAAATATTAAATATATAATACTAATATATAATTTCAATACAATATACTAGGTAAACGAACATATCAACTATGAAAACCAAAAAAATAAATATCCCCATTAACATTGATATCCAAAAATGAAAATTTTATATTACACTCTATACACAAAAATAAAAAAAATAGAACCAAAATGGTTAGTGAATAAAATCTTGAAAATTATAAAATGAAAGAAAATAATTTCATTACTAAATGAACAATCAGTTTGTAAAAGGTAAATACAAATAATAAAATAAAATTTTGAAAATAAAATAGAACTGATATCATCAATACATATATCAACTAAATCAATAAGGGATCAAATAATTATATTATGAATATAATGGGAATAATAATAGGAGTAAAAAAATCAATATCATTTTATAATAAATAAATATACCTTAAAAATATAAATGGGAACCTAAAAATTATAAATATTTTTTTTGAAATCATATGGATGATAAAATAAATCTTTATACTTGAATTTCTTAATAAAATAATTAAATGTAATTTTTTCAAATAAATATAGTGAAAAAATAATATTTTTGAGTTATAATACCATAATTCTATGTAAACCCACATTAAAGGAAATTAAATTACATAAGAAATTAGATAACTTTTTTAAATTTATAAATGATAAAACAAATTGTAATTAATTTGATAAGAAACATGTTTATAGATCCCAAGAATCAAGAGACTTGTCAAATAAAAATAAATTCAGGAAAATACAAAACATAATCGAATTTAATGATATGAATCCTTTTAATGATGGTATATTATAATAGGAAAAATATTTATACCACTAAAAAAAGAAAAAAATAAAAGTTTTAGATATCCAATAAAAGAAGGGTTTTTCACCATGGATACATAGTGAATGTACAAGGAATAATAAGAGAGTAGAAGAACATGGGTAATATAATGAAAAGAGAAAAGATGTATTTTCATGATAGAAAACTTGAAATTCAAAGTAGAAGCGCCATGGAGAAATAATTATGAGGGGGACATTAGCTATAGATTCAACAAAGATATATCTTGAACAAATTATGGTGGAATACTAAAACCCTAAATAAAAAGAAATTTAAAAATAATAATATTTTTAAACATTACTAACAATTCATGGATAATAAGAATGGGTTTTAAAATTATGTGTTGATACTTCCCTAGCCATTTAATTTGAAATAATCCCTCTATTAGTTAGGGTGAATGGTTTCCCTAACTATAAACCCAACATGAAAGTAGGTGAATCTCATGAATTATAAACAAATCATCACAATGTCTCTTATATTAATAGAAATTAAAAATTAGTGAAGCAAATTCCAAAAATGTAACATTGGAGTTTAAAATTTACGTCAACTATTCAAATTTAAACCATCATAAACTCATCAATCACTTCTGAAAATGATATTTCATGACTGATTGGGACTAATAAAAGATTTAAACTTTTATAAAATCATGGTTATTCATCATGAACTCCTAGTACATAGATAAAAGTAATCAATTTAATAGAAAAAAATACCTAAAGAAAAAATGATAATTTCTCAACAATATACGCACATAATGATACTAAAATAAATAAATTGTAAAGGGAAAAATAATAGAAATTTCACCTTCCAAAAAATAATAAATATAAAATCTATAATATTGTGAATAATTTTCTTTATATGATTATATATTCCATTAATAATCTTTCCAAAACACAAATAACAAGGCTAGATAAAACATGGTATAATTTTTTTCCATGTTAATGAATATAGTGGATTGATGACTAATCATAATTACCTCACATTAAATTAATTAGATCCATTACCTTTTTTCTCTATATGTATTTCGAGTTGAATATATCAGGACAAAAAGGAAAAATATATACACCACTATACCAGGATTATACTATATGATAATATAACCCATCCTCATAACTGTGAAGCTTATAGAATTGCTAAACTTTTACTCACACAAATATAAATAAACCAAAGTATGAGTCTATATTTATCCAAAATTACACAATATATTAGAATCACCTAAGGGAAAACTACATCATATTCAACGAATCAATCACCACATATATTGTTAACAAAATAAGAGTAAATTTAATCATGTAAATAAATAAATATAACATATACCATGGTCGTTTTTATAAAAAAAGGTTAATCGTTTAACCTCATGTGTTCCACCCTAAACCCACAACCTCATCACAAATATTCATAAACACCTTATTTACATATATTCAGTTAAATGAAAAATAGTGAACCAATTTTATCTATCCATATATACCCTATGACTAAAAAATATTTAGTCACTAACATCAAATAACCATTTAGATTTATAGTTTCAGGTAGTTATGAAAAAAAATATGTAACATAGCCTTTGTATATTTAATAAGGTAAATATTTTTTACACAATATAACAAAATACATATTCTATAATGGGAATTCATTATCACTGATAAATTATTCCATATAATATAATCAATTAGAAAAATTACGTTCAGTAACTTTACATATAACACAAGGAAATAGAAGCATAAGAATATATTAACTCAAAATCATATTTAGGGTATCCAGAAGAGAGGAAACTTATAGATCATAAATTACAATATGAAGAACATAAATAATATGGATGTATTAGATAATCAAAATAATTCGATATTCAAAAATAAATTTTGAACAATATATATCCTTCTTTGATATATCTAAAATTAAATCTATGGATAATAATAACTCTTTAAGTGTCTGTATTTAAATGATCTCTTTTATTGTTATTATTGAGTTTTTTGTGGTTCAGGATAAATATTATAATTCAAAAATATGATTTAATTCTATTTTTAAATTTTCAATTGTTGTTTTAGAATGGATATAAAAATTAATAAGTGACTTCAAAATTTTATAATTTTATTTGAAAAAATAATTTTTATGATTATAATTCAATTAAAATATTTTTAGAAGTGTTTTTGGACTTTTTGAGATAATAATAGATCCATTATTTGGTTATTTATAATTTTATGTCGGTTTAAATGAAATTATTCTTTGTGAATTTTACCATTATGCATGGTCATACATCCTTGTAAGGGTAACACTTGTTTTTAAGAGGTTATATAATGGTCAAACTCTATTTATAATGAATTTTTAAATGAAATAATTTAATCATATACACTATCGTATGGTACCCTAATAATTTATAAACGGTGGTTCGAGCACTGCATATTTTTATGTATGAGTTTCCAATGGTTATGTAAGGTTTTTCACCCACTCCTTAAATGTTGAATTAGCTTTTATAGCTCACAGAAGGGTACAAAAAGTGTTTCATATGGGTACCCCAGTATCTTCATTATATATTTATAGTTAAAATCAAATTTCTTCTATATGTGTAAGGGTATCCAGTCATGTAATTTTAAAACATTAACACCCTTATGATGTTCTAGGGTATCGAGTATGGGTAGCTTATATTTCCTAAAAATAGACTTTTCTTTCCCAAATTCTCCTATAATGTGTTTTTAGTATTGAAAAACATAATATAATGTATAAATATATGGGTTTTTTATTGGTTATTAGTTTTCAATGTGATCTTTTACCTTCTTTAAATTTATATTGTATAAATGACTTTCTAGGATTTGTTTCTAATAGAGATTTAATTTGAAATGATATTCCATATTAAAATATGATGGAGTATCTATGGAGGAAATATGTGAATGTTAAAAATGAGATTATTTCTCTACTTATTATTTATAAAAGTTTCCATTTTGTTTTGGTTACAAAACACAAAAACGTTAGAATTTTGTGAAGTCTTCATGAAAATTTTCAGGGATTCTATTTCTTTTAGTATGTGCACATACAATATATATCTCTTTTTATTTTGATTCTAAAGTGGTGGAGACTTACAAGATTTATTGGTTTATCAAATTCATATTTTTTATATACTATGAAAATATGGACTAACCAATATTTTGATTCATTTTTAAATGGATTTGATTAACTTGAATCGGATAAAATCAGGAAAATAATGGCATGATTATGGTCTTATGGTAATATATATTTTTATGAAGGTTTATATTGAAATAAATTAAATGAATTATTGAAATTGTATTATCATGAATATATTTATGGAATGAAAGAATTTACCTTATACTGAAATTATACTCAAATATTTATCTGTATAAAATGTACATTAAATTTTGTAGAGAAATAATTTACATGAATATAATTTTTCTTAGTTTAGATGATATATTCTCTCTTTAAAATTATCATAGAATGATATATATTATTATTATTTCATCATTACAAATTGTTAATGTATGTTATGGATTACCATTATAATTATTATGATAATTAAAACAAAAAATAAACAAAAAATTCATATTGAAGAATAATTATATTTATTCTAAAAATTATTGATGTGATAATGATTGGAATAACACCTTTCTAGAAATATATAATGTTTAAATATAATTGATAAAAATTATTCTATTAGTATATATATTAGAAATTGAAATATATATTATCAAATATTCTTTATTTATTATTATTTTACTAGAGAATATTATTTCATGAATATATATTTTTCATGTTTGATATTATGATCACATTAATTTAATAATTATTGATTTAATAATAATATAATACAATAAAATATTAATATTCCAAGTTGAAACTTTTGGGATGTTTGATTTTATGATTTGTGATATTTAATTTTTTATTTCAAATGTGATATAGTAGATTGTGATAAATATTTTTCTATCTTTCATAAGAATGGTTTGCAGGTTTATAAATTAAATTAAAACATAATGTTAAAAATATATCGGCTATAATAAAAGTGGTATGTTTAAATAATTATCATCGAGATTATTAATATATGAAAAATCATATTAAGACGGAACACCAGATGAAATAAATAATACTTTTCCTCAATATATTTATATGACTAATTCTTCTGGGATTTTATCAATATTAATTTCATAATTAAATATAGTAATTAGAATTTAATGATGAGTTACATCATTTCATTAAGGATGATCAAACCTAATGTTTTTTGATAATGTACTGAATAATTATCTATTCCGACCATTGTTTCCATCATTTTATATTTGTAATAATTGATTTATTATTTATTTATTTTATTTATAATAGGGTCATTTAATATTTAAATATTAACCTCATGTGGTTATATTGAGGAGATAGAATGCCCAAGGCTGGGATGGTGGTACGGGGTGCTAATTATTGTGATGATATGGGTAAGGATTCTTGAGGTTGTGATGATGGTAGCTTGTGGTGTTTATTTTAATAATTTTTTTGAATATGATTTAGGATGTGTTATTATCTGTACTGGTGATAGGGATGGATCTAGTAATAATAGAACATATTGAATATGGGATTTCTTATTGTTGTTGTGATGAATGTTAGTATGATTTCATGAAAATGAATATATATTTTTAACGGCCTAATAGATATATGTTTTTATTTAATACATTTCTTACTATGGAAGGATTTTTGATCATATAAACCATGAGTAAATCTTTTATGTGGTAGCCTGGGATATGTAAAAAGGTATATGGATGTTTATGAAATCATAAATGAATTAATGAAAGAACAATTTTGATTCAAGATTCTTACATTATCGTGATTAAAATGTTTAAGATACAATTAAATAATTAGCATTAATAGTGGTTCTTAGATCAAAATATTTCAATTTTAATCCTAAAAAAATTAATAATTTTAATTAATGGAAATTAATTAATTAATGTTGAGTTTCATGATTTTATGTTTTTGATACCAAGGCCTTAGTAGTGGAATATGGTAATCATGAGATAGGTTGACAGTCAATGAGTAAAAGAAGATGTAGTTTCTCTTTTCATGGTTCTGAGCCATATATATATCGTGTATGTCTTTTTTTCATATGATATCCCACCAATATTGTTATGGTAATTGAAACCCTATATAATCTGAATAGGTTTTTTTTCAAACATCTATGTTTTCAAGGAACAGATGAATGACAACACCCTATGTCTCATATATCATCTCAATGTAATGTTTCTATGATGGTATGAACAATGGTTATCTTGTCCCATATATGTGTGTACAAAGAAATAATGTCTCATGGGTATTATAGACAAATATATCTCTAGATATATTTTCAAAATGGTAATTTTCTTTGTATGTTCTATGATGAAATATGGTATAATACACGACATATGGGCTATGGTGGCACCTAGAAACTACTCAATTACTATATAGAGATGTTGTTGGGATGACGGGATGATGAGATAAATGGAGTGCCTAGTTTATTATTTTTGGTGTATTTTTACTTTATTAATCTTGCCCAGTTGTCTTCAGTATGGCTTTTAGAGAGTGATTTCTAAGCACATATGATGCTAAGGTAGACTGAAAACTAGTGGGTAATTGGTAATAAATTACATTCAATATATATTATGATGGATATTATATGATGATAGATATATGAAACCTCGTGAGCAAGACTTAGTGAGGATGATAAAATTATAGTAAACCTATTTATAAGAAAAGTTAGTATATTTTTCTTCTCACTGTGATTTATTATGATTCTATCATATCATTAATAAGATGTTACAGGGAGGATCCTACTAGGAATACATGTTATTCTCACCCAGATTATTTGTTAATTATTTTTTATTTTGATGAGTTTTTATTACTAATTATGCTAGGAATTTTTAGATTAAGAGTTTTTTAGAGGTTGTTGTAGCTTTTTTGACATTATTGTGGATTTTTTTATTATTTTCAACTATTTAATGTTTATTTAACTACATTTATAACATAAATTAGAATTTATTTTTGTTTTCATATGAGAATAATATTTTTTGTGGTTATTATAATTTCATCTCTGTCAATTATTAATTTAGTTCTTAATGTGTCCCATATTTGTGTGTGTTACAAAATCAATGTAACTCATTAACATGTATCTTACGAGAGGTGAGCTTCTGGAATCATTCTCTATATTACTTCTTTCTTGTATAAGGAGTGGTACCTATTGGTGTATGGGTCAATGATGTGTGTTATAAATGAGATGTTTGATATATAAGACATATTTTAGAGTTATGTACCCGAGGATGCATTCATTTTTTGGAAACAGTGTAAATTGTGATGAGTATATGATCTAAACAGGGGATACTGACAAGATCATGGATTTTTAGCTTCCATTGTGATCCAATGTAAGGAAAACCATGTTTACGGGATATTCTAAGATATGTGAGCATAAATTCATGGAAGATACCTATGAAAGGATCACATGGTTTCCTTTAATACAACTATGTTTGAATGGTGTTGATAATGGGAGAATGTTTAAATGTGAATAAATTAATTAACCTTAAAAAATATGTATCCTTGGAAAGGAGACCATAATATTTTACCTTTTTAAGAAGTGGTTCAAAGATGATTTCCTTATTAGGATCATGTCAAATATGTTTGGCGTGATGTGTTATTAAATTAATGTAGAGTGGAGGATGACATAAACAATTCTCAAAGGTGATATCGATGAAGGATACAACACTAGATTTTTCAACCAGATTAGGTATTTATTTTTGTCCAGGGGACATAGGTTTAGTTGGAGGAGGTGGTGATATTCATTAATTTTAATCATGAATAGAGAGAGAGAGAGAGGGCTAGTGTTTTTTTGTGATTATTCTATGCAGGTCATTTCAACAACGGTGGTTCTTGTTCCATAGAGTTTATGTGGAGATATATAATTATGGTGGGATATTCTAATATCTTTATTCAGGATGATTTTATTTTCTCTTCAAATTAGGATATTTAGTGTATTATTATTTCCATTTATTAGGGGATTATTAGGCTCTACTATTGATGCGTCAGGTTAAAATTTTATTTCCCTAATGGTCTTTATACCCTTTGATTTTTATCCCGTTGAAGTGAATGAATAGTTTGATAATCATTACTCAATTACTAGACCATCATAATGAGTGTAGGGAAACTTCCTCATTCTCTTTATTTACCAAACTATATAAATCCTCTAGCAATTAACATTTTTATCAATTAAACCGTTTAAGTTCAAAAAAAAACTCAATTACATTAGAGATAAAAATTATAAAAGAATCTTTTTTTTGGTGGTATGAGAGAGATATGTTGTAAGAAAGGAATTTCAGTAACCCAGTTCATATCATTTTGTAACTATATCATCATGATTTGTTTTTCTAGGTAGAAGGTTTCCAATCATCATGAGTAGTTAATACTCTTCTCAAATGACTTGTGTGTAGAGATTTTGTATTAGGGAAGTGGTTTTTGTATTTTATCCTATTTTAATCAATATAAACCTCTCTTATATTATGTGATATGGGCCATAGTTCAAGAAAAGAGAATATTTTAGGTTTTTTGAATTTATTAATATCTAGTGTTTGATTAATTACAAATTATGTTATCAATTAAATTCTTAAATGATGTGGGTTTTTTATTTGACCTTGTATATGAAATAGATATGGTCAGGGTGCTCATATTTAAAAAAGTATTTCTCTTGTACTTTTAATGTGTGATATTGCCTCAAGTAGATGAAGATAGGTGAAACATCACCCATCATGACATGTTATTTTTCATAATGAATTTTATAAACATGCAATTTAGTTAGTTAAAACAATGGTGGATAATATCATAGTGTGGTGGATTGATTCCTTTAATTTTTATCCATGTAGTGGAACAATTTATGTTGATATAATTTGTTCTGTAGGATAAAGAATGTTATATGTCAACAATTTGAAAAAAATTATGTAATGAAAAAATATAATTTTAAATGGTAAATAGAAGTTGGGAAATGACATCCTTGATATCCTTTACATGATTGTTTACTTTTTAAATAATTCTTTATTAACAAAAAAGGAAGAATTTTATACCAAGATAAGATGGGCTGTTTAAACCTCATTAATTGTATATAACTAATATCTTATATTAAAATTAATTTCCCCATATTATTAAATATATGTGTTTGAGTGTTATTTTTTAAATAGAATGGTAGTTCTAACTTAGTTGGATAAAATGTATTTATGAAAATTATGTAGCTTGCTTATGTATGTGAGTTTTTATAGAACTCATATTAAATATACATGATCTTAGAAAGATAAATTTATTTTGGCTATATTATTCTTTGAAATTTTCTTTATTTTGTATAATTGTATTCATCATGACACGCTTGGTTAAATTTATACTGTTAAAATATGTTTTCATAATTAAAAATAATTTAATTCTTCTATAAACAATCATTAATTTTAAAATCATTTTTATAAATGTAATTTTTGTGTTTTATCTAATAATATTTTTTCAAATATATTTTTATGATGAAGTATTAAAATGATTTTTTTTATTTTATGATTTATTAAAATTAGGTATTATCAATAGTATTTTTTTCAATGGTTATAGCTAATTTTTTTTCTCCCTAATGTAGTTTTTTAAAAAAAATTATCTATTTGAATTGTTTTTGTAACGTCCTAACCTGACTCACCACTAAACTGGTGGCTGACCAGTAGCCACACGACCTCAAGCGCATCTCCCCATATGCAAGAGGTTGCCGACTAGCTGCGAGTGTCTAAAGATAGTCAGTGGGATGAATATACCCTCTTATTATAGTTGCACAATGGTATATCAATATAGATAAAAAACAATAGGGGAAGCAATAACTCATAAATGACAAATAGAAGAAGTCAAATAATACACATTTTATAAAAGTGGCTAATGAAATATTATACAGCAGATGCATGTATGACATGATAATGATACAAAATAGAAAACAGTGAAAAAAAGCATGATTTACATTCCAATACAGAAATAAAAAAATAATTACTCAAAGCCCCAAGGGAAATCTCCTCTAGCATCCCGAGCCTCCGCTCGGTCCTCTACTCCCAACTCCCATGTAAATGCAAAAAGTGTAGTCCTGCTACCAAATAAAGTCTACTCATGTACCCAGTGCAATAATGACCCGAGTAGGGTGTGAGATATAAATCGCAATAGGCCAGGACCCCCGGTGTCTACCCCAAATCTAGATATTTAATAAATAATTTAAAACACATGAACGAATGCATAAAATAAAGTAAGTAGTGCAAAATAACTATATACTCACGTACTTTCTTTAGCCCTCAGCCGGTGTCTGAACATACTCTATTCATTTTTCATGCATACTAACAATCATTACATAATCATTTTTATTTTATCAATTACTCAAATCATATTATGAAAGTCTTGATATTCAGCCTACGCCCAACATACCCCCTATAAGTCACTCACCAAAGATGTATCTAAATACCATCTATCTACTCAAGTTAAAGATCGAATCCAAGATTTTTATTTGGCTTAGATAATGTGTCATAATTTATTAAATTTAATATTTCATATATTATGTCTTTTCTCTTCCACTAAAATATTTATTCTCTCTTGGGTCAGTCCAATAATAGTGGTTCACCCAAATCATTAATATGCCTAAACCCTTTCTCATAAACAAATCACAAATCATCATGTCACAACAGCCTTCATTAACCATTAACTCATTTCTTTCACGAACAATTGGACCCACAGTCAAATGTTAATTAATGGGTGTAGAACATCATGTCTAGCACCCTCGTGAGTATTCTGAGAATCATTCCATGTGTTATAACCCATGGGTATTTGGAGCATCAGTCCCAGTCCCATAAAAGAATATTTTCTTGCATGATGGGTGTATAACGCCATGTCAAGCTCCCCATGAGTATTTGGAGCATCTGTCCCTATATCATAACCCATTTATCAATCTTACATATACCTCTATCATTGGTGTAGAACATCATGTCTATCACCCTGTGAGAATTTTGAGCATTAGTTCCTTTCTCACAACCCATTCATCAGTCAAACATATGCAATTATCATTGGTGTAGTACACCATGTCTAACACCACAAAATAAATCCGTTAATTAATTTAACAATTAATTAACAACACAAATCCCTCTTTAGATAAGTCAACACTTAATTAACCATTCAAAATCTCAATAATTAATAATTAATTAACAATTAATTATTCATAGCAAGCCAGCTGAAAAATTTACTCAGCACTTAATTATCCAAATTCTATAACAAGACTGATCCTATCCATTCAAATAATGCTTTTTCGAGGACTTTAACAATCTACAAGCACACCATAATCACCTAAGAACCTTCGAAACAAATCCAAGATAATTTAGTGACCATATCACACAACATATCAAATCTAAAAACAACTCCATCCAAGACAACTTAATCCATGGAAAGATAACACGTAGAAAATGGTGCCCTTGGCCAACAATCCTAACAAGCAATGAATTCACAATCGTAATTTAATTCAAGAAAATTAATTAATTCAACAATTAATTAATCACACCATTTCACATTAACTGATTATCAATTCGTTAACCATTTACCATTTAACATGTAATAATTAATCCCTCCATTAATTATTACCATTTTCCAAATTATCTCGTGAACATCTCAAATATTCAAAATTCCAAATAATTAGTAAAGGCAAAAAAATCATTCCAACTCATGACTTGATAATTATTTCTATAATTATTTATCCTTATACTCAATCTCCCCATTCCAAACATTCAAATTGTTTAATCATATCACATTTACTAATATAGAAACACCTTCTTAAAATCAACACATGCTTACGTTCTCATTTATATCTCGTGGGTGGAATTATTTAATAACATCAAAAGTGTAATTCGTTGAAATATCATAATGACGGAAACTCACATTCCTAATTTATTTAAATAACTATAATTCTAAAGTAATTTGTTAATGATTTGGGACCCTACCTCGGTGTTTGGATGGAAACCACAACGAACGAAGAACCCTCAAGAGAAACGATTTGATTCTTCAAGAACCTACCTTAGATCAATTCTCCTAGAAAGAACAAGACCAAATATCATCATACATGGCATCCGCACACTTAGATCTAACCATAACGGGCGTATATCTATGAAACTGTAAGAGTATGAGATGTAGATCTATGTAGATCTAGGAAACTGAACAAGAACAAGGAAGAAAATCTACCTACCTCAAGAAACCGGCTTCGATTCGCCAAAAAATCCATCATTCGCCACCAAAACTCTTGGGAGAGGTTCTACTACCTTTAAGTAAGAGTAATACCGATTTATGACTGCATGTGAGGAAAAAAATCCATCTAAAGGAAAAAACGAGCGAGATCCACAATCTAAGGATCTCGTTAAAATGCTCGGAGGGTTAGTTCACACGGTTTGACAAACCATGCACTAACCGTGCATTAGCTACTGCCTCACCCACCCTTATCACATGGTTTGGGCCCACAGTTATACAAACCATGTACCGCCCATGCGGAAGCTACTATCTCCAAGACCAAATATTAATGGTTTGGATGCACAGTTAGACAAACTGTACGCCTCTTGTGAGACTTCCCCATTATGTTAAAACTTCTATCAATGTTTGAAAAAAAGGTCATCATTTGGTGATCCAACACTCGGAATAAAATTCTAGAGCTCAGTTTAAAAAGTACGACCCATTGATAAACCAAAAAATAAGTTCAGAAAAATTCATAATTTTAACCCGGTTCAAAACACGGGATCTTACATTACACCCACCATAAAAACTTCTCATCCTCGAGAAGCCACTGGGAACCACTACAAAAACAACCGACCTACAAAGGTCATTTAATATCGTTAGAAGATACTTGTTCCATTCCCAACATCAAAAACACCTTTAACCCTTCTCAAAACTAATAGATAAGCCTTTTTATCTAGATACAAAGATTACTCTAAAGCTCAAACATCAAAATAGATCTTATATATTTGGTCATTAGAAGGACCTAGTAAACCTAAATGGTTGAACCCCAATAAAAAAATTGAACAAGTTTCTCATGCTTCCCTCAAAGACGTTGGGGACCCAAAAGACACTTTCTCCCATTATCAGAAAACGTGCCTTTAAAACTATTCAAATACCATCCTCTAGTATAAAGAAGTCCATACCCAACATCTGGTAAATTTTCCAAGTCAAGACATTACAAGGATATTTAAAAACAACTCTGCCCAAACATGAATAAGGAAGTATCCCAAATAATCATTGTATCCCACGTACTACCCAAATAACACTACTCATCAATCCCAATAGCATTTAAACTGAAGCATGGCACAAGACCGACACTATCTTAGTGTCCCTATGACGAGGACAAGATATGGGACATGATCGTCATGTCCAGAAGAGTGCACTAAGAGAAAACCGAGGTCATGAAGAAGATTAGTGAAACCCTTACACGACAACTTTTTTCTAAAATCTCGGAATCACCTGCCGAAACATTCATCGTGAACAGAGTGTCAATACCCACCTTAAGATTTTCTATGATGTCTCAAGAAAAGATTAGCCACTCACCAGCATACTAGATTAACAACAAGATTGGTGTGTCAAAGCACCTGGGTCTTTCAAAATCCATTCCATGTTTTGAAATGTAACTAATTCATTAATTCCCAAGTCACCCTATATAGAGTGGACTCGAGACCGTACTCAGTAGTACAAAAAGGCTTATTATGGAGTCATTTTTCCTCATACGACCATTTTCCTGGATGACGCCATAAATATCCATCCATTACTAAGGATAAAGGGTCAAATGACCAACAAAGAATACAACCATGCCCTAGGAACGTCTAACCCACTGACAATGAGCTTTACTCGTTGCTCAATCCCACAACACGGTCAAGAAACACATCACCACCCATTCAAACAAGTGTGTCACAAGAAACTGAAAGTCCTACATGGTACAATGGCACCCAAAAACACTAAAAGAGTAATAAAAGATATAGCTTTAGCAAGGAATTTATGTTTTGAGGGTGCTACAGAACACATGTTAGCCCCTTACGAAGAAAAAGTGTTAACCCAAAACCGGGTCACTTCAAACAAGTCACTAGGATCAGAAGCCAAACATAAGGTCGTTGCTAAAAAAAAGAACGCCCACGAAAATTAATCACACTTCCATTCTAAGGAAACTGAAGAGAAGTTTGAAATACCCTTTAGATGAGGATTTTAAATAGTGGACACCACAATAGGTTCCATTTCCATGCCTCTTATATTTAATCACTTTTCATCTTTACTCGTCAAATGATTTAATCAAAACATGAAGTACCATTTTCAATACACCCCAAGGAAAAATAGACAAGTTTCATAAAAATACATTTTTAAAACATTTACGTTAGTTGACATCCCATTATTTTCAGGATACATATAAAAATAAATTCCTTTTAAGAAGATAAGGTGACCTACGAGGATATCATTTTAACTAACCTGGGTTCTCTATAAAGCAACCCAATAACAAAATCAAAGGAATTAAAATTCCAAACACTCAAACTGGTTATCCAATAAAAATACTCCCCAACTGACCAACTTGGGTCCAATTGCATTTTGAAAACTAGACATTTGATTTCAGATCAACATTTAAAATCTTTCACATTTAATCATTTCACAAAGCATCAAGTCATCACATTTAATATTAGTTTTCATTTCCCAATTCATGAATCATCCATAAACTCCTTGGATTGAAAATTGGATCTCATTAATAGATACCAATTTCAATTAAGAAATTAACTTGATTAACCTAATGGTCTAAATTATATGGGTGGCCACCTAACAATCGATAAGGCGCCCATACACCTTATCTCTAGTTTGTGTCTCCCATTTAACACATTCAACATTCATTTAAAATTTTAACATTACCATCCCTTTCACATATCAAAACATCTTTAACATGTTTACGTAAGTAGTAACACAACAACATGTTATGACACGAAACCATATCACAACAACCAAACTTGTTAAAAACTTAGGCAGTATGGAATATAATCATTCAAAAATGTTAAATCTATCACCAAAACATGCTATGTAGAGAAGAATGATAAAGCCGATGAAACATGGAATTGCACCAAATGAACACAATCCAAATTAGAAGGAATCCTACTAATGGAACTACACAACATGTTATATGAATGAAAGTGAATCTCTTAGTGAATTAGATGAGGCATTTATGAAACCTCCTTGCCATATCATGCCAAGAAAATTATTCTTTTCAAAATTTTAAAAATCAATAAACAGTGGAAAATACACTAGTCACTTAAGGTGAAATCATATCAACTGTAACCTATAATTGTACAATCATCAATTCCCATACCTGGCCACTTGGTCATTTCCCGTACATGAGGTGATCAGTCCCAAGAATGGAAATTAATCTATGCGTCGACACATTACTAGTCTCTTTTATACCAACCCCAAACAGTAAGACAAAAGAAAAGGATGAAAACCTAAACATGCTCAGAAACCACTTTGTAACGTCCCAGCCCGACTAACCACTAAACAGGTGGTCGGACCGGTCGCCACATGTTCTAAAGCGCGCCTCCTCATACGCTAGAGGCTACCAACTAGTAGCAAGGGTCTATGGATAGTCAGTGGGGAGACTATACCCTCTTATCAGAGTTGCACAACAGTATATCAGTGTAGATAAAAAACAATAGCAGAAGCAGTAACTCATAAATGACAAACAACGGTAGACAAATAATACTCATTCTATAAAAGTGGCCAACTCCAAATTATACAACAGATGCATCCATGACATGCTAAAGACAAAAAATAGAAAACAGGGAACAAAACACCATGTTTTACATTCAAATATAGAAACAAACAAATAATGACTCAATTCCCCAAGGGTGATCTCCTCGAGCATCCCGAGGCTCCGCTCGGTCCTCTTCTTCAAACTCCCAATTAAATGAAAATAGTGTAGTCATTCATCCAAATAATGTCTACTTGGGTACCCAGTGCAATGGAGGCCTGAGTAGGGTGTGAGATATAAATCTCAATAGGTCAGGACCACCGTTGTCTACCACAAATCCAGACATTTAAAAAATACTTTAGAACATGTGACGTCATGCATAAAATAAAGTTAGCAGTGCAAAGTAACTATATACTCAAGTACCTGCATCATCCCTCAGCTAGTGTCTGAACTTGCACTATTCATTTGTTATGCATACTCAACAATCACTACATAATAATTTTCCATTTATCATTTACTCAAATCTTATTATGAAAGTCTTGCGATTTGGACTATGCCCAACATCCCCCCAATAAGTCACTCACCAAAGATGTCTCTAAAGACCATCTAAGTACTCAAGGTAAAGATCGAATCAAATCTTGTGCTTTGGATTGGATAATGTGTCATAAGTTATTCAATTTAATCGTTCATATATTATGTCTAAGACCGTTCACTAAAATAGTGATTCACTCCTAGGTCCGTCCACTAATAGTGGTTCAACCAAATCATTAATATACTTGAACCCTTTCTCCTAAATAAATCACAAATCACCATATCACAACAGCCTTAATTAACCATTAACTCATTTCATGCATAAAAAATTGGACCCACAGTACAATGTTAATTAATGGGTATAGAACGTCATCTCTAGCACCCTCATGAGTATTCAGTGCATCAATCCATGTCTCACAACCCATGGGTTTTTCGAGCATCAGTCCCTGTCTCATAAAAGAATATTTTCTTTCAAGGAGGGTGTAGAACGCCATTTCTAGGACACCATGAGTATTTGGAGAATCATTCACTATCTCAAAACTCATTTATCAATATCACATATACCTCTATAATTGGTTTAGAACATCATGTCTATCACCTTGTGAGTATTTGAAGCATGAGTCCCTGTCTGACCCAAATTAATTTTTTTTATTATGCCATTTTCAGGAAAAATAGAAAAACCATAGTACACTAGAAGTTCACCACTACATGCTAAAATGACATACAAAATGGTTAAACACAAGGATAATATTACTTTACTCAGCTACTCTGTAAAGTTCCCAGTGCAGCATACCAACCTGGAGGATGAGATCTTCTCTAATAAGATCTTAAAGGTGGGTAATCATCCTTTCCATTATTTGAACAAATTCCCTTGAGATTATTCTATGTTGATTGAATCCTCGGGCTAGTATTATATCTTTTTTATCCAACCACATATCTTTCTCCTCTGTGGAATCAACTTGCATCCTTCGTTCATAAATTATGTAGAGCTCCTCTTTTGAAACATTGGGATGCATAGATTGCTCCATCATTTCCACCTTGGAGTGCAGGATAAGTTTCAAACATTACACATCATCCTCTTCTTTGTCTCTCGTCAGGCTACATGGACCTTCACCTTCCCCTTCCTGTATGGATGGGAGTTCATTATTCCTTCCCTTCTTGGCCGGCCTGGTCTCCATTGGTTTTGGGAGATGAGAATAATCCTTGCTCCCCTTAGACTTAATCCCCTGAAACACAATGCATTTTCCTAAATTTGTAATTCCTTTATTCCCTTTCTTCCATCGAGGGCTGTGAGGACCTTTCCCTTTACACCAATACTTACTACCAACGGAAGGATGACTATAGTCATCATCACCTAAATACTCATCCTCGTGAGACAATGGAAGCTAATGATCTTCCAATCCATCAAAAATATTCCCCAACTGTAACTGTGTGCTTTAATTGCAATGACTCAGACTACATAGTATATCCTTCTTATCTTCCTTATTATAAAGGCTTTTTCCTTTCCCACCAGGCCTAACCTTCAGATTGGAAGCACTGAGGGTGTTTGTATCTAAGGGCTTCAATATATGCACTTCGGCCAACTCATCTTTTCCACTAAAAGATGTTGCAGCCGACAAGAAATATTTCACCTGAACCAATACTGATCACATGGATTGCTCATATCCACGACCCATGAACCACTATTTCTTATTAGTGTCCACCCAGTGACTCCCTTGGGATCGATCGAGACCTTGAAACTCACTCCCTAACAATCTTCCCTTACCTACCTCGGTCAAGAGAGATGATTCTGGAGGTTTAACCGTAGCCACTTCTGAGGTAATCTCCACTCCAACACCAGAAACACCCAGTTCTTGCTTCAACCTGCCAAAGATATCAGCCACCCTCGGGTCTGCCTCCTTCTGCTACCTAGACTCCAATTTCCTCAAAGAAATAAGGGGAGGCCACTGCTTCTTTCTCCTCCCAGGAACTGGCCTCTTCTGTATTCTAATTCTGGAGTATGACCAAAGGCATCTCCACTGGAACCTCCGCGCGATCCCCCTCATGCTCCCTCAAAACCCCAACACCATGAGACTATTGTTTCACCACTAGAACCACCTGATCCATCAATGTAGTGTCCCGGTTTGCGCGACGACACCCAGAGGCCACATGACCATGCCTGCTTCATCCCGGATAGAACGCAGGCCATGAATCGAACACCACTCGCTGCATCCACCTAAGCTCTACTCCAACCAAAATCCACTGCCACTCGATTGGAGGTTTTGAAACATCATCCTCAATACATGCACCAGGTAGGAGAGGATGATAAACCACAGCGGTTCGATCATCAGATCATAGAAAACGACCAACTAAATTTCCAATCATACAAATGATAGAAGGGTTCTGGAATGGTAGAGGGAAATCTAGAAAACCAACCCAAACTGCGGCCGAAGGTGGATTGCGATTCAAGTCTAAATAAAACAACCAACGTAGGAGGAAGAAGCCGCATCCATCAAACACCCGAGGAGAGATGGACCAAGAGATAACCAAATAATCCTCTGACGTGAAGCGAACCATCAATTGACACCGGTCGAGCAGACCCACCACCGCTTTGTTTTGAAGTCCCCAAGAATCAAAGAAAAATCTATCAAAATCATCGAAAAATGGATGCCGACCTCTAAATCGAGCCAACATTGTCGATCTGTGGAGATTTGTAGCTACACTAAATTCCTTAAGCGAGAGCGCAAGATGAGGTGAACCTTAATGGATATCAAGAACCTTAGGGCTAAGATAAATCAAATTAAAGGGAGGAAGGTAGGCTGGGTTTGTAAAGGGGGTGAAAGGACCAGCCGACGAGGAAAGGGTCTCCCCTCCCCCTGCCGGGGAGGAGGGGTCCGTAGCCTCGGTCATCACCGGTCTAGGTCATCACCACATGCCACAATCCACAAGTGTCAGCATGATTCTCTTCATCCAGTATTAGGTTTTCTAGGAGCATCAGTCCCTATCTCCCAACCCATTCATCAATCAAACATATACATTTATTATTGGTGGGGTATACCATGTCTAACACCACAAAATAAATATATTAATTAATTCGACAATTAATTAACCACCCAAATCGCTCTTCATATAATTCAACGCTTAATTAACCACTCAAAATCCCATTAATTAATAATTAATTAACAATTAATTATTTGTTGAAAGCCAACTAAATAATTAACTCAACACTTAATTATCCAAATTCTTTAACAAGTCTGAACCCGTCCATTTGAACAATGGTTCGTCTAGGACTTTAATACTCTACAAGCACACAATAATCATTTCTAAACATGCAGAACAAGGCCAAGATAATTTAGTAACCATCTCACACAATATATCATATCTCTAAAGAACTCCATCCAATTCAACTTAAGGCATGGAATGATAAAACACATAAAAAGGCACCCTTGGCCAACAATCACAACAAACAATCAAAGCACAATATTAATTTAATCTAATATATTTTTTTAATTCAAAAATTAATAAATAAAACCTTATCTCTTTAACCGATTATCAATTAGTTAACCATTTACAATTCAACATGTAATAATTAATCCCTCCATTACTTATTACCAGTTTCCATATTATCTCCAAAACATATCAGATATTCAAAATTCCCAATAATCAGTAAAGGCAAAAAACTCATTCCAACTCATGAATTGATAATTATTTATACAATTAATTATCATTATATACAATCTCCTCATTCCAAACATTCAAATTGTTTAATCATATCACTTTAACTAAAATAGCAACCCATGAATAAAATCAACACATGATCAAGTCCATATTTATATCATGTGAAATTATTTAATAAAATCAACCATGTCATTCATTGACATATCATAATGAAGGAAACTCACATTCCTAATTTATTTAAAGAACAATAATTCGTAAATGAAGTGTTAATGATTTGGGACCCTACCTGAGTGTTTTGCTGGAAACCACAACAAACAAAGAACCCTCAAGAGAAACGGGTTGATTCTTCAAGAACCCTCCTTCGATCACTTCTCCTAGAAATACCAAGAACAAAACTCGTCATACCTGGAATCCAAACACATAGATCTACCCATAATGGACGTAGATATATGAAACCGTAAGAAGATGAGATTTATATCTATATATATCTATGAAACTGAACAAGAACGAAGAAGAACATCTACCTACATCAAGAAACCGGCTTCAATTCTCCAAGAGAAGCCTTTGGTTCACCTCCAAAATGCTTGGGAGAGGTTCTACAACCTTCAAAGAAGAGTAATCCTTTGTTATGGCTGCTTCGGAGGAAGAAGAAGCCATCTAAAGGAAAAAACGAGTGAGATCCAAAATTGAAGGATCTCGTTTACGTGCCCGCGTGGTTAGTTTGCATGGTTTGACAAAACATGTGCTAACTGTGCCATAACTACTGCCTCGAATACCCATCTCACACAGTTTGGCTGCATGGTAAGACAAATTGTGTGATTCCCGTGCAGAATCTACTGCCTCAAAGACCAAATACGCACGGTTTGGCCGCACTATTAGACAAACTGTGTGCCTATCGTGTGACTTCCCCTTTACCTCAAAACATCTATCAAAGTTCAAAAAAAAATCCATCATTAGGTTTTCCAACACATTGAATAAAATTACAGAGCTCGGTTTGAAAATAATGGCCCGTTTATAAACAGAGAAAAAAATTTAGAAACATTCGTAATTTTAACCCGGATCAAAACATGGGATCTTACAGTTTTTTCTTTTTAATTCTGATGTGTTGTTATATAGTAATTTTTTTGATGGGATAATCATGGATTTCTAATTTTTATATTATTGATGTGGAATTTTATGTAACATTTCCTGGGAATCATAGTCCCAAATTCATACTACTTATTCCAATTTGTTTAAAGAGTGTTTTGTTTGGATAAGATTTGTAATGTAATATTTTATTAACAATCAAGTTTCATTTTGAGAGGTATCACCCCCATTAGATTATTTGTAACTATTCTAATGATTTGTGAAGATATATAGTTTCCCATATAGATGATGTTCTATTCCCATCATAGAATTAACATTTATAGGCATTTCATGGTGTTTCCAATTTATTCCACATAGGATCTTATTTCTTATGAATTTTTTTTAATTCTTTAGGATGAGAATTTTTTATATGTATCTAATGTAGGGTTCCATATTTATTTACTACATTCCCCTGTTTTTATCATTTTTTACATGGGTTTTGGAGAGATTTCATAAATTTAAAAAGTTGTTGTAAGTTACATTATTATTTTATAATGTTGTTTTACTATGGCTTTTAATATTATGAATGTAACATACATATTTTAAAAAAATTATTTGAGAAATAATATTTTAATTTTTTAAGAGATTTTATTATTATTAGTTGATTTTTTGGGATTATATAAATAATAAGATATCCTTATATTCATTTTTTATAATTTTCTCTATGTCAAAGTAAAAATAATTTTTAGTTACATTTACCTATATTCATGGCCATACCTCTAAATAAGGATAACTCTTGTATTTCAAAGGTAAGGTAAATGTCAGGTTTTATTTTGAAGGATTTTGTAAAGGTAAATAATTGATCCTATTAAATTTATAAAGGTTAATCCATAGTTTGATAAGGGTGGATTAATCACTATGTATAGTTAATTATAATTTTCAAAAGGTTGAGTAATGGTATATCCTTGTTTTTGTATAGGTTATTCGATCTTCCTCAACTCACGTAAGGGAAAGATGTGTTTTTGTATGGGTCTCTATAACAACTGGGAACCTTTAATAGCACATACACGCGCACATAACATGGTCATCGGGCATTGTACCACTAGGTACCACCACATAACCCATAGACAAATGGTCCCAAACCTGGGTCCCACCCATGTTCCCAAATGGGTCATCCGACTTATATTATTCCCCATAGTCCAGTACCTGTTGTTTCCAATTTGATTTTCCCTCACTCGCACATACCATGAGAATATTATATGAATTTCACCCATCTTGACTACTAATATAATACAAACACACATAACTATGGATCTCTAATCAGGTGGAATCTCAAAAGGAAAGGTGAACCATGTTGACATGAGTCATATCATTTACTCATTTAACAATTTCTAATTTTGGGGTGTTACATTCACCCCCTCCACTAGTCATGGACAATACATCACAACCAAGGTAGTGCACCAAAATTATTGCTTGGTACTAACTCTTATATAAGAAGTAAAAACTTGTCCCCACTAGTTACACAAACACTGAACCATAACCTAGTCGTTGAGTCCTATCCCACCATGTTCCACCAATTCCCCCACAGACCTGTGGTCCCATCCTTGAGGACAACCCACATGCCCGAACAGGTCATCAAACTGATGAATTTCCCTATAGTACAACACATTCTCTATCTAGTGTGATTTTTGCCTTACTTTCACACACTCTGGGAAACATCCAATAATTTCAACCATCACGATCACTACTCCCTACCATGCGTTCTAAACTGGGGAGTTCTAATCGGGTATGATCCTGAAAAGAAAGGAATACCTTGTTGACATGAGTCATATCATTATTAATCAAACCCATTATCATTATGGGGGGTAATAATCTTGATATTTTACTTAAACATTTAAGGTTTTCCTTCACTATGTGAAGGTAGAATTTGATCAATTCTACAATTGTCAGGTTACAAATATAAACAAGGATAAAACTATTTTACCCATATAATTTTCTATAATGTCACGTATGGGTAATAGAAATATCCTAAACCCAAATTTATCATTAAATGAACATTGTGTAAGTAATATTAACATTAATTAAACACTTTAATGTTGAAATATTTTTTTTTATTTTTTAAAATTTTCACTATGATCTTTTACATTAATAAATTTTGAATATTCGATTGGTTTTAATTGAATTGGTTAAAATTATAATTTAATGTGAAATTATTTTGTGCATGGATGTTTGATGGAGTATACAAGGAGGTATATTTATAAATATTGATATTGTTTATATTTCTATCATTATTATTGTTACTTATTTCTATGTAGTTCCAGTGACCAATAACTCTGACGCTCGATTTTTTTGATGTCGTCTAAGATATGTTAGAGGGTTCTCTTTTTATAGTACATGAACATACCCACTTACTCTATCCTTATTTTTATGCACCAGTGTGTGGGGATTCCAAGAGTTGGGGGATACATAATCTCTTTATTTTAAAATATAGAAATATGAAATAATGGTGATTAACTTCCTTGTTTAAATGGATTCGATTATTTCTAATCAGATTAAAATTTCTAAAATATTGGCCTGATGATTTATTTTGATGAATATGAAATTTAATAAAAGATAAAAATAAATTAATTTATGTGACATATTGAAAAAAAAATTATAATTCAAATATTTAAGGAATGTTATTATTTATCTCATGATGAAATTATATTGAAATATTTATGTCTGTAAAATTAATATTTTATATCGCGGATTGTTATTATTTTGAAAATATTTTCGCATGTTTTGTAATATTTATTCTCTATCTAAAATGATCATTCTATATTTTATATATTTAATTATTATTCGTGAATAATTTTTGAATTATAATTTTGATTAACTAGATAATTTGTTTGAATATAGAATAAAAGATAAAATAAGAACATGCATGTTATAAAATACAGTTATTTATTGTTTGAATTATTCAAGGGAGAGGTAAATAGATAAAATCAGGGCGTGATTTTCAAATACATAAATTTTATTAATGATACTTATTTATTAATTTTGTATATTAGATATTGAAAAGTATATTATTTCATGGGATTTTATTTTTATTCATTTACTAAATAATATTATTGCATGAATATAAATTTAATAATGATTAGAGATGATTATAACATTACTATAAAAATTCAAGATACATGAATATTATCATTTTAAGAAAATATTAATGTTAATGTATGAAATATTTTGGATGTGTGAGCACATGCTTTTTGATATTCATATTTTATTGACTTAATGATTTCTTAGATTATGTTCTATATATTTTTATCATTATTAGGTATGGTTGATATGATTTAAAATTAAAAAAAACGTAAATATGGTAATTCTTTGGTTATAGTGAAAGGAAAATTCTTAAATAATGATAATTGAGATTGTTGACTTATGAATAAATAAAATAAGGTGGAATACAAAATGAAATAAATAAAATTTATACATGATAGTTTTTATGGATAATACTACTTATATTTATTCATTATAATTCGGATTACTAAATATGCTAATGAGAATTTAATGAATGATTATATCTTTTCTTGGGGGCTGAGAGAGGGTGAAATTGTTTGATTAATAGAGGAATTCATTTTTGTCACCATGTTTCTGTAAAATTATATGCGGAAAAATTCAGTTAATGTGTATTGATGCTCTAAATAATTAGATCCATGACATGTTTAATTATTTACTATGTAAAATTGGAATAATGGTATTGAATGTCAAAGGCTATGATGGTATCATGGGGTGATGGATATGGTGATTACGTGGGTAGGGACGCCCAAGGATGTTTTTTAAAATAACTGTTTAATTTGTTATCAAACAAGTTTCAATATGTGCTTATTTATTTTTGATAATCTAGTTATTCCTAGAAAATAGTTATGGACCATCATATGGAATCAAAAATTATGATAGTAAATTTTTTCTTTGTAAAAAATGTGATGATTGAATGAAACAATATTATTTATAATCGACAATTTATATAGAGGTTACATTATATTTCCAAAAACATTAGATAATAAATTAATATTGGATAAAAAAATTAAGAACATGAAGAATAATATTGTTCATGATTATTTGAGAAGATTAATATAGAAAAGTTATCATGGAAATTATTTTTTTGATGCTTATTTTATATTCTTTTTTTGTAATAATTTGAATGTGGCCTTACATAATAATAATTTCCATCCCACGTGAATGTGGCCCAGTATAAGACTCCCCTTACAATTGTGGGACTCGTAGGTCAACCACACTCGATGAAGTACCAGAAGTAATTTCATGGGCTTCAGAGGAGGCATAGAGCCCCTAGTTCGGGTGGACCTATACAAAAATCACGTAGGGCGCACCCCCAAAGGCATGCACATTTTGGGCCAGAAGACCACAAGGATGATGCGAAGGAGGTGTGTGCCATTTGACAATATTTTTGATCCTGATTAGCTAGCTTGAATGTTGTACCAGTTAGGATTGAATGATATACTACATCCTAGACCAGATGTGAAACCGATGTGTGTCAACGAAGTAGTGGGTACTATTACCACACTCTAAAAAAGTCAGATGAAATTGACGTTCCATGATTTGTATCATGTGAGACACATTATCTTTTTAGTGAGAATATTATTCCTTATCGCAAAATTGATCATCATGTGTATGAGGGGATCCAGACCATGCAACAACAATGTCACTCAATTTCCATGTGATATCAACCAAGCACATCGGGAGTTGGAAAACATCAAACTATGATTTTTTCAAAAAAAAACGTTTTTTAATCTTATTTTTTAGAGGTGGATAGAAATTATATGGGGATATGAATTAAATTTTTTCCAATTGCATGTGATATGCAAAGATGAGTTGGTATATGGATTTTTTAGGATAAACATATTGTGAAGTAAATCCATTATGAGGGATGTTGCTTTCCAGACATGATCCTCTATGTTCATAATTAGAGTATTCAAGTATTCATATTGATATTCATCCATTAATTTATCATGTGAGGTTGGATTATAAAATTCTATATATAAATTCTATATTGATTAGTTAAAAATAATTTGAATTCTATAAGGCCATGAATTTAAATTTCTATTCGAAGATGAATTTGTGGATGAACCATTTTACATGAAAACATCATGTAATGTGAAATGGCATAGAAAATTTAATAATATGAAGGAATATATGTGTGTTCATGTGAAAAAATACTAATAATAATAGTTCCATATGGTGAATACAGTACGCAAACATAAATTTTTACACATACTTTTGTTATGTTGAGTACGCAATATTGAAAATTTGTAAGAATAAAATTATGCATATATTAGTGTAATTAAATGAAAAACCACAATGAATATCAAATGCAATGAACATTTTTGTGATATTTTTAGTATGATAAATAGTAAATGATAAGTGATAGATATTTTTGAATGTGATATGTAGATCCTACTACGTTCTATGGGGGGAGGGAACACATTTCTGGTTTTATATAAAATAAATAGGATTTTAACTACATAGCATGTTCTCAGAATTAGCATTTCTTAACATCATGAATGAACGACAATTTATTGCCTCTAAATACTACGATAATATCTTGATTAATTAGGCGAGAACTTATGTGTAGAGATTATTTTTTAGAAAACTAATTTTCTGCTCATAGTACAAATATCATTTTATGATGATTTTTTGTATAGAAAGAAATAAAAAACAAATAATTACTATCCATAAATTAATTTATTTACATAATTATACCTTAATATAAAATATAACAATTATATAATTGAGAAGTCGAAATACATTGTCTTAGGAATAAATAGTTTATTTATGTTCATCAGAAAATATTCATATACTATTTTATTTACCTTTAAGGATCAAAACGAAGACCCCTTACAATAGATGCATGAGTATGAAATATTAATATTTAATATTTCTTTAGTTTTTTTGACATTTTTTTAAAAGGTAGTGTGAAACATTTGTTCTTGTAGGAATTTGGAATGGATAATGGGTCTCTATACTAGTGAATAAATTTAAACAGTAACCACTTATGATTATAGTAGAAAATAAGTTATTGGGGAGTTTAATAAATCATAAGAAGTTGTAGGCTCACATTGAGGCCAAAAAATGAAAAATATTATTTTCAATACTATTTATTTTTATAACATTTGGGAAATGTTGAGTAATAAATAGACTGGGTCAGATCCTAATAGGTCAATAATGGTTAATTTGAAAATAAATAAAATTTATTAAAATCACCATTGATTACCCCCCCTTCTTAATGGTGAAACACGTCCACATGAACATCGTTTGGTATTCGAAGGAGGTTCCCTCTATCATGATCAAATATCTACCAAAGATACATAATCTAATTTTTTCAATAGTAGTAGTGATCCAATATTTTATGGAAATAACTATCATAGTTGTAAGAATATAATATTTTCATATATTCTACTTATTTTCCATGACGTCAATGATTCAGTTATTATTAGATTCCCAACTATCACTAAATATTTACTTATGAATTTAATTGATATGTGAAATATGGAAGTTAATATAAAATCATAAAACACTTTTTGGATGTATATTTCATAAAATGTTTCCAAAAATTATTGGGAACTCAAAAAAATACATGGATAATTTCGATAAATTAGAATGTTGTTATACTGGAAACATAAAAGTAAAATATACTAAATAGGAAAATTTTCATAAAAAATGAAGATATATATAGAAGGTTAAAGAATAAAAATATTATGACTACATCTCATGTCTTAATAAAATTTAATTTAATATTAATGGTTTCGAAGAAAAGTTGGATTATTAAATAATAATCAAAAAAATTATGAGACATTATCCTTCTAGTATTGATCATAATGTAACAGGTTTTGAATATCTATATTATCTTACTCATCATGAATTCTATATAATACACATTTCATATGAAAGGTGAATGATTCCAATATTCATGAACTGGATAAAATATAGGATGGATTTTTATTCCATGAGAAATTTTGAAATTAGAGTTGATGAAATGTTAGAATAAAGTGAATATGTTGATGAAATTGATGTTGAAGATTATAAAAAAATTGTTTCTATAGTATAAAAAGGAGACATGAAAGAATTTTTAATAGTAAATGTAAATTACCCACAAAGTGATATAAATGTAATGAAATTTGAAATGTTATTTAATTTTTCCCAAAATTATGTTTGAGGGTCATAATATAGATAATGAGAGACAAAAGAAATGAATTTGGGGAAGATATTAAAAGGAAAAACCATATTTGATGGAATAAAGAAGAAATTTATTACATGTAAAATAATAAGTTTTATGAGAAAGAAACTGTAAGATATCTCCACCACCTTCTAAACATAAAAAGATAAAACAAACTTCGTGGATCATGTGGAAAATGTGAGTGACACCTTCGGCAGTAAAGATAATGAAAGTTAACAAAATGTAAGAGAACATGTTAAAAAATGAATTATAATCTTGTCTTGCGAAAAAAACATGGATAAATAAGAAAAAGTAACTATTAGCTATAGGAAATGAAAATATAAATGACTAAAATGGAGAATGTAAAATAAATTAGATTCATCATATTGAATGAATCAAAAATCACCAACTGAATGTGGATGAAATGGAAATGTTGATAAAGGAACATGAATAATAACATTATCCAAAATAATAAGAATAGAAAATGGCTTAGTCTAATTATTTTTGAATAAAATAATAAATTTATAAAGATTATATATGACTTTACAAAGGTTTATGAGTTCATGGAATATATTTCAAAAACTTGTGAATAAAGGGGTTTAAAGAAGCATGTTAATTCATCACTTTATGAGTTTTAAAAGAAATATGTTATCTCTGACAATGTAGATCCGAAAATAAACTCTAAAAAATGCAATGCATGGATATTATTAATAAATTATCTTCTAATTCATTGTATGAAGTAAATTCTCCATGAATATAATTTCAACTAGAGTATAGACAATCATGGTATTATAAATACAACAAAAAAGTCTTCAAGATAGGTCTATTATGAGTTTATAGGATCAATGTTCAGAGGTATCCTATTATTTTGTGGAGTTTTTGGGCACACTAAATATTTATGATGGTACAATATTTCCCTGATTGAGATGACACCTAAACCAAGAAAGATCTACATTTTGAAAAGGATTTGAGATATTAAATATAATAAAAAATTATTTGAAATTATTAAAATCTGAAAGCACAAATTAAATTTGACAATTTAGAATAAATATATGGAATATGTTATCTTCAAGGAAATATTTCTGAAAAATTCATGATTATCCTCCGTAAACTAACAGAAAATGTTTGGAACAAAATGAGAATTTAAAAAATGATTAAAAAAATATTGTATGGATGAATTTTATTAGTATGGCTGTAGAAAATACAACTTATGGATTATTTTTAGTGGATAGACATCACACATGGATGATTAAGAAAAAATTTGATGAAACATTGGAAATCATGAAAGAGGATCAATAACCGTTCGGAATGATTGTTCTTTAAAAATTAAGGAAGTTATAAATGAGGTGATTGAATCCCAAATTATGAAGTCTAATAATGGATTATTTTTTGAAGGTGAGAAACACAATTTTCTTAGGGTCAAAAAGCATTGTGATGATGGACATGGGGTTTTTTCAAAAAGGATTCTTGTGTTACCATTTTTTTGGAAAACATATCACTCCTTTAAGAAGAACCAATGGAAATCTATTTTGAAATAGTGATTTTAAAAATTCATATTAAATGGGTGCCTAATATGAAAACAACCTATGGTATATAAGGCATAGACATATTGGCTAAACTAGTATAAGTAAAATATTTAATCTTGACATTCTGATATATTTTCTTTTGTAAAAGAGAATAAGGTATGAAATCTTTGAAACATGTCATAAATAGAAACTGTCACAATGTTCACATAAAGCGGTGAATACTATCACTTATATAAACCATGATCATATTCATATTATATTATTTTTTCCAATGAGACAAAATTGTACTAGAGTTTATTTCTAATTAATTACATTTATTAATGATTATATTCAGTTGAAAAATTTTATTTTTATAAATCATAAGTCATAGTAAACTAAAATTTTCAAAAATATATAAGGAAATATGAGAAGGAATGGGTCTCTATATAAAAAAACTGTGATTAGATAATTGTTAGGTGCTTACATGTGACGATTTGTAATATTATATTTCAAAACATGGAATCAATAAAAAATATAACACAACATATACTCGACATCAAAAAGGGTGAGTTGATATCAGTAATAGAACAATCGAATAGATGAGAATGATTATGTTATCTGAACAAAACGTCACAAAGTATTTCTTAGGACAATATTCATGCACTTCAATAAACACATAGAATATTTTCCTATTGATATAAAAAACACAGAATATATTTTATAAATGTGTTAATAGAAAATTAATATTGTTACATAATATATAATTTTTTTAATCCCTTTAATTATAAAGATCTAGTACATCAATCTGAGAAAAATTGATAGAAAATTAATGGAAAAAAATTTCACGGACAACCTCTCTAATTTTATTGTTTATAAATAATGGAACAAAATTATTAAAAATTTAGTTGATTTTATTGATGTCTATTTTATTTAAAAAAAATAGTTATATTAGCTGATAAATATTCTGAAAACAAGAATAAAAATAGTATACAAATAAAATAGACGAATGATTAATCTACTATGAATAAGAAAAAAATTTATGAATTTGATTTCGAACATACCTGTGATTAATATGAAGATGATGGAAATAATAGAAACCAATATAGGCAATTTAAGAAATAGTTTGAGGATTAATATATTATTTGAATTCAACAGGATCTAGTTAAAACTATAAGAATATTTAGAAATAAATATCAAAATGAACTTATTTCTCTAATTGATCCTCAAAGTATAGAAGATGAAATTGATCGTGTGGAATTGATACAATATACTAATGAGGAACATTATTATATTTATAATAACTCTACTTTTGATAGACAATGAAGACCTAAGAAAATAAATTTTATTGGAACCAAGTGGATTTTCAAAAATACGCTAAATGTGAATGGTAAAGTATCATGAAATAATTATATGCTAGTGTGTAAAGGATATTGTCAAATGGTAATTGACATTCAAGATACTATTTCTACTATATAAATATTAGAATATATTATAATTATCTGGGTATAAGTATCCCAAAAACATATAATGTTTATCATATGGATGTGAAATCTACATAAAATAATGATTAAATTTGAGGAAGAAGTCTATTTTGAACTAGATAATGGTTTTATCTCCATAATTATTCCAATATAATAGGAATAATGATGAATGATTTGTACGGATTGAAAAAAACCCTAAATTATGGTATTCAAAATTGTATAACTCTTTAAGGGACATGATGTTTATAAACATTAATGTTGATAGTAACCTTTATGTGATTGAAATTAACAAAGGTACTTTCATAGTCATTCTATATATGAAAAATTTATATTTTTCTTCATGAAAAGTAATGTCTCTATGATATTTTTCTATGAAAATTTATTGAAGATTTTAGATTCCGATTCTTGGTAAGATGACATACATTCTAGGATTCTAGATTGACCAGAATTCAAATTCCATGTTTTTATCATAAGAAAATTTTTCATCGGAAATGTTGTATATTTTTAGAATAAAAATAAAAAAAAGATTCAACATCCATTATAGTAGGAAATATATTATACAATAATGATGTTGAAAACAGTGATAACCAGAAAAAATTTAGAATAATCATTAGAAGTATCCTTTATCTAATTGAATCACGTCTAGAGATAACTTATGAAGAGAATTTATGTGATATAATTCAATGTGACCTAATATATTCTAACAAATTGGTTTCTAAAATAATAATAATATATATAAATTTATCTTTTAACTATTTTCATCTATACATACACAATGAATATTTAAACTTTCTAGGAATTACAGATGATAATTGGGCAAGTGATTTTATATATACAAGAACAAATTTAGGTAGAACCTTTTTTCTTGGAGAAGGATATTTTATTTGTTATAGTAAGAAGCTTAATTCCGCAACATATATCATGATTAAGGTGGAATATTTTTCATCTTCACATTCATTTACATATACGATTTCAATGAAAGAGAAGTCAAAAATTTGAAAATTGAGACTGAGAGACCAATGAAAAAATCATGTGTTAATCAATGTTATTTTTGGATTTCTAAACAACATGTACAAAATTCACGATCCAAGATTATAAATACCAAGTATCGTTTTATACAAGAAAATGTTTCAAGAAAAAACATAAAGATATAATAAATTTTTTAAAAATGTCAGCTTATCGATATTTTCAGGAATGAAATTAAAAAAGGTAGATTCTATGGGATAAGTATAAAACATCTTATTTAAACTTATCCTCTCACCTAAAGGCTATTAAGTATAATATCCTTATTCGAAAATATTTTATGTGTATTTTTTTAATAATCAAAGAATTGAAGATGATGTTTTGTTCTTCAGGGATTTCATTTAATTACATGTTGATGAAAGTGAATGAATATCTTGAGAGGGGTCCTCCATGAGGATGAATTTATCCAGTCCCACCCTAATGTCTAATTCTAATTTATTTATTTAATAATACTGTCAGATAATTGAAATTATATGATAAATGGGAATTAATCTTTTCCACATAAACTGTATGATGTATATGAAATGTTTGTGGAGTACCTTGTATCTCATGATTTTTCATCTCCCCATTTGAAGGATTTTGATATTTATTTCACAGCTTTGATATTAAATAAACATATAAGATACCCTTGGTTATATATCTCTTGTCATATGCACTTGGTACTCCCAAATAGATATATAGGTTATTAATTAAGGTCTATTTTATAAATAACCTGTGATTCGTCTCCTTTTAAAAAACTATATAAGAAGATCTTGATAGTAATGATTAGATGATAATTCCCAACTTAGCAATTTAATTTTTTTTCTAATAAGTAGGAGTAAATACATCACAGAAATAATAAATTTTCTATGAATAGCTTTGAAAAATAAAATTCAAAGGTTGTTATTTTTTAAGCTAACTATTGGTTTTTTTATAAAATTATTTTAATACGTGTTTGGTGAGTTCTTATGATGTAGTGATTCCAACGTAATTTATAAGGGTCATTCTAATGATATTGTATTTCTTGTTTGGAAAATTTTTCTTGGTAAAAATATAATGATTGTTTCAATGTTTCCAATGTATAAAAGACTTGTTCTATGTAGTATCAAAAAATATTTCAACAAAATACAAGAATTAAATTAACCTTAGAGAATGAAATGAAGAAAATGAAAAATAATATTTTTCATGATTTTTCGAGAAGATAAATGTTGATAATTGGGTATTTAATTTTTTTTAGTTTCAAATTATGAATAAATTTTTATATAATTTTATTGTGTCCTTAGAAAAAAAATTACACCCACACATGAGACAGTGGCGCAGGCCGATCTTGACCTTAGTATTATGGGACCCATAGGTCAACGACTCCCATAAATGAATACAAGGCTAGTATTTGGGTGGTATAGGAGGCGATGTCCTTACATGGTGTAGGTGATACCATGTATAAGTACTATAGTGATCACACTCAAAGGCACACATCATTTTCTTTGGAAGTCTACAAGGATAAAGATAGGGTGTTGTGTGTGAAGTTGAAATAATGTTATTCCCCAATATCCAGCTCGGACGATGTAGTGGAAGGGAATGAATGATCACATCCTAAACTAAATGAAAACTCATTTTGAGATGGTGAAGTAGTGGGTACTTTACCAACATCTTTAATATATCGGTAGAAACAGAAGTTTCATGATACACCTCATAAGTTCCCTTTGATCATTTCAGTAATCAAATTCTTCCTTCTCCCAAATACAAGCCTTCGATGGATAAGGGATTACAGAATAATCAACTGAAAAGGGGCTCACTCACCATGTGAGAGCTACCCAGCTTCTTAGGAGTATGGAAAATGGATGTGAATAAATTTATGAAAATAAAAAAAAACTTTTTGATGTTGAGTATATAAAGATGAATAAAAATTATATTCCTGGATGAATTAAAATTATTTAGAGATGAATGATCATTATAAAGCTAAATATATATATTCTTCATTGCGATTAAATTTTCTATGTCGTAATGACACTATGAGTGAAGTTGAAATTTAAACATTATTATTATTCATGATAAATAACGTATGTGGGTATGAATAATATTTCAAATTAATAAATGAACCGTTTAAGGATATTATATCAAATTCAATGTGGATATGATACATGGATGATATGAATTACATGGTAATTCTGTATGGCCATGAATATATTATTATATTTAAAGATGAGTTCATGCTCGAATCAGATTCAATGTGGAAATAATTTTATGTGAGACCACATAAAAAATAAATGATACGTTAGAACATAAGTGTTATTGAATGACGGAATACCAAAATGAGTAGTTTGTATAGTTAATATAGCATAAAAACAAAACATGGAATGCAGACTGTTGTTATGTTGAGTCTATGGTAAGGTATAATCGCAAGAAAAACATTATGTGGACATGAGTGTAATGACACACTAAACTGAAAATCACATCTAATGATTTGTGGAAATTTTTTATATTTTGATTATGTATACCATAATATGATATGAATAAAATATTTTTGAAAATATTATGTCGATCCCAATATGTTCTGTAGATCGAGGTGCCACATTTTTGGTTTCACGTATAATGGAACTGCATTTATGTGCATTCCATGTTTGCAGAATTATCATATGTTAACATCAGTAATAACTAATAATGTTTTTCTTATAATTACCAGGATGATTCATAGAATAAAGTTTTGAGATCTTATATGTAGAGAATATTTTTTGGCAAAATTATTTTTCACTAGTAGTTCTGAAATTAGTTGAGAATCTGTAAAATATTTCATACATAATAAGTCGAAGCATGAATATTTTCTATGAAAATATTTTTTTTAAATAATTATTTTTTCATATACTCTATAAGATGAATATATTTTAGAAGTAAAAATCCAAATGTTGAGGAACAACCAGTTCAGTGATGTTCTTCAGAAAGTGAGAATATAGAAGTTTATTTATGTTGAAGTGTCAAAAGATAAATCATTAGTAATTGTTTCACAAGAAACCAAAATTCAAATGTGATCATTCTTGTGATACTTGTAGTAATGTTTTCAATAGGAAGTGTGTCAATTTCATTCTAGTGGGACTCTATAAAGAATATCAAGACACTATTATAGTGAATAAATGTATGCTTTTACTTCTTGTGATTGTAGTGTATTTTTTATGATTGTGGATTCTAAACAATACTAGAAAATATAAGCTCAAAATGAGACACGGCCTTGTAAAAATATTATGTTGTTGTTCTAATTATTTTTATATAATTATAGAAAGGTTGAGTTATCATAAGAGTGGATTAGATCCAAATCGGTTGATAGAGGATAATTTCAATGGAATTTATAATTGAAAAAACACCACTAATTCACCCATCCTTCTGAGTACTGTAAATCCTTTAAGGGGAAATTAAACTATAATGATGGTGGAAAAAGGTTCCAATTATTTATATGATGATTTTGGAAGGGATACTTAAAGTTATATTATGTGTTTTGGTTCCAAGGATATAATCGGTAACAAAATATAGTATATGTTTGGATTTACCATTTTTGATGTGTTGAATGATAATTTTCATACCTCATAGTAAATCTAACTTTTTTAATTCACCAATTATTGAATGTTTCAATATAATTAGTTTCCAACATTAGGAAACAATTTTTTATTATTCAAGTTGAGTACATATTTTATCTGGTAGATTGGACTGATATTTTCAGTATATTGACGATTATTAAATAATTAATGAAATTGTTAAATAATGTGGATTGTTCTTAATGATTAATTTAGGATTATGGAATACTCAATGATGCAAGAAATGAATAAATAATGTCTTTATCACTAGGGAAAATGATTAAAATGTTAATCTCATAAATGAAATGGAATAATCTTAATTAGTTGATAATTAAATTATTAATTATTATTATTATTATTATTATATTCTTTTCATTCTAATATATTATAAGCGGCATCCTATGTTTAGTGAAACAATAGTGGATGACGATTCAATAGTTAGGTAGTTACACTATGTTTGGTTATGTTATAAATAAACATCACTCAATTTTCTTCATTTCATTTTCTAACCAAACCATGTTGATATGGAGATTAAAACTAAGTGGACTTTTAGGGGAATATTTTCTCCAACATCTAGGTTGTCGAGGAATTGATGGTTGACTACCTCTAATGACCCTTATCTCTCCTCTATGTAGTACTTCTTTTTGGAATTCAAGTTGATTATATTTACCCAATAGGTATGTAGATGGACTTAATGTATTTTGGTTATTTAAAACATAGATATACCCATATATATTATCCTAATAGTTATTAATGGAATGTTTTGTATGAGATTTGATGGATTGACTAATAAAATACGAAATATGGGATGTGGTAGCTCCTAAAAACTACTTAGTTACTATATAGAGATATGGTTTTGATTATGGGTTGATGTTATGTATGTGGTGAATTATATATTATCCCATGTGTCTTTTGGGTTGTATATTTTTTTACAGGTCTCATTGACCTGACTATTGGATAAAGAGTGATCATGATATATGATGTTAGAAAAGATCGACAAACATGTGGGGAAGTGGTAGTGGGGTACATTAATTTTATGTTTTTTCATATATTATATGATTACTTAAATGTAATACTTTGTAAGTTATCCATTATGAAGATGAAAAAAATGTATTTAATAGATGATTTGGGGTCATTTTTTACTCACTCGTATTTAGTATGATTCCTTCACATTTGTTTTGAGAGGTTACATGTAGGATACTAATGAGTGTGCATGTTATCCTAAACTGAATTTTCTTTTTCAGGTCAGTAAGGACTATTTGGTAATGAATTTGGGATTTTTTAGTTTGAGGTGTTGTTCAGGAGCTATTATAACTTCATGATTATTACCATTGATTTATTCTACTATTTTCCTTTGCTTAAATTATTATCATTACATTCATATATTTTATTGAAATTTCATATTCTCTTATTTTGATATATAGTGGTTGGTGGTTTTTATAACCTTATATCCTACTTTTCAAATCATAGAGTGTAATTTCTACCATCTATTTCTATATTATAAAGAATATTATAGTCTCTAACCTTTAGTCTATTAAATGCGGGATTCATGGGTCATTACCTCCATAACAACCCAAACTCTTTTGAAAATAATTAAGCTATTTTTAAATTAAATGTTTTGTTATATAATATTGTTATATAAAATACATGAAAATATTCTAGTTTTATTATATCCAATTGTATTTTCATGAATTTTATGTATTTTTACCATTAATAATATAGCAATTGAACCATGATCACCAGAAACGATTAAATTTAGGGTTTTAACAAATCTATTTGACATAGACAAAGTAAGTGAGGAACTAAACTAGTATGATCGAACCAAATGAAGCTCATTTACTAGATATTATAAGATATATGTCATTTCAGATCTTTTTTCTAGACCAATACCAATCTATGATACAACAACATAGGCATGGGATAATATGTTTACATGAGAAGTTCAAGCTCAATGAGATCACGACCCAAACCATGTGCACCAAACAACCCCAGGAAATTCCCTCCATAACAGACCTTACTCTTAGGGAATATGCAGGTGTATGGAAGGGATATGTATCAAGAACCTATAAAAAAGATTATGTGCATTATCTTTTGATAAAATAATGAATATATTTTGTCATATTATTGTGAAATTGTAAATTATTTTTGAACCAAACATTTTTCTGGTTAATATGAAAATTAAATTAACGAATCTATGTATTAATTAATTTTTGAAATAAATAATATTCTAATAAATTATTTTTATTAAATATATTTTATTAAATATGAATGATCATATAATTTTTTTATTTCAAATGTAGTTTTTTATAAGGGTTCTAAAAATGATATTGTCAAAAACTCTTTATTTTTCAATAAATATTTGTATTTATTTTAAAATTAAAAAATAATATATTTATAAAATTATTTAGATAAAATAAATTTTTTTTGGGGATACAGATGTTGAAATTATCCTATAGTGAATTTTTTACAATTTTTAGATGTAGATTAATTTTCTGGTAAAAATGAAATATTGGATAAAGAAAATTTACTTTTTATGACATCATAAGGACCCATATATTATCTAATAATTAATATAAATGGGTTCCAATTCCAAATGTATGTTATCACAATAAAATAATTTTATTTTATATTTATTTTATTTATTTTTTAATTCCTTAATGAATTCTATAAAACATCTAATATATTTTAAAATTTTAAAGTCATTTCATTGAGAGTGTGACTCACCCCCAACAAAAGACAGTGAATTATTTTATTATACAAGACCCTTGGATATATAAAATAATTCAAACAACTCACATTTTATAAAAAATTATTTGAAACAACCATGGAATGGTTTGTGGTTTTGGATATTTTATTCGGTAATGTCCAAAACCGAAATTATAAAGAAATATCCCTCCTTTCCTATATAAACCCACCCATTATCCCATTTATATTCACTAAAAATATTTATAGCATGACCAAATTATTCTATATACTCCCTAGAGTCCTCAAAATGGGTCCCATACTTTTGAAAAAATCCTTCCCAAGCCTTTGGAGTCACACACTCAAGTAAGGGATCTTCCACTCCCCTCAAACCGGCCATTAGAAATTAAAAAAAAAATGATTTGTAGGTATTAGTGGATATGATTAGTTATTTTTGGGATTAGGATTTGAAAACTCTTCTAAAATCCAATGTATTGCAGAACTCTAGAAAATTATTTAGAGATAATATTAAATGTAAGATAATATTCTTAAATATTTGTATGTATATATAAAGTGGTTTATCAACAAAATGAATCATTGTATGGATATTATAATTAGATGTGGTTTTGAAAAATATGTACCAAGGGGAAACAAATACAACAAGATGATTGGAGCTTGTCTTCGAGTAATCTGGTATATGATAAAGAGCCTTATTGTGAAACTTGTTTGACAATCCTGGGTATTATGATTTGGAAATTCATAAGCTCGTTATGATCCAGTATTAGAGGAACAAAATTCGTATAAGAATATATGGTCATGGATAGCATATATTGAATCATGGAAACACATAACATAAGGTTAAAAATGAAATTTATATGTTATCCATTTTATTTCATTAAATTTCTATTCACATGTTTAATTGTTTAAGAAAATCATACCTCATTTCCCTTTTTAATATATTAAATGGTTTGAAATATGAGGAATCATGTTAACAACCGATGCGATGTGAAATTTAATGATTTCCACAAATAGTAACCCAACCCAATGGGTTCATGAATAAATTTTTTTGTTAATATACTCTCTCTTAGTTAACACATATTATAAATAGAATCCAAGATCATGATGGCTGTCCACCCCCCCCCCCCCCACCCCCTCACCCGTAGGAGAGAACAATCAGAAATTGAGGGATTTATGTGACAAAGGACTCATACATTCAATATATCGTCTGATCAATTAATCACTGAACAATTAATCAATTATATTGAGAATATCTTCCCTATCTTTCAATTTTATGAACATGATAAAGTTATTTTGGTTGTTTATTATATAGAGGTAGAACATGATCGATGGTGGAAATTGACAAAGATAAGAAGCCTAAGGAAGAGATCGATAAAATGGGGTGGAAGAAATAATGGAAAATATTGTTCAATAAATATTTTCCTCTTAGTTAATTAGATAAAATGGAATACTATTTGCTTTCCCTTACTAAAGAAATATGAAAAATATAATGGGTATTATGAATCCAACATCACCATACATTCATGATACACCACTGGTTTTGTCGTTACCACCGAATGTAAGGTTAACAACTTATTTTTTTGGGCTAATTACAATTCTATGAGAATCCTTGGAAATCCATGACATTGATAGAAATTATGAAATTTTTTGATGTTCCCTCATAGTCGAAATATATATTTTAAAATTTCAATGGTATCATGGGGATATGAAATTGAATGTGGAGTTTAATTATGGTGGACTTATAGCAAGTTCTAATGGTGCTATGAAATTTAAAAATCCCACATTTCAAGGGTGTTGGATGAAGCAACTTGGAAATTGAGTAATGGGAACAAGGAAAGGCTTCAGACCTGGGATGGATGGGCACCTGAATAATAATTTAAGACATGAGAAACCAACTATTGAAATGGAGGAAAGAAATGCTCCAGTAAACCCTTAATTAATTAATCATTGAAAAACTAAAAGGAACTGGGGAAAATTGTAAATCAACTACAAAATCCAATGGTTTTTTAAGGAAACTAACAACCTTCAAGGCTTTTGGGGAGATATTTTTCCATCACTAACACCGAAATGAACCCTGACAACAAAGTGTTGACTGGTGCACTAGTTATTTATTCATAAATAGAATATGTACATTTTGATTCTCGTTTTACGAATTACTTTATCTCACAAAATTTTATTATAAATATAAAAATACCACCAAAAGAATTGAAGTAGTGATGTTAGAAAAAATAGAATACGAGGAAATAACTACATACCATGTACATAAATCATCCCATATCAAAATTTAAGGGATGAACTTCATTGAGATCCTTTTCATACTCATCTTGGTGGAATTTGATCCAATTTTTTCATGGATTTTCTTTCATTATATAGATCCAACATAAATTTCTAATATAATGGAATCAATCTCCAAAAGAAGAATCAATAACCTATTTAATTCATGTTCAAGGAGGATGATGAGTCTTATTTCGCACCATCACCTCAAGAATGGATATTAAATCCCTGTGAGAATGTGTATTTGGATCAAATGATTGATCATAAGGAATGTATCATCCTAGAAGAGATGCCTCTTGTGAGGAATACATTTAGGTGTTCCCCATGTAATTTCCCAGTATTCATCCAAATAAAGAGGTTTAATTTTCAATAGAGCATATACCTGGAGAATTCATAGTATCGAATAATCCATATAGGATGGCTATTGTAGAACTTGTGGAACCGTAGAAACATCTATAAGATAATATGGATAAAGGATTCATATTCCCTTTTTCTTATTTATGGGTTAAACCAATCGGTTTCTCTAAAAATATGGATTGGACAATGCACCTTTAATTTGATTATCGAGATCTCAACAAGATCATGTTAAATAACAAGTATACTATTACACAGAGTGATTAGTTTTTAGATCAGCTACATGAATAGTAATACTTATCCAAGTAGGATATGTGATCGGGATATTACCAAGTTAGGGTGAAGATGGATGATATCCCAAATACTTCTATTTTTCATGAGGTACCATCACTATGAGATCATAGTGATTCTTTTAGGAATCATTATTTCTAAAAAAATATTCATGGACATGATGAATTGATTGTCTATATATTACATTGAAAAAAAAATATAGTCATTATAGATGATTTTGTAATATACTCTAAAACAATGTATGAGCAATAGGAACATCCAAGAAATGTGTTAATGGCCTTATGAATATAGAAGCTCTATTAATTTTATAGTAATTGAAATTTTTGTTAAAATCATGTATCTTTTTTGGGGCATATCATCACATGATATGGTATACATGTGGACCCTTTAAAAAAATCAATTGGATGATGGTTGAGGCCATCATTTGTTGTAGATATCCATAGCATCCTTGGGTTAGCTGGATATTACCATTGATTTTTGAGAAATTTATCATTTTTTTTAAACCCACATACTAAGATAACTCAAAATGGAGTCAAATTTTCTTGGAATGATGAATGTGGAGAAAAGCTCAAGGTATAGAACATGAGTCTTATCACTAACCCTATTCTCACACTACACAAAAGTGGGAAAATGTTTGTAATATTTAGTGATTCCTTGAAGAATGGATTAGGTTGTGTACTGATGCTAAATGAAAAATTCATTTCATGCACCTCAAGAATGTTGAAAATTCATGAGAAAATCTATCCCATGCTTGATCTAGATTTGGTAGTGGTGATCTTCACATTGATTTTTTGGAATTATCTATTTGGGGAGAGGCGTGAAATATATGTCGATCACTACAGTCATAAATATATATTCACACAAAAATAATTGAATATAAACCAATGATGATGTCTAGTGATAATCAAGGATTACGACTACTCAATCCAAAACCATATTGGTAAATAATAGATGATATAAGTAGAATGGATAAAACAATTGTATCATATTTGAGAATTTAGTTGGATCCCATCATCTTATATTTAATTAGGATGGAAATGGGAATCATATAGATTATAACATCATTAATACTTTTATAAATTATTTCCAAATAGTCTTTTTTGGAAAGGATAATGGATGCTCAAAATGATGATGTGATAATTTATAAGAAATTCAAAACTATAAGGAATGGTAAATCCTTGGAGTTCAATGTTAATGAAGAAGGAACTGTGAGATTTGGTTCATGGTTGTGTGTTCCATGAAATAAAAAGTTAAAGAAGGAACTATTGGATGATGCACATAGTACAACATTCTACATTCACCTAGGAAACAGAGAGATGTGTCAACCGATCCAAGAGAATTATTAGTGGGACCACATAAAGAAGGAGATCACAGGATATACATCAATTATCATGGTGTAATAGTAAGTGAAGGATTAAAGTCATAAGCTTAAGGGGATGATGCATAAATTACCAATACCAACATAGAAATATGAAAACATAACATTGGGATTTGTCATCGGACATCTGAAGAAATCTAAAGGAAATAATGTTTTCAGTGTTATTTTGGATTGTCATACAAATATAGAACACTTTGTTATGATTCAAGATGATTTATCACTAGAACAACAAGCAAAAATATACATCAGATAAGTGGTATGGCTCCATTGTCAGGACCCGTCCTCGGGGCCCATGCCGTGACTACCCCATGCCCGCCTTCCATAGGTCAGGGGTTGGCGACCAGCACCAAAGGTGTAAATCCTGGAAAAAAGGGGAAGGCATTGCCTTTAGAAAGTAAACAACACCACAGAGTAAGCTAGAAGAAGTAAACACTATGTAAACTGAGAACAATTAAGTGCGGAAAAGTAAGTGGTCCAAAATACAAACCAAATCTGAATGTAAAGTACAACTAGAAAGGAAGTACAAAAATTGAAAAGTAAAGCAGTAACGCCAAGTCGTCCACTGGAAATCCCACCTAAAGGGTGGGTACAGATAGCCTCTTCATCTCCTCGGGTCCTGTCATCCGCCATGTATGCGTCTCGTCCAGTGGTCCACCTCCAGGTACCGACTCGTCATGATATCCACCTCCGGGCACTGACTCGTCGTGGGTTCCTCCTCCGGGAACCGTCTAGCTCTACCATCCTTAACCTCGATCAGTGATGTTCATTGTCTGCAACCAACACAACATAGTGAGGGTGAAGACCATGAAAGAGTGAGTATACGATACTCAGTAGGGACCCCGAGACCCCTGAAGTACTCCTTGAATCCACAATGGATAAACCACAAATAAAAGATACAATCACGAAGTAACATCCAACACTACCTAGGTATATTCCCATACATATACCCAAGTCATCAATCCCAGTTCGGTTCCAACATCTGAGCCCAGGTTCGATCACGTCCACACAGGATAGCACAACCAATCCACACAGGATAGCACAACCAAATCCACAAAGGAAAGAAAGTCAATCATTTCGAAGATAATGATTGAAAGTCAAGACTCAACTCAAGCCAGGATTTAATCATGATTTAGAAACCATAGCTGCTGGGGAAACTCTTCCTCTATCGAGTACAGTGGTCATGCCGCTACAACCAAGCGCTTCCCATTAACCTTGGACTGCTATATTACTCCACCTGTCGATTACTGTGGGTCTGCTGCTACAACCAATCGCTTCCCACCATGGGTCTTCCGCTACAACCTAGCGCTCCCCCTCATAGCCTTCATAGTTACTCCTTCTGTTGAGTACCACGGGTCTTCCACTACAACCAAGCGCTCCTCAACTGTGGGTATGCCACTACCACAAAGCGCTCCCCCTCATAGCCTCCAGAGTTACTACTTCTATTGAGTACCGCGAGTCTTCCACCTCAACCAAGAACTCCTCTGTCGTGGGTCTTCCGCTACAACCAAGCGCTCCCCACTGGGCTATCCAAAACACACTGAGTCGATCGATCTGTAGTCTTCAAGTCTCAACTAGCTCTAGGGTTTCATAATGATTGATAGTACCATAGTCATCACCGTTGAACCCACGGTGGATTCCAGTACGGTTGTCGTCGTCGTCGATCGCATGATGGATTTCAGTATGGAAGTCATCGTCGACGCAGACGCAGCCTGCTCTAGGGTTTCTGCACACAGCACGCTCGTTCCGGGAGAGTCCGCTCCACGAGCCTAGGGGTAGATATGTGAACTGACACGTAGTCTGGAGTTTATGTATCTCGAATTTTTGTCTTGACAAGAGGAACTCAACGTGATAGATGGCGTGTCAATCGGACGCCCGTTCTGAGAGTTATTGGCCTTTTCGTTCTAGGGGCCCGGTTGGTTTTTAAGTCAAAACCAACCCGACTGCACTTCAAATGCATCCAAACCTCGAGCGGAGTAATCCAAATGGTCCGTCTCTCTATGAGGAATCCAACAAAGTCGACGACACGTCAATCGGACATCCGGAGCTCAAGTAATAAGCGTTCCCGCTCTGAGGGCCCAGTTGGTTTCGTGTTCGAACCAACCCGGTCATACCCAAAGTTCTCGGAAACATTATGTGTAATATACCCAAACGACCATCTCGATCCAAGGATCGCATCGCAACTAACGGTGCGTTGATCGGAAGTCTTTAGCCTATGTTATGGGCATTTGAAAAGTTCTGTCCAGAAATAGGGGGTTCAGGCCTGGTCCGACCCGGCCCGATACCACCCGGGTCGACCTGAACCGGTTCTGAGTCCATCCCATTAGGGTGCGGCCTAGACCGGTGGGCACGGCCCGGCCCCACTGGCGCAGCCCGGCCCAGCCTGGGCGCGGCCCGGGAGGCCCGGCCCGGGCCGCGTGGCCAACTCGGCTGGCCGAGCTGAGCGGAATAGGGGAGAGCGCTGCCCCCCTGATTGTGTAACTACGACCCCCCCCCCCCCCCCACGTGGGGGCCTCTCTTTGATCCAGCCGGGGGTTACGAACCTCGGGTCTCCCCCTGAAATGGCCAGCTCGGTCCGGCCGGCCGGTTGCTGCCGTCACGGGACCGTCGTGATCCCGGCCTCCTGCTCCGGTGGTCGGTGGTTCCGGCTGCCGCTTCCTGCACCACCGCAGCTATAGGTCGCTGCCTCTTCAAGTTTCTTCGGCGCCACGTGACGGCACCGCGGATTGTTCGACTTCAACGGCGCGGCGCGACGACGCTGCACTTCTTCACCCATTCTTCATTGTTTCCGCACGGTGCAATGGCACCGCGCTTCCTTTGCTCATGCCGCAACAGTTTAAAACATCAAGGGGGGAGGAGAGTCGGCCGTGTTCGTGCAGTCTTACCTCCTCCCGTTATTGCGAGAACAGACATCCCAATTTAGAAAATGATGAACGGCAATGAAAGTATTCACAAATAAAAACAATTAATCCCCTACCTCAAGGTGTCGTTGAATGCAGGTTCGTCACAGGAAAGAACGTCGTGTAAGATGACTCAGTAAGCATTGATGGCATCCCGGAGAAGAGAATCATTGGCGTCGCGGTACATGGCGTCGTATCGTGGATCTCCGAGGATGGCCTCTCTCACCGGCTGCGGAGAGGGAAGAAGACGGTATGACAAACTCCCCTTTTTGGTGACAGAGTTATTCGTCGAAGGCTCGAAGTTCTTCGCATTCTTCGTCGAGGAAGAAGAACTTCAAGGCATATAGCTTTCTTACCCTAACCCTCTCACAACAAGCTAACCAAATTAAAATAATGTCACCCCTTATTTTAGTTGTTTATGCCATGCTTTTTAAAATGAAAAAATTCAAAAATGAAACAACTTAATTAATTAAACTTATGTTGACAAATTAAAAGGAGATTTAAGGGAGTTAGGGAATATGAAGGGGTGGGGTTCATGTGGGCCCCACATCACCAATATCCTACCTAGAAATTAGGTTATCAGGGGGTCCCACTCCAACTCCCTTTCATAGGATATAACCACATAGTAAAATGAAATAAAATTGTAGCTCAAAAAGTATTTTACTTTTCATCAAATCCCGAATTTTTCACAACTCCTCCCAAGAAAACGCAACCCCAGTAAAGTTCTTCATAAGAAATTACCGGCACTGCGGTTCCATCGGCGTCCCCAGATTTTGATTTCGAGCACCAGTTCAAAAGTTATGAAAACCCGATCGTTCGTTCACTGAATGTACTCGAGCTAAACTTCGGAAAATTATTCCGGGATCACCGGGCCTCGGAATCAGGTGCCGTCAGAAACTACGTTCTTGTAAAATTACAAAGAAAAATAAGAAAAAAAGTCCCTTGAATTTTATGGATTTTAACATACATGGAGTACCATTATAAACTGTGTCCAATCAAGATCCAATATTCAACTCTATATTTTGTAAAAGTCTATATCATGCTCTAAACAATATACTAATCATCAGTAAGTCTTATCACACTCAAAGTAATGTACAATTTGAGTAGACTATCAAAATACATGATGAAATGTTGAGATATTTCTCAATGTACATCAAAGTAGGATGGGATCAACATATTCCATTAGTCTTGTTCTACTACAATAATAGTTTCAAATATATAATCCAAATGGTTCCCTATAATCCACATTATGGGAATAGGTTTCGAACACTAGATGTTTTGGATGAATTTCGGGAATTTAAAGTTCAGGATCATGAAATGGTTGAGAAGGTTAAGAATATTACTCATCACAAAAAATATACTCAGAGTAGAAATAAGAACAATGCTAATAATCATTAACATGACCTGGGGATTGAGGTTTGAGACATGGTATTCCTATGCATATATTTTTAAAAGTGAGTGGTGGGATTTGGAAAGAAGTGAAATCTTAGTACAAGGTAAATAATCCCCTTTGAGATCCTTGATGAAACCTGAGTAGTGGCCTATCGACAAGCACTCCCACCAAACTTGTCTCATGTACATGATTTATTCTCTGAATAAATATTAAGAAAATACATACTATACCCATCACATGTACTAAATCCATTGGTGGTACCTTTTGAGAATAGTATTTTCTATGAGGACCACTCGGTGAATATCTTAGATTATATAGAAAATTTTCTATTAAATATGACAATGCCCCTCATCAAGGTTTTTTAGAGAAACCAATATTTGGAATATGAAACATGGGAAATAGGGGATTTTGTGAAGAGGAGTTACCATCTTTTATTTTAACGTGAAAAAAGTAAACTATGAGGGTAAAATTTTTAAATGGGAGAAGATTGTAATAACCAGAACTTTGATGAATAAAATTACACCTTTTATTCAATTAAATTTCTTATTATATAATATAGTTGTCGAAAAAACAATTACTTATTTTTATTTATTATATAAAATTTGATTTTAATGACTATTATTTATATATACCATTTAAAATATAGTCGTTGAACATTGATCACATGACACAAATAAATAAAGAGTTTTAAAAAATCTATTGGACACAAAAAAAGGATGTTATGGCCTTAACTAGTAGGATCATACCATATAAAGACGATTTATCATCACATCTAATAGAGATATAATTTTTGGGATTTTCCCTATAACAATCCCAGTCTTAGATCCAACAGCTTATGCATGGGGAACACTATTTATGAGAGATGTTCAACCTCCTCCAGATCACGACCCAAACCTTGTTCAAAAAATGAACCCATGAATACCCCACCATCACACAACTTACTCCTAGGGATTATGCTGAAGTATTGAAGAGATATTTATAAAGGGCCTAGAATTAAGAATACATACACTATTTTGAGAAGAATAATGAAAATATTTTTATCCTATTATTGTTACATTGTAAATAATTTTTAAGTTGAAATTGAATTTTTTGTTAATAGTAAAAATACATTAATAACTTTATGAATTGATGGATTTTTTATATAAGTTACATTTTAATATAATATTATTATTAAATAACATTTTGTATATATATATTATAATATATTTTTTATGATTTCATCTGTAAATTTTTATAAGGGTTAACAAAAATTATAGTCCAAAACACATCATTTTCAATAAGTGTGGTTTTTTATTTTAAAATTCATAATTCACATATTCAGAATTTTTTTAATATAATTAATATTATTTTTGGAATCAGGACATCTAAATTATCAAATGGTGAATTTATCAAAAATAATTGAGACATTTGATTTTTTGGGAAATAATTAAATACCATAAAAATATACTTTGTGTCTTAAGGCATCCTGATGAACCAAATGTATTACAATAAGTAATATAAATGGGATACGCGATAAAATATATATTTTAACATAAAAATAATTTTATTTTAATTTTATTATATTTATTTTATAAGTCCTTAATAAATTCCCCAACACTTATTATATATTTTATGATTTTAGAATAATTTCTTTGACAGTGTGACTAACCTCCACAAATGTAAGGAATTATTTTATTTTCATTGTCCCATGGACATATAAAATAATTTAAACCACTCTACATTAGCATAAATCATGATAAAATACCATGTCGTGATCAATGGTTTTGGTTATTTTATTACTAGTCTCCAAAACTATATTAATAATGAAATCCCCCTCTATTCCTATATAAACCCATCCAAAAATCCCTTTCTATTCACTAAAACTAATTAGAGAATGAACATGATCATCCACATATACCCTAGAGTCCTCCCAAGGAAACAAATCATTCAATAGTCCCCTACAAATCCACTGGAGTCGTACACTCAAGTAAGGGATCTTTCACTCCCCTTTTTTATCTAGTACTCCTTTCAATGTTATGTCTTTTAATTTTCATTTCCTTATGTACGGATTTGATATTCCATGTCACCCTTATTTTTAGTTTTATGTATAAATTATGATATCCCATTTCACTCTCATTTAACCTTCCCATGAACCATTATTCACGTATGTTACCATTAAGAAAGTGTTTAAGTGTTCTTTCCTTTCTCCTCTTTCTTCAAGTTTATTTATTATATTACGCCTTGTATACCGAAGTACATTTTATGAGACTTGTATTTCCATGTAACCTTACGTTTTATTTCATTTCTAAATGATAAATTACCTTTTTCTCTCTAGTCAACACATTTTATGATTTCTAATGTAGCATTGTTCTGTTGTAAAAATTTCACAATGATTTTCCATGACAAAATACTTATGTTCTGAATACCATAATAAATTTTCTATCAAGGGTATCCAAAATAATGAATATATAATTTTATAGTTAGGATAGAAATGATTTTATTCCACATTCCTTGACTGTTTAATAAATTATTAAGTCCAATGAATCCATTTTTTATGATCTTTATGGCACACTTAATCATGAAAATGAAATGATTATGAACAGTGTGCCCAAATAGTGCTCCAATGCATTGGGTAAAGATTAGTATCATGATATGTCATCTGAAATGTTCTTAGAAAATGTCATTGATTCATTCTACTCCATGTTCAAAATGAAATGAAACATGATCCTCCATGTTAAATGAGCCTTAACTCATTTTCCTCCACTTACTATGAGCCTTGACTCATGCTTATGTCTTCTTTTATGTTGTTTCCACTTTTCCAATGTTATAATTATCATGATATATCATGAATATATATTAATTTTACTTTTATTATCTGGTGATATTCCTGTTTTCATATAGATATCATCTTGTTCATTTTATAACTAGTTTATTTCCATTAATGGGATTTATATCTCAACCCTTTTTATGTTATCCTTAGGATATCCCATGCTGGTTTAAGTTCATTTCAATATTATGATCATGTCAATAATATTTACAATAATGTTTTTGTATCCTATTTTTAAGATGCCTTGTTTTTACCAAATTTATAATGACACAAGAGTTATAAATCATTCAGGTTTTATAATGTGTAATTTTATGTAATAAATCAAGTATTTAATGTGTAATAAAGATAAGGATAATTATAACCTCACTTATCTCCTTATCAACCCATGAGGGGTATCCTTGGTGGAGGGTTTCATGATTAAATGGTTCCATAGAAATGAAATTCATAATTATAGATAGATAATACCATGCTCTAATAAAATATATCATGTTCTTAAGAATCATGTTTTTATCATCAAGGAAAAATATAATGGGTATAATTTATTATGGTAATATATACACCAAAATATCAAAGAATGTTTTTCTCATGAGACATATCAATTCATTGAGGGGATACTGAAGGCCCCACCCATCATTAAATTTTTTTAATTATTTCATTACATGAATGAGTGAATAATATATTAAAAAATAACCATTATCCCATAAAAATAATAAAAACACCCATATTATAATGAAAATTATATATTTTTAATATTTGTCAAGTAAATAAGTAGAATAGAATTCTATATAAATATCCCTTAAAATAACTATGTTTAGAGAAATGGGTATATATATATATAAGTCAAATAATCTCACCAATCTATCAATGTGTATAATCTAGATAAAACATTTCCAATTTGAGGATGTAAAAATATAGTATTCATAATAGAAAGGCATTAGATGAATCATTATTCATACAATAGAGGATGATGTGTAAAAGAAAATATAGTGATACTTTTTGTTTGTTTAATCCCCAAAAAAAATAGTATGAGATTATTTAGAATGTCATCCATGGACAATATATAAATCCTAAAGAAAAGTGTGATGAATAAGAATTATATACCATGATATAAAAACTTGTATACAAATAAAATTAAATCATGTCTCGAGGAATTTAAAATAGAAATAAATAATACTTATAACATAAAAAAATCATGAATAAAACCCCTTAAAGTGTATAATCTCGTATTCTAAACATAATAACATGAATATTTATATAATAATGAAATATAATTTCAAAATGGTAGTAGATACACCATACAAAGGAAAACGTGCTGTATAAAAATAAATATGTCTCAAAGGATGAAAATTGAGACTAGAAACTGTTACCATGTTTAAACATCATTCTGTGTATAAAATTGTCTTCCTAAATTACACAATTATTTATACTTGAGACCTTATAAGGAAAATTATTCATCTGATTTATAACAATATATAATATGTGTTATTATATTCTATATATTTTTATATGGTTTTTGTTTAGGTATGTGCGGAGAATAAATCAATTCCATCTTATTTCATTTATTTTTGTGAGAAAATGTTATATATTAAAAATAAATTAAATACTTTATATAACCATTATACAACCATAACATGATAATTGTTTAATTATTTCCCATAGGGCGCAACCTATTATTAAAGTGTCATGTGGGGTGTCGGGGTGGTCTTGTGTTTGAGTATCCTCGATTTCCTTTATATGTGTGTTTTCATGTTAATTCATATCATGTAGATCCCCTTCCCCGAATTTTTTTAATAATGATTTAATTCATATATTATACACAAATTTGTTTAATATATTTTTCATTAAATAAATTGACTATGTTCGATAGATTTTTTTACATGCAACTCAGAGTCTAAAAGATCGGTTACAGGGTAATATTGTTTATTCTAGGTATTAAATGAGAAAGTATTAATTTTTATAAAAAAACTAAAAAAATTATGTAATTCAAATTTATTGATTAATGTAAAATAAATAAATATTCCATGTTTAATAATTACATTTTAGTAATCGAAAATATGTTTTGTTAAAAATTATAATTTTATTTTATTCAGAATAAACAAAAATTATAACTGATTTGAAAAATATTTAAAAACATTATATGAATTAATTAATATAATTTTATAAATCATAATTTCAATACTATATTATGGCGATGTTTAAATTTTTTTAAATAATCTATTCCACTAAATTGTGAAAAGTACCGATTTCAATAATAAATTTAAATAATTTTTTTACTGGAATTAGCATTATATATATTTTTGATTTTTATTATATTAACATAATTAAATTTTAAATAAAAATAATACAATTTATTTAATATTAATCATAAAAATATTTTATTTTTATATAAGTTCATTTTTGTTCTTATAAACACATTTATAAAAGCAATTATTTTTATGCACACAATGTGTTCGAAGTTTAACAACATTAAAAAATATATTGAATAATGTTTGTAATGAAATTTATACAGTATATATTAAATCTATATTTTAACATTCATTTTATTATTTTTGCAAGGTATGGAATTGGGGGAAAAAAATTTATGTTTAATACTTCCTTTTTTTAAAAGAGGATTTCATTTCTTCTTGCACATTTATATTAAATAAATTCAAAATATTAATGAAATTTAAAATGGTTAATTGTATTTCTTATTTTTAGACACCATATCTAATAATATTTGTTATTTTTACCTGAACTTTTTGTTATAAATAGTAGTAAAAACAATAAATATTTGTTTCCACTATTATAGTTAACATGAAATTATCAGTAGGTAAACCAAATTGATAATGGTAGTTTTTCTACAAAAACATATCTAGTTATTATTATTTGATGATTTTTTATCCTTATATTATACAATATTTTAATTATTGTCTATTTTGATCCACTATACCTTTAAATTTTCCTTATATCATTGAAATATTATTTAATTTCATTGTGTGTCCCTCCCCTCACTTATTAAGGAAAACATATTTTCTTACCTTAGTCATAGCTATTGTGAATTAAAAATTTGATAATACCCTATCAAATAAAATAATATGTTACTGACATTCATAATATAATATTTTTTATTCTCCCAATAAAAATCCATCCAGGATTAAAATGTAATCCAAAGGAGTTCTCTCAAAGAAGAGGTATAAATATAAACCAATCGCTGTCAATTTTATTTATTCCTTAAACACAAAATATATTATATGTCTAATAAATTATTAAAATAGTATCATAAATATACTTATATGTTATTATAACTATCTACCAACCATTTTCCACATTTCCTCTATCAATTGATAAATAAAAATGTTTATCGCATGAATGTGTTGACTACTGCATCCACAAAGTGATATAATTAATTTACAATAATCATATATCACGGATGGGTATAATTATAAATATAATTTTTATATAATATATTTAAAAAATTATTCTTCTTTTATAATTAATTATAATATATAATATATTACCCATAATCCATTTGTAAATAATATCATTTCTTGTGCATACGTGTGGACTACAGCCTCCATAAAGTGATGAGATTTTTTATTTACTTCCACACTAATATTTAGGTAAAAATAATATATTAAAAGTATATATATGATATTTATGTCATATTAGTTATTTAATAAAGAATAATTATAATGTTATTCTATTTCGTTCCATCCCTTGAATAGTGGTATAATCACTTTTGTGTTTGTGTGGATTAACATCTCCATGAAGTGATATAATTAATATTTAATCATTGAATTATAAAATGGTAATATATATGTATAATATTTTTAAATCATAGAAAAAATAATGTTGATGAAGGATCCATTGTCAATGGTCGTGGTATATAACTTCTAAACACAAACATACATGAAAATGTAGCAGTTAACACTGAAATAATGATGATAATGAACGGTTGCTAATGAATGAGTTATAAGATGTTATAAGTATACAATATATGGTGTCATAGGTATGATTATGATTCATGTATATAAATTTAATAAATTTAAATATATTACAATGGATTTTTGAGTACTTATGACACAATAATGGCTTGAGGTAAGGGTTTTATTTTTCAATCTCATTTTTACTACGATTGTTTCGGATTAAATTTCTAATAAAATAATTATATGATCTACCTCCCCAAAATCTGAAACCTTCTATAATAATATTTTGATTTCATTATATTAAATTTTTTTCCGTTTATTTTCTACTCTTTATGTATTCGAGTGATAGAAATAATATTTTTAGGTAAAATTAACAATATTTATCTTATGTTGTGAATATTTTAGTCTATGTCCATATTTTATTTATGTTCTTTGAAATAATGTTATTAAAATTATAAAAATATTATTTAATTTCATTTTTATTTATATTTTAATTTATTTAAAAAGTGTTAAAATTAATCTTCTAATCATTTTTAAAACAATATACTTCCCTCTTTTTATCAAAAATGGTAAAAGAATTTTTTATTTAACAAATAACACATGAATGGAATTCACTCCCACCATGAATATAATTTTCATTTAGGATTTCATTAAAAAAAATTCCTTGGATCATTCCAAATGAATTTTTTGCATTATATTTTATAATTTTTTAAATTTAAAATAATTGATTTCCAAATGAATGGGTTTTATTTTCAAGAAATTTTCTTGTGATCATTCAAGGTAATTTTCATATATTGACATATCCATTGATTATTATTTTGAGTTACTAGGTATTTTATCTATGATAACCATGTTTATTCATTATATTTATATTTTATGACTATGGTGATAGAATGTTTATGATACTTGTTCCCTTTCCATGGAATATGATATGATGATATGATGAATTTTCTATGATGATTTCATATACATATATATAGTTTTAGTTATGTGATTGTTGTTCCTAAAATTATATATCCCTATAATGAATTGGATAAAAAAAGATATGTCAAGAGGTAATAAGGACATCAATGGGGAGTGAACCCAGTTCAGTAAGTAAAGTGGTCAAATATTATAGTCTTGAGATTGAACCCGATCGACTCTAATAGTCTTAAATGCGATCCTTGACTACGAATATTATTATATATATATATATATATGTATTCCTAAAACTTATACATTTCTTATGTTATAGAATCATGATTTAGTATGAATTATTTATTATTCCACACTCTTATGTATAAAATATTTGTTTTTATAAAACCATACAATATGATTCATTATTAATGTTCTTTGAAAAGTTTTGATTGATTATTGTATTTCATGATCTTTTAATCTTACCATTATAATTATTTTATACTAACTCATGATCATATACGTATATCTATTATGTTTTCCCTTAATAGGAATATTATCTCACCCTTTCATTTCTTTTAGTTCACCGAGTTATGAAAAATTAGTACAATCATGATATGACATTAATGTGATCTAATTATTAAGAACTTAATTTGAAATTATGTAGATATTTAATGTACCAATTTTTTATATATCAATGTTACCAATTAAACTAACTGAATATGGTTTTATAATGGATTTTAATGTTTTTATTGAATATTTTACCGATTGGATTGAATATCTATGATTGTTTTCAATTAGTCACCTCAATTTGTATAAGATAAAGGTATTTTTATCTTTGTAAAATAGACTGAGAAAAAATGAATGATATGCCCATGTATGATACAATGTATATGATAACATCCTAATGTTTCGGAAAGGAACATACTATGAAGTTTTTCTAGATATAAATATTTGTTTGGATACTATAAATGGAAGTGTTTTTCAAATAAATTCTTGTAGGGGTTAAAAACCCAAAAAATTTCTTCAATTATATATTAGCCATCCTTCTAGTGCATAGTGAATATGCCCTAAATATAGAATTGGTTTGACAATATTCGGGGATAAACACAGAATATTTCAACCAGTATTTATGAATATGTATAAAGGATTTGAATATGTTATATTCACGGATTACTAGGATAATGCTAAAGGATCATAGTTTAATATAATATGTTATGATTTATACATCGTACGAATTTTTTTTTATGATCACTCTAATTAATAATACTTAATGGTCAAGATAACAATTTTGGTTTTAGTAAGGGATTGAATATATAATTATCATGTTGAAATGGTGATAGGAACAATAAAATATTGATGTTCAATGATTGAATTGTTTATGTATTATGATGTAGGAATTATGTAATATATGTGTTTTAGCAATTATATAATCTTTATTATAATTATAAATTCCCCAAATTAGAATCCACTTAACTGATGCTCTGAGATGGCTCGTCACATGACCTCAAGCATGCCTCCCCATAGGCTAAAGGTTGTCAACTAGCAACGAGGGTATAATGAGTCATGTGGGAACACTATTCCCTATTTACCAGAGTAAGAAACAGTAGATAATAATTTAACAAATAGAAACAATAGAAAACAATCATCAACAATCATAAATGATCCATTCCCAAAATTGGGTACAATCATGTACAATAGTAATATGTCATGTCATGCTACAGTGAAAGGGAAAGAACCCCAAATATAACAATGGACAAAAACTCCCAACAGGTCTTGACTCTATTTATATATCCTTATTCATGAACATCCCAAGAACAACCCATCATCTTAGTGTAGGGGCATTGCCATTGCCTTGACCTGCAACCCAATAGTCTACTCTGGTACCCAACGGCAGCCTGAGTAGGGTGTGAGCACAAAACCCAGAATCCCACCACCAATAGTGTCTACAAAATATATAGTCTAATCGATAGTGAATTCAAGTTCAAAATTAAAGGTGTGTAAACAATAGATTTTTCTGGTTCAATTAGTTAAAAAGGTTCATTTAGTTCATGACTAGAGTTCATCCCAATTCCATTTCATATAAAATTTTCACAAATAATCCATTTCAATTTATTCTCTTTGGGCTAGGAATATATTTCATCCATACATGGGTCTAAGGAAATCAATCAAAACGCATAAGAGAAGTCAATCTAGTACCTGTCAAACTAGGGACACACATATCACATCAACCATTATCGTCCCTTCGAAGCCTCATTCTAGGTGGAATGCAACCATTAGGGGAATAGATCCTCCATCCCATTCCCCAATCCATGCATTTTTGGGTGGAGTTTAGTGCCCCAATCTATAACACAACCCGTGGGCATAGAACCTCAAGTAAATACCCCACACTTCTCAGCCATATGCACATGCTTATTTATCAATCACCACAACCATACCATAACAGAACATAACATAACCAATGTAATTTTAAATCATCAATCACAGCATATCTAACAATATGGGAATAAATACTATTCCATAACCCATTACCAAATTTTCCAATTACGAATCATATCCATTTAGCCAAATTCCCATTCACATGCCTTAACCTGTTAGGTGTATTCAAAAACCCCTATTATTTATCCAAATTCATAATTTATTGTTCATTAACCCATTTAGCCCATTTATCATTTTACAAGAAGTTACATAATTATGCATTTCAAGTACAATTTTCGTATCGCATAACACAATCTTTTTATTGCATTCAAACAATTAGGTGTACCACTTAATCGTTATGTATTGACCCCTTCCACAATTTCATCCATTTCATTATTACATCTAATTATCATATCTCTCTTTCTTTATTCCATTTTCCAATTACATATTTACCATTTAATATGCACTAACACCCTTAGGTATTTCTAAACACAATTCGTTAAACAGTTGACATAATCCCATTTGACCCAAAATGCCTGTTTCCATGTCATGCCAAGAAACCCCTTATGCCTTATCACCCTAGGCATCTCTATTTTCATTCCATTTATACTTAATCAACCATTAACACGTGTTCTACATGTGTTCCACATTATCACATGAAAATCCATCATTTAACCCTATGATTTTCTATGTCTGGAATATCTGGTGCACCCTATGGGTGGCTCTTAAATGGTAAGTCCTTCCTCTTTGCATCCCAAGGGGATTATGAGGGTTGAAATTGGTCACCTAGACACCCATTTTTATCAAACACCTCAATAGAACAAAGAACACTAAAATGGGAAAATAAGAACACAAAATTCCATGCACAAACCTAACATAAAACTATGGGACAATACATGTATTCCACCAACCTCAAATCCAATAATGAACAAACTCTTAATCAAAACCATAGATTTGGTTTAAAAAAACCCATGAAGACCCAAACTATATTCCACCAGATAACAAAGGGGTTTAGAGATTCGACAGAATATGGGAGAAAGAACAAGCCCTAATTTGGAAAAGAGATGGGAGGAGAGGATTTGAATTACCCGAGGCTTCGATCTGCAACCAACGACGCTCCAAACTGGCAGAAATCAAACTAGAACCACCATTGGAATTTAGGTTCATCCAATATTATCACTAACGGTGTATGGGGTGAATTGGAGGAGAAACTTGAGATGGGGTTAAAAACCCCAGAGTTGAAATTTTGTAAATTTGTTAAACTTTTTTGGGTCGCAAAAATTTACCAGCCCGGTTTTTCAAATTGTGCACAAACCGTGCAGAAGCTACTGCCTAAAATCAACCTATTTTGGTGGTTTTCCTGGGAATTCATCACAGTAATCCAAATCATGTAAAAAGCATTCATAAGCCTCGGTCCATGGCTGCTTTTTTACTTGGGATGCTCTGAACGGTTTGCATTAACTATACACAAACCATGCAACATGCCTAAGAACCCCATTTTCTTCCACTTTCATGTCACAAACCCCCAGAACACTCTTGATCATTCTCATTAACTTTGAGAAACACTTATATAGCCCAAAAAAATATTTTAAACCAAAAATTAAATAAAACCATACCTTAAGAAGATCTGGGTTTTTATAACCCCCTCCCCAACACCTTTTAACGACTCATCCTCGAGCCACTCATCTAAGAATCACCAAACAACCATCACAAGAGATCATGACACATGGTCTTACTATCATTTATGATCTTATATCTTCTGGGTGAACATCGCAAGGCTCACCGAAAACATATCAAGGGTAGAGACTTATCCCACATGTCCTCACCACAACACGAACCAACAACTTCTCAAGGATGATTCCAGTCCAACCACACAGAACAACTAGAACATAATAGGGAAAACGTAGACAATAGTTCCTGACTCCATATACATAGAATCCTTGCACAAAATATAAAATCATCATGGATAAAAAAAATCAACACCTCATCATTCCTATCCTCTATAAAGTTCATGACCCAAATCACATGGCATAATTTCTCTATGTTTTTCAAACTCTAACGATGACCCAAACTCGATATCTACCGAAAGAAAACACATAATCCTTCTAACCGATATTCTCGAATATTTCTTCTGAAACTATACATCTCGATGAAACTAATGACTCTCGACTACTCTAGTAATTAAACAACATCAAACCTCTCTATCAAGGCCCTGTCACCCAAACGGTGGCCAGTAGAGCCCTTCCTACCATAAAATATGATCACATCATCCACCAAACATTTATTCGGTATGGTTCTCTCCACCATTTACAGTTACATGGAACCTCCTCCATCGATGAAGGACCCCCTTAACTCAACACAACATTCCCATCACCTAGAGTGTTCCAACTCCCCATACCTAGGCATCCATACATAATTACCCCACATTGGCATCCATTCGCACCGTCAAAACCATTGAAAAGGAAATTCTTACACCATCCCCTAAAGGACTAAATCAGCATGACCTCACTCAGGTAAAAATTCATTGAAAAAAAGATCATCCCACCCCAACATGAACTAAGAGGTGAGTCACTCCCACCACACACTTTCAATTTTATCATCTCAGTTCATTCTGCACCCGAATGACTTTCCCCCAAGATCCCACTCTCTACTGATGGTATGCTACCCCCTTATCACCTTCCAAAGGATCTTACTGACTAAAAGCCTATTTTTATCTTCCCCTACACACTACTATGTCTATTCCCTCAATTATAGTAAAACTTCCTCATCATGACACTACCTCCCTCTATATTTCCATTAGGCATCACCCTTGGCATATCACCACATCCAAGTCCCACATTGCATCTCTGAGGGACCTAATATACACTTTATAAGTTCCTCATTGGAATCCTAGTCCCACCACACCAGCTTGATGTTCTGCTCTCCACATCTAGGACTGACTCATCACTCCCCACCTTAGGTGTTTTATTACCAATGCTCTCAAGAGGGATCTCAACCACCGCATCTTATACCTGATCACTAACCATACCCCAAACATAGGCATTGTCATCCATATTTTTTCCAAAACAAGAAAATAAATTTCATCCAATGATAGTTCCAAGCCTCTGTGAACAACACCCATTAAATTTGTCAACATCTATTCCATCCCGAGGATCTCTTCCAAAAACATAGAGGGTGAACATTCCATAATCAAGCTCCACATATACCATTTCCACAAGCACAAACTCCATGTTGTCCCTCATCCAACCCAATGACTTCATGTCTCTCGCTGTGAGCTAGAGCTTCGCATTGTACTAGACATGATGTAAAGATGTTGGTCATGCTCATCACTAGGTGAGGTACACTAAGAAGTTGTCAAAGAACACCACCACCAACTTATCCATTTATAATTTCAAGCTATGTGACACCATGAGTGGCACGTATTTTCAAGATAGCATACGGAACACATGTTATCAGAATTTGACATTTGCCACTCATGTGTGATTTCCAACCATGTTTAACCGTCGCTCCATGACCAAACCTGCAAGCAATAGTGAACAAGTGTTTCATGTGGCACTACTTCCACCGCAACAATCAAGTTCCTCCGTTGTGTCCCTTACAGCTAACAACCAAAGCACAACAGTCTATCACACAAATCAAGCCAATGATATCTCACAAATCAACCTTATCTTGGGTATGGCCCATTCTCTTCTTACTTACATTACCATGTCTATTGGTTAGTCAGTATCATTATTCCCGAGGAGGCCTCTACATCTCACCCAACGAGAAAAACCATTAATTCATATACGTTCATCCCCATGGCCACTTCTACCTCCAGTGTCACCATTGAACGAAAGCATTTAACCACACACCAGAAACCCTTTTATCTTTCACTCACAAACAACTTTGAGTCCTCCATTATTCACCATCCAATAGGCGAGTCATAAATCTATATGTTACAACCCTTTAAAATAAGCCTTACATCCCATTATAAGAAATAGGGTAACCTTATGGAAGAAACAATCATACTTTACTATCGTCAAAACTTTCATTGACAGTGCCTCTATAGAATCTCTCATTATTAATATTCCCAGGAACCCATATCTATGGGATATCCTTCCACGAAGTCACCCTTGATTTCTGAAACTATCACCGTTTGACCCGCACTCAAGTCGCACCACCATCCATCAAACTTCCCACTGAGCCATTTAGGCCAAATCTGCACCATGGGGCACTCAGAGTCCCACTGCCCAAGACCAAAACATTTACATGCACGACACACACCCAATAATAACTTAAAGCCATGCCTGACCTCTATCATAGGTCACATTGATGTGTGAATGATTCCAAATCCCTTGACTAGAGTCACAACTAGGAAAAACCATTGTTCCTCTCTCTAAACCATATTTATCATTACATGAACAAACCAATGCACATGAATGGAACTCTCACTCACATTCCAATGCACACTCTGCTTTTTGTACCAAAGAATTATCTAATCTAGGTTCCACAATAATGGTGTACACATTGGTCGGAACTACGAGAAAAACATCCTCTATGGTATTTAGAACACAACTCGCAAGGTCTCTGTGCACAAGGTCACTAAGGCTCGGGCACCATCCTTAGGTTATAGAATGCACTCCTTACGGTCATGAACAATGATAGTTTCCACACTCTCATTACGAAACAATGACTCACAACCCAAATTCTACAACCCTACCAAGCGTTTCTTGAGCACACCACCCTAAGCTATATCATAACCTGTAGTTCCTCACAATCGAAATATAAAGTCTCAGTCTAGGGTAATCTCACTGCCCCAACCCACACACACAAGGGACATGATAAGAACACAAATGATACCCACCTTTGAACTCGACCATTCCCACCTTAAACATATTGTATACCCGAATCTACAAGGAATGACCGATATTATTTAAATAAATATGGAAAATATCTCACATTATCATCCTTAAACATGCCATTCTTCATACTCAATCTGAACGGTCATCATCATACTTTTAACACTACCCTCTATTATAACTATCTTGAGTCATGTTCAACATAGGGTAACCATTTTTCTTAACCACAAGTCATTCTTCAATGCCTCTTCAAACCAATTATTCTTTTACAACATGATCCGTTCCTCTTAGGCACATTTCCCATTTCAAATCTTATTAAAATCATCATTTTTACACATTAAAACATTTTGTTGGGAAAAATTCCATAACAAATTTATCATCATTAGGCTAGCCTATTTCTTTTAGAAACCAAAAAAACCATTACAATTTTTCACAACCCAAAATTCCCTCCCTGTCAGAACATTTCTTTATATATGATATTACATAAATATTCATTTGTGTTATTTTCATTAACCACTTTCATTACCATTATTAGGCATCATTTTCTGCATATTAATCCTATTAGTAAAAATGAATTCTACACTCTATTTCCACACACACCTATCCTGTATGTGTGCCTATAATGATACATGCCACCTATTTCCATCGGTTCCTAAAATGATGCATAAATGCACAACCTCATGTAGTTCTAATAATGAGATGAATATCACAAATCAGTCAAATCACACAATATGTTCATCACCTAAAGGTGAACTATCATAAAACTGTAACAACACACATCATGAACTACAATTCCCACCTCGGGTGACTTGGTTTTTCTCTCTTACATGGGTTAGTTACTCCCATGCACGAGCTCATTACCAAGGCTCGAAAAATCCAAATGTCTTGTATACCATCCCCAAATATTAAGAAAGTGAAACTAACTCCATTGATATCACTTTGTAACATCTCTGACCTAGAATCCACTAAACCAGTGCTCTGATTTGGGTCGTCACATAACCTTAAGCGCGCCTCCATATACACTAGAGGTTGCTGACTACCGGTGAGGTTTTACTGAGTCATGTGGGGAGACTATTCCCTCTTTAACCTAGTAATCCAAAATAAATAATAATTTACAAAAAATAAAAAATAGAAAACAATCAGAAACATGCATAAATGACTCATTCCCAAAACTGGGTACAATCATAAAAAATATTAAGAATTTCATGTTATGCTACTGTGAAAGTGAATGAAACCAAAATAAAACAATGACCAAAAACTCCAAACTGGTCCTGACTATATGTCCAGATCCTTCTCCATGAACATCCCAAGCCCAGCTAAACATCATAGTATAGTTCCCATTCCCTTTTATAGACCTACAACCAAAAATTCTGATGAGGTACCCAATGGCGGCCTGAGCACGGTGTGAAAACAAATCTCTGTAGGCCACCGCCAATAGTGTCTACAAAATATCCAGTCTAATAGATAGTGCATGAAAATAAAAAACGAAAGGTGAGAAAACAAGGGACAATTCGGTGCCATTATTTTACATGGTTCATTTATTTTGTGACAAGAGTTCATCCCAATTCCATTTCATATACCATTTTAACACATAATCCATTTCAGTTTATTCTCTTGGGGTAATAAATATATATCATTAATACATGGGTCAATGTAAATCAATCACAATGAATATAGAAAATCAATAAAATAGCTATCTCACTAGGGACACACATATCACATCAAACCATTATCCTCACCTTGAAGCTTCAGTCCGAGTAGAATAAAACAGTTAGGGGAATTGAGCCTTCGCCCTCTTCCCAAACACATGAATTTTTGGGTGGAGTTTAGAGCCTCATTCTATAGCGCAACTCATGTGCATAGAACCTCAAGTCAATACCCCAAACTACCAAGACATGTCCATATTCGTATTTATCAATCACTACAACCATACCATAACACAACATAATATAAACAATGCCCTTCGAAATCATCATCCACAATGCATAGAAAACATCATGGGAATTATTACTACTACCTAACCAATTAAAACATTTTCGAATTAAAAGTCATATCCATTTATCCAAATTTCCATTCCCATGACATAACCCATTAGGTGTATTCAACAACCCCTACATATTAGAAAAACTCATCATTTACTATTAATTAAACTATTTAGCCCATTTAATATTTCATAAGAGTTTACCCAATTATTAATTTTATGTAAAATTCTCATATGACATAACACAATCCCTTTATTGAATTCAACAATTTAGGTGTACCACATAATCATCATGTATTGACCCATTCGAAATATTTATCCATTACCTTATAAAATCTCATTAACATATCTCCCCTTCTTCATTCCATTGTCCAATTACAAGTTTACTGTTTAATATTCACTAACCCCATTAGGAAATTGTAACCAAAATTCGTTAAACTATTAACATAATCCCATTTAACCCAAATTTAATATTTCCATGTTATGCTAGACAAAATCTTATGGATTATCACCCTAGGAATCTCTATTATCATTCAATTTACACTTAATCAATAATTAAAACATGTTCTATATGGGTTCCACATTATCACTCAGTAACCCTTCATTTAAACCTATCATTTTATATGTTCATACAAGCCATCACTCCCTATGGGTGGCCCTTAAAAGGACAATCCATTCTTTACACATCCCACAAGGATCGTGAGGGTTGAAATTGGTCACATAGACACCCATTATTTTCAATCACCCCAATGGAACTATGAAAAACAAAAAGGAGAAAAGTAGAACATATAAATCTATGAAAAAACCCAATATAAAGGTATGGGACAAGACTTGTAGACAACCTACATTAAATCTGATGATAAAATCACACTTAATCATATCCATAGATCCGGATTCAAACCCCCCCTTGAAGTCCCATTATAGGTTTTACAGGAAAACAAAGTGGTTTAGAGATTCAGAGAAAGATGGGAGAAACCTCAAGCCCTAATGCAAAAAAATAGAAGGGAGGAAAGGTTAAGGAATACCTAGGACTTTGATCTGTAGAAAATATCACTTCAAATAGCCAAAAATAGAAGTAGAAACACCTTTGGGAAGCTTGGTTTTTCCCAGATTGTCACTAGGGATATAGGGGGAAAAAGGAGGAGAATCAAGAGTTGGGGTTTAAAATCCTAGAATGTAAAATTTTTTTTCTGACTTTTCAAGGCCACATGGTTTACCTGCACAATTTTCCAAACTATGTGCAAACCGTACAGAAGATACTTCCCAAAATCATCACCATTCACACGGTTTCCTGGGAATTCCATATGGTTTTGGAAACTATATTCAAACCGTAGATAAGCATCTATCCATGGATGCATGGTTACCCAGGATGCTTCACACAGTTTTCACTAACCGTGTGAAAACAATGCAACATGCCCAGAAACCCCATTTTCATCTTATTTCATGTCCCCAATCGCAGGAACACTCTTGATCCTTTTCATGAACTTTAGGAATAAACTATTTTGACCAAAAAGGATAGGTAAAACCATAAATTAAACAAAAAAATACCTTAAGAATATCAAGGTACTTCCAATAATCACGAAAATCTATGTTTCATTCTATTTTTGTTGTCATTAAATATTTTCAACAATATAATGAATGGTAATAAAAACATGCAATAATGATATAGTGGTAAGGTGATTTTTTTTTGAAAACATGATGGATATATTGAAATACATTAATTGGTGCATTATGTAGTGAAAATTAAGAATGATTTGGATAAATAGTTGACTTATATTGATAAATTATACTTTGTATTATTAGTTACCTCAAAATTTATTAGAGATTTAATGAAAGAGTGATTTATTTTAGCTCTAATGATGCTTATTTTAATTTTTTATTTAAGGAATACATTGGATAGTCTTTGAATTAATTGGAAGAGAATTCATTGAGTCGTATTTTCGAACAGTTTTTTATTTCATCTGTAATTTTTTTATTTTTGTTATTAGATTATTTTTTGAGTTTAAATATTGATTTTATTAATATTATTGGAATGTGACATTAAGATCTACTATTTATTTTTTTTGGTAATAATGTTAAGTTGGTTTTGGAAATTTTATTACCTTTTCTATAAATTTTTTTGATTGAATATTGGTTAAGAATTCATTGAGGTTTTTTTATGTTTCCATTCTTTTTTAGATATAATGATATATTAAAATTATATTTTAATGCTTCAGGCCTGAGAAAATCATATTGTTCATACATCATTGAGATACGAGATTAAATGGTAGTATATATTAGTTGAAATATTTAAAAATATGAAATTAATTTTTTAGATTTGAGGAAATAAGAATAGTATATTTTATTTGGTTTCACAATAAAATAATCCCTCAACTCTATGAATGTGGACCTTCAAAAAAATTCATTTTTTATTATTTTCGATGAAGTCGTATTAGTTTTGACCCCTCCCCAATTTATAGTTCTGTGTTCACTAATTTTTCCATGACTATATTAGCTATCATTGTATATTACTCTATTGAAATTATCTTTCACCACTTGGTAAATATTTTAAATTTCCTCTAATATTATTCTTATTTTGTAACATTTTTGTTTTATTTAAGTAACATTTGTGCTTACCACTTCCCAATTCAAAACATGTTTTGTTATTCCTTTTCATTATAAACGTTTCCAAAATTTCTATTCATTAATATCCAAACCATTTATTACTAAGATATAAATTGAAATGATGCAATTTATTTGGGGGGTGGGGGATTCAAGAACCGAGGATTTTTTAATGTATGTTTTAAAGATGTATCAAGTGTTTTATATGTTTCTTTACACACAATCCCAGCCCTGAATGAAATGAAATATAGTAATCCTTTATAACATGATATTAAATTTACATTTATAAAATCAAATTAAAACATTCCAAAATAAATATTTTATGTTATAAAAATTTATTTATTAATTCGTAATAAATATATACACAATTTTTTAATGTAATTTTATTTCTTGAAATTTATTTTATTAATTAAATTATTCATTTTTTTCATGAATAATAAATTTAAATAATTTATAAATAATTTAAAATTATATTTGAGGAAATGGATATCATTTTCGAAATCAAATATCAATATTAGCACAGGATGTATACTTTTTAATTTCTAAAATGTTTTATTTAAATGGTAAGAGAGAAAAACAATAAATGTATTTAAGAAATTCCATATATTTTCTTATTAAAATCCAATTGTGTTTTAAATTTTGACATAATGTATTATAAGTTTATTTAACTTTAAATATTATAATGGATTACGTATGAGTCATTTATATACATCATTTTCTGAAAGATGATTTTTGAAATAAATATTTTTTTCTAAAACCATTTTTAATTCTCGTAATGTTTCCTCATAGAATTAATTTTATGGTTTTTATAATGAATGTCATGAAATTAAATCCAATTTTATGGAAAAAAATGAAATTCTTTGAATGAGTTTTAATTGTGTTTTCCTTGATTATTTTAAATTTAATTAAAAAATATATAATAATATCATGTAGTTAAATTTATTCTTTATTATTTATTATAATAATTACAATAATTTATTTTGGTTAACATAATTTTATGTAATAATAAATTGTAAAAATAAAAAAAATGGTTATAGTTAAAATAGTTTTACCATGAGTTAAACAAAGATATAATAGAATTTTTGTAACCAAAACATGTAAAATTAATATTATATAAATATATTACGACATTATATTTTAAAAAATTACAATTCATGGCCATTTTATTCAATACTAACCTGAATGTGACATTATTCCATTGTCTTATTAAGATAAATTTGTTGTTTTCCCCTCCCCTCTCATTTAAAAAGGAACCAATTATCCTCCATTATTTGCACAATGTTAGCCTTATATCTCATCTAATCAAAACTTAAATTACATAACTTATTCCTTGAATTTAACATATATATTTTATTTTTTATCTAAATATGTATCCTTCATTGATTATGATGTAAACCAAAGGATTTATTTCTAAGAATTGGTTTGCTTCATAACCACGCTCTTTCAATATTATTTGATCTTAAACATTCTTTAAACCCAATGATACCATTAAAAGTTAGGAATTAAGTATCATAAAATTACATAGTTCTTATTATTATGAATTCACAACACTTTTACACCCATTCTATATGAAATTAGAAATAAATGTATTACTCGTGTGTACCTGAGGACCACCAACTCCACTTAGTGATATAATTCATTTTCCTTCACCATATTTAATTGGTGGTTATAATGATAGATTTAATATTTATATGTATAATTTATAATTCAATTACTTTTCTATATTTATAACATCTTACATAACTTCTTACCTTATAATTTATTGGTAATCATAACTTTTGTTATGTAAACATGTGGTCTACCACCTCTATGGAGTGATGGGAGTTTTTTATCATTTCAGGTTTACACGAATGATAAAAATGATAGATTAAAAGAAAATATATGATATTTAGTATAGAATAATTATTATATAAATAATACTGATAATTTTTATTTTTTCCACTTCTATAAAATAGTTGGAATATCAATCCTTTATACATTGGGATTACTATCTCCACAAATTAATGTAATTAATTAATTATAAATATTTTATATGAATCAATAAAACATGTATTTAATGAATATATATTATTATTATATCATTATTAAAATTTATTAAATTTAATAATCATGATCTATATTAACAGAATATGAATTCCAAACAAAAAATTTCAAGAAACAATAAGTAGTAAGCACCTAAAATGATGAGGGAAATGAATGGATTCTAATGAATGGGTCATATGATTTTATAATTAAACCACGAATAATTTTATATGTGTTATTTTTGTTTTGGTATTAATTTTTTAAAAAATTAAATTTATTATATATTAGGTTAGAGACCTTACAAATCCAGACAAACAAGAAGGTATTGGTTTTATGTTACAATCTAAATTTGATAGGGTTTGATAATGCTTCAATTTGTATAAAGATTCATTATGATCTACCTCTCCATAAAAATATTTATTACTTTTACGATGTTTATTTTTGAAGGTTACATATTTTTAATTCATTTTCCTATTTTTAATAAATCAAGAGATATAAATATGTTTTTTAAAGATAACTGACCATGTATTTTTATAAAAAAATTAAAAGTTAATGTTTTTATTTTTTCCAAACATGGTATTTTTGACTTTTATATAAATTTTGGAAGGATTTTTTTGTTTTAACACAAATTATGGGAACAACATTTCAATAAATCATGAATAATATTTTCATTAACTATTAATTTATATATTTCCTTAGTTATTCTAAAAGAAATTTTTTTTATAATGTTTTGAAAGGTTTTAGATTTTAAATAAGTAATTTCATAATGAATAAATATTTTCCTCAAGAAGTGGTGTTATGGTTTTTAATGATATTTTAGTCTATAGAATAATCCTTTGATGTTTTTTATGATTTTATAGGGATATGATCCTATGTTACCGCATTTATTTTTTATTAAGATAGTTTATGAATATGATGATGAAATTTTTAAAAAACATTATCATTTAAATGGGAATTAATATGATAGTATAGTAAATTTATTACGATATTGCGATACATATATGTATGGTTTTCATTATTTGATTGTTGGGACTAAAAATATATATACCATTATTTAATTAGTTAAATATGAACATAACATGAGATAATAAGGAATATAATGGGGAGTGAACAATGTATAATAGGGGAATTTTCCAATAAGATCATCTTTGGAGTGAACCATAACTAAAGAAATACTGGAATTGTGAGTAAACCCAATACACTATTACTATCTGGGTAGTTTTAATTAAAAATAGAAGAGGTTTTATATGTCTATATGTACACCCAAAAAATATTCTTTTTTATAATGTTATGTTCTCAGGGATTACGATTGATTATTGATGATCCCACACTCTTATGTCATATATATTATTCATTTAATAATATTACACTATATATACTAATTAATGATCATTTAGTTATTTTGTATGATTATTTTAATTCATGATCATGTTCTAATACACTTATTCTTATATTTTTTTAATCATGATCATTAATTGGTATATCTTATGGTCACCATTAACAAGAATATAATCATACCCATTATTAGGTTTCCCTTCCCAGTATTATGAATATTTTTTTAATGTATGAAACATCTAAGAAAGGTTCTTGTGGTGAAAAAATAAATTCCAAATGATGTAGATGTTTTATGTACCAGTTTTTATGTAAATATGTTTCTAGAAACACTAAACTATTATGGTTTTGTTGTGGATAAAATCATTTTATAATTATTTTTCTACTAATAAGATGAAGTATTTATGTTTGTTTGGTTTTGGTTGCACTATATTAACTAATAATTTTATTCTTATTTATGTTCCCATAGTCATCCATGATAGAGTTAAAAAATTCATTCATGTAGGTTGTTAAACCCCTAAAACACTAGCATAAAATAATTTAATGGGTTAATATGGTTAAGAAATTCATTATTTTTTTATAATATAATTTTATTAGAAGTATAATTTCATTATATATATACTTTTTGATTTTTTATATCTAATTTAATGCTGTTTGGATAAAAAATTAAATTCAAGGGAAAAAATACTTGATGGAGGTAGTACTCCTCACAATGTAGGACAAAAGATATTTTATATTTCAGCATTTATGGAAATTAATAAGTAATGGTAATTTTTTAATATAATAGAACATAATTATAATAAGTATATTAAGTTCATTAAATTAGTTTTTTTGAGGATGGCTTGTAAGGGAAATAATAAAATGACATGGTTAAGGAATAGGTAATACATAGGTCGATACATTGATCTTCATACTGATTAACTCCTTAGAATTAAATGATTAGGATAACATCAGGGGACCAAGTGATTTATGAAATGAAATTTATTTCTAGGAGAGGAATATTGTGCTGGGTTCTATGATACATTAAATGTAAAGTGGAACACTGAATGGGAAGAAGTTATCCCATTTTAAAGGTGATGAAAAGGGATATTCTTTTATTATAGACTAGTTTTAGAAAATGTAATACCACAAGTAAAGGGTCAATGGATGAAAAAATTGTAAAATTTTGTATTTTAAGGTGATATTGGGATGAGAAATAATCAACCAAATATTTTATTACATGTTTATAATATGTTGGATTTCATTTTGCCTTATATTTTAAATTTTAATTTTTTTTACTTTTACCAGATTAACTAGTTTTCACCCATTTGACTAAGGTTATACTAAATATGTAAAATAGAAACTATTGAAAAATATGGGTTTTATAATCCTAATTTATAATTGATTAATTTTTATTCATTTTTTCAATGAAAATATATTTAAACTTTTGAATAGAACATTTAATATATAGAAAAATTTATATGTAGAATAGTAGTTTTTTCACTATTTAGTGTTTTTAATTTTATATAGTATTAATTATTAATTAAATAATTGGTTATTAATTTATTTATTAATTAATAATATTATTCTATAAAATTTGAGAGGATATGAATTTATTTTATGAGATAAAAATTAAATAGTATTAATAAACTAATTCATTGAAAAATAGTTATTTAATTATCTTGGCCTTTAGAGTTATTATTAACAGTCATAATTTTATGATAAACTTTTACCTTATTACATAATATTATCATGTTGATATTAAATTATTAATCCATTTTTCTATTTAATTTTAACATGTTATGGAAGATATTTTTTAAATATCAATGAATAAATCAATTTGAAGTGTAAAGTTTTAATTATGATTCTAAAATGATACACATGGGTTTTTTAAATAAAATTGTGTAAATTTGAATCACTTATTAAAGAAATAAATATTATATAAAAATTTAATAAAAAATGCATGTCATTATTGAATTATTAGGGTTATAAAAGTGATAGTTTAAAACATACAAGTATCTTTTCATAACTTACCTAAAAATCATCTACTTCAGGAAAAAAAATATTTAGGGATATTTTTTAATATAAATACAAAATGGTGTATTTGATTTCAAATTAATGTTCTAAAATATATAAATTTTACATTCAATTAAAAATATAATGAAAATATGTTTCATGGTATTCGTTATTAATTTCATCTTTTTTTATTCTTATTCACTATAAATTTCGAAAGAAACTATGGATCATACATTATTCATTTCATAATTGTATATGATTTATATCAATTTTTTTAAATAATGTCAATATGAATCATATTTTAGGAGAAAAAAAATAACAAAACATATTCTTATAATATATTTAGTAATATTAATTAACTTTTATAAATTACTTAATATTAATAAGAAACTTTTTTGTTTGAATTTATTTCATTATTCTGTTACCCCTATTTTTAGCTTCAATTTCTATGACAACATTTTAGAAGTTATATTTTTACCCTGGATTGTTTTGGATTTGGTGTTTAGTGTTTTACAATATATATAAATGTTGGTTTATAATGGAAATAAAATACAAAATGTTTAATATTGAGGTGTTGCATTCTCCCCTCTCAAATAAACTGCATCATCATAATATTAAAATATTTGTCTCTAAAAAAATACAGCGTTTATCTAAAAGATAAAAGATAACCTTGGTGAAATTACTTTTGAGATATCAGTCAAACAATTATAGATACAATGAAACTCATGATTTGTGATCAATACCTATATGATAAAATTAATTTCTCTATGAAGCATATAGTCAACATCTATATCTGATCATGAATTTATTTAAGACATGTTGTGATATTTACCAATACAGAAATCAGTATGATCCATTTTCAATGAGAGCCATGAAATTTCAAAAAACATATAAAATTATAAAAAAACCGGATATATATAAAGTTACTACCCACAATCAATGAAGAAGATTTAATAATGGTCTTTATACTAGGTATTTTTATTTATTACTCAATATACAATAGTTAGTGAGAGGTTAATTTATTTTAGAAATTGCATAATATCGAATGATGGATAATTATACTTTTCAATACTAGAAATTCCATTGGATATTCATTATTCCTATGGTATAGGTGGTTTCGGTGACTTTTGTCTCTGTTTCCCATTGGATTTGTACAATGATTTTTATAGTTTGAATTTTAGATAAAATTGAAATAAATATTTTGGTAGATTCTATATTTCCCTTACACTAATCAATTTTTTGACCTTGATTTTCACACTTATATTGAATTCCCATTCCCATGAACCACGAAAGAGTGTGTTTCCTCCTATATTCATGACACCTGGGAAATTGAATCATCATTCCTTTATTATATTTCTCACACAATGGACCATGAGACTCCAACTTTCCTATATTTTGTGTACATTAGAATTCATATATTCTAAATTTTTTAAAAACAATTTGTTTTATATATCTATTAATAATTACAACATCTATCACAGAAGAAATTATCAAATTTTGTTACTTTCTTGAATTATCTTTGAATTTTATATGGCATCGATTGTAACTTGGATCCTTCTTGATTAATCCTTTACTATTTACAAAAGGAGTAAATAATGTTTGATGTACATCATAAGATAAATATTTTCTGATAATTAACACAATAATTCAACCAAAAAAAATTTTAGTTTGTTAAATTATTACATGATCTATTTGTTAAACATAAGCCATATTTAGTTCAATATAGGTTTCGTTATGTTGTTCCCTCTCAAATTCATTAACGTAGATGCTTAAAATAATAAACCAATAACAATTTATTGCAATGATAATGTTATAAACCATAAAATAATTCAAAATATTGTCAATATCAGTGTTTAATTATGCCTCTTTGACATGAAATAGGTGAAAAATGAGTTAGTTCCCAAAACTCCGTTTTTAGGGTTATTAATCCTCAGTACAACTAGGACAAAGAAAACTTCCATCTAAAGTATCATGATAAGTATGTTATTTCCTAGAAAACTGAAAAATATCTATATTATCAATTTTTTTGATTGTTATACTTTATATAGTCTTCTTACTTAGATTTATACCTATGGATTTCACTAATGATGTCTTATCCCAATACCTAATATATTTGTTCTAACATTAATTACCATAAGGAGTTTAATATACAATTGAAAGTAAAATAAAACATACCATATCACACTTTAATGAAATTTATAACACTACAATTATACTAGATTTATGAAATAATAATTTATAAATTTATTTGAACTCTCATTTGATACCAAATTTATCACATCAGACATGGAATCATAGTTCCATTGCTCATAGACAACTTATTTTCATTCCATAATTGTAATGAACTAGTGTGACACAATAAAAACAATTAATAATTAAAATAAAACTAACAAATTATTATTATTTTAAATTTTAGGGGCCAATTATTTGTAATGATTTTTAGAGTTAGGAATAACTTCTAACTAGAAAAACCCATGTATAACTCAGTGATAGACAAATTTTCCATTATTTGAGAAAGTATTTAATTATTAATAAGTCACAAACATGTGCAACAAAAGTCTCTATAAAAGTAATTCTATTGAACTTAGAATGTGTAAAAAATTTCTATATATCATGGTGAAATGGAAAAATAATAAGGGGCGGGATAAAACTCCTTGTAAGGGTAAATATATAAAATAAAAATAAAATATTGTAAGTGATCATATTAAGAAAATTAAAAATATAGCCAGGAAATATAATCAAAAAAATTCAATAAGAAAAATAAATAATTATAATAACATATCCATGGTTGAAATATCAAAAATTAAATTCACTGATAACACTATCCAGTTTTTTAGAGATGAAATTCACTATGTCGGATAGCTAATTCCATGTCATAAACATTGAAATCACGATCTCATACTTCATGATCATACCGTCAAGGCCACAGATCTAGGTATTACATTATTGATTATCGATAAAAATTAATGTATCAATCATATTCTTGTCTCATGACACATATCGATGCTTCAAGGGGATATATTAGGCCCCACTGATCCCTAATTCATTGAAATGCATTAATTATACAAAATAATGAACATTATATAATAAGTATATCATGTTAATATAGACATAACAATTCCATAATGATTTTTGCATTATTTAATTGGTGGATTGGATCAATTTTAAACAGAGATTTGAGATGTAATTCATTGAGATTGGGAATCAAAAAATGTATTTTTATAAATTGTTTTAGGTATAATAAAAACTTTATGTGTTTAGAATATTATATCAATAAAAAAGTTAAATTTCAAAACACTTTAGAGGGTTTCAAAAATTGATTAATAGTATGTTGTTCATGGTTTAGGTGAAACTAAGTGGAAACCTGAGTATATTGGGGTTTTTATTCTAATTTCAATAAATATTAGTCTTTTTAATGGTTAGTTGAAGGGTTGGAGTAATATATATGGATTAATTTATAAGAATTATATATTTCATTTTGTGGGTGTCTTGGTGCATGTTTTTACTATGATTGTATAAAATAAATACAAAACATTTCAAAATAATGTATTGGCAATTGACCAAGTTACTACATGATTTAGAAAACTATACAAACCAGCTATCCAAGAAGTATTCACTAATATATTTCATACAAAATGGTTGGATCATGGTTTGGAAAACCATAGAAGAAAACCATATGGTGAATTAAAAGTGTCAAGTTATAGATTTTGGTTAGTTTTTCTTATGGGGGTATCTTTATCCAATTTCACTTATCCACACTGCTAAAAGACCTCCCACCCATCCCATTCATCATTCCCTTGGTTTTGAGAGATGTTATTGGGCTTTTTTACTTATGTAATATTTTTACATAATCCACCTCCTTCCTCCAATCTTATTCCCTATGATCTATTATGATTCTCTTTTCTCTGGTTTTTATTTTTTTGGATATTTCACTTGAGAGTGGTGAAATCACACGTTTTGATAATTATTTTTTCTCAAAATGGCTAGTTTAAATAATGTAATGATATTCAACTATCGATGATAGATGATTTGGAACAGTTTCATCACACTATGGATTATATCCTATTTTTTTAATTTATGTTCAAAATTTATGAATTTATCATCTAATGTTGATACATCGGCTCTGAATGGATTTACAGGTCAATTTAGGATTAATAAATCTTATATTATCTATAATTACTCAATCATTGGACACTAGTGATGTTTTGAAGATTTAATCCTATTTTAACCCATGTGTTTAATTATTTATAAATGTTTTAAATGTTTTTATTGGGTAATTTTTATTGAGTTGGGTCCATCTATAAAATGTTTTCGGATTGTGGAGCATGGATGGGAATTGATGGATCTCAAATAACCGAGGTGGAGGTATATGACCATGAAATTAAAATGTTAATTGGATTCTAAGTGGGGTAGGTGGTCCTCGGTACTCACTATAAATATTATTTCATTGGGTTAGTTATGTTTGTGACATGTGTTCATTCCCCTAAGGGTTCCAAACACTATAATTAAATTAATTTTTTAATATAAATAATTTTTATAATTTAAATTAATTTATAATTTAATTTAATATATTAATCATTTTCAAATTACATTACGGTCCTTTTTAAATTCGTGACTCCTCCAACCGTGATATTTGACCCCGCAAAAATAATGATATCTAATTGCATAAACACTCCCAAGAAGGGTGTGTGATGAGACACAAGACCGAACAACCTATAAAATAGGGTGAGGAGTCTTGGAGAATTTTAGGACTAAGTAGATAGTCATCTGGGAGATTAGATATATCTTAGCTATGATAACTATCTTCAATTCAAACTAGACTAAGAGATAAGATCTAAGCCACCACTTGAGATTAACTCTTTTGTTATGTACCCTAATTCCCTTTTAAGATAGATGGATATTTTTAATATTCTTATTGAAGGGATGTTTTTTAAACATACTTATTAGAAAAAAAAATATTTTTTATCAGGTATCCAAAGTCATATTCCACAATATTATTGATAATTTTGGGGATCCCTATGGGTTCCCCGTGAGAGATGAACCTGATTTGGTTTATGCATCTATGGGTTGAGATAGTTGTGACTGGAACCCAAAACCCAAATAAACTTGTAAGACCAATGGTATTTTGATGATGAGGATGGTATTAGGGATTCAACCATCCTCTAATAAGTTTTAAATTAATATTTGTTATGATATGTTATTCCATTGGATAGTTGGGAATTAGAAATTTTTCTTTTAATGGTGTTGGAAAAATAGAATATCTTATTGAAATTGATGATACCCTAGGATTGTTGATATGTTTGTGATCCCATATTTGTAACACCCCAGTTAAATAAAGAATATGAAATTTTCATATTTATCCATATTTTTGAATAAAATATTAATATGACTTTAAATGGGACGCTATTCTCGATGGCGTTCCCAACACGCAACAACGAGTTTCTTAGGAATCATACGTTGCACTCTAATAATAAAATAATATTATTTTAAATGGTAGTTAACATGTTACCATTTTATTGGTGGGAATGGATAGAAATAACTAAAATATGATTATATATGTTTTTAAATGTTTTTAATTTTATCCAATAAATGATAAAGGCATAAAATACAGAAAGAATTCAATTTTAGGCGTATATGCCCTAGTTTTCACTAAAGGTTCACTTATCACCTTTTGATGGAGAACCATAATTAAATATAGTTTTTTTCACACTTATACATCCTTTTGGACCAAGTAAAACTCTTCTTAATAATTGGTACATCAAAATTTACTTTGTGTAAATTTTTGGTATCTTTCTGATAAAGTTCATTTTTTATGAATAGGGTAAAATGTTGTATTTTAATTCAAAACCGCTTTTTAATCTAATTTATTTATATGAATAGATTATCTTTTGAATTGGTTTTAAAGTGAAATTATAATATATTTTTATCATTAAATACAATAGTGGTCTTTGGAATTAATTTCACTTTAAAATCTGACTTAAACTAGTGTCAATCTTTTGATACTTATTGTTTCATAAAAACACGCTATTTGCTCTGACAACGGGAATTAATTATTAAATTAATTAATGTGACTTATATGTTTTGAATTTTGTAAAATAGACTTCATTTTTGAATTCGTAATATCAAATATAGCTTTTGGTGAATTTTTGGGATTTTTTTGAAAAACTTCAATTTTGATGAATAGTGAAACCACTAAGTGGTACTTATAAAAAACTGATTTTTCCATTTAAATGAAATTTATCAATCTTTGTGTTTTGAATTTCAAAAATCAGACATACGTGGTTGTCATTAATAAGTAAAATGTGGTTCAATGGGATAAAAATAATTTTGTTGTGAATAGTAACTTATTAAGTTTTTAATCGCGATTAGAGGTAATTAGTGTAGTTTAAGGTAAAAATAATGTTTTAATAATATGAAATGTATTTTACACATGTCCTACCCTCATTGGATGTGTCATGGCCGACCAAGACAACCCATGGGTCAACTTGGGGACCCCATGAAGCCACTTTGGTTGGAAAATGACATTAATATCTTTTTATTTAAAGTTAAAGTAAAAATGAGACAAACATGAAATGTTTTACTAAAACAATTTTTACATGGGGTTATACAAATATTATTTTTCACTATAAATTTTCATTGTAAATCTAAAAAGATTTCATAACTCATAGTATTTTTTTTATAATTTTTAGACATTAAATAAATTAAATTATTTATGACATCATGATGATTCAGCGATGACCTCATTATTTAACGATTTAAATAAAATGGAAAGATAATGTAATATCTAAGACCTAAAAATGTCCAAAACCTATTGGATGAGTGGATTTAGAACCCTTATCACCATATCCTAGAAACAAATCAATGTGGGACCTCTTAAATCCGAATACCATTTTAAAATAAAGTGACTTTTCTTTACCTTCCTTGAGTGCCCCTCCTCTCCTCTTATAAAAGGCCCCCACCTTTACCTCCTTACCCACACTCCCAAAGCCTTTGGCTCGGCCAACCTCTGCCCATTTTGTCTCTCCACTTCCCTCTATTACTCCTTGAAGCCTCACTTTGGGTATAAGTCTTCCCAAGGAAGCCTTTGAGCTCAAACCAAAGGGAGTTACCCGATTTTAAGGTAATGTCTTCACTTGAGTCCTTTTGTATTATTTTTCTTCTCCAACCCCCTGAACTCTTTTTATTCATTTCTTTTGTAACAACTACAGTATCATAAATATACTAGTATGTTGTTATAAGAAGGATTCGAGCTACACTTTCACACACCTACATCTAATGGTTATAGAACATTCTGTTTCCGTGGATGGCGAATTTCGGCCTCCCAAAACGATGATTGTTCAACATTCTTTTAACACCTTCAAAGGTGGCCATTCAGATGAAACTATATTTATATATGATATATAATATGTTTATGTTTTCTTTAATCTTATTTATTTTTCATTTTGGGCATACCTTTATGGTTTCCATTATGGGTAAACGCTATATGTTTATTTAAGGAAGTGCGGACTACCGCCCCCTCAAGGTGATGTGATTCGTTAATGCCATATGTGGCACGTATAAAGGATGGATTTAAAGTTATTATATATGATGCTATACTAGATTTATAATAAACCTCTAAATAATAATTATTTCATTCCATAAATATATTAAATAGAAATGAAAGTAGAATTCATGCGTACGTACGGCTTACCGTCTCCATGAACGGTGCATTTCATTTCTTATCCCCAAATGTAATGTAGTATTATAAGTACATGTATATGATGGATATATATTATGAATGATACATCTAAATGATGAATATAATTCTGGAATTAAAATATATATAACTCTCATTTATTTTTAATTCCATTAATATGACACAGAAATGAAAGTAGCGTTCATGCGTACGTACGGCTTACTGTCTCCATGAACAGTGCATTTCATATCTTACCTCTAAATGATTATGTAATATTATAAATACATGTATATTCTGGATAAATATGATATATATGATTTCCAAATAATGAATATAATTTTGGATATAATGAACATTTGACCACATGAACAACATGTAATCGTAAGAAGTCCACTTTCGACTTAAGAACCAAATATCGACAAAACAAACATTATTAACTTAAATGATTACATAATGTTTATAACATGGCAATAAGTGATCTAAAAGGAATAATTAACTATAAAAATTTTCTTAATAAAGTGGAAATTAACTCAGGTTTGTTATTCAGGACGTTAAAGAACGATCGAGTCAAGTCGGACCCGAGGTAAGGGATCATACTCCTCTCTTTCTTTTTAAGTGCACTCTTTTATGTCATTCCTTATAATGCTCATATTTATTGTTATTGGGATATTCTTTTATATTACTATTACTATAATTTTTATGTTCATATTATGAGAGACCCTATTCTCTCTCATCACTCCATTTTGGAAGTTTTGAGTGGTGCCGTTAGGCTGTCGAATTTTCGTAAGAGATCTAACCTCTCTCTTTCTTTTTAAGTACTCTCCTTTATGTCACTTGTTTAAATCTCTAATTTTTTATTATGGGGGATGTTCTTTTATATTACTCTTTCTGTAAATTTTATTGTAATGTGATGATATACCCTATTTTATCTCATCAATCCATTTATAGAAGTTTTAAGTGGCGTCGTTAGGCTGCCGAGTTTTCGTAAGGGATTTTTCATCTCACTTATATTCCCGTGATATTTATGGTACATTTGTCACAATTTCCTTTGAGTGGTGTATGTACTGACCATTATTTTACTCATTGTGTAATATTCATTCATTTATGAGTATTTACATCAATTTTGTATTGTCCTTCTTTCACGGGGCGTATGTTTCGAAAGATACCCATGTCGGAAAGGTAACCTTTCACCCTCCTCTTTATTAAGAGACTTCTTTTGTTGGGTATTTTAATTTACATATATTTATGTTGGGATATGTTCTCATATATCCTTATTGATGTAAATTTTATTTCCATGTGATGAGATACCCTTTTTATTATTATCTCTCATCAACTCATTTTGATGTGACGCTGTTAGGCTGTCAAGGGAACTTCTTAACCCAATTTCAATTTCTTTGGGTTCAACATGTAGTTATTGAATATGTAATCCTTTGAATATGTGTTAATGACCTTTTATTATTTTACAATTAATATCCACTTATATTTTGTGTATTCGTTTGTCACACATAATAATGTAATTGATTTATCCTTAAACCAAGGATACTGTCTTTTTATGGGACTTCATCTCAATCTCCTTTAGTTGAGCCATATTTTGTTTTATACACAACCTTATTTTATATGGTGTATAAACCCCTTTGAATTTTATGTTTATTCAAAAGGAATCTTTTTTATACGAAGTGTTTACTAAACGAAAAAAGGGAATGTTTTTGTCGTGCGTATGCGGCGACAATGACTTCTCCGCTGTCGTGACCATTATTTGAGTTTCGTCTTCCTCTACAAGCCATACCTTCTTTTTTAAAAGAAAAATAAATACCATGTTTTAAATTTCATTTATTTTGTTATTGAAAATGTTTTTCATAATGTTTTTATATCAATGTGTTGTATTGATGTCTTGTGATTGAAAGGTGGAAATGTTATGCTTCCTTTATGCATGTTTTATGTGATACGATTATGTTGAGGTTCTTGGGAATTATTATGAATACGGGTGGTTCTGTGATAAACTAAGGGCGGGTGAGCCCGATATAGCTCTCCAATTCATTGGGTAACGCAAAGGAGTGAAACGTTAAGGTTTCTCCGAATAGATTTAAGGAATATACTGTGATGGGTATTCCAAACGTAACCAAGAGGGTTACTCTCTACGTAAGAATGTTATGAATGCCTCAAGTTACCTTTATGTCTTATGATTTCTATGATTTATTCAGGGTTTGAGGAGGTATGTTAAGGTATCTATGATTTATGGGTAAATTATGATTTCATTCTTATGTATATATTAACTCATGTTTCCTTTCCATATTTTTTATAACCCTTACTGAGCTTTTTACGATCATCCCATGTTTTTGGAATGTTTGTCACAGGTCAAGGGAAAGGTGCATGATGTGATGATAGTGTCAAGGATGTGTCAAGAAAGAATCCATGTTTTATTTTAAATATGTTTCCATTGATGGGACGAATGAATATTGTCTTTTATGTAACCACTTTGTTTAAATGTGGAATGTAATGAAAGTTTCATGATCTAATTTTATAAAACTCTAAACCTAAAAAGATCATCAATGTGTAATCTTGTAATAACTCAAGATTAAGTAAGGTTTAAGGCTGGGGCCTTATAGTTCGTATCAAAGGTCGGTTTAGATAACTTTAGAGGTTAGGGTATTCTTTAAGTATAAGTGACATTACCATAATGGTTAGGATTTCAGAAAGAGTCCTAGTTTTAGATAAAGTGAATGAGTAAGTATATATTAGTGTTTACCTTCCTCATTAGTACATAATGGTTTTGTTGATATACTCACACTGACATTTCTATTTTTAGTGAATGGATGGATCTAGCAGGCACCAAAGAGACAAAAGATTTGAAGGAAACTGTGGTGGTTCTCTGCTTAAGATACTAGATAAAATGGAGGATTCAATGAGGAAACTCGTGGTTGTTCTAAAACAAATATCAAGGAGTCATGATCAACCACTTGAACCTTGGTATGCTCTGTAATGCATCATGTACGAGATGACCAATCGATGTGGAAGTTCAGGTAATTATTATAAAGGTAACCATTAGAGTTTATATGATCCTTATTTTTGAGGTAATTATGTGTTATTATATGATATGTTGGAAAATGAAAGGAATGCGATAAACTTGAGGTTAAAATATGTTATGATCATTTTTGATGATTTTATCTCTTTTTGGGGAATGATTTAAGAATTATATAGTTTTGGAAAAAGGACAACACGTAGACCTTGTGACAACCCGTCGCGTCAGACAAAGCTGCGGGAATCGAACCCACAACCAAAGTGCGACTGGTATTTATCGCCTACCACTGGACTACGTGAAGTCCCTGGTTAGTTTGACTGATTATTTTTAGTTATATGATTTTATGAATTAAGAGTACGTTTATTTTGGGTTAATTTTTGAAAATGATTAACCTATCATGGAGGATATGTGATTAGGTTAATTACTTTTCAATACGAGACTTTAGGAGCAACTGGTGTTGTTTGGAGATAAATGTTACGATTTAACTTGGACGACTATGTGACTAAATCCTTCAAATATTTGGGTTTCAATCATAAATTGGTTTACTTTAAAGAATTTTATGGACAAATTGTTTATCAGATGGTCCTCGTTGAACTTTGGGTTTTGTTGGATAAATTTTGGAGATTAAGCATAGATTTTTTTTAATGGGTTATCCTTTTCTGGATTATCTGACCTTGTACTAACTTTTATGGTTTTGGTTTTAGTTAAAGCCTAAAGACATGGGATGTATATAGTTCTCTTTGGTGGTTTAGGTGATTCTATAGAAGTTGATTATAGTACTCTTAATGCGAACAAGACTCCTTAAATACTCGTCTTTTGGAAAAAAATATGAGTTTGATTAAGGAATCTAGTAAAAGTTGAAAGTCAACATGATAAGTGATTATGTTTCCTTATGAATAAATTCCTCAATAAAAATTAACTTAAAACAAAAATGTTGTCTATTAAATTTTCCTACTGGGGAATCGAATACCGTTTAACCCATCACAAGTTTGTGATTTTCTTATGGTTAACTTTCTCCTATAAATGTTTACTATCACTCTCCCTCAAGAACATGAACCTTTTCTTTTTCTTCCATGTCCATGTTTTTTTACATATAAGTTAACTCGGGTGAACCTTGTACTTATCTTCCTTTATTTTAAAGTGATTCTTTTACCGACTCTTGTTCCGATGAGGGACTTTCAAGGATGTTTCCAAGCCCAATTTTAAAAATTGCGAGGATACAATTCCCAAAAGGGGGGAAGGATGTAACACCCCAGGTAAATAAATAATATGACATTTTCATATTTATCCATATTTGTGAATAAAATTTTACTATGACTTTAATGGGGATGATATTCTCGATGGCGTACCCAACACGCAACAACGAGTTTCTTGGGAATCTTACGTTTCACTCTAATAATAAAATAATATTATTTTAAATGGTAGTTAACATATAACCGTTGTATTGGCGGGAATGGATAGAAATAACTAAAATATGATTATATATGTTTTTAAATGTTTTCACATTTATCTAATAAAAGATAAAGGCATAAAATATGGAAAGAATTCAATTTTAGGCGTATATGCCCTAGTTTTCACTAAAGGATCACTTATCGCCTTTTGATGGAGAACCATCATAAAATATAGTTTTGTTCACTCTTATACATCCTTTTGGACAAAATAAAACTCTTCTTAAGAATTGGGACATCAAAATTTACTTTGTGTAAAAATTTGGTATCTTTCTGATAATGTTCATTTTTTATGAATAATGTAAAATGTTTTATTTTAATTCAAAACCTCTTTTTAATCTAATTTATTTATATGATTAGATTATCTTTTGAATTGGTTTTAAAGTTAAATTAGAATATATTTTTACCATTAAATCCAATAGTGTTTATTGGAATTAATTTCACTTTGAAATCAGACTTAAACTAGTGTCAATCTTTTGATACTTATTGTTTCATAAAAACACGCGATTTACTCCGATAGCGAAAATTAATTATTAAATTAATTAATTTGACTTATATGTTTTTAATTTTTTTAAAATAGACTTCATGTTTGAATTCGGAATATCAAATATAGCTTATGGTGAATTTTTGGGATTTTTCTGAAAAACATCAATTTTTGATGAATAGTTAAACCACTAAGTGGTACTTATAAAAAACTGATTTTTCCGTTTAAATGAAATTTTTCCATTTAGTGTTTTTAATTTCAAAAATCCTAAATACATGGTTTTCATTAAGTAGTAAAATGTGGTTCAATGGGATAAGAATAATTTTTTGGTGAATAGTAACTTATTAAGTTTTTAATCGCGATTAGAGGTAATTAGTGTAGTTTAAGGTAAAAATAATGTTTTAATAATATGAAAAGAACTTCACACATGTACTAACCTCATTGGATGTGTCATGGCCGACCGATACAACCCAGGGGTCAACTTGGGGACCCCATGAAGCCACTTTGGTTGGAAAATGTCATTAATATCTTTTTATTTAAAGTTAAAGTAAAAATAAGACAAACATGAAATGTTTTACTAAAACAATTTTTACATTGGGTTATACAAATAATATTTTTGACTATAAATATTCATTGGAAATATAAAAATATTTCCTACATCATAGTATTTTTTTAATAATTTTTAGACATTAAATAAATTAAATTATTTATGACATCATGATGATGCAGCGATGACCTCATTATTTAATGATTTAAATAAAATGGAAATATAATGTAATATCTAAGATATAAACATGTCCAAAACATATTGGATGAGTGGATTTAGAACCCTTATCACCTTATCCTCCAAACACATTAATGTGGTACCTCTTAAAGCCGAATACCATTTTAAAATAAAGTGACTTTTCTTTACCTTCCAAGAGTGCCCCTCCTCTCCGTTTATAAAAGGCCCCCACCTCCACCTGCTTACCCACACTCCCAAAGCCTTTGGCTCGGCCAACATCTGCCCATTTTGTCTCTACACTTCCCTCTATTACTCCTTGAAGCCTCAATTTGGGAATAAGTCTTACCAAGGATGCCTTTGAGCTCAAACCAAAGGGAGTTACACGATTTTAAGGTAATGTCTTCACTTGAGTCCTTTTGTTTTATTTTGCTTCTCCAACCCCCTAAACTCTTTTTATTCATTTATTTTGTAACAACTACAGTATCATAAATATACTAGGATGTTTTTATAAGAAGTATTAGACCTACACTTTCGCACACCTACATCTAATGGTTAAAGAACATATTGTTTCTGTGGATGGTGAATTTCGGCCTCCCGAAACGATGATTGTTCAACATTCTTTTAACACATTCAAAGGTATCCATTAAGATGACACTATATTTATATATGATATATAATATGTTTATGTTTTCATTAAGCTTATTTATTTTTAATTTTTGGCATACCTTTATGGATTGCATTATGGGTAAACGCGATATCTTCATTTAAGGAAGTGTGGACTACTGACCCCTCAAAGTGATGTGATCCGTTAATGCCATATGTGGGATGTATAAAGGATGGATTTAAAGTTATTATATATGATGATATACTGGAATTATAATACACCTCTATATCATTATTATTCCATTCCATAAAAATATGAAATAGAAATGAAAGTAGTGTTCATGCGTACGTACGGCTTACCGTCTCCATGAACAATGCATTTCATTTCTTATCCCCAAATGTAATGTACTATTATAAGTACATGTATATAATGGATATATATTATGAATTTTATACATCTAAATGATGAATATAATTCTGGAATTAAAATATACATAACTCTCATTTAGTTTTAATTCCATTAATATGACACAGAAATGTAAGTAGCGTACATGCGTACATATGGATTACCGTCTCCATGAATAGTGTATTTCATTTCTTACCTCTAAATGATTATGTAATATTATAAATACATGTATATTATGGATATATATGACATATATGATATCCAAATCATGAATATAATTCTGGATATAATGAACATTTGACCACACAAACAACATGTAATAGTAAGAAGTCCACTTTCGACTTAAGAACCAAATATCGACAAAACAAACATTATTAACTTAAATGATTACATAATGTTTATAACATGGAAATAAGTGATCTAAAAGGAATAATGAAAACGAAAAAGGTTCTTAATAAAGTTGAAATTAACTCAAGTTTATTATTCAGGACGTTAAAGAATGATCGAGTCAAGTCGGACCCGAGGTAAGGGATCTAACTCCTCTCTTTCTTTTTAAGTGCACTCTTTTATGACATTCCTTCTGAAGCTCATCTTTCTTGTTATTTGGATGTTATTTTATATTAATCTTACTATAATTTATTTGTTCATATGATTAGATACCCTATTCTCTCTCATCACTCCATTTTGGATGTTTTGAGTGGCGCCGTTAGGCTGCCGAAATTTCGTAAGAGATCTAACCTCTCTCTTTCTTTTTAAGTACTCTCCTTTATGTCAATTCTTTTAAGCTCCTCTTTGTTATGATGGGTGATGTTCTTTTATATTCCTCTTTCTCTAAATTTTATTGTAATGTGATGAGATACCCTATTTGTTCTCATCAATCCATTTTTGGAAGTTTTAAGTGGCGCCGTTAGGCTGCCGAGTTTTCGTAAGGGTTTTTTCATCTCACTTATATTCCATTGAGATTTATGCTACATTTTCCACAATTTCCTTTGAGTGGTGTATGTACTGAACATTATTTTACTCATTTTGTAATATTATTTCATTTATGAGTATTTACATAAATGTTGTATTGTCCTTCTTTCACGGGGTGTATGTTTCGAAAGATACCCATGTCGGTAAGGGAACCTTTCACCCTCCTCTTTTTTAAGAGACTTATTTTGTTGGGTCTTTTAATTTAAATATTTTTATGTTGGTATATGTTCTCATATATCCTTATTGATGTAAATTTTATGTCCAAGTTATGAGATACCCTTTTTTTTATTATCTCTCATCAACTCATTTTGATGTGACGCTGTTAGGCTGTCAAGGGAACTTCTTACCCCAATTTCGATTTCTCTGGGTTCAACATGTAGTTATTGAAAATGTCATCCTTTGAATATGTGTGAATGACCTTTGATTATTTTACACTTAATATCCACTTATATTTGGTGAATTTGTTTGTCACACATAATTATGTAATTAATTTATCCTTAAACCAAGGATACCGTCTTTGTATGGGACTTCATCTCAATCTCCTTTAGTTGAGCCATATTTTGTTTTATAAATAACCTTCTTTTATAAGGTGTATAAAACCCTTTGACATTTAAGTTTATTCAAAAGGAATATTTTTTATATGAAGCATTTACTAAACGACAAAAGGGAATGTTTTTGTCGTACGTATGCGGTGACAATGACTTCTCTGCCATCGTGACCATTATTTGAGTTTTGGCTTCCTCTACAAGCCATACCTTCTTTTTTAAAAGAAAAATAATTACCATGTTTTACTTTTATTTTATTTTGGTATTGAAAATGGTTTTCATAATGTTTCTATATCAATGTGTTGTATTTATATCTTGTGATTGAAAGGTGTAAATGTTATGTTTCCTTTATGCATGTTTTATGTGATACGATTATGTTGAGGTTCTTGGGCATTATTATGAATACGGGTGGTTCCGTGAAGTTTATAGAGGGATGGGCCCGTAAGGGGCAGTACGGTTCTTGGGAGCTCCTCGTCGCCGCCTCCTTCCCTCGGTCTCACCGTCTCCTTCCCTTAGCTCCAGTGGCTTCGAGGTTTTCTCCGGCTCTCCCAGCTTGCTTGCACGAGCCCTCTCGCTGGATAGGGTTTTCGTGGGAGGCGCGGTCGAAGCTCAAAGCTTCAGTGTGGGCGGTTGGGGTTTTGCGGAGACTATAGAGGTTGATAAGGACGGCAGCGACGAGATCTGGGTTGCAGGCTTCCTCTGCTTGCAACGGTTTTTTGTTCCCTCATGATTAGGGTTTAATGGTTTGTGTTTGTTTCTCTGAACATGTGATTTGTTTTTCTGGATCTGTATCTGGTTTTTTCTGGACGGGGTTGGAAATGTTTCCTGATGGTCGCTAGTTTTCGGGTACGGTGAGATTGACGGTGCTCCTGGTTGGATCTATTGGTGTAAGTCCGGTTCATCCAACGACATACTCTTCGGAGCGCTCTGGAACTTTCTTTGTGCGCGTCGGCGTCTTCCGCGGCGGTTAGCTCTTGACCACATGTGAGGTGATGTTTTCGGACGTTGGTTATTCTAATCTTCGTTCTGGTTGACGTGGTTTCCCTGCCGTTCTCTGGTGGGTGTGATGAAGAGGGTGGTATGGCCGGTGGTTGTCTATCACCGGTGATGCTCACCGGTGAGGACGTCTATTGAACTGTGGCCGGTCTGGCATGCCCTGTCGGTGATATGATTGGTGGCGCATTCTGAGGCGTCTGCGCGGCTACTGATGCTTGATGATGGCTCGTGGCTCGAGGCGGGACATGTGGCCCGTGTCTCGAGGCGACTGCGCATGATGGTTCCTGTTTATGTTAGAATTTTGAATTTGAATTCTGCTGAATCGTCTGGTATTTTTGTGAGGTTTCTGGTTTTCCTCAAACCGGGTTGGGGTACCAGTTCCCTCTAACCGGCTTTTGAAAATGAAAAAAAAATTGATTGGAAGGGTGGTTCCGTGATAAACTAAGGGCGGGTAAGCCCGATATAGCTCTCCAATTAATTGGGTAACACGAAGGAGTGAAACGTTAAGGTTTCTCCGAAGAGATTTAGGGAATATACTGTGATGGGTATTCCAAACGTAACCAAGAGGGTTACTCCATACGTAAGAATGTTATGAATGCCTCAAGTTACCTTTATGTCTTATGATTTCTATGATTTATTCATGGTTTGATGAGGTATGTTAAAGTGCCTATGTTTTATGGGTAAAGTATGATTTCATTCTTATGTATATATGAACTCATGTTTCCTTTTCATATTTTTTATAACCCTTACTGATATTTTTATGCTCATCCCAAGTTTTTGGAATGTTTTTCATAGGTCAAGGGAAAGGTACATGATGTGATGATAGTGTCAAGGATGTGTCAAGAAAGAATCCGTGTTTTATTTTAAATATGTTTCCATTGATGGGAAGAATGAATATTGACTTTTATGTAACCACTTTGTTTAAATGTGGAATGTAATGAAAGTTTCATGATCTAATTATCTAAAACTCTAGACCTAAAAAGATCCTCAATGTGTAATCTTGTAATAACTCAAGATTATGTAAGGTTTAAGGATGGGGCCTTATAATATTAGGGTATATTGGGGATGAATTCCTTATCTTAGTTAGAATAAAATTATTTGGTTGATGTTGGAGTAGATAATTATAGTTTGTACCTTGGATCCATAATTTTAACATGTGTAATTATATATAAAAAATATCTTGTCATTATAGGGATTCTTATTATATTATGTTACAATTACAATTTTCTTAGTCCATATATTTGAATTGAGATATGAATAGACCATTTAAAATTATCATGTATCACTAGATTTGAATGGTTGTATGATGTGTTAGTTGGGAGTATATCCCTAAGCATAGATATAAGTGATATTGTGGGTGATTGTATAATAGCCTCTATTGATAACTGTGATACACCATAGTGTTAGTTGGATGCACCATTGATGGATTAGCTATTAATCCATAATATATTAATTTCTTGAAGGGAATGCTATATGTTTCTTGAAGAAAATTCTCATTCATTTTCTGGGTATCCCCAAAATAAATCCTTCCATGAAGTATAAGATTTCTTATGACCTTACCATTTAATAATTATATGTTATCTTCAATATAGAAAATTTATAGGTACCACCATGGTTTTTTTTCAAATACCTTGAGGATTATGAAATCCTAAGGATGACCTATTTTCCACTTCACATCATAATGAATTCATAATAATTTGTTCACTAGGTAAAGAATATAAGTTTCTATGAGTTTATTCTCATGATTATATATAGACCAACACATTATAAAGACTATACATTGGAACATTCTCTTTGACCCGAGGATTGATATTATTTATCAAGCATGAACCCAGTTCTATTTATAGCCCTTTGGTGTGGATGTGAGATACTGGTTTTCATGATCACCATGTTGTTCTTAGAGGTATTATGAAAAGATTTTAAAGTATGTATTTTAGTATTTTTAATGTTTTTATTATTTTTATCTTATTTGTTTATTCTAATCACATCACATGAATATATCACTGCATTTATTGTGTGGTATGATTCAATAATGGGTCTTACCTACTGATTAACAAACCCACACCGAGACTAGGAAAAAATTAAAATGGTTTACCTAAGGATATATTCACATGGTTGAAGTAATATGTTAGTTGGAGTCTAGAGTTCTCGTGATTGAGGATGATCACTCGTATGCTTAAGATAATGTGATGTATACTTATGTAGCCCCAAAGTCTTCACTTTTACATGAGGATGATAGGTTGAGTCAATGTGCTACATTTTTTTGTTACCATATGATATAATTAATTTCTATTTATTATATAATATTTTATTTAGTAATTTATTTTAATACTGAGCATAGTAATACGAGGGTGAAGCCTCCACATTGTGCCTCTACAGACCCCCGATGTTATTCGACAACATTTAGCATTTGGGTAGGCATATATGAGGTCATGTGGATGACCAATATATTTACTATTTCATGATAATTGTGTTTGGGAAATATAATGCGGTATCATGAACTTTTTTCTATATTGATTTAATATTTGGTATTTGGAATTTATATGATATGAATGTGTCAAAACATGTGATGGATTATAAGATATGGTCTCCTGATCACCTTTTCTTGCAGGAAGTCTAATTTTCATGGGGTTATGGACTGTTGTTCTTATTATGTGAGGGTAAAACTGAAAAGATTTATCCCTAAGTGATTTACATGGTTTCTATGATTATGATTTTGATTTATACTACATTTTTATCATGTCTCATATGGGAAAGAGTCATATTTTCCCACATCATTCCATACACATAGGATTTACTTGGCAAGTAAGAGGCTATTATTGTGATATTATTTCATTAACTAAGGTTCATCTATTTGTAGTGTTAGAGAATGGTCATACGATGTTTTCTTATATATGTACTTTGTATAATTATTCTTAATGGACTAATATATATATATATATGTATAATACTAGAGGATTGTCAAGTAGATCTATACTACGATGCTTATAGTTTATGATCATGAGGTAGACCTATATTTACAAGAGGAATATTCCCCCAAGATGGTTTGTGTTGGGACGTGATTCGTGGTTCTATTGTCTCACTCTGTGTTTTTAGAAACTAATTCTATTTAAATAAATTAATTTCATTGATATATTGTTTTATTCATCACATCGAGTTTAAACAAATAACAACACACTATTGAAATATTATTATTTAACGTATCAATTATAACCTATATTTTAAATTGAAACATATGTATATGATTAACTATATTATTTAATATATATATATATTATTAGTAAATGTAAATAATTTTATAAATTCCTAGTAAATAATCACTCTATATTTCTTAATGTTTTTATGCTTCAAAAATACATCTTCCCCAAAAAATGTGTTTGTTTCATTCTATGAAAATATAATATAATATATAACAGAAAAAATATTTTATTTATTGAATTGAAATAATGAATGTTTTGAAATGGTCTTATAAAAAACTTCTCAGGGTGAACTTTTTAGAATTGTTAGAAAATATTTTGTTTTCCATTAGAAATGAAAATTAATGAGTTTATAGAAAATTTTGTTTTTTGTCACACAATTGAAAAGTTACATATTTTTACAAAAATCATTCAATGAAAAATAATATGTATATAATATTATAAATTATATAATTAAGATTATTGTAACAAATTGAATAATTTAATATTGTATGAAATCATTTTAATAAAAAATGGACTTTTTAAGAAAAATTGTAATTTTCTCAAAAGAGTTTTTCATAGCATACTATTGAATAATTATATAATTATATTATTCTAGTTAAATTGATTTAATATGATAAAACAAATTTCATTTTTGAAGTAGGTGACTAAAATTTAATAGATTATTACAACCATTTTTATGCAATATGAATATTAAAAATGATAAAATATATCACCTTGGTAAATGGTAAATAAGGTTAATGTTGGATAAAACTAAATGATAAGGCAATTTTTTCTCATATTAATTATTAGTGGTTAAATTTAATTAGATATTTATCATATTATTATATAAATTTAGTTTTTAAATGTACACTTTCCTATTAAGATGGCCCTTATAATATTTATGGGAAAGAGAGTTACACAATGAAACTCTGAAAGTTTTCAGTATCTCTTACTTGTCTACATAGAGACAGATGACAGATATGAAATAACCCAAATGTCTCTTTATATATTAATGGTATTATTTTCATTATAAACAATTATTTATAATTTTTATGAATTATATAATTAACTTAAATTATTGTGCAGTGCTAATACACTGTTTATTTAATTACAGGAAAATAAAATAAATGATTTAAAAAATAAACAGGAGATATAACATTATTGATATAATTTATACCATGATTTTTTAGGATAATTATTAAATATTATAGAGTCTTTAGTGTAGTATATTTTAATTCCCCCTTTGTCTTGATATATTTAATCTCAAATTAATATAATTGTTTCAAAAATAACATAAATTCTAATTTATTAAATTATTTATTTTTTAAAAATATTATATATTCATACATGTAAATGTAATATGGTTTAACACATCATAAAATTTCAATTTATAGACACTTATCCATTTATAGTAGCATTATTAATCGATTTTGATAAAAATAGTTGTTATCATGATTATTTTAAAAAATGATTATCAGAGGGGTCAATATAAAAGATAGTGACAAAAAGGATATTAAAATATGAATAAATATCATTTCATGAAGTAATTTCAAAATTATAAACTTTTTATTTTGATTTAATGAATAGAGGGATGTAATTGGATATATAATTTCATTATTATATTTAAATTTTTTTTAGAATATCAAAAGATATCCTCACATCATTTATAAAGTTTAACCTCCTCTATCGTTTATTTAAAACACTATTGGCCTTATTTATTTAAACAACATACCATATATAACTTATAATCATACCTATAAACACTCTATAGGTTTTGTTCATCCGAAAATTTCAATGCTAGAGCCCTTTTGAGGAGACCTGAAATAGTTGTTTCAAAGAAGAGTAAATCACCAAAATAGTGTTTTTTATTTTATAATCATATTTAACTCATCTAAATGTATGGTATCTATAATAAAATAATAAATTCACAATTATATATATTATTAAATTTTATTATGATTATTAACGAACCATTATACACCAACTTTCCAATTAAATGTGATAAGAAAGTATCGCTCATGTCTGTGTACGCCTTATTGTCTCCCCGAAGCGATACAGTTGATTTGTCCTTAGTACCCATTATGTGTGGAGATTATTTTTGGATTAAGGTTTATAATTTATACTTATTACATAGCCGCACTTATTAAATTATAATTCTATATCTATCATCACCAAACCATTGGAAATTGATAATGTCATATGTGTATATGTGTGGACTACCACCTCTATAAAGCGATATGATTCATTTTTCATTTCCATTTTAGATGGATGGTAATATTAATTGATTTAGTGAATTTATATGATATATATATATATATATATAATTTTGGAATTGTTACTTTTTTTTATCATTCTTTAATTCAATCAGTCAAAAAATGAAAATAACATTCATGCAAACATATTGCTTATTCTCTCGATGAGCAGTGTAAATCATTCATATATCTGAAACATCATGGATGAATATAAATATTTATATAAAGAAATTATTTTATACTAAAATAATGGTAAATATTTTTGTTTTTATGGAACCATGGTAAATTTATAATGAATGGAACTATTGAACTAAAGTACTCATGAATAAAAGAAGTAGTTAACACCTGAAAATGAGGATTTATTGATAAAAAAAAAAGGTGTTTAAATGTTCTGAAGGGATATAGTATGATATTGTAGGTATTAATATAAAATTATTATAAAATTATAAAAAAATTTAATTTACTATAAAATTGTTTATATTACTTTAAAAATAAAACTATCTTGATGTAACATATTTTCATCTCACTTTTTTTTTGTGGGATACATGCCTAATAAACAACATGTTTATTTTATGTGGTTTATATATTTTACATATATTTTATTTATGATTAATATATTTAATAATATGAAATATACATATCTAGTAGATTGTATTTCATTAATGTGGATTATAATTAAAAAGTAATCCAATCGATAATGTTTTTTGTTCACAGTCTCATTAATAATCATGATGTTTTATGTTTTTTTCTCGACTGGGGCATATTTATCTTTGATATCCTTTTTATTTTAATTTATTTGTAACATTATCTTATGAATTTTTAAACACACTTTTAACCATATTTTAGTCTTTTCAAAGTTGTTTTAATATAATCTTTTTGTTGTTTTCCAAATGAGGTATATTGTGACTTTTCCTATAAAAGTATGGATGGAATGTTATTTTCACTAATACATTATGAAACATTTTCCCACAATAATGAATATTTTTTCTTAATATTTCATTAAAACTATAGAAGGTTATATTCATTGAAATTTTTTTCATTTATTATTGTGATATTTTGTTTTAAAATAATTGATGTTGAAAAGAAAAGGTTAGTTTCTTCATGGATTTTTTAATTATCATTTAATTGTTTTTCTATTCATAAATTATAACTAATCTTAATTCCACATATTATATCCTAGGAATATGATACAGTTATACCATCCTATTCAGTTATTTAATTATTTTATTAATATTATGAAATACTGTATAAGAAACACATTTCTTTTCCATAGGTTTTGTGTTGACAAAATGTTTTTAAAAATGTTTATTTTCAAGGGATCTAATATGGGGAATGATTTATGATTATGGGGAATAAATATGTATGGTATTCATTATGTGAGGGGTTATACCTATATATCCATCCAATTAATGATGTAAATATGGATAACACATAAAGTAATTTTTTTATGTGTGAACTTCATTTCATGATCACAATTTAATACATGGACCAAATTTTCATGTCTATAAGATTATGTGTGGTCATAGATTTCGAGTATATAAATATATATGTGGAAAATAATATCATTTCCATAAGTTTTTGAGTTGATGCCTTTTTATGTCCATAATATTATGCAAGGGTCTATTTTCATTTCCATAACCTAGTGAGTTAGCATGTTTCTATTTTTACTTGTTCACAAACATGTAATACTAGGTGTAATCCAAAATCCATTTATTATAATAATTTTATACTCTGATGGAATTTATTATTTTATAATAAAATGATTCATTCTTTATGAGTTTCCATGCTTTATGATATGACTCAATATTATGATATATGATATGTAGGGTGTGGAGTTAAAATATTTTTATCTTGTTCTTACACCATTATGATCATGTTATTCTTATGAGATTCCATGCTTTATGATATGACTCAAGATTATTAATTATTTATTCCTTAATTATGAGATTATTAATTAATATTATATGTGATTATTAGAGTATTAAAATATCCATGTGAATTATAAAATAAAATTATTTTATTTATTATTTCGATATTATACTAAATATTAGGTTTAAAAGTAATTTGATTCAATTTTATTCAATTCCATAAAATTTTTTTCTTGTATATGAAAGCATCTTTGTTATTATTTACCCTTATTGAGCATCTGATATCACCCATTTCCTATGTTTTATTTTTCTAGGATACCAATATGTGTTTCATGATTAATATACAGGGTTATTATTAGATAATAATGGAATTCTCAAAGGAGTATCAATGTTGTATTTAATGTTTTGAATAGTATTGTAATTTTCATGCATGTAATCTATTTTCCAAAATTCAAAACTAATCAGTCCTTATGGATTTGATTCTTTATAATCAGGCCAATGTATTAATATAATTCACTTGATCTAGGCTTCTTGGTTCGAGGTGTTAGAGTTGGTATCAAAGGATGTTTTGTAGAGACCTTGGAAACTGGATCTAGAAAATATATATTAGGGAATATATCCTCATTATAGAAATTGAGGATATGTATAGACGAACAACCCAATATTTTAGTAAGGTAGAGATTATATGGGTATTCATACTAAATAAATCCATTTCTGGATACTACATGTGGATCTGGTTCTAACATAGATGTACCTAGGTGTGAAAACACAGAAAAGGTGTCTCGAGCTAGACTTGGGTAAACATGGTACACGAAAATGGTCCTTACTGTGTACCTAGTTTGACACTCTTTGGAGATATTCTTAGGATAATTCATATTTTCTTTCCAAACCATTATAAAATATTTAAAAGCTAATATTCCCCCAAATAAACCATATTTAGGATTATGACATTATCCATACATACATTTTTTTAATGTATGTCAACCCTTTCACTAGTTTTGGTATTATACATTATTTTATAATTTAATCTTTTATATTCCATTGTTTAGAAATGAATCCTGGTATGAGTGATGTGAACTTAAAAAATGAACATGAACAAAAGATTAAAATGGATGTTATCATTCAAGGCCTTAAGACAAATTTTCAATGGGAAATAGTCTCCCATGTATGCTCATCATATGAATAAATAGTATCATGTTCTAACATGATGAGATAATAATTATCCTATGACTGTGAATAGAAATAATAGATAATGATGATGGTAAAGAAAAAGATGGATAATGGGAATTAAAAAAATAATGATTTTCCAACATGTGATAACTGTGAAAATAATCACCCTAGAAAGGGAATTAATGGAATGGTAATTTGTTATAAGTATAGAGACAAAGGCCACCATGTTCGTGATTGAAAGGTAATGAAAAAAAATCAATGTGAAATACTTCCACTATAATGTGAAAGATCATAAAACGAATAAATGTCTCATCCATCAATGGAATATGCCCCAAACGATGTTATTAGATAATAATAAAGTAATTGTACTTCCAGAGATGCCTATAAATGGTTCCTATTCCTATTCAAGAATTATGTCCTTTGAATATTCTATTAGCAAGATACTGGTTCTAAGGATTAGAGAATATATGAGTATTGTAATGAAATTATTTTTCATTAATTATTTTGTGGAATGAAGATTTTAATTATGGTTTTTATGATGATAAAATATTTGTTATGTGTCAATAAGAGCTAAATTACATTTTTCGGGGAATCTCATGTTATAATTTAATTTCCAAATTTAGAGACATTTTTCAGTTACTAATTTGGATGGAATTATTTTTGAAATTTATGAAGGTTAAAATTGAGTAAGTTGAACATTTGATATATTTGTTTAACATTAAATTATTATTTATTTGATACATTGATATAACATTATTTGTTTCAATAACCATTTTTAGGAAGAAATAAATCATTTCGGCCCTTATGATTTATCAAAACTGTTTTATCGAGGAAATATTCTTTTTGATATTTCATTTCCATGAGTATGAGATGATGTGAAAGTAGATTGAAGGAAAACTAGAGTATGAGAATATGCATACAACATAGAATTAAATAAATTAATTCTTATCTAAATAGTAAAATAATTCTCCAACTCTAGGGATAAGATCCTAAAATAAAAAATTTCAACCTTGTACTTTTTCTAACGAATCATATGGCCCCTTTTAGCTCAGCATATTTAGGGATTTGTGATTGTAACCTTTCTCCTAATAATTTTTTCTATCAAAATTAATCAGAACATGATTGTTATATTTTTCTATCATGTCGATGTTTTCCTACATGTGATCCTTTTACGTGTTACCTCAGGTAAATTTCATACATCACATTAATTATTTTAAATTAGACCTTTTACCGACCATTTTTATCATATGGGATTTCAATAAAGGAATTGTAAAAGTAAAAACCCAATTACCGAATCCATATTTTAAAATTGGGAGGATGCATTTAAATTACGTATGGTATAATGTTACACTTAAATATTTCATGGTATGTTTCCTCTAGAATAAATTCAATAGCTTGTGTTGCACACAACACCGAGATCGAGTTCACTATAATATATCAAACTATCCATTTAAAAGAAGTTATGATTAGTATCAACCACATTATGAAATTCATAAATTTAAATTTTAAAAATTATATTAATTTTGAGTTTGTAATATCAAAATTAGCTGAGGGTGATTATTTCGTATTTTTATGGAAGGTTCCAATTTCTAATGCACAGTGAAAAATTATGTGTTTTTGTTAAAAACCAAATCCTTCATTATAATAATTTATTCACTTTAAATTGATTTTAATGTCACAATAGATAAATAATAAATATATTAATCTAATTTAGTTTATTAGAATAGTTTTTATAATATAAATAGATATAAAAATTTCCTGAACCATTGAACGTCTCTTTCACCACCTTCTAGAAACATCTAAGAGATTAGCATTAAATATATTTTTACCACTTCAATGAATTGAATTTTGAAAAATATACATACATGGTTATAATAATTATGAATAAAGTGGTCTAATACGTCAAAAAAACTCGAATAACACTTTTTCAATTTTATTTACTACGGTTAAATGTAAATAAGGTAATTAAATCTAAAAATAAAAATAAAATAATATATAATTATGCTAACACTTTTCCTAATTTCATTAGATGATTTTTTTTCCAAATCAACCATAGGTAAAGAAATATGATAATGTTTTAGACACTTTTTTTATATTAGGATATTTATTATATTTTATTTAATTAAGAGTTAAAAATTTCATATAGAAATTTTAATTAATAAATATTTTTTAATATGGGGTTATATATAAGATAAATTATACTATAATTATTAATTATAAATATAATTAATTTTTATTCATTATGATAATTTATTTTAAATTATTATGGCAGAAATAAATAAAGGATTTAATAATAATGATGGAGTATTTGTTTAATTAATTGACATATCAAATAGATGTTATGAAAAATAATAAAATAAATATAAGTAGGAATAGTTAATGAAATAAAAGAAATTAACATATAATATAGGAATTCTAGTGACATATTAGAAGTATTTTTTCAATATTTTCATGTTGGTATGATATTTTTAAAAATGAAAATAATGAATATTATCTAAATTGACATAAATGTTCCATTAAAATAAATAATATTTTTTTAATTGATATAAAATTACTAAAAGTGTATATTTTGTTCAATTAACTTGGATAATGTCATATATTTTATAAAAACTATTTTTTGGTTAGTTCGTAATTTTATATTAATTATTATTAACCCTATAGTGTAAAAAAGAAATGTTGTCTCGCTAAGAGTTAAACTGTTCAAATAATGGTTAAAAAATAGATAAAGATTAAAAACATACTAAACAGTTGTCAAAAAATTATTAGATGAATAAAATTTGAACCATTTCACCTAATGATAGAAATTTAATCATTTAATGGACACTTGTCTAGGAAAATGGCATAGATATTATTAAAATCAGATTGTGACTAAATTCAACACTCTTATTTCATATAAGTATAATAATTTTAATATGAGAATAACTAAGAGAAAACCTAGATCATTAATAGTTTATGTTAAAAAAATGGAATTTTATTCATCATTGTTATTTATTTATTATTATTGGAGATTATATAATTTCCATAAATGATGACTTAATAGTGAAGAAGTAATTATTAAATCTATAGAAATATCAATTAAAAACAATAAAAAAATAAATTAAATATAATTTTGGCTAATTATTGTGATCCACAAATTATCAAAGTTAATATAACATGTTAGTAATGTATTAAATGGTTTTTAGATGTTATATATTTTAATATTTTTTTTAAAGTCAAACAATGAATAGTTTCAAAATTGACACTTTATATTTTTTAAAAATAACAATTTATTTAATTATTTAAAACATAAAAAAATATTTAAAAACAAAAGGGGTATAATTATAAATTCAAAAATATAACATATTCTCAATTTATAGACAATTTCCATAATATAAGTAAGTAATTATAACAATTTAATTTTAATGAATATTATTTCCACAACTAAAATTAAATAGATTCATTAAGGATAAATCAAAATGATAAGGTTTTAAATAATATCGAAACATGTATAAACAGTTTTGGTTGAAATGATTTAAACTTATCCTTATCTTATCCTATAAATAAATAACGTTAGACAAAATTGAAATCAAAAATTAATTTATTTTATATTAAATGTTCTTGAGTTTCCAAAAGTGCCCCTCCCCTCTCTTATAAAATGCCTCATCTCCTTCTCTTTTATTCAGAAATGTATGTAATTTTTTTCCAAAAAAATCTTTTACATTTTTCTTAATAACATATGTTACATAATCCTAGAGGCCATAATTTTAGAATAAATCCAACCTATGGAGTTTGTTTTATTCAAATCAAAAGGACACACACGAAGAAGAGGTAATTGTTTTACTAACTCATTCAATGTTTTTCCTTCTTCTACTTAATTTTCCTAAGTTGTTTCCATAGTAAAGTAATAAATATATAATCATCTCTAGGATTATATGTTTTAATTGTTTTTTGGAAACCATATTCCACCTTTTACCCATCATATGAAAAACAATATCACCACGCGCGTGTACATTCGACTTACCATCTCCATGCTATGGTGTAAACTGTTTTTCCTCAATACCATATATAGATGGGAATAATTATAATTATAATGGGTATAAAATATTTATATGAAATTATAAATATTATATATAATTAATATACCATAGAATTTCTTATAAATTAACCATTAAAGGAATGATATCATTTCTCATGCGTGCGGACGACATACCGTCTCCACGATGGGAAGAGATTCATCCTCCACTACAACCATTTCCATATTATTTAAAAAATGTATATATGGAATAAATATAAAATATATGAAATAATAATTCTATTTGAATAATATATATATATGTGTGTGTGTGTGTGTGTGTGTGTCATTTACTTTCATCCATTCAATACATAAGAAAACGAAAACAATATTAATGCGTATGTAGGACCTACCGTTTCTAGGAAAGGTCTGTTCCATTTCATTTATCTATCATTTTTATATATTTACATACTGAATATATTTGACATATAAATAATTTTTTACATTCTTGAAATAATTAAATCATTATCTCTATAATAATATCAAGAATAAAAAAAACAAATTCGATAAACAAAGTGATTATTACAAAAAATATTGCCTTAACATAGAAGTTTTTAATAAATAGGAAATATAATGTAATAAATGTATCATATATTATATCAAAAATATTATTATGATTCTTTTATGAGTTATTAATTTTTTTATAACCATTATAAATGACTTTCAGACACATACGGGGAGTATCTGGCCTAAGGATAGTGAAATCCTATCTCAATATTCATTCATTGTCTTAAAAATTTATGTCATTAATTATGTTCTTACATGAATATGAGTGAATAAAACCTGATTTTTTATAGTTAATATACACTTATATTTGGTGTATTCCTCTATTTTCACACATAATTATGTCATTAATTTATCTTCACTCAAATGATATGATCTTTGTAAGGGAATTCCCCCTCTCTTTTAATTTTCATGAGATATATGCCATGATCACCACATATTACTTGTTTCTGGTGTATGTACAACCCCTGTTATATTTGATATAAAAAATGAATTAACCTTTATTGTATTTAACGATTCATTAGAAGATATTTTATTATTATTTAAATGTTCAATGTGGTGTGGGAGACATTGAATGTTTAATAATTTAATCCTTCCTCCATTGGAAATTTTTCTAATATTATGATACCTTTTTTATATTTATATAGTTTATTATAAATAAATATTTTTTCCTTTTTAAATTTCATTAAAATTTATTAAAAATTAATATTTTTTATGTTTAATGTATGAGACTCATTCAATAAAATATCATCTTAAATGTTTTAAGATTTTATTCTTTTAAATCAATCACGTTAATGTCCATGTTTTCTAAATGGATTAATGAATTATTTATATGGATGTGAATGTTATAAAATTTTAATTCCTTTCGAATGTTCCAAAGTGGAATGGGACACTTTTATTCAAAAAAATTATTTTAAATTTCTCAGTTATAAGTTTCCACCTTTTGAATAAACGATTTCCATGAAAAATGGGATTTCTCTCGCGATATTTTAATGATTTTATTAAATTTATTTCATCAATGTTGGCATACATTATTGGATATTATGCTTAATTGTGGTTGACATCATTTGATATCATTTACCACATTCTATTTATTGATTTATGATCATTTTTTTGTAGACGTGAAATTTAGATACCATTCATGGTTTATTGTTAATGTAGTCATATTTCATATAATTGTTTTAAAGATGAATGATTATTTTTGTTATGATTCACCCTTTTTATATGAGGAATTAATTTTACATAGTCTGTAACAATTTGTGTACTACTTAATGAAACCCCTATGGGATGGGGACCAGTTATTGAACGCCCATCGATGCATTGATAGTTGTAATGAGAAAAACTAGTTTGGGGTTATATCCATTTGTGTACAGTCAAGGCATGAGGTCTTGACGGTGTGGTTATGATGTCCAATGTAATGTCTTGAACTATCTTACCATTGAATCGAAAGCCAAACTGGTGGGTCAGATGACCTCAAGTGCATCTCCACATACACAAGAGGCTACATACTAGAAGCGAGGATCTCAAGAGGTGATATTGGGGAGACTGTACCCTATAATCAGAGTTGTATAACGATATTATTAGAGAATAATCAACAGGAATAGTGGAAGGAGAAATTACAAAATTTAAAAAATTTAAAAAGAAATATCATATAAATCTTATAAAAGTGTCTAAGGCCAATTTTGACAATTTATGCATGTCATGATATTGATAAATAAACTAATATGTTATGAACAATATTCTTTACAATACATGACCCAACTAAGGATAAAGATATAAAGTCTTATTGTAATCTTGATGAGCATCCTGAACCTCAGATCAGTCATTTTCTCCTAACTCTAGGTATAGGCACAAAACAATAATCAATCTACTAAGGTCTATAGTCCTGCAAACAATAAAGGTCTACTCAGGTAACCCAGTGCAATAGAGGCCCCAGTAGGGTGTGAGATATAAATATCATTTTTCCATCACCACACGTGCCAACAAAAATATAGATAGTGCAAAATATTTAAATAGTGTACAAGTATATAGAATATAATAACATAAATAGATAAATAAATAAACACTCATCCAGGTTCTCGAGGTACACATGACAGCAATAACAACATCATCATGATGCCAAAATAAGACTCTGATCATGATATATATATATATAATACTTACATCTATACAGTGTATAGATATAGGTAGTATCCTCCTATATGAACCAGGAGTGTATAAATTCTAAATGGTAACATACCTCAGACATGATGTCTGTTTGGACCAGGACGTAACACACAAACATCCATTACCAGGGGAAGCTCTCATGATCTAGCCCCTATCTAGATTCGCTGACCTCTCATGGTCTCATAGAAATCAACATTGATGTTTACCAGTCTTCCTACCCAAGGCTCTCAAAATACTTTGGAAACAAATTTTGGATGGATCGGGATGTAACACACATAAATCCATCACCAAGGGTAGCATACATGGTCTATCTCGTAGGTCAAAATCCACGAGCTCCTACAGTCTCCTAGAAATCAATGTGAATGGTCACATGATCTTCCTCCCCATGGGACCTCATCTTCTCTTGGCTCCCCTACCTACATAAGGAATAAACATTCAAGATATAGTACATGTGGCATTAACCTCTCATGATTTTAATTATCCCATTTTAATTTCATATAAGAAAACCTATTCGCAATTATGCTTAATAAAAATTATATTATGTATTTCTATCAAAAATATCATCATAGGACTCACATTCAACTCCAATATATGTGGAAAAGTACTCCCATTCATCTAATAGGACATATTAAATAAAATTTCAAGAATGTCTTTACATCTTAAATAAAACTTCACTTGTCTTTATTTCACACATAAACATGAGTTATTACCTAAACATGCACATTAGAAAAATCTTATGATTGAGAGGTATAGTTTTCTGGGAAATTATGAAAATTATATAACAAATTATGACATAAAAGATAGAATATTTATTGAAATATTCTTTTACATGACCATAACATTCTTTCATACTTAACATTGCAAGGGATAAACCGAGGTCATGCATAAGAAAAGGGTGAGCTATAATGCCCAGTATGGGAGTAAACATAGAATAACATGAATAATATAATACACATTAGGCTATCCAAATATTAATGGATCAAAATAGAAACATGCACATAAAATCATGATATATCATGATTATGATAACATGGAAATGTGGCAACAACATTTGACATGATATTAGCCTGTGACAAGGCTCATTTCACATGGACCATGAGTAAACCCTCATTGCAATTGCGTTATCATGAGTAATTCCCCATTTAACTAGAATTATCATGACTAAACCCTCATTTTACCTGAAATATCAGGATATGAATATTTACCCAATTCATTGGAGCGCTATCATGGCTCACCCTTTATAAACATTTCCATTCAGGCATAAGTGTTCCACATAGATCATAAAACATGGATTTATTAGACATTATTATTTATTCCATGATAAAGAAATGTGGATTTTATACAAAAAACATACTATAAATAAGTAAATGTACATAAAATTGAATACCCTTGAAAAAATGGGCATGGTTTTCACTACATAATTACTTTATCATAGAAAATCACAGTGTGATTTTAGCAGTATAACGGTGTGACATAAGAATTAATAAAAATGGTTGATGAGATAGAAAGGGGAATCTCATCATATGTATATTAAATGGATAGTAATGGGGCCATATATATACATTTCCCATTATATTTAATGGAATTTAGATTCATAAAATAAAATAATTTCTTGAATTTAAATGAGGATAGAGAAATACCTTATAGAATTTTAGCATATTAACAAGTGTAAATGGGAGACATAAATGAGAGACAAAGGGGTCTCAAATCATTAAAACATAAGGATGGGAGCATGGGGAGTGAGAAATCATACCCCAATATTTTTAATTGAAAATTAAAGGGTATAAACAAATAAAGAAATTAAGACAAAAATGAGAAAAGAAGAAATCCCTTCCTTGGAAGTGTGATCCAAAAGGATTGGGAGAGGCTTGAGAGGGGTTTCTTGGGAGTACATGCAACATTGGGAGGATTTCATAGAGATGATATCAAGGGTTGGTCGAGCTCCAATTGGTTTGAGTGAATAGGAATGGGATATTGAGTGGGTTTATATAGGAAATAAGAGGGAATTCATTATTATTTAGGTTTTGGACACCACACATTAATTTAATAAAAACCACAAACCATCGAATGGGATTTTCCAATGGTTTTTCCATAAGTTAAGTGGAAAATTTTATTTTATATTAAAAATGGATGAAATTATTAAAATATTAGGCTTGCTTATGTGGAGATGAGTCACACATTCTAGGAAATCATTCTAAACTGTTAAAATGTTTTATAAGTCTTAGAGGGTCTAATAAGCCATTTAGAAATTATTAAAACAAATCTAAAATCACATTATTTTAAATATAAAACAAATATTGTACTAAAAACGTTTTTATAGTATTTTGTTACATCACTATTAGGTCATTATAATTTCACAAAAACACATTATATATTTAAACGGTATTTATTTTTTACACAAACATTTGACAGTCTCAGAAAATTATGAAAAATTAACTGTTACATAAATTCAAAATCCTGATTATAAAAATAATATTCATTTTATCTAAATTATTTTATTAAATATATGAATTTTAAATTTTGAAATAAAACTGGCATTTATGAAAAAGGCATGGGTTTTGTCAAAACAGTTTTCAAACATTCATAAAAATTTCATTTATATTCATAAAAAATTATATGATCATTTAATTTAATAAAAATTAGTTTAGTAATATTATTTTATTTGAATTATATTTAATTAAAAAATAAATTAATTCATCAAAATATATTTCCTAATTGAATATTAACTAAAAATACTATTTGTGCTTTAAAACCCATTTACAAAGTATGAATAATAAAATGAATGTATATTATTTATACAAAAATAATTCAAATAATTAGAGTGATATGTTCTTGTTACATAACCCCTTATAAAACCCATATATGATCTAAGGGTAAGGTGTATGATGTAGAAAGACTCATTGGGTGGGTTAGATAACATCGCCCAGGTGGTAATCTCTATCAACATCCACTTATCTGATAGGTGGTTCTGTTCAAGCATAACGTGTTGAAGCTTGGCTTAGGCTTGGTCAAGACCAAAGCCCAGTGATGCCACCTCCTTTCCAAGCTCTAAAAAATAGGTTTGTATAGATCAATTCTACTGGATGTGGTCATTGCTTCCATTGTCTGAGTAAATTGGATTTGTTAAAAACCTATATACATACTAATCATGTGGTCACTATTCAACAGCTAAATTAACAATGGTAAAAATTCATAATTGTATTTTAAAAACCAAAAACATAAAACCAAATATGTGAATATGTTTTATAAAATAATCTTAAATAATAATACATTTAAACAGGTCAAGAGGAATTTTTATCAGTAAAACATTGGGTTATCACAATCATCCCTCCTTAAGAAAGATCTCCCTTGAAATTTATTTTTCCCACAGTAAAATAGATAAGGGTAAATTTGGTTCATCCCTTCCTTTAATTCCAACATTGCTTCTTCAAACTTATGGTTTCGCCAAAACACCTTGATGAGGGGAATTTTCTTATTTCGTTGAAATTTTTCTCTCTGATCTAAGATCATCAATAGATTATCTTAATAAGATAGATCATTATAAAATGGTACCACCTCTGTATTGGGTACATGTGATGAGTCAGTTCTATACATCCTCAATAGTGATACATGGAATACATCATGTACTTGAGATAAGTTCTGTGTGAGTACTAGTCGATTGGTTACTGCTCCAATGCAATATAGGATTTAAAAAGTGACGATGTACCTTAGACTAAGCTTTACCTTATTCCCAAATCTCATAACTCTCTTCCATGGTGATTTGAGAAGGAATACCATGTATCCAACATCAAACTCTAGGTCTCATCAACAATTATTAGTTTAGCTCTTTTGTCGACTCTAGGAATATTTATTATGCTACTTCATGGTCATAACATTTTCATCCATTTAATTGACCATTTTTGGACCTAGGGGTTTTCTCTCCCTAAAATCATCCCAACATGTTGGTGTTCTTAACCTCTTCCCATAAATGGATTTATAAGGATCCCTTTGGATGCTTGAGTGGAAATTATTGTTATAAGATAACTCAAACATAGGAAGATGTTAATCCCATCCACTTTTGAATTCTATTAAGCATTCCCTCAACATGTCCTCATGTGATAGGATAGTCTGCTTAGATTTTCCATCAGTTTGTGGATGACAATCCATACTAAAGTCCATCAAAGTATTTAGAGCATGTTGAAAACTATTTTAGAACATAGATATGAATCTTAAATCTTAATTGGATACAATAGATAGTGGTCCTCCATGATTCCCTACCACTTATCAGATATATATATATATATATATGTTCTTGTTTATCGAATGATTAATCCTCATGAATTTATATGATGTGTACAGTCCTTGTATGACGATCCACAAAAACACATATAGCATTGTTTCCATTAGATGTATTCAGAAATCTGGTGACAATGTCTATGGTGATGTTATCATATTTCCATGTTGGTATGGGTAATTATTGCATCATCCCCTTAGACTTCTGACTCTTATACTTCATTTTCTAACATACTAGGAACTTTGATGTATACTCAGTGATCTCCTTCTTCATTTTATACCACCAATAATTATCTTGGATATCTCGAATTATCTTTCTGTTTCCTGGGTGGATGGGGAAATTAAAACTATGTGCATCATCCAAATATTCCTTCTTTTAACTCTAGATTTGATGGAACACATAGTCTTGACAAAAATATCACAATTCCTTCTTCATTGACATTGAAATATGAGAATTCATCTTTTCTGATAGTTTTCAATTACTTATATATTCCCACATCATCCTTTTTATCATCTTGTATCCTTTCAAAATGAAATGGTTGAGCAATAATATTTGAAAGGATTGATTATGTTCCCCTATTTATGGTTACCTTATAAATCTACATCAAATCTATGAATATTGGATCCTTTTCAATTATCATCAATGATAGAATTGATGGGTCTTTTATACTAAGAGCATCTACAACCTTGTTTGATTTCCTATGGTGGTAAGGGATTGAGAAGTCATAGACATTGATCAGCTCTAACCATCTTAGTTGGATCATGTTCAACTCTTTCTATATGAATATATACTTGAGGATTTTGATATCTATATATATTTCACACTTCTCCCCAAAGTGTTAATGCCACCAAATTTTCAATGTGAAGATTATTGTAGCCAACTCTAGATCATGTGTTGGATAGTTTTTCTCATGAACATCCAATTGTCTTGAAACCTAGGCGATTACTTTTTAATTTTGCGTCAACACACATCTCATGCCCTTCTTCAAAGAATCATTTAATTCCACAAAAAGTTCTCCAATTGTGGGTATTTTGAGCACATGAACAGTGATAATCCTCTTTTTCAACTACTTGAAGCTCTCTTCGCATTCATCAATCCAAGAAAACTTGACTCACTTATGAGTTAGCTTGGTAATAGGGTTTGGATATCATGTGAAATTTATCAAAAATTAGCGATAATATCCACCAAGCCTGAGGAAGCTACCAATATTTGTCACCGATGTTGGCCTCATTCATCCCTCTATTACAGCTTTCAGGGAAGCATCCATAGATATCCTATTGCTTCTAATGATATAACCCAAGAATGAGACCTCCATAAACTATAACTCACACTTCCTTTATTTTTCATAGAGATTCTCCTTTCGCAAGGTCTATAGTACAGTGTTTAGAAGCTCATCGTGCACCTCCTTAGTTTTAGAGTATATTAGAATATCACCTATAAAGACTACCAATAATTTGTCAATGTAATCTCTAAAGACTCTATTTATCGTGTATATGATGATTTATAGAGCATTAGTGAGTACTAAAGGCATTACTATGAATTCATAATACTCGTACCATGTATGAAAAGAAGTCTTGGGGATATCCTCCTTGTTTACCATTACATGGTAATATCCCGACCACAAATCCACCATAGAGAAGTATTGTTCTGCACTTATCTTATTTGAAAATTCATCAATTTAGGGAATATTATTCTTGTTCTTTATCATGATTTTTTTAGATAATGATTATCAATGCAAAGGCACATTCAACCATACTTTTATTTGAAAAGAGAGCCGGTGCACCCCATGTTGAGGCACATGGACATATATACCATTTATCCAAATCCTCCTATAGTTGTTTCTTTAATGACTCAAGTTGCACAATAGCCATTCTATATTAAGACATAGATATTATAAATTCACCAAGTATAATTTCAATAGATAATTAAACATATCTTCTAGGAGGAAGACTAGAAAACTCCTCAGGAAACACTTCAACGAATTACCTCACAATAGGAATGTATTCAAGGATGGATGCTTGTATAGAAATAATCATATAAGAAAGATACACATGCTATTAGAGAATTAATATCCATACTGTAGATGATGGTGATAAAGAGGATTCGTCCTTCTCCTTGCACTTGTACAGAATTGGGGGTCGATTCAGCATATGGAGAGTTTTTTCCCTCTCATGGAAATTTATGTTGGATCTATATAGAGAAAGGAAATCCACGCCATGAATTATATCAAATTCCACTAGAGGGAGTATGATGAGGTTCACCGGGATATTCATACCAAAAACTGTGATAGGGGAGGATTTATATGTACGGGTTATTGTGATTTACCCATTTTCAGTTCTCACCTACCTCTTTACTTCCATGATTTGTATTGGTGTTGGTATTGTTCTACTAAACATTCAGGATATGAAAGAATGTGTATAACAAAAATCAAAAAGTATTTTCTCAATTCTTGAATGAATAACTAGTGTACCTATCACTACATCATTTTGGGGGTTTTCTCCATTATTAGTGATGGAAAATGTTCTCCCCTTCTTCCTTTGATGTTTCTTGTTGCCACCGGAAACCCTTAGATTAGGGAACTAGTTTGCAAATTACCAAGGTTTTTTATAGTTGACGTAATGAACAATGCATTGAGTGTTAAACGGCGTGTTCCTCTCCTCTATCACAAAATCAGGTTTTTCTTATAGTTAATTAATGGACATGTTCTCTTCTCTCCAACAACTAAATAATTTTCTTGTCCCCTTCAATAAATTTTGGAGAGCTTCACTATGGACCTTTGGCAAGTGGGGTGCTGAAATTTCATAGAATCATTATATTTATCCATCGGTCCAACTTTATTAAAGTCCACCTTATTTTTCATAACCCAATGATACCCCTGAAGTTCACAAATCTCTTTTTAGACATTGAGGAAACATATGAAATTTTCTTCATTGCAATCAAAGTCACAGATTTTCAGGGCTTTCCATAGGCTAGGTCTTAGCCAACCTAATAAGAAGTCATCCTTCCATTCATGGGTAACGACAAAACCTGAGGTGTATCGTGAAATCCTTCTGATTTTTTCCTTGTACTCTCTGGTAGATTTATTATCGTTTTTTACTTGAGGGAAAGAATGTCCCCATCCATCATATGTCTGAGGGTTCAAGGAAAATATTTATCAAATTTTTTTTTCTAGAAATCCTTCCATTCCAACGCCTCGATATATTCCTCCGGATTCATATATTTGATATGTATACACCATTGATCATATGCACCATCCAAATGATATGAATCCAAAAGAACCGTATTTGTTTCTTAACATTGATGTATGGAGATGATATTATCAATGGAGTTGATCCATTGTTAAGTAGTTGAGGGATTAGATGATCCATTAAAAGTAGGACGCCCTTGTCTCGTTAATCTCTCGATTGCAGCTTATTCTTTCATCGTGGGGTTGGATGTTCCACTTCACCCATGTTTTGATTCAAAACATGAGTTAAATGAGCGAGTATTCTGACAATATTAATGATTCCCACTCCCATATGATTGGGAATATCATAAGAAAAGTCATCACATTGATATTCACTTAGGGTTTTAGCCAGAGTCCTCAAATTACCGGTCATTGGATGGAATAAAAGGAATGATAGTGGTATCAAAAAAGTGGGAATCTAATGAAAAATGGTATAGCTTATAAATTACATTTATTTCTTTATCTTATGAATTTATAGGTTTCAATCTATGTTATCCATGATGGACTTCCCAACATATATTCTTAGGGAAGTTTTTTTATTCAGTTAAGAATGGTTCATCCTAATCATATAAATTTACCAAATAATTTCCCTCAGGAGTGTCCTAACCAATAGTGAAGCATGGACCATTTTCATGAACCAATTCCCACTCGAGTCGAGCTCAATGCAGTGTTTTCGGTTTTTACCTCAAGATATATCTGTGCTAGAGCCTCCTATAATTTTTCATATCCATATAGGGAAGTATTTTCTTAGTAAACCACTTACTCTATACTCATCGAAATTTAGTTATATTTTTTATGCCTAGTCTAATCACTACGTATTTCACTAGGGTTTTATAATCCTAATCACAAAAATAACATAACCTATCATCTGATACCAACTATAACAACCTTGATCTTTATTACACACATAAACATGATTTATTACATAAAAATGCACTTAAGACAACTCTGAGGATCGATAGGTATAGTGTATTTGTAAATTAGGAACATTACATAACAACTTAGAACATAAAACACAAAATCTTTATTTAAAACATATGTTACATGACCATAACAATCCTTCAAACATAGTATTGCATGGGATAACTTGAGGACATACATAAAAAATGGGTGAGATATAAAGACGAGTAAGGGAATAGACAAGGCATAAAATGAAAAATAGTGTACATGTTTGGTATAGGAATATAAATGGAGCACAAGAGAAAATTGAATATATAATCATGATATAGCATGATTATCATAACATTAAAATGTGGAAACAACATTTAACATTATATTAGCATGAGCCATGGCTCATTGCACATGGAGCATGACTAAAAACTCATTGATCATTAATTATAATGATTAAACCATAGTTTAACTTGAATTAGAATGTGTAAAACCTAATTTAACTTTACATATCATGATACTAATATTTATGGAATTCATCGGAGCACTATTAGGGTACACCCTTTATAAACATTTCATTTCAGGTATTAGTGAGACACATATATCATAAAACATGGATTCAGTAAACATAATAATTTATTACATGATAATGAAATGTGAAATCAATACATAAAACACTATAATAAATATATAATTTTTCATATAGGATAATTCCCTTGATAGATAAATGGGCATGGTATTCACTAAATAATGACTTTGGATGGGAAAATCCTAGTGCAATTTTGGTAGCATAACGGCGTGACAAATGAATTCATAAAAATGAATTATGATAGAGAAAGGGGTATATAACAATATATAAATTAAATGTATATTAAATCAATATAGATACATGTCCCATCATATTTAATGGAATTTATATTCATTAAATAATAGAATTTCTTGAATGCAAATGAGTAGAGAGAAATCCCTTGCGGAATTTATGCATAGTATTGGGTATACACAGGAGGAATTAATGTAACATCCCAGGTAAATAAAGAATAAGACATATTCATATTTATAAATATTTTTAATTAAATATTAATTTTATTTTTAAGGGGTTGCTATTTACGATAGTGTGCCCGATACGCAACAATGAGTTTCTTTGAAATCTTACCTTACACGCTAATAATATAATTTCAAATGGTAGTTAACACGTAGCCGTTGTACTAGCAGGAATGAATAGAAATAACTAAAATACGAATATATATGTTTGTACATTTATCCAATAAAAGATAAAGGCTTAAAATAAGAATGGAATTCAATTTTATACATAAATACATTAATATTCCCTAAAAGGTTCATTTATCACCTTTTGATGGCGAACCCTCATTAAATATAGTTTTGGTCACTCTTATACATTCTTTTGGACCAAATAAAATCCTTCTTTATAATTGGGACATCAAAATTTACTTTGTGTATGTTTTTGTTATTCTTCCGATAAAGTTCATTTTTTATGAATAAGTGAAAAAATGTTGTAATTTAATTCAAAACCTCTTTTAATCTAATTTATTTATATGATTAGATAACCTTTTGAATTGGTTTTAATGTGAAACCATAAAATATTTTTACCATTTGATTCAATGGTTGACTTTTTAATTAATTTCACTTTGAAATTCGACATAAACAAATATCAATCTTTTGATACTTATTGTTTTATAAAAACACGCTATTGCTCTGACAACGGGAATTAATTATTAAATTAATTAATGTGACTTATATGTTTTTAATTTTGTAAAATAGACTTCATTTTTTAATTTTTAATAACAAATATAGCTTAGGGTGAATTTTTGGTAATTTTCTGAAAAACTTCAATTTTTGATGAATAGTGAAACCACTAAGTGGTACTTATAAAAACTGATTTTCCGTTTAAATGAAATTTTTCCATCATTGTGTTTTGAATTTCAAAAATCCAACATACATGGTTGTCATTAATAATTAAAATTTGGTTCAATGAGATTAAAATAAATTTTTGGTGAATAGTAACTTATTAAGTTTTTAATCGCGATTAGAGGTAATTAGTATAATTTAAGGGAAAAATGATATTATAAAAATATGAAAACACCATAAAACTTGTCCTCCCCTATTGGATGAGTCATGGGAGACCAAGAAATCCCATTGGTCGATTTAGGGGACCCTATGGAGCCTCTTGGGTGAGATAATGACTTTAATGCCTTTTTTTAAATAAAGGTGAAAATGACACTAAAATAATTTGTTTTGCTAAAACAATTTTTAGAAGGGGTTGTACTAATAATATTGTTGTCTATAAATACTCTTTGGAAATATAAAAATATTTCCTAAATCAGGATAGTTTTGTTATAATTTTTAGACATTAAATAAATTAATTTAATTATGACATCATGATCATGCAACGATGACCTCATTAATGAACAGTTTTAATAAAATGAAAAGATAATATAAAATCTAAGACCTAAACTTGTCCAAAAACTATTGGATGGGAATATTTCGAAGACTTATCATCTTATCTTCAAAATGTACCAATATGGGACCTTAGAAATTCGAAACACTTTTGAAAATAAAATAATAGTTTCATGATTTCCAAAAGTGCCCCTCCTCTCCTCTTATAAAAGGCCCCCACCTCTACCTCATTTCACACACTCCTCAAGCCTTTGGCTCGGCCATCCCCTTCCCATTTAATCTCTCCACATCCCTCTCCTCATCCTAGAGGATTCCCTTTGGGCAGAATCATTTCAAAGGAAGCCTTTAGGCTCAAATCAAAAGGAGTTACACTTTTAAAGGTAATTTATTCTCTCATGTTCATTTGTTTTATTTTTATTCTCCAATCCCCCTAAACTCTTTTTATTTACTTCTTTTGTAACAACACCAGTATCATCAATATACTAGGATGTTGTTATAATATTTATTCGAGCTACACTCGCACACAACTACATCAAATGGTTAAAGAACATACGGTTTCCGTGGATGGTGAAATTCTGCCTCCCGAAATGATGATTGTTCAATACTCATTTAACAACTTCAAAGGTGGCCATTATGATGTTACTATTTTTATATATCATATATTATATGTTTATTATTTCCTTAAGCTTCTGTATTTTTCATTTATGACATACCGTTATTGTTTCCATTATGGGTAAACACGATATCTTCATTTTAGGAAGTGCGGACTACCGCCCCTGAAAGTGATTTGATTCGTTAATACCATATGTGGGATGTGTAAAAGATAAAGTTAATGATATTATATATGTTATTATACTGTAATTATAATATACTCTTATATCATTATGATTACATTCCAGAAAATACGAAATAGAAATGGAAGTAGCGTTCATGCGTACGTACGGCTTACCGTCTCCATGAACGGTGCATTTCATTTTCTTACCTATAAATGTGATGTAATATTATAAATACATGTATATGCTGAATATATATGATATATATGTTATCCAAATCATTAATATCATTCTGGATATAACGAACCTTTGACCAAATTAACAACATGTAAGTGTAAGAAGTCTATTTTTGACATAAGAACCAAATACCGGCAAAATGAACATTATTATCTTAAATGATTACATGATGTTAATAACATGGTATAAAAGGAATAATGAACTTGAAAAAGCTTCTTGAGGAAGTATAGATTAAATCAAGTTTATTATTCCGGAGATTAAAGAACGGTCGGGTCAAGTCGGATACGACGTATGGGACTTCGTCTCAATCTCCTTTCGTTAAGGCATATTTTGTTTTATACACAACCTTCTTTTATATGGTGTATAAACCCCTTTGACTTTTACGCTTATTCAAAAGGAATCTTTTTTATACGAAGCATTTTAAAAAACGACAAAAGGGAATGTTTTTCTTGTCGTACGTATACGGCGACAACAACTTCTCCGCCGTCGTGACCATTATTGGAGTTTCGGCTTCCTCTACAAGCCATACCCTTTTTTTAAAAATGAAAAATAAATACCATGTTTTACTTTGGTATTGAAAATGGTTTTCATAATGTTTTTATTATATCAATGTGTTGTATTGATATCTTGTGATTTAAATGTGGAAATGTAATGTTTCCTTTATGCATGTTTTATGTGATATGATTATGTTATGGTTCTTGGGAATTATTATGAAGACGGGTGGTTCCGTGATACACTAAGGGCGGGTGAGCCCGTTATAGCTCTCCAATGCATTGGGTAACGCGAAGGATTGAAACGTTAATGTTTCTCCGAAGAGATTTAGGGAATATACTGTGATGGGTATTCCAAACGTAACCAAGAGGGTTACTCCCTACGTAAGAATGTTATGAATGCCTCAAGTTACCTTTATGTCTTATGATTTCTATGATTTATTCATGATTTTAAGAGGTATGTTAAAGTTACTATGTTTTATTGGTAAAATATGATTTCATTCTTATGTATATATGAACTCATGTTTCCTTTCCTTGTTTTTTTTATATAACCCATACTGAGCTTTTTATGCTCATCCCAAGTTTTTGAAAGGTTTTTCACAGGTCACGGGAAAGGTACATGATAAGATGATAGTGTCAAGGAAGTGTCAAGAAAGAATCCATGTTTTATTTTCAATATGTTTCCGTTGATGGGAAAAAGAATAATATCTTTTATTGTAACCACTTTGTTTAAATGTGGGTTGTAATGCATGTTTTATGATCTAATTCTCTAAAACACTAAACCTGAAAAGATCCTCAACGTGTAATCTTGTGATAAATCAAGATTATGTAAGGTTTAAGTCTGGGGCCTTATAGTTGGTATCAGAGGTCGGTTTAGATAACTTTAGGAGTTAGAATTCAATTAAATGATTATCCAATTTTTTTTTTGAAGTGATATAGCATTTGAAGATTACCATGTTCCTTTGCCTAAGATATTTCAGTGTTAAGAATGGTTTTTCATAAAGGAAATAGAGAAGCTTTTCAGGGAAGGCATACAAAGTAGAATGACTTTTCGAATCAACAACTAGAGATGGTCGGAATCATAATTGAGCAGTTTACTGCAGTGATGGCTCAGTTGAATCAGGTGATAAATGGTGGTTGTGTTTATTGATGATATTTTGGTGTTTTCTAAAAGTAAAGAGGAGCATGAAAGTCATTTAAGAGTTGTTTTGCAAACCTTAAAAGAAAAGAAACTATATGGAAAATTCAGCAAGTGTGAGTTTTGGTTACAATAAATTTCTTTCCTTGGTAACATTGTTTCTAAAGATGGGATAACCATTGATCCTGCAAAAACAAAGGTTGTTGAAGAATGGCCAAGACCCACAAATGTAACCGAGATTCGTAGTTTTCTTGGTTTGACAGGCTATTACCGAAGGTTTGTTAGAAATTTTTCACGGTTATCTAGTCCAATGACTAAGCTAACTCAGAAGGGTGTTAAGTTTATCTAGACAAAAGAATGTGATGATTGTTTTCAGGAATTAAACAGAAGATTGGTGAATGCTCCAGTTTTGGCACTTACTTCCAGGAATGGTGAGTTTGTTATATAGAGTGATGCTTCGTTGAAAGGACTTGGTTGTGTCCTAATGCAGAATGATCAGGTAATTTCATATGCTTCACGTCAGTTGAAAACTCATGAGGTAAATTACCCTACACATGATTTGGAATTAGCTGCTGTTGTTTTTGCTCTAAAAATTTAGAGGCATCATTTGTATGGAGTAAAGTGTGAAATATATACTGATAAAAAAAGTTTAAAGTATATATTCACTCAGAAAGAGTTAAACATGAGATAGAAGAGATGGCTGGAATTAATCAAGGATTATGATTGTATAATTCATTACCATCCAGGAAAAGAAAATAAAATGGCTGATGCTTTAATTCGAAAAAGTAATGCTTCATTAGCAATATTGCATTTGGAACGTGATCCTTTGGTTAAGGATTTGATGAGATTTGGCATGGAAGTTGTGGGTGAAGGAAGTTCTTCTGTTTTGTTTCAGGTATCAGTGAGATCATCTCTAACAGATAAAATCAAGCAAGCACAGAAGCAAGACAGTGAGTTGCAGAAAATGGTAGATCTTGTTCAGAATGGTAAGTTGCCTGAATTCAACATTGATAATGTTTGTGTTTTGAGGTTTGGGAAGATATTGTGTGTACCTTGTGATTCATAGTTGAAGGAAGAGTTGTTATATGAAGCTCATAGTTCTCCGTTTTCATTTCATCCTGGCAGTACTAAAATGTACAGAGATCTTCGAGAGTATTACTGGTGGGATGGAATGAAAAGAGATATTGCTGATTTTACTGTGAATTGTTTGACATGTCAATAGGTTAAAGCAGAGCGGTAGTTACCGAAAGGGATGCTTCAGCCTTTACCAGTGCCAGAGTGTAAATGGGAGAATATATCAATGGACTTTGTTGTGGGATTACCGAAGACATCTCGAGGTAATAATGCAATCTGGGTTATTGTTGATCGCTTGACTAAATCTGCTCATTTCCTTGCTATACGAGATACTTTTTCCCTAGATCTACTTTCCCGTTTTTATCTTAAAGAGATAGTCAGGTTACATGGAGTTCCCCTCTCCATTGTATCTGATCGTGATCCCAGGTTCACTTCTAACTTTTGGAAAGGCCTTCAGAAGTCATTGGGTACTCAATTAAATTTTAGTACAGCTTTTCATCCTCAATCAGATGGGTAGTCAGAACGAACAATTCAGACATTGGAGGATATGCTACGAGTTTGCTCTATGGATTATCAGGGAAGTTGGGACCAACATCTTTCTTTGGTTGAATTTTCATATAATAACAGTTTTCATTCCATTATACAGATGGCACCATTTCGGGCATTATATGGGAAGCGGTGTCGAACTCCAACTTTCTGGGATGAAGTGGGTGAAAGGAAGTTGATGGGACCAAAATTGGTAGAAGAGATGGCAGAAAAAGTTCAGCTGATTCAGAAACACATGAGAACAGCTCAGAGCAGGCAGAAAGGTTATGCGGATAACGGGAGGAAGGATCTCTCTTTTGAGGTAGGTGATCATGTTTTTCTAAAAGTTTCTCCATGGAAAAGTGTTATGCGATTTGGTAAGAAAGGAAAGCTAAGTACAAGGTTCATTGGACCATATGAAATTCTAGAAAGAGTTGGATCAGTTGCATACCGAGTGGCTTTACCTCCGAGTTTATCTCAGGTACACAATGTTTTTCACGTTTCGATGTTGAGAAAGTATATGCCAGATCCATCTCATGTTTTGAGTCCAGAGGTAGTTCAGCTGGAAGAGAACCTATCTTATGAGGAACAACCAGTCCAGATTCTTGACCATAGGGAGCAGGTATTGCGGAATAAGGTTATTCATCAGGTAAAGGTTTTTTGGAAAAACCATATGGTTGAAGAGGCAACATGGGAATCTGAAAATGCTATGTGGGATAAATACCCCCACTTATTCGATAAGTGAATAAAATTGCGAGGACGCAGTTCCCAAAAGGGGGGAAGGATGTAACATCCCAGGTAAATAAATAATAATACATATTCATATTTATAAATATTTTTAATTAAATATTAATTTTATTTTGAAGGGGTTGCTATTTACGATAGCGTGCCCGATACGCAACAATGAGTTTCTTTGAAATCTTACGTTACACGCTAATAATATAATTTCAAATGGTAGTTAACACGTAGCCGTTGTACTGGTAGGAATGAATATAAATAACTAAAATACGAATATATATGTTTGTACATTTATCCAATAAAAGATAAAGGCTTAAAATAAGAAAGGAATTCAATTTTATACATAAATACATTAATATTCACTAAAAGGTTCATTTATCGCCTTTTGATGGCGAACCCTCTTTAAATATAGTTTTGGTCACTATTATACATTCTTTTGTACCAAATAAAATCCTTCTTTATAATTGGGACATCAAAATTTACTTTTTGTATGTTTTTGTTATTCTTCCGATAAAGTTCATTTTTTATGAATAAGTGAAAAAATGTTGTAATTTAATTCAAAACCTCTTTTAATCTAATTTATTTATATGATTAGATTATCTTTTGAATTGGTTTTAAAGTGAAACCATAAATTATTTTTACCATTTTATTCAATGGTGGACTTTGGAATTAATTTCACTTTGAAATTCGACATAAACAAATATCAATCTTTTGATACTTATTATTTTATAAAAACACGCTATTGCTCTGACAGCGGGAATTAATTATTAAATTAATTAATGTGACTTATATGTTTTGAATTTTGTAAAATAGACTTCATTTTTGAATTTGGAAAATCAAATATAGCTTAGGGTGAATTTTTGGTAATTTTCTGAAAAACATCAATTTTTGATGAATAGTGAAACCACTAAGTGGTACTTATAAAAACTGATTTTCCGTTTAAATGAAATTTTGCCATCATTGTGTTTTGAATTTCAAAAATCCAACATACATGGTTGTCATTAAGAAGTAAAATGTGGTTCAATGAGATAAATATATTTTTTTGGTGAATAGTAACTTATTAAGTTTTTAATCGCGATTAGAGGTAATTAGTGTAATTTAAGGAAAAAATGATATTATAAAAATATGAAAACACCATGAAACTTGTCCTACCCCTATTGGATGAGTAATGGGCGACCAAGACAACCCATGGGTCGATTTAGGGGACCCTATAGAGCCTCTTGGGTGAGATAATGACTTTAATGCCTTTTTTTAAATAAAGGTGAAAATGACACTAACATAATTTATTTTACTAAAACAATTTTTAGAAGGGTTAATACTAATAATATTGTTGTCTATAAATACTATTTGGAAAGATAAAAAGATTTCCTACATCAGGATATTTTTTTTATAATTTTTAGACATTAAATAAATTAATTTAATTATGACATCATGATGATGCAACGATGACCTCATTAATGAACAGTTTAAATAAAATGAACAGATAATAAAAAATCTAAGACCTACACTTGTCCAAAAACTATTGGATGGGAATATTTCTAAGCCTTATCATCTTATCTTCGAAATATATCAATGTGGGACCTTATAAATTTGAAACACTTTTGAAAATAAAATAATAGTTTCATGATTTCCAAAAGTGCCCCTCCTCTCTTCTTATAAAAGGCCCCCACCTCTACCTCATTTCACACAGTCCTCAAGCCTTTGGCTCGGCCATCCCCTGACCATTTAATCTCTACACATCCCTCTCCTCATCCTATATGATTCCCTTTGGGTAGAATCCTTTCAATGAAAGCCTTTAGGATCAAATCAAAAGGAGTTACACTTTTAAAGGTAATTCATTCTCTCATGTTCATTTGTTTTATTTTTCTTCTCCAATCCCCCTAAACTCTTTTTATTTACTTATTTTGTAACAAAACAAGTATCATAAATATACTAGGATGTTTTTATAAGATTTATTCGAGCTACACTCTCACACAACTACATCAAATGGTTAAAGAACATACGGTTTCCGTGGATGGCGAAATTCTGCCTCCCGAAACGATGATTGTTCAATACTCATTTAACACCTTCAAAGGTGGCCATTATGATGTCACTATTTTTATATATGATATATAATATGTTTATTCTTTTCTTAAGATTCTTTATTTTTCATTTATGGCATACTATTATTGTTTCCATTATGGGTAAACACGATATCTTCATTTTAGGAAGTGCGGACTACCTCCCCCTGAAAGTGATTTGATTAGTTAATACCATATATGGGATGTGTAAAGGATAAAGTTAATGATATTATATATGTTATTATACTGGAATTATAATATACTCTTATATCATTATGATTCCATTCCATAAAATATGAAATAGAAATGGAAGTAGCGTTCATGCGTACGTACGGCTTACCATCTCCATGAACGGTGCATTTCATTTTCTTACCTCTAAATGTGATGTAATATTATAAATACATGTATATGCTGAATATATATGATATATATTTTATCCAAATCATTAATATCATTTTGGATATAACGAACCTTTGACCAAATTAACAACATGTAAGTGTAAGAAGTCTATTTTTGACTTAAGAACAAAATACCGACAAAATGAACATTATTAACTTAAATGATTACATGATGTTCATAACATGGTATAAAAGGAATAATGAACTTGAAAATGGTTCTTATGCAAGTAGAGATTAACTCAAGTTTATTATTCAGGAGATTAAAGAATGGTCGGGTCAAGTCGGATATGAGGTATGGGACTTCGTCTCAATCTCCTTTCATTAAGGCATATTTTGTTTTATACACAGCCTTCTTTTATATGGTTTATAAACCCCTTTGACTTTTACTCTTATTCAAAATGAATCTTTTTTATATGAATCATTTTACAAAATGACAAAAGGGCATGTTTTTCTTGTCATACGTATGCAGCGACAACAAATTCTTCGTCGTCGTGACCATTATTGGAGTTTCGGCTTCCTCTACAGGCCATACCCTTTTTTTAAATGAAAAAATAAATACCATGTTTTACTTTGGTATTGAAAATGGTTTTCATAATTTTTTTATTATATCAATGTGTTGTATTGATATCTTGTGATTGAAATGTGGAAATGTTATGTTTCCTTTATGCATGTTTTATGTGATATGATTATGTTATGATTCTTGGGAATTATTATGAAGACGGGTGGTTCCGTGACAAACTAAGGGCGGATGAGCCCGTTATAGATCTCCAATGCATTGGGTAACGCGAAGGAGTGAAACGTTAAGGTTTCTCCGAAGAGATTTAGGGAATATACTGTGATGGGTATTCCAAACGTAACCAAGAGGGTTACTCCCTATGTAAGAATGTTATGAATGCCTCAAGTTACCTTTATGTCTTACGATTTCTATGATTTGTTCATGATTTTATGAGGTATGTTAAAGTGCCTATGTTTTATGGGTAAATTACGATTTCATTATTATGTATATATGAACTCATTTTTCCTTTACTTGTTTTTTTTATATAACCCATACTGAGCTTTTTATGCTCATCCCAAGTTTTTGAAATGTTTTTCACAGGTCACAGGAAAGGTACATGATAAGATGATAGTGTCAAGGAAGTGTCAAGAAAGAATCCATGTTTTATTTTCAATATGTTTCTATTGATGGGAAAAACAATACTATCTTTTATTGTAACCACTTTGTTTAAATGTGGGTTGTAATTCATGTTTTAAGATCTAGTTCTCTAAAACTCTAAACCTGAAAAGATCCTCAACGTGTAATCATGTGATAACTCAAGATTATGTAAGGTTTAAGGCTGGGGCCTTATAATTAATGTGAGAGAAATGGGTCTATCATAATTTAAAAATAATGAGGGTAGTATGGGGGTGGTTCAAAATCATACCACAATATTTGAAATTTAAAATTAAAGGGTATAAAAACATAAATAAATTGAGACCAAAAATGAGAAAGGAATAAATCCCTTACTTGGATGTGTGATCCCAAAGGCTTGGGAGATGCTAGAGAGGGGCTTATTGGGATCTTGGGGCCCCTTGGGAGGATTATACAGAATGTAAGGCAGGAGTTTGTCGAGCTCTAAATGGTTTGAGTGAAGATTAATGGGTGATTGAGTAGGTTTATATAGGAATGGAGACATAATTCATTATTATTATGGTTTTTACCACCACACATTAATCTAATCAAAAACACAATCCATTCCAGTGTTTTTTCCAAAGGTTTTATCTAAAGTAGATTGAAAAAAATTATTTTATAAGGCCAATGTCTGAACTTATTAAAATATTAGGCTTTCTTTAGTGGAGGTGAGAAAAAATCTCTAGGAAATCATTTTAAAATGTTAAAATGATTTATATGTATTGAAGGGTCCACTAAGGCTTTGTAAAATTAATAAAAAAATATAAAACACATTATTTTAAAGATAAATCATATATTGGCTGAAAAAACATGTTATAGTATGTTATCACATCACTATTATGTGATTATGATGTCATAAAACACATTATATATTTAAACGGTATTTAAGTTTTCTCTAAAAATTCGATTGGCTCAAAAGTTTTTGAAAAATTAACTGTTAGATAATTTAGAAGTCCTAAATCCAAAAAAAATATTCATTTTATCTAAATAATTTTATTAATATAGATATTTTGAATTTTAAAATATCAATACACATTTACTGAATATTCATGGGTCTTGACAAAATAGTTTTCAATCCTTAATAATAAATTTCATTGTATTCATAAAAAATTGTATGATAATTTATATTTAAAAAAATTCGTTAATACTAATATTTTATTAAAATATTATTTAATTAAAAAATCAATTATTTCATCGAAATAAATTTCTTAATTAAATATTAAATAAAAAAACTATTTCTGCATCAATAACCATTTAAAAAATAACAATAATAAAATGAATGTATACTCTTTATACAAAAATAATTCACATAATCATAGTTCTAGTGTATTGTTACATAACCCTTTATAACACACACATATGACCTAAGGGTAAGGTGTGTGATGGTTACAGACTCTTGGGGTGTCTCAAATAACATTGCATGGGTGGTAATCTCTATCAACTTCCACTTCTCCCATAGGTGATTCCATTTACGCTTAACTTGTTAAAGTTCGGTTTGTGTTTTTCAAGAGCGTAGCCCAGTGACACCACCTCCTTTCCAAGCTTCGACAAATGGGCTTTTTATAGCGAAATTCTGCTGGATAAGGCCATCACATCCTTTTTCAGAAAAAATTGTATTTGTTAAAGACCACTATTAATTGTAATCATGTGATCACCATTCAATGACTATATTAGAATGCATAACAATTCATAACAGTATTTTAAAATCCAATAACATAAACCCAACGAAATTCATATGTTTATATAGAAATCTTACATAATAATACATTTAATCAAGTCAAGAGGAATTTTCATTAGTAAGATTATATGTCATTACATTAAACCATTTAAAACAAGTAAAGTAATTCAATATGATTAATCCATTCATCTAAGACATGTCATTTGGTATGAGTCACTCTATCTGAGGTTGTCTCACCCAATTGGACTAAGCAAGGGAATTTTTTTAAGGGTTCAAGTTTGAAGATCAAACCATCCAATTGAAGGCTGTCACAATCTCATTTAATCTATCCTAATAAAGTCTATTAGATCCTCATGATAGAAGGACAATACCATTTAATAATTAAGGTAGAACTAATTAGATTTTCAAGGAAACTAGTATTAGACAGTATAAGAAAAATTAATTTAGCAATATCCAAAAGGGTCATGTGCTATACATTCCAACAGACATTCCATAACAAAATCAGCAAGCATATATGAATACCAATGAAATAAGAAAAACATGTATAGGATTATATCACTACATTTTTAGCTTGAAGGAAGTGAACGTCCGTTGGAGGGGTATTATTATGAAATCATGACATTGTTAACAAACAAAAATTTGTCTTATTTAGGAATCTCTTCCATTTCACCATAGATAATCATTTATGGGAATATATTATAAATTTAAAATCAATAATAAGAATGAAAAAATAAAGAGTTAAATAAATAATTCATTCATTCATAAATTAAATGGTTAGGGAAAAGGACCCTACATCATGGTGGAACCAAGCCATCCACTTTGGCTATTATAACTTCATTACCAAAAGTGTATTCTCCCACACTCAGTATACACACCTTCACATACATTCAAGGAAAACTATCCTCTATGCACACATCTAATGGTCATGAGAATGTGTAAGGGAAGTTTCACATATATGATTATATGCATATAATCATCTAAACTCCCCAACATATGCATATTTATATACATACATGCTGACACATACCCCATACATGTATAGTCACATCCATTTATTATTATACACATAATAGGGGAACCCACATATATATATTTACATACCTATGAACACACAGGTGAGTCTCCCTTGAACCATTGACCCAAAATCAAAAAGAAGAGACAAATAGACCCAGAAAACGGTGGCCTACCCAAACTAGCCAAACTACCTCAGCTTCGGTGGAGGTTGTAGGAACACACAACAAAGGGTCCCTAGAGTCAATTTTTACAAACCTAGAATAATAGAAAACTATGAAATCAGATAACCCAAACACCTATGGTTCAGTAAAATCTTATGTGGTGATTGGTAATCTAAACAAAATATAGATATGGAGAGGATAAAAGAGGATAAGTTATACCATGAAGAACCAAATGTAGATTCGGTGGAAATTTGGCCAAAAATAGATACCATAGGAGGTGCGCGGAAGAGGGGTCATGTTCTTTGAAAGGGGGAACCCCTTTGGGGGTGTGTCGCATGGGTATGGTGAGGGAGTAGAGGAAGTGTTAGTGTTTTAGTTTTTTAGTTTTAGGTTTTATTCAAATTAAATTTAAAATAATTAAATTTCTAATGAATGGGTGTTGAGCATGGTGAAGTCGCACAATTTGGACAATTAGGCACCATCTCTGCATCCTACACTAGAGAATTGGAGCACCCCACATAGTATAGGTGCATGGTTCAGAGAACCTTTTTCATCCCATATGAAATGTCTATGTCCCATTAAACAAGGGTGCATGGTTACTAGTATAGGCCACACAGTTTTTTGAGAAACTATACACCCTCTTCAGTTTTCCAAAAACATTGTATTCTAGGTCTGGCACTCCCAAAACTCTTTGATCCACCTAGGAATCTTAACAAGGCTTCACAAGGTCCAAAACATCAGTTTAAAAGGTTCCAACTCTCGGAATCCTATTCTGAAACATGGTTTTAAAAACCACCAGTTCAGTAGTTGAAAAACTACAAAACCCATCACATTATAGCCTGTTCAAAATTAGGATAATTACGACAATCCCACCTTAAAAATTCTCATCTCTGAGAAGACTTTAGAAGAAATGTAACATAACACCTGAACTACAACTATTGTCATGATTTGTTCAAATTATCAGGTCACATTTCCAAACATCCAACACTCCTTGAACCCTCAATAATAATTTGTCCCATACGGCATGAAAACTTGAACCAAAAACCAATTCCCAAACAAAACCCCAAGAAGGATCCTTCCCAAACCTATTAACTTGAGACATGAGCGCATCATTGCCTCACTTGAAAAATTCCAAGGGTACTTTCCACCATTGTATTTAATTCCATGTAGCCAATTCTAAACTTTTATTCAACCACTTTTGGAATTATCATTACCAGAACGCCCTTAAGAATCCAAGAGATTCTCCTAACACAGTTCTCAAAACGTATAAAATGGTCGATCCCCATTTACCCCAAAGTACAGGTGGAGCTAACTATTCATTAAAAGAATCATCTGACACCGCCCGTACTCCTCTTCACCAAATGATGTGCCTTAAAACAGTTCATCACCAACCATTACCACTAAACAAAATAGGAACAAGTTAACCCACCATGAGAAACTAATTAAGAAGATACCTGACATAGATGGCCAACATTTTTAAAATCATAAATGTGATACCTTATCCCAGTGAATTTTTCATTTACATTAAATGAACCAAATGAATCGTACACATGAAATTTGATGATGATTCCATGATCATCCCAGAAGGGAAACCACACATCCCATGAAGAACTTCATAAGAAAACCACCCAAACATTCCAAATAGATTTGAAGTGTTTTCACGACGTAAGACCAATGCTCTCCTAGTGCATCTAGGATGAATAAAAGATGGGGGGGGGATTATCATTACATAGCTAAATAATCTAAGATGATTTTTAATATATTCCAGTGAAACATAACCGGTTATTGGGAGGAATAAGAGTCAAACCACAAATGGTCGACTTCAAGGAGGAAACTCAGCTTCACCTTCCAATAATTTTAAATTAATAATGTTCACAGAGCCTTTACCACCAAAAACTGTCCCAATATGATGGTGTTTATCATGGGTCTCATACACAACCAAAAATAAGAAAGTCTCATTGGAAAGAAACCACCGACATGTATTTAAAACTCGAAATCCTCAAATAAATTCATGCATAAACTGGCCATATCCCAATGGTCATATTTATTTATCCCTTATACTTGGAGGGACACATAATTACCAGAATTGACTCAAATCTCCCCACCTTAGGAGTGTCCTAGTCATTGATGGGAAACAATTTAACTTATCCACTAAAGTGTGGTTGTAAAAAACCAAGATAAAAAAACATGTAACGTCCACCAAATTCACACACACACATGAAAATATTATAAATAAAAACAATCCAAACCTTCCAGCATGTAAAAACACACGAGTATTCTAAAATCCATCCTGAGCATTGGGAAGAAATTGATCCTTTAACACCATGTCACTTAACTATGTTGATGACCCAAGACTGTATCGTACACCACAAAAGATATACCCCAATGTCATATTGTCTCATAAAACCTTTTAGTAGGATAATGATAGACCAATATGTCCACTAAAAAGATTAATTATAGGTCAAATGATCTATGAAACAGCCGACCATGACCTAGGAATGTCTAACCTCTAAAAAACAAGCATTACCTGATGTTGAAGCCCATAACATGGTCTAAGAAATAATGAACACATATTAGAACAAGGGTGTCACAGGAAACTTGAAGTCCTATAAGGGGATTGGCACCCACCCAACACCAAACACTAGAAAAAACTATCACTATCAAGAAAATAATGTTATAAGGGTAGTACCTACCACGAACTATCCCCTTACAAAAAAAATCTCTTACCCGAGCATTGGGTCACACCAAACATAAGTCACAAGCTCAAAATAAAAACATTTAACACATTACTAAAAGGAAACCATCCTATGAAGAATTATACAATTTACATTCCTAGGAAACTAAAAGGATATGCTCAATATAACAATGCACGAGGGTTTTACCAATTTCAACACATAAGTTTCCAATTCCAAGAACATTATATTTAATCATTTTGTAATCATTAAACATATAAAAGATTTAATCTCAAGAATCAAGTACCATTAAAAACAAAACAAATGGTAATTTATTTGGATAACTCCCCAAGGGAAACACACGAATGTTACATCAAACATCCATTTTTTAAACATTTACATTTAGAAATTCAATGAAATCCAGTCATAAATAGGCCATTTATCATATAAGTTTCCTTTTACAATTATGGAAACCCACAAGAGTCTCATTAAACTAATTAACTTCAGATAAAAATTAAATAGCTTGCACAAAAATAAGAATATAATAAAGCATCATGTCATTATGTTAAACATGGGGTTCCATTTCCCAATTCATGATGTTCCCATATGCTTCATGGATTTTAAATCAGACCCCATTTATTAAACACAAAATCAATTTGTAATTTTTACATGCTAATATATATATATATATACATATATATATATATATATAATTTTAGACATATGGGTAGCCATCTACCAACCTATAAAGTGGTCTTACAGTTTATATTTTGGTATTTGGACCCCATTTAATAATGATAAATTCACCATTTTATATAAACTTTATCAACCCTTAAATTTTTTAAAAATCATAAAATGTATTCATATTACTGTAAAAATGGTCTGAATGTAAGGGTTACCCTTTCCCATATTTAAGGCACCCATACACCTTATAATAAAAAATTTATCCTTGATCATTCACAACCCTGGGTGATAAGGAAAACTTGCTAAAATAAGAAGAAAAATATTGAAGGCATGCTAAAAAGATACCTAAATAGGTACAACTAAGCACACTATTTTTGAACATATCATGGAATATAAACAATAATTAGGGAATATCACTCATGGTAAAATCCCTAATTAGCAAGAAACCTATAAAGGAAACTACATTCCATGGTACTATGCATGGCAAGTGAATTTCCCACATGCCTTATATGGTGACCGAAATGCAATCCACTTTTCATATTAGGACGAGGGTAAAATTACCTAATGTACATAAATAATAATCCTTGTAAATATAACAATCACTCAAGGTGAAATCATATCATTTATAATAGAAAACAATATGAATAATAATACCATCCCTGACCACATGGTCATTTACCACATGCGGGGTGATCAATCCCAAGAATGAATATTAACCATGTGATGACACATTATTTGTACCCTATCTACCAACCCAATACTTTAAGGAAAAGGAATTTTTTTTATTCTTATAGAATTTGATCACATCCCAACCAGGCTTACCATCGAACAGGTAGCCTCACTGTTGTGTCAAATGACCTCAAGCACATATCCCCATTACCAAGATTCGGCTGACTAGTAACAAGGGTCTCAAGAGTTGATGCTGGGGAGAATATATCATGTTATCATTGTTGCACATCGATATTATCAGGGAATAATCAATAGGAACAGTAGAAGCAGTATATAAACCGTTGACAAAATAGTAGAAGGCAGATAATATCGATATTATAAAAGAGGCCAATTTCAGTTTATACATTGTATGCATGTCAAGTTATTGATACAAATACAAAGTAGTAACAAACAACATGATTTAAAATACAAGACTTAGCTATTGAAAAATAACTAAATTATGATGGTGATATCTGAGATTATCATGATCTCTAGCTCATTCTTTTTCTCTTATCTCTATGTACCAGAACACATCATTATGGAATCAAGAATGGTCCACAGTCCTACAAACTAGAAAGGTCTAAACTGGAACCCCGGTGAAATGGTGGTTTGAGTAGAGTGTGATATATAAATCTTTGTAGGACAAAACCACTAGTTTAAAGCCCAATCCAGACAATGTATAATAATTAAATAGTGTAAAGGTATAGAAAATTTAATAACAAAACTGGATAAACAAAAAAACCTATACAGGTTCCTAAGGGTCACCTGACAGTTATACCAGCTTTTTCTCTATGATGGAATAAGATTATAATCATGAACTATATATATATGTATATATATAGTATACATATATTTCTCAACCTCCTATATGAACCAGGTGCGTGACGACACGAAATTTTTTTATACCGGGATGATACTTCTAGATGGATTGGTACATAATGTACAAAAAACTATTACTAATGGAATATCTGATGGTCTAACCCATTGTATAGATTCCACATGCTCTCATGGTCTCATGGAAATCAATATGTAATAACACATAGAATTCCTACCCATGGATCTCATGGAACTTTGGAAAGTATAGTTGAATCGATCGAGATGTAACACCTAAAAATAATCACCAGGGGAAATGCACATGGTCTTTCCTGAGGAATAACTCCATGAGATATACCAATATCATGTAAATCAGTGTGAAATCTCACACAGTCTTCCCCCTCAAGGGCTCTCACTGTCCCTTGGATCCAACACCTATATAAGTCATAACCAGTGAATATATTTTTCATGAGGTATTAACCTCTATTAATTTTCATTATCCCATTTTATTTACATATAAGAAAAAATATTTACATTTATACTTATGGAAACGCATTTTATGTATTAATATCAATACATTGACATATGCTTCATATTCAACTCTAATATATGAGTCAGATTCTCTGATGCATCTCATTGTCCATATTCATTTCCATTTTATGGATGTATTTACATTTCAAACCATGTATACCAAGATAGGAAATTAAATATGACTAATCCTTTCATTTAATACATGTCATTTGGTATGAGTCACCATACTTAAGGCCATCTCACCCAATTTTCCTAACCATGGAACATGGGTTTAAGGGTTCCAGTTTCAAGGTCACGCCATCCAATTGAATAATTTTACTCTTAAATTAAATCTATCCTAATAATTTATGTTAGATTATATAGGACATAAGGAAGATTCCATTTAATAGTTAAGTCATACCAAATTAGATGTTCCAGGAAAAAATCATTGGACCATTAAGGGAAACTCATTTTTGGAATTTCTATAAGGGTCATGTGTTAAACATGAAAACAGACCTTCCATAACAAAAGAAGAAAGAATTTAAGAAGACTATTGAATAAATACACACACTTATAAAGGTTTATCACTACACTTTTATCTTGAAGGATGCACACCTACATTGGAGGGGTTTTATTATGAAATCTTTACTTTGTTAGCGAACAACCATTTATCTTATTTCAGCATCTCTTTTATTTAACCATAGATATTCTATTATGAGAAATTATAAAAAAAATGGAAAAGTGATAATAAAAATGGATGAATGAAAAAAAAATTGATCAATTCCTTCATAAATTAAATGGGAATGGAAAGGGACCCTACCTTATAGTGGAACCAAGTTTTCCACTTCAGTTCTGGAAACTTTCTAACTAAAATTTATTAATCCCCCCTTTATATAACCACCTTCAAATACATGCAAGGAAATCAAGACCCTATTCACTATCTAGCATGGCCATTAGAATGTGAAAGGGGATCCCCACGTATATTTTTAAATGCATATACCTATCTCCACTCACTTATGTATGAAGTTTCATATATATACAAGGTCACACCTAGCCCCATATATATATTATTAATAACATGGATTATTATACACATAAAGGAGGAACCCACATATGAAAATTTACATACCTATACACATGAAGGAGTGTCACCCTTGACTCGGTGACCTGAAATCGAAAAACCTTGACCAACTCATTCGGTTAATGGTGGACAACTAAAATTAGTTGAATTTCCTATCCTTCAGCAGTGGTTGTTGGAAAACATACCAAATGGACCTGAGAGACCATTCACAGAAACCATGGATAAGAGAAAACTGAGAAATCAGATTACCCAAAGACCACTAAATTTTAAGAACCCTATGGGGTGATAGATAGGGAAAACAAAGACCATAAATAGGGAGGATAAATGAGTATAAGCACTACCATCATGAACTGGATTAATATCTAGTGAAAATCCATCCAAAAATCTATAATGGATAAGGTGTGTGGAGGAGGAGGATTGTGCACTGAGAGGGGGAATACCTTTTGGGGTGCATCACACAATTCTGGTGAGGGAGGTGGGGAAGTGTGAGAATATTAGTTTTTAGGATTAGGTTTTATTCTAATACAATTTAAAATAAATAAATATAAAAAAATTGGGTGTCGCGCAATATTTGGGAAATCTTACGCAAACCATGCACCCCAACTGGACAAATTCAACACCCCGCATGAGCTAGGCGCATGGTTTGAAAAATCATTCATATCCCACATGAGACTCCCCCCCCCATAAATAGGGCCACACCATTAATTCTATAGGATTCATGGTTTCCAGAAAAACTGTGCACCCTCTTTAGTTTTCAAAAAATATGGTTTTCTAGGTTTGGTGGTCCCAAAACTCTTTGAGGAACCCTTAAAATTTAACAGGGCTTCACCTAAGTCTAAAACATCAGTTTAAAAGGTTCTTACTCATAGAATATTTTTCCATATCATGGTTTTAAAATGGACTTCTTTAGTAGTAGAAAAGGATCTAGAACCTTCACCATTTATCCCTATGGAATACATGGATTGTTACATCTAAAATTATGCATTACCTATTTTTGATATTAGTTATAGATATTACATTTGATTATTTGACTATTATAATATCCATGTGAATGCTTAAGTGGAATTATTTTATTTATTCTATCTATATTATACTGAATATTATGGTGAAAAATATTTTGTTTTAGTTTTATACATTTCCTTAAAATTTTTTATTTATTTATGAAATATTCTTCTATATTGTTTACAGTTACTAAGCACCTGATAACAGTACTTTTTTTGTTCTATTTTCCAAGGTTTCCACAAAGTGTTTAATGATTAATCTATAGAGTTAATTCAGTAGAATAGAGGAATTCACATAGAATTAATGTATTTGTATTTAGTTTTTTTAATTTTAATGTAATTTTCATGTTTGTAAACAATTTTCCAAGAATGCTAAACTATTCGGTACTTTAGTATTTGATTCCATTTAATCATGAAACTTTATTTAAATAGTGAACTATATATAGGCTTCTAGGGTGGTGTATTTTAAAAACTACATGGGTAGGTGGACATTTTTCCTTAACACACCAGGTAGTTTGTGATACACGACTTCTAAGGGATATAGTTTTTCGGTTCTTATAGAAGAGGAAGATGCATATGGGATGGGTGAAGTGTGAAATGACATGTACCATCCCTACACTATAGGTTCCCCTATATAGGCTGTATAACCGTGACTATGGGATACCTGGCTAGGTGGTTGGGTGGGATCACAAGTCATGTGTACCCCAGTGTACATTATGTACTCCTTGAGGATATTCTATCGGTATTATACCTACATTATATCATTCATTGTTGCATGGATTCAGAATTATGAGTAGTCTATCCTATTTTTTCAAATAGAATGGGTTGATGGACCCCATAGAGTCATACAAGTTATTATATGGAGAGAATTGAGAACGAATCTTATTAAGTGATGTTTAACTGATGCAGTAGATTTGTGTGGTTAATTCAGAGTGAAGCTCGGATAGGAACTCCTATATGGTGTCAGGGCATGAGATCCTGTTAACTCTCTGATATTGTAGAGATGAGAGTACTAATGTCATGGATGGGGATTCTTGTACCATTGAGTAGTTCATCCATGATTGTTACTACACTAATGGTGTAGGTTGCGGGATCCCCATGATGTTCATTTAGTATGATAGTGCTACCATGTTATGCCAGGGTGCGGGTCCTCCATACTCATTTGGAAGGTAGAGTTGGTAATCCTCTATTGGACCTGGGTGTGGGTCCTCTATTCTCGGAGTCAGTATTCCCCCGCCATGTCATTTCATGGATCCTCTATACGTGACATAATGATAGATTTAGTACCCCCATATCATATTATGGTGTGGGTAATCATTCATTATAGTCAAAACACTCATTTAGTTATAGGGTGTAGTACTTGGGGGAGGGCCCTCTAGACTGGGGTCAGTACTCCCTTATCATGTTAGAGTACTGGCCTTACAATGTAATCGAGCTAGTTGATTAGTACCCCCATATTGGACCAACGTGTGAGTCCCCTATTCTCATATTTGAACTCCCCTATCATTGCAGGTTATGAGTCCTCATTTATAGATTAGTATTCCCCTATCCTCGATTTGTAGCTGGGAGATGTTCATCCATTAGAGTTGTTATCCCTCTTCTATTGAGTATTGTACAAGGAGAAGGACTCTCGCTTAAGTGCATGTAATACCTATATATGAGTTAGTGACCCCTCGATGGATTTAGGTGTGGCCCACTCTATATAATAGTGATTGAGGTTTTGCGAGTTAATTAGTTTCTATTACTCACCCAATTTTGTGGTAGAAGAAATTTTGGGGTCTCTCTATTTTTATTCATTACAGAGGATTCATAGAGTGAATAGTTTCGAGTAGTGCTCCATCAGCTATATTTGGGTTTTTTTAGATTGCATTGGGAGCAAGGCTGTGATGGAAGTACCTCTGGTGAGGAGCACTAGAGATGGATCTAGTAGGTCTCCCCCAATGGATAACATTATCTTATATGAACCAATATGAATGGTAGATTCGTTCCCAATGGATTCAATCTTTTGGATGAGTTCCATCTGAGATGGATGATCTCATGGACTGTGTTCTCATGGTTGTATGTTATCTATAGAGTATTAAGTAATATCCTAATTACTAGATATAAATCCATAACCTCATGAGCATTAGAATATAAGATTTGTATATCAGGGTGTTAATGGGAGTCCTTGTGGTGTTGTCGCATGTTGGGGTTTACACCCCTTATGGATTGAGATGACTTCTCATGTATAGTCAATGATTGTTGGAGATGTAGTTATTCTCTCAATTGGGTACCTTCTAGATAGGTCATGTGGACTATTTCCCTTTAGTTTATCCCCTTTATTTTTGGGGTTCCTACTAATTATTTTTATACTCACCACTACATTGGATTATCCTGCAGGAGTTATGTCCTATGAAGACCATTAGACTTTCGACATAGCTGAGGTGTGTGCAATAGCTGGAAGGAAGATGTGTCTTGCAAAAGTGGTTTTGATGCTGAGGTGTGTGTAATAGTTGGACGAATGTAGGGGAGAGGATCACAATGTTGGACGCATACACATAGACAACCTTAGTCACGTGGGACTATATCATAGGAGAAGTTTTGTGGATAATGTCAGAAACATGATAGAATGTTTTCTTCTTGATATCTTTAGCGACATCTTTTTAGATATGGTCTGACTCGACATGGTGTGGAGAGGGAGACAAATGTTGGGACACCTTAGAGGATGTAACAATTTGATAAGGGAGTTCTGCAATAGAGAATACTAGGAAGACGAGATGTGGAATAGAAAGAGGTGGTATGAGGTTTTAGGTATTTCCACCATCATCCCTAGGTAATTTATGCTAGGCTCAGGGGGCTGTAGGACACGGGTGAAGACATATACAATTCATAGAGGCCTTTTAAAATAATTCTCTGATTATTAGTAGGGGAAAATCTAAACTCCTTTTTACTTTATATAGTATTAATTTTTATACAATATTGGTTTTAGTCTTTTATGTTTTCTACTTTCCCATGGTTTAACCAGGGTGACACAGGTCGTCAGTGGAACCATGTGTTGGTGTTTTCAGAAAGGGGGCCCGATATGTCATAGTGTACAATTTGGAATCCATTAATTTCCATTAGTACCCCCATGTGATTGGGTAAGCATTATACATGACCATCTTGAATATTTTGTGGTGTAGTTTGGGATAAAATTAGACTCAAGATGAAGAGGGTTGATTTTCCCACAAAGGCACATATTGTTAGACGATCAAAACCATGTGGGGGAGTATGTTCCCTCTAAAGAAAACTGTATCATGGTGTGGAGGAAGAGTCCCAAAGACATGTGAGTTCAAGGCATGGTTGAAAAATGGAGCATCTGTGTAGGTTATGACCTTTCTAGTGGAGGATTTTTGGTTGACCCATTCGATTGAATGCCTTGGTAAAGGGAGAGACATTCTTAGAATGATTCCACTTTGGAAGAGTTAGACCCAATGATATTTTCACATTGTAGTTTGGTTTCCAATAATACATACTCTAATAAGATACCAATATTGGTTGGGGTTGTGTTCCTATTTATGGAGATTTTTTTATCGCTGGTGTTTATTGTATAAAATATCTTATTAAGACCAAGTGTATATGCATGGGAGGCCCCTATTTTTTCAATTATACCCATGTGTGCTTAGTGACAAGAACATATGATCCTTGAGGTGAGTTTTAATAGTTCGTCCAGGGGTTGTTGTGATCTTTGGGGTTACATTGGAATCTATGTCATGTTAGAGAGGTTGTGTAACACTAAACATCATGATGGTTGATGGAATGTGGTGATTGATGATTTTCCCCAGTCACATCTGAAGAGATGTTTGACGTTATATTTTAAAATTTAATCGGGTTGGAGCAGGACATAGTACTGGTTTGTCTTTGGTGGTTCCCCTTAGTGTGTGCGTGGAAGAAGCAAAATAACCCTGGGTGAGCTCACTTGTGTGGGAGTCCAGTAGAGAGCTTATTTTATTCCATTATAGTTAGAGTATTTGGTTTCAAGAATGAAGAGATCTAATGTGGGGAGAATTTAATGACATGGGTTTTGACTAGTATGACTTTTGAATATTCATATTAATAATTTCAAGGCTAGGTGTTTATTCGATGTGGGATTTTGATTCATAGGGAGCCTTAATGTAATGATTTTAAAAATATTAAAAATATTTTTTCATGCGCACACATTTTCTCTTGAAATGTGAAATAACACCTGATTGGAGTCTTAGATCATAATTTTGAGGCTGCAGCTGAGTTCATAACATTTTTATTACCCTAGGCATGACATAAAGTTGTTCGCACATGGAGTTTTATTTAGAGGGGAGTTTTAGGGAATTATTTGTTGGATTAATTAATTAAATGATAGTTTAATTAAATAATTAACCTAAAATTAATAACCCTCCTCCACTATTTCATTTTGGTGAATGAAAAAACAAAACTGATCACATTTGTTCTCTTATCCTCTTGTTCTCCCTTTGGAGGTGGACATAAATGTAGCCAAATCGATGATGAATGGTGCAATGGATCCCCATTTCTAATGGAGATTATCATTAGATCGAGAAGCATCGTGATCCTAGAATCATTCTTGACCCAATGTTTGATTTTATCACCCAAGTGGTAGGATTTTTTTCATTTTTTATGAAATCCTTTGGTATTCATTATTATGTGGATTTAGAGCCCTTATACAATTCCTAGAGATACATTCTAGGTATATCTGTAGGTTTTTGGGTAATCCAACATGAATAAAGGGTTTTCCAACATAATTACCAAATATAATTACATACTACATAGTGTTTAGTCTAAATTGTCACTCCATGTAGATCATACTATTCGAGTAAGATTAGTTTTGGGATCTACACGACATGTACTCAGGTTACACGTCAGTTAGTTACCCAAACATTGTGGTGTTAAGACATGGATTGGGAAGCCATGTGAAAACACATGGCCATGTACAATCACATAGAAAATTTACATTGGAATGGGGTCTAATAAATGGTCATGGAGGTACTACATGGGAATGTGTCCATTTAGCCTGAAGACTCTGTGTAGTAGGGGATTTACAACATGTAAGGGACATGGTTGGCCGGTTGCGGAGAAGAGGAACACGACCAGGGGTCGGGTGAAATATGACACAACATGTATAGTCTCTAAACTCTATGTTCCCCTAAATGCGTTGGAGAACCATGTATATGGATACACATCCGTGTTCTTGGGTGGGATCACACACCATGTGTACCCTAGGTCACACCGGGTACTTCTTGAGCATATTCTCGAGATATTATACCATACGTATCTCCTTCTTTAGGACATGAATTAAAACATGTGAGTAGTTGATATAGAGTTTTTTTTCATATAACATGATGGTGTACCTCATAGAGGCCTATTTCATACATGTTGGGCAGAGTTGAGAATGATGCTTGGGAATAATTGTATAACCAATGTGGTAGTTTGGTGTGGTTAATTGAGAGAGATAATTGGACTAGTACACCCATGTGGCAACATTGTGCGGGTTTCTATTACCTCTAGGATTTTTTAGATATGAGAATCCCAACATCATGGGTGTGGGTTATTTTAACATTGGGTAGTTATTATAGTTTTAGAACTCCTCTAACAATTTAGGGAATGAGATCCATGTGATGTTCATTTAGTTGTATAGTTCTCCCCTGCCATGTTAGGTCATGGGCCCTTCGTACTCATGGGATAGATAGATTAGGTACTACCTTATTAGACCATTTTTTGGGCAATCTATCTGTTGATTTGATATTCCCCTACTGTGTCCCAGCGTGGGTCCTCCAGATGTAATCTAACAATGGAGTCATTACTCCCCTATCGTGTTATGGTGTAGGTCCTCTATCATTTGATTCAGAACTACTATAGAATTACAGGGCATGGTTCCTACATATTTTTTTTAGAAAGATATTTTACTCCCCTATCATACTATGGAGTAGTTACTTTAGACAATGGTTAATACTACCCTATCTTGTTAGGGTGACAGTCCCCCATATTAATCGATCTGGTTTTGTAGTACTCCCCAAAGTCCTCTAGACATATACTAGGACTCCCCTATAATACCAAGGTCTGGTATTCCATCTTCTATGTTTCACTCCCCTATCATCCCAGGATATGTGTAATCATTTAGAGAGTAATACTCCCATGTCTTTGAGTTTTAGCGGGAATCCAGTCCTTTATTTGAGTTTTTCTCCCTCATTTATTCAGTGTAGTGAAAGAAGAAGTCCTCTCCATTTTTTGTGTGATACCTAGGTAAGATTTAGTTGTCCCTTAATTTAATGAGTAGTAAGAAACTCAATATTGTCAACACTTGTGTTTCAACGATTAATTAGGAGCTAGTACTCCCTCGACTATGTGGCAGTGGAGAGGTGTATGTCCCTAATTTTAGTCTCATTATAGATGATTTAGGTGGTGCATATTATAGAGGAGTGATCCCTCAAATATATGAAGTTGTGAGTGTTGGGACTCATCACATAGGTTTTTATAGCTTGTGTTGGGAACAAGGCAGTGATGGTAGGGCCTTTAGAGGTGACCAAAAGTGAAATACCTAGTAGGATGTTCCCTATGAAGCATGTTTTCTCATGAATCCCAATAGGAATGTTAATGTCTTTCTTGATGGATTATATCTATCACATGGTTTACATAAAAGATGTTTCAACTTATAGAGTTATTTTCCCATGTTTTTTGTTACCTATAGAGCCTCATGAAATACTCTTGTTGCTGGCTATGAGGTCAAATCCTCACAAGACATGTAGCCTGATATGAGTATATATTTGTTTTTCTAGGATTCCTTGTGGTGTAGTTATGTTTTAGGGATGAAACCACTATTGGAATGAGTGGAAGTTTCATGTATATATGAGGATGGTTCGAGATGGGGTTTCTACAATGATTGTGCTCCCTCAGGCTAGGTCAAGGGGAAATTTTTCATTCATTTTATCCCTTTTCTTTTTGTGGATCCAAATGACTATTTTTATACTCATCCCTACATGGCCTTTTAACACATCTGTTTTGTCTTGTGAAGGCCATATATCATTTTAAGGAATCCTTGTAGGGCCCAAGGATGGAGTAGTTTAGTATGTTTGATCGGCCGAGGTGTTTAACAGAGATGGGTGAGGGATCATACCAATCGTTTAACTTTACATCGATCCAATCCTTCTAAGTATGTTGGATGAATTTACTGTTTTATTTTGGTAGGATTCTCTTTTCAATCTTTTTCCTTTCAGTACCTCTATTTTAATGTGGTTTGGGATTTTTGTATTCATGAATTTTAGTTTCCATCAATTTATATCTTTACACTTTTGCAATGAGGTGTTTTTGGGTGGGTGCACACAGGTATATTAGTTAACTACCTCCCAACTGTGTGATATTCCTACTCGGTGAAATTCACCAACCCCACATCTTTTTGAGGTTGGAATGGGGAGTTTCATCACAGAAACCATTAGGTGGGGTCGTGACATGAATTTTCATAATATCATTGTAGACACACCATATCGAAAAATGATCAATAAAAACTATTTTTGAAAAAGGGATAAAAGCAATCTGTGAAGGTCACCTAAGATAAAAAAAGAGGATTCCATGTAAGAAATCATGTACAAGGAAGATAAAACTAAATATTATGTTCTGAGTGGATACAATACAGAACATGTTCATTATTTAGTTAACCATCGAAAAATATTAAATCTATAATGGGTTCAATGACTATTGATTTTTCAGTCAGAAAAGTAAACTGAATATATTTTTATTTATAGTTTTAATTTAAATATTCCTTACATAGAGTTTAGGAATTACTTTACCATCTATACTAATAATATACAACAACACATTTAATTTTAATGTACAGTTTCATCCATTAATCAATTTCCACCCAAAACTCATCTTTTCTCCAAACAAAGAGTGTTCAAGATGATATTATACACATGATGCTCTAGAATTAACAAATAATCAATCATATAATCTATAAAATATAAATATAAATATATATATATATCTATTCATGATAAATTATCCAAACCCTATATTTTTTGTAGAATAAAATATAGTCCTCTAAAAATAATAATACATTAAATTAAAAAAATGTATTTTAATCGAAAAAATTCAACAATAATACTCAATTTTCAAGATAGCCAATTCAACCAATTATTAACCTTAATATCAATCAAATATATTCTCATCTAATATTGAAACAAAAAATTAGAATGATTGTTTCACATTGTATTCTAAGAAATAATTTATCATTTCTATCCACAAAACATCAGTCACTCTTAATTTCTCAAAAAAGTAATTTCCCTAATAATATTCATGGTACACAGTTAATTTTCAAAATTATAATGAACCACCATAAATCCACAACAAAATAATATATGCGTCCAAAATTTAATTGAATCTATATTAATAAAATGAAATATCATATTTTGTGTTTTACCTTAGTCATATAGGGTTCCCAAAATAGTGAATATCTTCAAAAGAAAAATTAACCACTTTAATCCATATCAATTTCTAATCACATGGTCATAAATCTGATATAATACATCTTCCCAAATTGATAATAAATACTATAAATCAGAAATATTTTCTAAAAAGATATTGAAATAATAACTGGGAAATCAATTCAGCTAGTGGTATGTTGTAAACCTTTGTCAACTTTTAGTTGTGGGTTCAATCACCGAGGCCTTTCTGGATGTGACATGTGTTCACCTACACTTCATGTATTCATTTTTCTAAAACTATATTAAAATTATCCTTATATAATTACATAATCAAGAAAAATATCCTCAAAAATAAAAATAAAATATTTAACATTATTGAAATGTTTTAAGCTCAATGGTTATCTCATAACATTAATTTTCATACCAAAAATCAATAACACTTAATTACCTCAAAAAATAAATATCTCAATGAATTTTATTACTCAATATAATATTTAACATCATAAAAATGCTGAATGTGTTTCTAATAATTTGAACTTATGGTCTTATATACTCACCATGGCGTCTATAAATATTATGATATCTTCTCTTAAAAACATCATAATTTATAATGTTATCTAAAACCTTATTTAATACCAAATTTAGTAAAGCATAATCTACACCTCTATATCCTATGCTAAAGAAAAATCATTATAAATGTGACCCAATATTTTCCATTAAAACATAGAATATAAAAAGGAAATAATATATAATTTATATACCCATGGCCTTTTTAGGTTTATATTTCTATAGAATTAAGAAAAATCCTTAAATATCTTAGAAAAATACTCAAATGGCCCACAAAAATCTACATTATCTCCCAATTTGTTTCCACGTATACCACCATTATTAGATATATCTTACTGGAGACCTTTATTCATATCATAAGGAAATGGAAACATAATAAAGGATGATCTAAGATTCATAATAAGGGTAACTATATATGATAATAATGATTACATATGTATGACACAAGAATAAGGGTATAATAACAAAATAATAACAATTTAAAATTATACCATGCATGCAAAAAATATTAATTCTGAGTCATGGAATAAATCATTACAGTTCATAAGATATAAATCATTTAGGAACATGATCCATGAGAAAATATAATTCATATAAACACATTGAATTGTTGAAAATGCATTAGCATAGAAAATCATTCCCTTAGTAGATAAGTTTCTTTTCTAATACTAATTAATTCACTCCAAAAACCATTGTTGTGGTCAAGGATCACTCCCAAGTCCATCAATGTGCAAAATTGTCACAATGATCCAAGTTCACTCCAAATTCCATTCATATCAATCTCATGAGATATATATCATTACCCAATGAATTCCACATATATACAGGTCCCACAAGTCGCATAGTGAAACCCATTTGTATGTTTTCCACAAGAATATAAATTATTCATCGGATCCTAATGATTGAAAAGAAAATGAATTACAAAAAATAATTACATAATATACATAAATCATTCATTAAAAAGAATAATAATGACATTCGTGGATTATTTTCATAGTAAGTCATGAGTAAATATAAAAAAGGTAATCTTTTATGGAAAATAATTTTGATATATCATTTTAAAATATTCTTAAAAAAATATTTTTTCCTACTTAAAAAATAAATTTTCATTATAGAGTATTTATAAAGATTTTTAATTGAAAATAGTAACTAAAAACTTATAAAAGAAAATATTAGATCCATTATAGACAATATTTAAAAAATTTTGTTAAAAATTATTAAAATAAAATTAAAAAAATTAAAACCTTTTTAGAAAACGTGGTTTTGGAATAAATAATATTTATGATCAAAGTGAAAATAAAATTACATGAAAATTATAATATCATCCAATTAATTATATTCAGGATACTACATGTAATATAGAATTAAAAAAATTAAAAAACATAAAGGTGCAGAACATAACATGTGTCTGAAGGAAGGCCAATTGGGAGAAAACTATCATACATATATGGTAATTTTTGAATCATAAACCACATGTAAGAGATATCATTAAATTTATATTTAAATATCAAAAAATTATATTTAAGGTTCATATAATAAATTATTGTATAATATATACACCCCACAAAAGAAACAAGTGATAAATATTTCCCAAGTCTCACAAAAGAAAATGTGAGACTAGAAATCCCTATAAAATTGTCATATTATTAAAGTGAGAATCAATAAAATGAATAATTTAAGTGTATTCACATAAAACCCACCTAAAAATCTAAAATTAAACATAAGATAATAAAAAGTCATTTCACCCATTATCATATTGTGACATAATCAATGAATTAGCTGTTTAACCTAATGATTCAAAACATCAATTAAGAAGTCCCTTACCAAAAGTATCAACATTATTTGTCGATGATTAATCCTCCTATAAAATAAATATATATTTATCCTACATGTATTACATAACCATATATTTATCATTCATTGTATGATTTATTTATAACATTTCATAAAATTTTTATTAATAATTTATTATTAAAACCATTGTTCTGTGTGATAATAACATTGTTTTCCAAGAATGTTTCAGTTTGGTAGTCAAGGTACTAATAAATTGACATAGAATCCAAAATTTCAAAAAGAATATTAATGTATTGAAAATTTTATATATTAGTCATGTAAATATTTTGAAATCCTTCATAAAAATTACAGATAGAAAAATTAATTACACCATTCATGGAGATGGTAGGTTATATGTACACGTGAATGATGATTCCATTTTTCACCTAATATAATTAAAGAAGGATAAATAATTAATAAAATTTAGATAATATTTATTATGTTTCATATATAATATATTTTCATAAAATTCATCTTTATTACAATCAATGTCAAAAATAAGGTGAAAAATAATCACATCGCATCAGGGATATGGAAGTCAACACATACGCAAAAGTGGCATTATAATTTATCAAATGATTTTACCATTATAAGTTAGACATAATATTATCATTAAATAATTAAATTTTTTGATTTGTATCATAAAAAATCCTCAAAACCATCATTCACATCCATACATTATAGTTATGATAAATGAACTGTATCGCTATGTGGAGACTGAATGTTGTACCTACGCATGAGTAATTTCATTACTTATTATTTGATTGGATATGGGGTGTATAATTGTGTTTTTATAATCCAAATAACATTTCATTATATTATTTTTTATTATAATAATATTTTATGATATAAATCATTAATTTATTGGAGGTAAGTAAGAGTATAACAAAATTAATTGGCTAGAGAGATTACCTCCTCTTCAATGCATTTCCTTTGGATCTCCTCTAAATTGATATAGGTTTGTGATTTTTTGAAGTCCATAACCTCTATATAGAGTATAGGTAAGTTCAAGAGAAAATATTATTGGGTATGGTCGAGCTAGAAGGCTCAAATTGATTTTACTAAGTGAGAGAGGATGTTCACTTTTATAATCAACGTAAGGGGAACATTTCAAATTTCTCAAAATATTAATTTTATAATAAATTACATACAAATCCAAAAAACCTCCAAAAAGAAATTATTTCAAATATAACATATGATGACATTTTAATATCATCAACCAATATATTTTTACCATGTTTTGGTGTTATTTTAAACCTTATATTTTTTATTTATCTACAGTGACCCTATTTTAATTTTAAGTACGATAAATAATATTTTAAATATTTTATGTTTGTAAAATTTTAATATATGGTGTAAACTATAAGAAAATTATAATTTTTTCTTATCTTTTACCTTCTCATAATTAGTTCTTATATATATATATTAAATGATTTAATAAAATATTGTTTTTATTAATTATCATTAGTATGAAGTTGGATAATATAAATTTAATTGACATCAAATACATCAAGAAAAAGGTGAAATTGTAATATAATTATTTTTAAACTCTAAATTATGTCATATAGATATATATAATTTATTTCACATATTAAGTATTTAAAATTATATGAAAATAAATGTTTTCAATGTTATTGTTTTATTCTTTTGATTAAATAAATATTTTATTAGTATTTCACAACAATTTAAGGTAATAATATAATTTATTAAAATTCAAAATAAATATCTATATTCAAAATAAATAAAATTTGATAAAATTTGACAATTTGGTTAAATAATATCTTAATTGTTTCCATATGGGGACACATAAATTTATTTAAATACAATGAGAGTGACTTTTTGTATCTATCATTCATTAAAAAAATCTATTTTCATGGAAATGTGTCCATTAAACCCCATAAATTTTAGACTAAGGTTTTTATGATCGAATAATATTCATCTAATGATTTTTTATCCACTTTTTGGAGATGTTTATACCCTTATCATTTCATTTTAACATGTATTTAATACCTTTAACTCTTACCGTGACATAATTTATTTTTACTCATTGAGTGTTCATATAGTTACTATAATATGAAATAATACCCAAAAATGAATCATTTATGACATTTCAAACATTATACCAATTATTTGGTTGAATATAATAATTTTTTTATTTTCTGTCATATAATAAAATATTATTCAACACTAAGTATTCATAATGTAAATTTTAAGGACTCTTAATTACATTGACTTTAGTAATATCATTATAACACTTATAATTATAACCAAAAATTTAATTATATCCCTAACATTTCAAGTTCATATAAAAAATTCATGTATGACATTATTTATCACATAATATTATTTTTATACTATTTTTAATATCTATTATTTCGTATTTATGTTAATAAAATAATTACTTCATCAGTGTTGTGTAAATATTTTAGGTAATTATTTCTTTACAAGAAATCAAAATTTAATTTCTATGGTGTATATGTTTATTTTTTATTTATAATATTTATTTATAGTCAATGATATATTTTGGAATAACTTATATTAATAATGTTATAGTTATTCAAAATATGATTATGACATAGTTGACATTTTGTTAATTAAAATATTATAAATGTCATGATATCATCAAAATGGCTCCCAATGGTTATAATATTGACCCTTGGATGATTATCGTAAAAATAATGAATCCAAAAAAATAATTTCATTTGTTAGGGTACTTTTCTAGTCCTTATCATTTTATTGTTTACACATAATTATAGAATTTATACTTTATTGTGGTAGCAAATATTACCAAAGTTACTATTCATGAAAAACAAAAATAAAAGGATTGTATTTAATAAATTTATATGTTCTGAATCCAAATGTGGATTAATTTTTCAAAATTCTGACAATAAATGTTTTCGAATTTCATTCGAAAGTAAATTGTTAAAATGAAACCAAAAAGAGTCTTTTAAAAAAATGTCTTTTTATAATATAAAATGTTTTTATAGTATATAAATTATTAAAAAAATTTAAAAAACCAAAATTGGAATATTATAAATCAATTTTAACTTTTTAAATTTTAAAATTAATTAAAATTTAAATTTTACCATATTATTTCCTGAAAAATATAAACCAAATCGGAATTTTTCACTATTATTTGAAAAAAAAACATTCAATAAATTAATTAAAAAATTTCCATTCATAAATATTAATATTTTGATTAAAAAAATAACATCATTTTATCAAATAAACTTTCTCAAATCGCCATAAATTAATTATATTATTATTTATTTTACATAAAATTTAATAAAATTATTCATTTGATGATAATATATTTTTGATGGATAAAATAATTTTAATAAAAATCCATTACTCATTTACAAATGAAATAATAATAAATTTTCAATGATTTTTAACATTGAACATCTCAAACTTCCCTTAATTCAATTCATTCCCACCACTTTAGTTACTATGTTATAACAGTCACATAATAATATTTCATAGTTTGTTCAAACTCAATGTTCTATATCTCATACACTATAAAACATAGTATTTCCTTATGGAATATTAGAATATTACAACTGAGGTGGCATACCACATTTCACTACAAGTGTTGTTAGACCCAATACACAACATATTCTATATGACATAACTAAGAAGATATCTCCCCGAACTGTCGGATATATCGGTTGTGACAACTTGGACATCAAGGATGGATCTAACGTTGATGATTACTTTATGGAGAACATGGTTAAGCTTGCTAATATCCTCAATTGAAAATCGATTCCCTTTGGGCCATTTTTAGTGGAATCATGATAATCTTCATGAGGTATCCTAGGGTTTGGAGACTAAGATGTGAGATCAAAACCAACGTATTTTTGGGTATTAATTCTCTCTTTTTATGAAACAAATCACTAATGTGGGGAAAATGTAAAATAGCTATTTTTCCATGTAATGATTTAAAATATATCAAATAATATTATTGGATCAAAAATTTACAACGACTTAATATTTTAATTCATAGGGTGACCAGTAATCATCTAATAAAGATATTAAATATATTAATGTAATAGATAGATAATTTTCCTAGAATTGTGAAAAAACACATGAACAAGGACTCTTGTAGAAAATATGAGATTCATGATTCAGATCATGGGTTTTAACTAAGGTGTGATAAAAACATGGTTGACATTTGGTGTTCAGATTAGAAGCCATCGTAGGAGAAATAATTAAAAAAACTGAAATATTTCATTAATTATTTAAATTAAATAGAAAAATAAATATATCATTAAAAAATGTTTTCATGGAATATTCATAGGGGTGACCACCTAACCATTAGGATTTAATTCTTGATATATAGGATGACATTTTCCTCTTCTGGTGTCTCTTCTACCCAAACCATATTTCTAGAATTTCTCCAGGTTCTGCCAACAGTGGTCTCGGAACCAAGGATATCAGAAACTAGTGAGTGAGATATGTGAGTCTCCCACCAAAGGGAACACATGGGTTGCTCTCCACAATAAACTACATGGACTAAAATAGTGGTTTAATGCTTGTTCCATGAAGTTACCTATCTTTGATCATAATCTGGAGGTCCTTAAACAGAGCATCGAAATTCTTGATTCTAATATGAAGGAGGAGTGGGATGCTTCATTGTTTGATGATCTTGTGGGGAAAAAGATATGTTGGGTGGAGGAGATTCTTAAAAATGAGTGTATGGCCCAAGAATGTTCTTGGGTGAGGTGGTCGAAGGAGGGTGATATAAACAATGTGTATTTTCATGCATGAATCAGATAAAGGAGGAGTTTTCAAATACTAAACATCGTACTCTAGGATGGATCCTATACTAATTACTATGATACAGTTGTGGGTATTTTTCTCTCTTTCATTATGGACCTTCTGATTGGAAAGAATCTGAGGATGCCCTACTGGTATCCAAGGGGTAATGCATTGTTGTGGGAGTTGATCAACAATTTTGTGACTAATCAGGACAATGGGGTCATGGAGGATATCCCCAACGAAGAAGAGATTCATGCATCCATGCAGATGTTCAATCCGGAGAGTTCTCCTGGACCTGATGGCTTTCTAGTATCATTTTACAGGGGGTTTGGGATATAGTTAAGCATGATATAACCGATGTAATTCAGGAAAAATTCTATGGTGGTACCCTCCCTCGTGTGTCTAGTGAAACTTCCTTGGTGCTCATTCCAAATTTCAAGGATCCCTCTTCTCTCAAACACTATAGGCTAGTGAGCCTATGTAACTTCCCCTATAATATCTTAGCATGTGTGTTAAACTAGAGGTTATCCAACCTTATTCCCAGGTAAATATCAGTTGACCAGCAAGGCTTTGTGAGAGGTCGTTCCATCCAAGGAGAAATATCTATGGCTCATGAGATGATAAGGGATATCAATATGAAAACCCATGGATCCAACTTGGTGATCATACTAGATATGAAGAAGGCATATGATAGGCTGGAACAAAGCTTTATTAATGGAGTTCAATAGGGTATTGAGTTTTTGGACAAAGCAATGGACATTTTCTTTAGGATTTTCAGCTCATTATTGGTTTCAGTATCTTTTAGAGGGAAGCCACACATGTTTTCAAGGCAAATATAGGTATCTGATTGGCAGACCCACCATATCCTAGAATTTTTTTTTCTGGCACATGATACTCTCAATAGGCTTATTAACATAGCTATATCTCAGGGCATTATTCTTCGGATCAGGAGGAAGATGAACAGACAAATGGTGTCTCATCTGATGTTCACCAATGACATTATAATATTCATCAATGGTGTTTGGGGATATATTCATGGGATCAAGGCCATTATCGATGAATATTTATTTTGGAGCGGGCAAGTCATCAATAACATTAAAAGAAGTATTTCTATGTCAAATAAAATCTATCATGTGTGGGTTTCCTCTATGTGCAACTTCCTGGATAGGCAGCATGGATCACTTCTAATGGAGTATTTGGGATCTAATATTGTGATAGGTTAAATTTAAATTAGAGACTATGATCACATCATTAGTAGAATCACTATATGTATCCTCAATCTGGGAAAAAAGTTTTTGTTTTTTAGGTGTTATATAGCTTTGGTGAATAGTGTTCTATCAGCCATTCCTATCCATGTTATGGCTTCTTCCAATGTTCCTCATGGTGTGATCAATAACATTGATAAGATCCTCTATTTCATTGTGTGGGATTTAAAATCCAAACGTAGGATACACTGGGTGTTGCGGGGTAAGAAGGTGAGGCATGTCCAAGACAACAGGATTAACATGAATTGTCTACGAAGCATTATTCATTGCATGAACTGCAAGCATACCTCGGAAATCCATGAGGAGTGATCCTTCTGGGGAAAAACCATATCTATTATGTGCGGTTGAAATTTGGAGGACGCTCGAGGGAACAATTCTACTTTTTGGGAAAACATCTACCTCCTATATCGGACTCTTGAAATGCACTCCCGTTGGATTTGGGGCACCGAGGATCTTCCCTTTCGGTATAAGATCTGGGTGGGCTCTATTCTCACATTCCTTGGTTTCCAAATCCACTAATATTGGTTAATAAAGCAACACAACATCCCAGGTTCACTAAGGATATTCAGGAAGAGGATCACCTGGCCCTTCTAAAGACCATTGAGTTCAATGACTAACTCGAAAAATGCGCTTTCACTCCAGCTTCTTTGGGGACTTATCTAAAAGATATTTTTAATTACTATTTTACAAGAAGGATCACCATGAGGGCTGTAATAGTGTAGTGTGGTGTCACATGATTTCAATGAAGTTTAATTTCCTGACATGGTGCATCATGAACCCTTCTTTAGCTACAGATGAGTCCATTAGAATGATGGGAGTTAGATTGGCCCTTTGTTGTCTATGCTGCTGCAACGGGCGGGAAGAGAGTATAAAGCACTTATTTTTTAAGGGGGATTGGACTCACACATTGTGGAATATCTTTAAAGGTTATTAGGTGCTTCTTTCTCTTGGGAAGAATGTAATCTCATCTTTGGAAATCATGTTCCACGTCATGGATAGTCTTGCGAAGGATCGACCGATTGAATCATTTGTTTTAAGTTCAGGTTTTCGGAGCATGTTGAAATCCAAGAATCCAGAAAGGTTCAAAGGACCCACTCCTATGGTCAATTCCTTCATCACGTAGACCTGAATACTTATAATTGATTTGGCTTCGATCAACATGGACTGGAAGGAGGACCCCTCTTTCAATCTTCTCTAGTTCGGAAGCTCTTCAGCTCTACCTTCCTGGGTCGAGTGTCATGGGATATTAGTGTTCTAGAACCCCCTACATCCGGGTTCAAACATAACACGGACGTGTCCTGTGCTATGGGGATGATGGAAGGAGTGGGGGGGGGGGGGGTCTACAGCCCTGGGGATGGAGGTGGGGTTGTCCTTCTCTTCCATCATTGGAAACGACACTGCACTCTTGGCTGAGGCCAAGACTATGGTCAAGTGGTTGTTTCTATGCATCCAAGAGAAGCTAGAGATTACACAGGTCGAGACTGATTTTAGGATTCATCATGACTCCATTCTTGTTAAGGTATCCCCCCTTGGTTTATTGCTTACATATTCATAAAATGTAGAGCTATCATTGTGAACAATATCCATGTTACTCACACATGGAATGGGGGTCATACGGTCATGGATTACTTGGCTTACTTGGAGGTCCAGATATCCATCACCACTCATCCACTTCCTATCATCATTTTCAAACTAGACTATGTTAATTTAATTAGAGGGGATTCCCTTAGATTTCCCAATTTTAGACATCCATAATTCTGGGATCTCATACTGTTCTGATTTTTTCTTTCTTTCTTTGAGTGAAAATTATTTTGGGATTGATGGATATACATTATGGCATAATGAGCAATGATTATAGATTGAGTACTGATCTCAACAACAACATTAGATGATCTATAAAATGATGATGATGAAAATTCATTCTTTATAAGTGATCAATCCAACTTATGGTGGTGAATTTTTAATATTTATTATTCCTCATTTTTTCCCTTGATGAATGGGAATCATATGTACCAATATATTGAATCAATGATCAGTAATGTTGGGGGCGTGGGTTCTTTTAGCAAGTACATGTTGAATTATTATTATTTGTTATTATTATATATTCATTCATCGTTATAAAGGTAACAAATAAAGGCCAATCTGGTCAAAAAATGAAGTTTATTCTTCATTTTTTAGTTTTTACTATTCTCTACTATTCTATACATGTTCATAATTTTTTTATTTGACCATTTATTGAATGATTATATAGTATCCAATCATTTCATAGTTTCCTTTTAGTGAAATGAAATGACACTTTGGGATCAAATATAGGATCGAAGTCAGGGTAGAGATTTATAAATATTGTTGTGGATATGTGATTTGATTTGAGTTTCCTAATTCATTGTTTTCCCCTTGAATATAGTGAAGTTATACAAAGGAGAATTCCCTACAAGATTTGAGTGTCATATTCATGCGGGAAGTAATTTTAGTGTAACACCCTGATATTTTTTGAGGAGAATATTTTTTTATGTCTTATGTTATACGCAACATCAAATGAATCTTTCACTACACCCAAAATTATCTTGGCTTACATTATACGCAAGAGCATCCTTCCCCGATAGCGTGTGTCGTACGCAATATCGAGTTTTACTAAACAACGATATGTTATTAAAATATTATATAAACTAACCGTTATGAATAGTAATACCCATTTTTTAAATTTAATAAATTTTATCTTTCAAAATGAACTTCATTTTTGGATTCGGAATATCTTAATTTGCCTAAGGTGAATTTTTGTTATTTTTCTGAAAACATTCAATTTTTTATGAATAGTGAAAACACTGGGTTACTCTTTAAAATATGAATTTTTATTTATATAATTATTTATTTTATTTAAATTTATTTGAGGTAAAAATGATACCTAATACCTATATAAGTTAAATTTAATTCATTGGAGTCATTTCATAATAATTTTAGATATATAAAAAGTTTATTTAACTTTTTGACCATCTTTTACCCACCTCCTAGGAGCATTTGCAATTGTACATAAAACTTAATTTTACCACTTCTTCGAGTTGAATATTAAAAATCCAAGAGACATGGTTAATATAAAGGAGTAAAATTTGGTTCAATAAGATGAAAATAATTTTTGGTGAATAGTAACTTTTTTCTTTTATTTTCCACGGTTAAAAGTAAATATGGAAATTAAGGGTAAAATGATATTATTATTACCCTAAAACATGTTCTAATTCGATTTGTTAAGTTTAATTAGACCAAAAACAACCTTATAAATAAAATATGACCATTTAGGTCCACTTGGATTATATTAGGACACTTATTATTATTTTATTTAAAGAAGAGTTAAAAGAGTTAAAATCAATGTTTAACAAGTAAAACATTTTTAATATAGGGTTATACATAAGATAAATTCGACTATAAATATTCATTATAAATATAAAAATATTTCCTACATAATTGCATTTTATTTATAATTTTTAGACATTAACTAGTTTAATTTATTTATGACAGAATGATGATGCAGTAATTACCTTAATAATGAAATATTAACATAATTGATATTATGAATACCCAAATAAATGTAATTTGAGACTTTTGATGAATTAAACTAATTTTATTGGTTAATATGACATGTTATTATTGATTTAATTAACTTTTTTGAACTAATCATGCTTTTATAATTTTCACAAAAATCAATTACCAAATATTGTCAAAATTGACATAAAATAGTTTTTTAAACAAATATTTTATTATTATTTGTTATATTATTACTGAAAATATAAGGTTAGTCAATATTACTTATATAAGGTTATATATATTAATATTGAACCATTTGGGGTACGTTTTTCTTGTTAGAGTATGTTTATTAACCATATAGTGTAAGAAAACAAGAAGACACGGTAAAAGTTAAATTATTTAACTTAGGGTTAAATCTAAATGATAAGGTTAAATTAATAACCTAAACTTATCTAAAACCAATTGGTTGAGAGTATGTCAACCCATCCGCACTTTATATTCAAAATAAATCAATTTGGAGCTATTAAAAACCGAATATGACTTTATAATAAACTAATATTTTATGTTTTTCTTAAAGTGCCTCTCTCCTCCCTTATAAAAGGGAACCTCCTCTCTCTCCTACTCACACCACATTGAGTCTTAAATCTCAGATAACCCCTCCAATTTCTATTCTCCACTTCCCTAGAAACATCCTATAGGTCCTGGTCTTCTTAAAATACCATCTTTAGTGCACTAAGAGGAGGTTAAGAAGAGCCTCTTCAAAGAAGAGGTAATGTCCTTTACCGATTCTTTCCAATTAATTTCTTCTTCTAGTTCTTCTTCTTTATTTGTTTCATCATAAATTAATAAAATCAGTATCACTCATATACTTATATGTTATTATAAATATGAAACAAATTTATTTCACCTTCTATCAATCCTACGGAAAATTAAATCATCACGCGTGCGTACATACAGAATACCGTCTTAACGTCGTGGTGTAATCTGTTTTCCACCACCACTCTACGTGGATTGGTATAATGGTATAAAGTATAACTACATATGATTATTATAACATGATACTAATTCTTAGAAATTCCATCTTCCACTCCAATACCATTCAATAGTTATGGGAACGATATCATCGCTCATACATACGTACGGCCTACCGTCTCCACGATGTGATGCGACTCGTTCTACATGATCTTCATTGAATAATGATTATATTAATTAATTTAATGAATAAATATGATATATATTACACTAATATCATTCTTTAAATAAGTTATCTATAACCTAAAAATATGAATAAAAACTTATTCGACAAGACATGCATAAGAACATAAAATAATGAACACCCAAATAACAAGTAGCAATGAAATATCACTAATAGGAATATCATAATATGACCATATATGATATCATAACAATTAATATGATTTTTTAATAAGTCAATGAAATTATTTAAATCATTATACAGGAGGTTCAGGTACGTACTAAGCATATCAGACCTAAGGTAAGGAAAACTCCCACAATATAATTTTTATCCGAGATTGTTTGTAATTTGGTATTTAATGGTGTGTATTTATCATCCACATCCATTGTTCCTCAATATGTAATATTATTTCTATCCTCATTCAATCTTTTTAATCCATTATTACTCATTGGTGAGTTTTTAGTAAAAGATATGAACAGAATTTTTTGTCGTTTCTAGTACGAGGTACTTTTTGACTTTTCCGACCAAAGTAAGAGAAAAATGTTTTTTAACTTATATGACATGAATGGATTTAATGATTTCATAGAACATTATTTCATGAAGCTTCCTTTACATGTTTTCAAGTTTATTTTCAATCAACTTCTTTTAGGTTAAAAATAGTATGACATGTTAAAAAAGGAAAAAACAATTATGATGTAGAGAGGATATTTTCCTCAAGAATGGAGTTCAAGCGTTTTATCAAAATTATTTTCCATCCAAGATAATATAGATTTATGTTTCTATACATATTTTTACATTGATTTGATTATGTTATGATGGAATTATTTTTATTATGGTCTTTTATTTTATTTGTATTATATTATGATGGCGTGATTTTTAAGAATCCCATTTTTATTACATGGGTTATGCTATGATTTATGATTTATGATCTTGTGGCACACATAATAATGGTATAATTATGAGATGGGTGGGAGATATATCTCCTTCCAATGAATTGGGTAAAGATTTATATCTCATGATATATACATGGCTGGAACATCAGGTTAATCTGGTTCAATGATATAGGACTGAAAGGAGGAGTGAACTCTGTTTAGAAATAGACTTTGTCCACAAGGATTATCCTGGAAATGAGTCTTAGCTACTAAGAAATTATTCTCTATGATTATGTGTGTATTCCACAAAGTTTCATGTTTTATGTTATGTTTATTGGGATTAAATTTCACTACCATGATTTATCCCATGTTATGATATTATGATCTCTTTTGCAGTTTAAGATTTTCAAAATTTTAAGTTCTTATGAATATGATATGATTGATATTTCTTTTGTTTTACCTTACTGAGAATTTGAGCTCACCCATTTGTATTTTTTCTTTTAACCAGGCCCAAAAGAAGTGTATTAAGTAGGATATTCCTAAAGGGACTCTAGATATTATGAAATAAACTGGTTACAATGTAGATGATTGATGAACTATCTGTTTATGTTTCCCTGTTTCTAAAGACATTATACCTCTACAGTTCTATCATGGTTTTGTTATATGTTCAAATAAGTATGCTTTAATTATAAAGTAATAACCATGTATGTAAATTATGGGTCGTTATAGTTGGTATCAGAGGAAAGGTATAGTCAACTTTTGGAAACTAGGATGTGAAAGCCTTAGTAAGATCTCTAAGGATATGTCTAAACATAGAACACAATATTAGTGTTTTAGAAATGGACATGAAGAACCTACGATAATACCTAAAGTGTGAAATTTTATTACTTATTAGGTTGTTTTCCTGTTATAATTAGTGTTTCTCACACTATTCTTCTTGGTTTTAGTCAATGAATGGAACCCAAAGGAACCGTGTTAATGCGGAATGTGATGGGCAATGCAATGATTGTCCTCCTAAGAAACCAAACGTTATGGGAGCTGGAATGAAAAATCCTATAGCAATGCTCACACAAAATTCTCAAGCTATGAATCATGCAGGACATCCAAATGAGAAAAAGGAGGAGCAACATTCTATTGAATCCTTCATGAGGTAGCGTCCACCCTCATTCAGTGGGTCTATTGATCCATTAGTGGATGAATAGTGGACTAGTACCACTGAAAAGATATTTTCAGTTCTTCAATGTTCTGAACATGTTAAAGTCATCTTAGTAGTATATTGTTTTTGAAGGTGAAGCTGATCAATGGTGTAATCTTATCAAGAATACGAGACAAAGGGATAAAATTGAGTCTATTGAATGGGATGAGTTCAAGAACTTATTTTTCAATAAGTAATTCCATCATATTCTTAAATAATAGATGAAGAAATAGTTTATTGAACTAAAGAAAAAGGATGATGAATCTGTTGGTTTATACGAAGAAAAATTTACAAGACTTGCAAGGTACGCTTCTGGAATTATTATTCAACCTGAGCGTAAAATTTATCTATTCTTTAGTGGCCTAAAACCAAGTCTTCGAAGGGAGATAGCCATAAGGGAGTTCAATAGCTATGAGGAAATTGGTTGATGTGCTCTCAAGGTTGAGATGGATATTGGAGTAACCATTCAATCATATGGGTTTGATAAGAAGTGGAAAATGGAATTCAAAGGGAAATCTAAAGACCACACTAAAAAGAAGATTATTTTTCCCTTATGCTCAACGTGTGGAAAGAAACATGGTGGGAATTGTCTTAAAGGGACAAGTAAATATTTCAAAATTGGAAAAGATGTTCATCAGTAATTTTAATGTCGTAATGATGGGAAAAAGATGTCTAGTGATGTGAACAAAGAAAGGGATAAACAGAATACACTTCCTACACTTCAATGTTACAAGTGCAAGGAAATGGGAAATTATGCCAATGAATGCCCTAAACCAAGGGTTGTTGATGATGATCAACGTCAAAAAACTCGTAAGGCCAAAGAAAAAGGAAAGTCACATGAAATTTCTATCGGCGATGTGGAGTACGATAACGATGTGGTGAAAGGTACACATACTATCCACTCTAAATTAGAAAATTTTTTATTTGATTCTGGATCCACGCAGTCTTCTATTTCTGATGTATTTTATAAGGGTATCTCTATATTACCTCAGTAGTTAGATATTGAGTTAGCTGTGACAACCCCTAATGGAACAACAATCGCATCAAAAGTTTACAATTCTTCTCTGATTGAAGTTTGTGGGAAAGTGCTTCCTGTAAATCTTGTGATCCTTCCTATAGTGGAATTTGATGTGATTCTTGTCATGGATTTCCATTCCTTATATGTAGATCATATCAATTTCCAAAGAAGGGAAGTCGTGTTTCATATTCCTGATCAATCTATGATTGTCTCTTGATGTTAGGATTAACATAACCTTCCAGTGGAAATTTCTTCCATATTATGGGTCTTGATTCCACTAAATGAAGGTTATTTATCTCAAATAGTTGGATAGAAACTCACAATTAAGAATATTCCCATTGTACGGGAGTTTGATGACGTCTTTCCAGAGGAATTTCCAGGTCATCCACCAAATCATGAAGTTGAGTTTTCAATAGAACTCGTACTGGGTGCTTTACTATATCAAAGACACCTTATAGAATGGCCCCAATTGAGTTGAAGGAATTGAAGAAGCAATTCCAAGAGAATCTTGATAAGGGATTCATACGCCCTAGTGCATAACCTTGGAGAGAACTTGTTCTGTTTGTTAAGAAGAAAGATGGATCAATGAGACTCTGCATTGATTATTGAGAACTTAACAAGATCACTATCAAGAAAAAATATCCTCTCCCACACATTGATGACTTATTTGACCAACTATGCGGAGCTCAATAATTTTCCTAGATTGATCTTAGTTCAGGGTATCATCAATTAAGGGTCAAGAGGTAGGATATACCAAATAAGGCTTTCCGTAGAAGGTATGGACACTATGACTTTATAGTGATGGCAGTTGTTCTTACTAATGCCCCTGCTATCTTCAAGGATCTAATGAATATAGTCTTTAGAGACTATCTTGGTCAGTTTGTGGTAGTATTTATAGATGATATTCTCTTCTTTTAAAAGTGAAAGGAAGAACATGAAGATCACTTGAGAATTTCATTGAAGAACCTGAGAAAGGATAATTTTTATTCCAAATTTACCAAGTGTGAATTTTTCCTTTAAAAAGTTTCATTTTTGGGTCATATAATCTCAAAAAAAAGGGATATCTATGGATCTAGCAAAAATAGAGCTTATCAAAAGATGGTTGAGACCAACAAAAGTAACTGAGATCTGATGTTTTCTTGGTTTGGGTGGATATTACTGACATTTTGTGAAAGATTTTTCATGATTATCTAATCCACTCACTAGGATGACTTGAAAAGGAGTTAATATCTTTTAGACGGAGGAGTGTGAAGATAATTTCAAGGAGTTAAAAAGAAGGTTATCCAGTGTGCCTCTGCTCACACTTCCTTGTAGTGGAGAAAGGTTTGTGATCTACAGTGATGCATCCAAGAAGGTATTGGGGTGTGTTGTAATGAAAAATGATATGGTGATAGCTTATGCCTCACGACAGTTGAAAATCCATGAGAAAGATTACCCAACTCATGATTTTGAATTAGCTGCGGTAATATTTTCATTAAAGGTTTGTAGGCATTATCTTTATGGTGAAAGGTGTGATATTTATACTGATCATAAAATTTTAAATTATATTTTCACACAAAAGCATCTGAATATGCGCCAAAGAAGATGGTTGGAGGTGATTAAGGATTATGACTGGTCAATTCATTATCACCCTGGGAATGAAAACAAGGGGGAAGATACATTAAGTCGACAATACCATGCTAGCTTATCCATGATGAGGATCACAAAATATCCCATATTTATGGATTTACAAAAGATGGATCTTAGAATTATAATGGAAGGGGAAAAATATTATCTTTCTCAAATGAATGTTCAACCATCTATACTTGTGAAGATTAAAGAGGCGCTGAAAGAAGATGTAGAGTTACAAAAGAAGGTGAGAAATGTTCCGTAATTCAACATTATTATGATGGGATAATAAGGTTTAGGAATCGAGGTTGTGTTTCTCCCATCAAAGAATTAAATAAGGATCTACTGGATGAGGCTCATAATTCTTCATTCTCTATTTATCATAGAAGCACAATGATTTATAGGGACTTGAAAGAGTACTTTTGGTGGGATGGCATGAAAAGAGTTGTTGCCGGACATGTCTCTCGATGCTTGGTTTGTCTGTAAGTTAAAGATGAGAGACAGAAGTCTAAGGGGATGTTACAACCATTACCCCTACTAGAATGGAAATGAGATAACATCACTATGGACTTTGACACTGGACATCCTAAAACATCCAAAGGCAATAATGCTATCTGGGATACTCTACTAGAAATTTAGGCTATAGCCATGGTTCTAAACCATTGCTATAGGCCCAGAAACCGTGTCTATAGGTTATAGAAATGGTTTCATGAATAGTGGATAGTATTGGCATTGATATAGGTCGGATCCTATATCCACAGTTTGAAACTGTGGCTATAACCACAGATCGAAACATGGATACTGCCCGAAATCCACGACTCTAACCATAGCTAAAGCCATATAGCCATGGTTTGAAAACTATGGCTACAGGGTCATCCCTATAGATGCCAATAAAGACCACGGTTACCGTGGCTAAAGACATATAGCCACAGGTTAAAACTATGGCTATAGGACTTTCCACTGCTTAAAAAAGCAACCAAAGTTCACCGTGCTGGCTGTTGGGAGGACTGCACCAGCACCCCCCCAGCACCCCACCCCTGCTCCTGCACACCTCCCCTACCCCACCCCCACCCCCTTCCCCCTCCTCACTACACACCCCCTCCCCCCAGACCACCCCCATCCGGAATCACCACCCCCCATACAAGGTAATCCAAATCCCATGGAACCACCACCTTCTTTGGAAATAGCTGAACCAACACAATTGAGTCAGATTCTACTTCATCAATCTCCTCATTGAAAATATTACACAACATAAGGCATGTATTCATCACACTCACATATGCCCCAATGGAGGTACCCATTCAGTAAAAGGAGTTGAAACACAGAATCACCACACCCCTATTGTTCTGAACCAACCCGCTCCCCTCGTCTCCCTCGTAATACATGATCCATCCACATTAAATTTTAATCCTAAGCCTCTATTTTTATGAACCAACCCACCTCCCCTTATCTCCCCTGCAATAAATGATCCATCCACATTCAATTATAATCCCATAGTAGGAGGTTTCCATTGATGTTGTCATTCCTTGACTACCTTGGAAAGAACCACTATTCACACAAATCCATGGATGAAATCATATCAGGGTAGTAGAGATAATTCCTCCCTTGATAATCACTCCCAACTCTGCCCCAATCATTTTCACTTGAACCTGAAAATAGATTGAGGAATTCCTCTTGCCTTCTCTTACATTATTCCTACCATCCCAAATAGTCCCACACAATTCCAAGAAAAAACATAAATGAATCATAACCTCCACCCCTATCTCTCCCCTTGGAACAAGTCCTCAATAATATCCTACATGGAGTTCCCGCTGCTGTTGATATTCAGAAATTATCCCATAAACTCCCAGATCCCCCTCACCCAGTCACTTTAAAAAAATAATTTCCAAGAAGAATCATAGTGTGGTCTTTGTACAACATTGACATCCAGAGGCCAGATCCACCCCCTAATTCTAAATATTCTCCTCCGTTGGAATTGATTGATGTCTCATTCAGCAAACAAGAAAAATCATATGGTTTGGGATATCCTTGTACCAGAGTTTCAAAGCCCATTCATTCATCCCGCATCTTACATGAACCAAATTTTTGAACTCCCTGCTCCTGCACACCTCCCCTTCCCCACCCCCCATGCACCTTGAACCCCACCTCCCTGTCCCCTCCTCACTACACACCCCCTCCCCCTAGACCCCCACACCATTCACCATCACCCCCCAATATAGGCGAATATAAATTAAAAAAACACAAGACCTGTAAAATAAATAAAATAGTAACAATCTGTATACATGTGTGGGAAACGAGCATAAAATTAAGATGTTCACTAAAAATAATTACTTTAATATATCCCATAATATTTTGGGCTAGTGAATATAAAGTAAAATAAATAAAATATTAATAATCTATATATACATAACAAGGGTGGTCCACCAAGTGCTAACAATGTCACAATGAGACACAAATAAACTCCAATAAATTGGTTGTTTCAAACATTCCTGATAGCATCAGTAAAATCAAGAAAATATTAAAGACATTGCACTAAGGATGCTCAGAATTCATACAAACTAAAGCAGTGAAATCTGATTAATTACATGGTAACAAAAACAATGTAAAATAAAAAGATGTCAATTCAAGTAACTATTGTTTAAACATACCATCAACTTATAAATCATGATGGGGAATGCTGGGAAAGTCATCAATAAGACCAGTGAATTTATTGATCTGTAAATACCTGAATAAATCCATAAATACATTAAAAAATGAAAATTATCTTAACTAAAGTCTCAATTGCTTACAGTGTACCAAGGCTTGAAATCGACCCAAAAATGTGAGGTATGTTCCTCGTCATTCAGTTGTATGAGAGATACTTGTATGTGAAACAAATCATTATAAAATAATATTCAATTGAACAAGAACCTTTAAACATATCAGATTATGAAAAGACAAAAGTGGAATCAATAAATGAAAATAAAAATATGAAAGAACTCTAAAAGGAAAATTTAAAGAAGCCCCCCCCCCTCGGATAGAAGCCCCCCATGTGCTGGACCCCCTGGACATCCGCCCCCACCCCCCCTGGACAACCCCCCTAGACAGAAGCCCCCTGGAAAAATCCCCTCGTGATGGACCCCCCTGGACAGCCCCCCCCCCCCCCCTACTGGACAGCAGCACCCCCTGTTGGACCCCCTAGATTGCAGTCCCCCACCCCCTGCTGGACCCCCCTGGAAAGCAGCCCCCCCCGGACATCCCCCCCCATACTGGACAGCAACCCCCCTACTGGACAGCAGCCCCCCTGATCGATTCAGGGGGTCAAATTTTAAACCAATCCTTTGATTAATCATGCATAGAAAATGGGAATACAGATAATTAGATTACATCAGAGGACACACCTTGGTTGAAAAGGTATTTTAGACCTCAATGAAGATAGATATGTGTTCATGAGGATTCATAGTCTTTTGTTTGCAAAGATGATCTATTTTATATTTTATACTGAGGAGACTATTTTTTATTTCAAATGAATTAGCATGGAGACAAGGGAACACAATACTGGGTGTGAGAATGTTGATTCATGGATTGAAATAATCCATAATGGTTCACTCCAGTTGCATATTAGGATGATCTCCTTGATTTATCGTTGGAAGATATCAAATGTTCGGTCGGTTGGGCCTGGCTAGTTTGTTGTGGTATTCCGTACATAAATGGAAGAAATTGGAAAGGTACCATGCAATTTTAGGCATGAAGGTAAGAATTTAATGGGTTTCATGACCATTTTAATATTTTAGAGGGTCATGAAACATGAACTAGGCTTTAAAAATAATGACACAGTGTCTTCCAAAATAAAAAGGAATGATTTAAAATTTAATATGGGGAGGGTGATGTTATCCTAGGTTTGTGCTAAAGGTCCCTATGCATAAGGATAGTAAACATAATTCCTGTAATAATCATCAAAATTTGACGATCCCATATTTATTATTTAGTTTAAATGGGATACAGTCAAATTATAATTCTTTCATCCCAAACTACACATGCTATAATTTTGTAGTATATTGATAGTGTGGGGTCGGACCCATGGAGAATGTTTGGTAGAATAGAAAATTGGACTCTAACATTTTTTTAGGAGTCCCCAAAATTTGTATTGGTTTTGGGATATGATTGATGCTATTGAGTTTTGTTTAACATTTAGTAAGAATCAGGGATCACGGTCTCTTTAAAGATTGAGGTAAAAAGGATAACATTGGACCTAACATGGAATAATCCTAGATATTAGGCTTTGAAGTGTATTTTAAAACACTATTTTGTCATGAAAAAACAAAATAGATCTATATAATAGTTAAATATTCCTTAGTTTTGATATAGCTAAAAATGATGATTCTTTAATACTAGTTGTAATTTCAGAAAGTGGAAAATGTTAATAGTCATAGCCAACTCAACTCTAATCCGGCCAAGTTAAATCTTATAAATATAATATTGTAAAGTATTCATAAAACAAATTAATACATAGAATTTATTTTACATTTTTACTATCATTTGGGTTAGATGGTTCTGATTTAGAAATTCAATAAGATCATAAGACTTATGCACTCAACTATTCCCCTTAGTGGTTTAGCCACTCTGGACAGTGATAATTAAGATAGAAGAAACAAAGTCATACATGGATATGATATACATATATAATAGATTAACTATGGTAGTTTTTAATTGAGTTCTCAAGAACAAAGTAGTTTTCAATCATATTAATCAATAAATCAATAAAACATTAACAGGAAATTATAATCACACAAAAACATTGGTGATGCCCATGTTAGAACAAAATGAAAATGTTAGATTAATTTCATAATAGTAAATGTAAATTAAAAAGATTTAGAATGTGTGTAGAACACTAAAAATCTCTTGGAATAAATTAAAATTGTAATAACAATTGTTTAGATTTGATTTGGGAGAAAAAAAATAAGGGAGAAAATGAGAATTTCTCCCTAATCCCTCCCCCACCTGTACACCCCCTGCCCCCTTTCCCTGCCCCCTGCTGCCCACCTGCACACCCCCTTGCCCCTCAGCTGCCCCCCCCCCACCTGCACACCCCCTCCCCCTTCCCCCCACCTACCCCCACCCCCACCTGCACACACCCCTCCCCCTACCCCAAGACACCCCCTCTCCCTGCCCCCATTCCCCCTGCCCCCCCCCCACCTGCACACACCCCTCCCCCTGCCCCCAGCACAACCCCTGCCCCCCACCTGCACACCCCTCCCCCCAGCAACCCCCTTGCCACCTGTTCCCCACCTGATCACCCAAAATCTTCAATAGGTGTAGTATGAACCATGAAATACAACCCTCATGAGGAGGAAAATAAGACTCATGTAGTCAGCTTCTCCCATCAGATCCAATGAAAAATAGGGAAGTGAGTTCAAGACCTACACTTTCATCAAAACATGCCTCAACATGGAGAAATCTTTCTGGATTCCAACAGACATTCAATATAGTAAAGCCTCTGTGATTTATTCAATACCTGAAGTCAATAATGAGAATTATGCATGCAGGGTAGAGCCCAGGCAGAGAGAGAAAGAAAATCCAACATTTAGTTTGTAAATAACCAAACCAGACCAGTAGAGAACCAAATCACAAAACCAGAAACTTTCATAAAAACAATCTAACTAATCAGAAATGTAGACATCTTGAAATGTCCTTTAACCCAAATAAAATTTGACAAATCGAACTGAAGAATAAAAAGTGAAGTCACATAAAGTTGACAACCATGGTCCATGCAAGGATAACTGTGATAAATCAGAATTCAAGAATCTGGAGTAGTTAAAGTTAAACTGACCCTCCTTTTAAATATACCTTGTTTAACCTTAAGGTAAGTCTCCGCAGATATTTCCCCACATTGGAATTTCTAGTAAGCAATTTTCCATTATCGTTAATTATGAGCATCAAATTCCTGAAGCACTTGTTCCATGTAGTGTTGGGTTTCCTTCTCCTTAAGGACATCAATAATAGGATTTTGAACAGTTTCAGTGTTTTCCTTAGGCATATTGATCAAGCGTGTGACAATGGTTCTTTCTACCTGTGAGTAGTCTCTTATTTTCCTAGTTTTTTTGGGGTTCGGGGAGATGAAGCCATCGACATGAACCATAGGTTTTTTTCCTTTCCTAGCCAATTATTTCTTATATGTCTCCTCAATAGGAACTCATTGTATTGAACCAAATGTGTCATTTTCTTGAAAAAGGGGCTTTATAATACTTTCGATCACTAATTTTATCATTAGTGTGCTAGGGTGGAGGAGGTTATATGAAAATAATAGGAGGATGGGAAAAAGGATAAGAGGGTATGTGGTATCTTAGGTTATCCTTCTCGACCATCTTCTTCTGGGGATTCAGATATAGGATCAATCATGTGCTATCAGTTTGGAAGGTTTGAGAATATGTGATGAGAATTTTAAACCCCACATAAACATTTCCATCATTGTGAACTAATGGGGAATTTTTAGTGGTTATATAATGTTGTAGACTCATCCCGGAGTGGTTTGGGTTCCACAACCTCTAGGGGAATGATGACCTAGTCAGAACCGTCAAGGGAAGAAGCTTAGCGATTGAGAAGTCATGGTGGTAGGGCTATATCTAAAACTAGACATAGTTAGATTAATTTAGATATACAGGTTAGTAGTCATTGTTATTCCCAATATGATATGGTAAATATTAATGATATTGATCAAAAAGCAGTGTAATTAGATGCATGGAATGTGATAGTTTGATGTACTACTGTTAAGGTATAATCTATTATTTTAGGATTGTTTGATACTAGTGAATCTAACTCCATTATTTTTTACTTTATTCTATATTTTTTGAAATTTATGATTGATATCATCCCTTATGAGATGTAGTTACTAAACCTTCTCAATAAGGAGAAGGATCAGTGTTTCAGGTGTCTATCCAACACTCTCACTCTTTCAAGGTTCAATCTGGAATGGGATTTCCTAGTTCTGGAAATAAACCTTTTCGATGTAATCCTCAATATGGATTGGAGGATATGTCCTAAGCAAGAAGACCTTGAGATAAAATATAGGAATGTTCATGTTTTCAAGACATTATAATATCTAAATAAAAAATACACCATGCCCACTAGATTGACAATTAGGCAAGGTAATCATGGGAAAAATGAATTCTCTTCATTATGGGAATGAAATTTTCATTCCCCATTCTATATAAACAATTCATAAATAGAAAAGGAGTAAAAAATTACCAAGTCATATATTATATAACTGGGAAGCCTATGAAAAATCCAAATTCATATACTTATCACATGAAAACTGTAGCAGATACATTAGTATAGAATATCTTTTCAGTGAGAATTCATTAGGGTTTCTCAAGAAAAATATATTGAGATTTAAGCATTCAAATAAAAAAATTTAGTTTTAATTTCATTTATGAAATGGATTGGTATCATTAATGATCTATGAAACATTAGATAAAATAATTATAATGTACATCATAAATAAAATAAATCTATACAAAGATATGAAATGATTAGAACATTAATTTATTGATAATGTTCATAAAAAAGGATTAATTAACACAATCTAGAGACTCTATGAGGGTTCAGTAGAATAAATTTGTGATTAGACTATAGTGAGTGTCAATCTGCATAAATTTTCATGTCAGTGAGAGACAAACATGAAGCCCATTCAAAAACATGGCCATGAAATAATCTTCATTGATAGATTATGTAGTCACCCCTCAGCTAATCAATCATCCATCACCGACATGAAAACTTGTATTCTCAAGCATGAATCCATTACCAGGAAAAGAAACCCATTAAAGAACATATCCATGAAACACATCATCTTACGTATTAAAGAACTCATCATACATTACCAATCCAAAAATACAATTTACATCATAAGTGAGTCTCAATATTAGTATCATCAGATTCATGATAACCCTCATCCACACCTTCTACAGAAACACCATCACCACCTCTCACACCACCAACATCATCATCGACATCTATATCCGAACCGGCACCAGCATCGGGTCTAGCACTAGGTCCGGCTCCAGATCTGATAAAAGAATCTACATTAGCAGAATGCATCGACATAAAAAAGGCATCAACTGTTGCAGCTGATTCTGGTGGAAGTGTAAAAGAAAGGGTAGACATAAATTTCATCATATTTGCAGTTATCGCCTGTTCCGATTTCTTAATTGCTTCTTTTATTACAGAATTCATTTGTTCCACTGTGAAAAAAACAGAACTGGTACTCGAAGAAAAGTTAGTAGACAAGTATCGAGATGGTACAATCTTCTTCCCAGGTCGACAACGCACTCTACCCTGATTCTCATCTCCTAATAGCTGATGTAGATGATGGTTTGGGCCCAAATTGTCAGGTTCTTTTTCTACCAATTCCTCTAATGAATTAGGTTGATTGATATATAACATAACATAAAATGATAAAATAATATAAGGAATTAAATTCAGTACAAATCAATGAAATTGAAATATACTTACAATCGCCTTCTTGGTGTCAGTATTTGGCACAATACCATATTTTTTCTGTCTTGTAAAAAACAAAGTTCAGTGAGGAATGCAACCCTCAATATTTGATGCCTTTTTCTCGGAAAAAAATAAAGAAATAAATCAAAATTGGATGTTAAAAAAATTACACTAAACAAAGACAAATATTTTGAATTTTAAATTACATGCGTCTGCTCATGATCTGGTAATGAAGTGTGTACGCGAGTATAAATGTGATTCATTGCACTCTTGTTTTTTTTATTTCTGTTTGATTTCTCCTATAAACAAATAATTATATAAATCCATTATCATAAATAAAACAAGTAATTTGAAATCGTTTTCAAATAAATAAATGAATATATATATAAATTTAACAAACACCTTAAACCCTGGACTCTTCAAATAGCTGATCATCTCTTTATATTGTGATATTAGGAAATCATGAATCACCGGTACTTCTTCAAGCTATGTACCAACTCCCTTTTGCCAAAAAAGATATAAATCATACTTGTACGCTCACCACATTTCACCTAAATCTATTATCATTGCAGCCTTTGCATTTTGTCCATCAGGAAAATTATATCAAAGCTACAATGGACATAATATTTGTTAAGAAATTATAATAAATGTGTATATATAAAAAATTTGATTAACATTAATTACCCAAATCTCTACCAAGGCTTTGTCCTTTATTTGTTGTCCAACTGCCTTCCAACTTATTGGTTGAACCGGAATGATATTGATGTGTCTAGAAAGTGTTCCCATAAATGTTTTATATTCCATGCCATTTTTAATAATTACAGCATTGTCCTCATTGTAATCAAATATGATTTGTGTATGCCGATTCCAAACCTCACGCATTTTTGTGCGGCCTCATCGTCAGGTAGAGTCTGGAGTAAATCATGAAACCAAAAATAAAAGAAAATAATATATATGAATTTATCATTAATCAGCAATAGTAATGTTTAAAAAAATACCAGTATATGGGGGATCTGCTGACCTCTAAAGTGCTGTGTCTGGAGGTGGGTAGCCTCCATGGTATGTGAGATATCTACAAGAGTACTATATATAGTAGATGAAATGTGTACTGATGGAGGAAGAAAACCCGATGGATAACCCTGTACAGATGAGGGTGGATATGGATATGGATATGGCGGTGGGATATATGGGCACACAGTACCTTGTACAGTGAATGGTGGGAATGGAAAATGAGGGATGGGAGCCTGAGAACTACCATCCAATGTGGGTGCGGGAAAAAAGGGATACAGAAATGGTGGGTATGGATAATATGGAGGTTTCATAATGGGAAGATGGTCTCCTGGTGTCTCAAGCGGCGTTGTAGTAAGATGACCTATAGAATTAGAACCCCCCCCCCACCACAATACCATCCTTAGTGGCATAATCCAAGCCTCTCCTCAACAATGTAGCATAAAATAACATAGATGATAAAATAAAACGAACGATAACAAGATAAATAATATAAAAGACCATAATATTCAAACATAATTTGTACTTATATTGTTTCCAGGAGGAGACCTACGTTGTTCGTTTCTCTATATTCATCTACTCCTTTTAGTATCGTCATAATAATACATTTTGACCTAGAAATTTAAAATAATATTCTCAAACAAATATAAATAATGAAAAATGTTAAATAATACAATTGTATCATAAAACAAGGAGATAAATTTTCATGTGTGATATTTATATTGATAAAATATCAAGACTTTTCTATGTTCAAGATTTACAAGAGAAGTGGTTAAACATAAATTGGTCAGGCTATTAATAGTTTTATATTCGATAATGGTATATAATATACTACTTATTTTGATATCATGTAGGGAATTTAAAAAAACATACAATATTGCGATAATATTAGGTAAATACTTTAAAATGTGTCAACGCTGTGTGGGGTCTGTGACAATTTCTAGTTCACAATCTGTTCTAACAATTACATCATTCGTATCATCAAATGCAACATTCGAATAAATCCCTACAGGTTCATCCACAACATCATTGTCATCCATGACTTCGCAAAAAATATATCTCGTAATAACATCAACAATAACACCAAATTGTGGTTGTAATGGGTCACTTACATAAAACACCTGTTTATCTTGTGACGCAAGAATATAAGGTTCATCGGTACGACGCTGGCAGTTCATATCAATCAATCTAAATCCATAGTTATCAATATGCATTCCATGTCATGTCATTGAATCAAACCACTTGAATTTCATCATTGGGACACAACCATGTGCATGGTAATCAAATAAAATGATTCTTTCAACAACACCGTAATATGATGTATTTCATGATCGAGGATGCCTATCTGATGCACTTGCATAACAATCTGTTGTGGTTTATATTGTGACACCATCATGCTGTGTTGCCATTTTTTCACAACTATTTATAAACAATTTAAATCCATTGACAACCATTGACTTACAATCACGTACCACATCGTTTGCACCAAAGGAAAATTGTTTTATTTCATCTAATACCTCAATCATTGGTTGAGTTAAAACCTAATAGATACCAATATAGAATATTAAATAGAGAAATGTGATTATGTTATGAGAAGAAGAAAAATAAATCTTTTACCTTTGACTTTAACCAGGTAGAAAATTCTTTGGTGTGCAATAGTTTCTTCCTCTTAATAGATAGAGAGTGATGCATCTTTTTTATAATTTCTAAATGTTCTCTATAGATATAAAATAATTTAAATGTCATAAGATGTAAAGAAACCACACAATTAAAAAATTACATATTTATTAGTTTACATACTTGATATAATCATCAAGCACACCATAGTTGAAAAATATTGTGCGATGTGCCATTTCCCACTCTTCCCTGCTTAAAGTACACAACGTGTCCCTTCCAGATATCCCCCCTGTTTGAGGCAGTGAAGGAAATTCAGGATTAATGGGATCAAATTGCTCATCATCAGTTCTCATTAGTTTATTAGACCTCTTAGTGACGTTATCCAAGTTTGATTAATATAAATCCATGCATTCTTGTGCTAAATAGAATTTCACAATAGAGCCTTCCGAATGATATTTATTTCTCACACAAGATTTCAATGTAAACATTATTATTTCGGTAGGATACATCCACCAACTCGAAACAGGACCACCAAAGAGAAATTCAGTGGGAATATGCACAGTCAATTGTAACATACATGTGAAAAAAGATGGTGGAAAAATTTTCTCCAAGTCGTAAAAAATAATCGGTGCATCTCTCGGCATTTTCTGAACAACACTTCTGCTCAATCTTTTGGCACAAAGATCTCGATAAAATTGACATAAATTATTCACCACAACTCTAAAATTATGTAAATGTAAATGGTGAATAGAAATGGGAATCAACTCATGTAACAAGACATGATAATCATGGGTTTTAAGAGATTTGAGTTTCACATCTTGTGTATTCACCCTTTTCGAAATATTACTTGAATAACCATCCAGAACCTTCAAACATTCCAAGACATGATGAAATTGTTTTGTCTCCACATTTTTCATCGAATAACGGGAAATAAGGACTTTCCACTTATTTTGACCAATTAACTCTGGATGAAGTCTTGATCTTATACCTCAATCCATCAAATCATGACAAAACCGAAAATCATCTTTTGTTTTTCCTTTGACATTTAAAAAAGTATCAAGTAACATCTCACAAATTTTTTTATCGATATGTATTACATCAAAACAATGACGTAATAGATTCGATGACCAATACAGCATCTCAATGAATATGGTTTTATTTCTCCAATTGCTATTGGATTTAAAATTAGCATGATTTCACTTTCTGATATTTTATTGACTTTTGCCAAGAACATAATTCAAATCATCAAGTTCTTTAACAATATCAGACCCTGACATTTGTTGAGGTGTCTCATCTATCTCAATGGAATTATCGAACTGTCTCCGATTTTTCCAGTATGGATGATCCATTTGTAGAAAATGTCGATGCCCTATGAAGATGAAAGTTTGTCGAAACTTGAATCTTTGGAAACGTGCATTTTTTATACAAATTGGATAGGATAATTTCACTTTAGTACTCCAACCATACATCATTCCGTAGGCAGGGAAATCATTTATCATCCATAATAAATCTGCCTGAAACATAAAGTACACCTTTCTGAATGCATCATACGCTTGTGAACCAACAATCCAATGCTCATTTAACTCCTATATTAAGGGTTGCAAGTATATATCAATATCATTTCCAAGATCACTAGGTCCGAATATCAATATACTTAGGATGCTGAACGGATTCTTTATACAAATCCATGAAGGAATGTTATAAATGTGAATGAAAATAGGCAAACTACTATGTGCAGTATGCATTTGGCGAAATGGGTTGAAACCATCAGAGGATAATCCCAATCTAACATTTCGTGTATTTGGTAAAATATCAGGATGTAACCTATCAAATTTCTTCCAAGACAACCCATATGCAGAATGAACTATTTCGTCATTATCCTTATTTATTTCATCTGCATGACATGTCATATTCTTTTCCATTTGTTCTGACATAAAAAAATTTTAAGCCTGGGAATTAAAGGGAAGTGCCACATAACTTTCTGTGGTATGGAAGATTGAGATCCATCTTCATTAGTCTTCCACCTTGATGTGCCACACTATTTTCACTGGCTCAAGTCTACATTCTCCTTCCAGAACAAATAATAGTCTTTGAGATAAGAAATAATCTTACTAGATGAAAATCTAAATTTGTCAACCAACTTTGATTCCATGTAATCATTTTCTAGAATACATGCATCATCAGGCAGTAAATCCTTAATAAATGTAAGGAGATAGTCGACCACAGTATTACTAAATCCATACATTGTTTTCCCATGATATAATGGCATTTAAAACTCAAGTTTTCTCATTTTTCCACATGCTTGATATTCTGGGGTATTTGCATCTTCCATCAGATTTCTAACACTCTTAACATCATCATCCTGATTAATAGATTAGAACTGTGTTCCAGAATTCATTTCCACTTGCACTAGACTACATGAGGAGGTAGCTTTAGAAACAAAATGAAACCGATCAGAAATCAGATTTTCCATACCAATATTTTCCGCTGAATTGATTTCATTCAACACTTGAGTTTTTCTTCATTTTAAAACCACACATGATAATTTTTTGGGAAACCACTTTTAGTGATATTGTAACTCACTTACTCATGAGTTAACCAAGTTATTGCAACAAAATCAAAACATGGGAATCGAATCAATCTGCCATCAGAATCATTAGTGAATGAAAATTCCAAAAAATATAGTAACTCCTTTTGTAATTCATCAGTGATCCGATCAATGTTGTACATCCAGTATCTATCCATTCTGAGGCAGATAAACATACATTAAATAAATAATCTATAAAATGACTTAACATTATATGTATTGTTTTATAATATATTTAGTAATCATCAAAAAAAAGTTAATAAAAAATCATAACAAATTTATTAAAATTATGGTTTATAGAATTCATAAATGTTTTAAATTATAAAAATTCACAAATAGTCATACATAAGTTCCAATAATGAGGATTGATTAAAGTAAAAAGAGTTTATATGAATTCTAAGAGATAATAATAATCAATTCCCTAAAGTGTTTGGGTTAATTCATAATGAGTTGTGATGTTTTGTATTAAATCTACAAATATTTATTGAAATTTAGAGACATTTTAAAAAAATAAACCATATCATATACCAAGCCTTAATATTAAATAATTGGATGAGAATTACTATGGTAAGAAGATGAGAATAATAACTAGTGTATGAATCTATACTTTAATGATGGTGGTAACCTTAGAAAATGGATATCCCATCAACTTGGTTGTTCCCACCCTTGATCGTATCTATGTACTGTTGGGTCAAATACAGGAATGAAGATCCCCACATCACCTCAGTGGTCCATTTCAATTATTGTATAGATGGGTGGTGAAGTGCTATCAATGTTCTGAGTATCGGTATACCTCAAAAGTCCCCTAATCTAACTTTAATTCTACCCTACACTACATTGTTTTCATTCTACTAAAATCCTTCGGAATTTCTAGTGTGGTTGAGTTGTTTAGTTATTTTTCTCAGTTTTGTTTTATGCCTTACCCCACACCCCATTGAGTAGTGGTAAATGACGGAAGGGGTTCTTTAAAAGAAATATCCTATATCATTATGGTGAGAGATGAGATATTAACCACTAAGGTGGATAGGGTAACCATTTTTGAACCCTACACTCCTTAAATTTTTTAAAGGAGGTTCGGATGATTACAACAAGTTGCATATTTACCAATTACCCAGATCATAATAGAATCTCACTCGATCATTCTTTATCAATTATGATTTTTGATGTTGTGTGAGGATTATAGAATGAAAATATTTTTCCCTCACATGGGAGCCTTAATTAACTTTTCATGGGAGTATGTATAGATTTTGGTGGATTACTACCCTAAAAAAGTACTAGAAAGGTCAGTCGGATAGGTATTCATACTGCTGGCCTCCACTACTCGTATGTCTGATGAACCCTATTTATTGATTTCAATGGGGGAATGAATCACATCCAAATAATCTAAACCTCTCTGGGGAACATCAAACTCTAACCACCTCCTTATAAGATATGGTGAATATTTGAAATTATTATCTTATTCCTCCAGTATCCCTACCAATTTTGGTCACTGTGAAATAGCAATGGGAACCCCATCAATTGATGTGGGTCCTATTATCTGGATCCCAATGCTGGAAAGGAAGTAGAAATGGAATATGTTTCTACTCTTGAGTAATTATTTAATAAAAATATGTCTATTTTTCATGCACTACTAGATTATATACCTGTGGTAGTGAACAATAAAAATCAGAATCTCCACATTATAACTGAACACCAGGTTTTGCAGAGGTGGACCTAGAACCAAATTTTCACCATCGTTAGAGATACTCCCCTAGCAGAGATGACCGATAAGTTGGACCGTCAATTAAAATCCTCACTTAATCGATCCAACCACTACATTTCCACTAAATCACTCAACTCTCACTATGAAAACTAGGATCCCGTGACTATAAGAAATGTTGGAGGTGAGTAAACAATGTATATATTACATCTATATGATAAGATCCATCATCTATGCTATGCCCACATCCTGACACAATCCATGTGAATTCCCCCTAAATGGATAGTATGTATAGAGGTGCCTACGTTTTCAAGAAACCCCCTAAGGAACTAAATGGGACTCGTTATTTTAAAATAAAAATTTTAAATTTGGAAAACTAATTTAAATATCTTTGTAAAATCGACCATGTCATTAAACCATTTTAAAAATATCGGCCAGAAGGCCAAAACATTCTTAAAATTTATAATTTGTTTAAATAAAACAATTTGGAAGATAACCCATGTATTTAGTGTATTTAAATATTGAAAACACACTTAAAATATTTTTCACCAGGTAAAATCCATAGCCACAACTTAATAAACATGAAAAAAATAGAGGAGGATAATTTCATGCATCATAATCATTACCCGTGATTTATTTACCATGAAACATCATGAAGAACACCCAATAAAGAATCCAAGTAAACCATGAACACCAAATCATATACCCAATAAATAACCCAAGTAAACCACGGCTATCGGTCGTTTTTCTAGTAGTGGAATATAGTAAAAGGAGTGTTTATGAAATCTAAGAGATAATAATAATCAATTACCAAAAGTGTTTGGATAGATTCACAATGATTTGTGATGTTTTTTATTAATTCTACAAAGATTTATTGAAATTTAGAGACATTTTGAAAATATAAACCATATTATATACCATAGTGTAAGGATGCGACGTCATTCCATTGTTGACATTTAATCATGGAGTATAACACCACATCATGGTGAAGGAGATTGAAAACTCTTTTGAATATTCTTTTATCATACCCAAAAACCAACACAAACCAACTTACCTTTTTCACACATTAAGGCACAACCAAAACACCTATATTTTTTTAGGGTTAAAGTAGAACCTATGAAATAATTTTTTCCAAGTTTATCATAACCAATACACTATATTTTGATGGAGGCACAACCATGTGTGAGTTGAGTGATTACAACTCGATAAAACATTACACCGCAAAGTTAATTCATTATAATGAATATAGAATAATTAAATGAATCAATGTTGATGAGAATTATTACTAGTGTAGAATAACTAGATTTTAACCTTCACACGGTAGATATAGAACAATTTATCTTGGGCATTATTGCAAGAGAAATGAGTTGATAAGAAGCATTAAAACCCATTGGAAAAATGCATTTAACATTGGTTATCTAAATAACTTTCATTAATTATTTTTATGTCGATTATAAAATAACTATCATCAAAATGACAATATTAACTCCGATTTTTGTATTTTTGATGGTACATAAAAGAATTCTCCTCCAAATATCCAATCTCAAAGAGGGTATAGCTTTCAATCAACCCAAGACTAGTCAATTCCCAAAACATCCATTGTTAAAAAGGCACTTAAAGTATAAGGCATAATGTTTCATGCCCAATAAGGTGTTAATTTAGGGTATAATAATTTATATTCTCAATAGGGAACCAATGACATACCTAAAATCACAAGTGAATAACCAAGTGTAAGTTTTAACCGGTATACTTATTAGCATGTTTAAATAAAAAAAATTAGGAAAAGAACCAAAATAATATTAAAATAATTATAAATAAGTAGTTGAAAGAAAAATACAAGTTATATCAAGTAACTCTCTATACGATGAAAATCCATATTAGAACTTACCTAAGTTTATATTCTTTAATGGGGGTCGTTATCGATGTTAATCTAGTGATATAGAAATATTGTAAGACATCTTGTCTAGGTTAGGTGTAGGGAAATATTATAGGCCATCCCACCCAGGTGCACTTCTGGAGTCAGGTCCTAAGACCATCCCATGGAATGGGGAAGGATTATACAAAGTGGAGGCCTCATCCCATCCCATTGAATATTTAAATGGGTATACTCATTTATAACTCAAAATCATATGCCATGTAATTTATTTGTACATAAATGGATAGAAAACATTCTTAACAATATATAATAAAAAGGAAAATTATAAACATACCCTTTATAGCATGATCATAATCATATACAAGGGTATTCTATGAATACAGTTGATATAAAAAGGTAAAAATTGGATAATTAAGGTTCTTTACATAGTGAAAATCCTAATTTTTGGAATTTATGAGTAAAATATCCAATTTCTGAATTCTGTAAATATTATAAATACAAAGTCTATTACACAAAACACATAGAAATAGATTAATAATTACATAATAGTAAATAAAAACATAATAATTATAGAATAGTAAATAGATGACAGAATAATAAACAGATTAAACCATGAATACCGGAATACTAGATTAATTATGATAATTAAAATGAAATATAAACCATGAAATACCAGTGACTAATAGTCGACAGAATACCAGTCAACCCACAAGAGCCACAAAATAGTTGGAAATAAACACAAACCCCTCCTTGAACTCCTCCTTCAAATTGAAAACTTCCTAAACATAATAAATACTACAAACAATATTCAAAGAACCCACAAAATTAGAGCCACAAAATAGAAAATGCACCGAAACAAAAATATAATTAATACTACAAACTAGGATCCACAAAACACAAACTAATATTGCAAATGCAAACAGTATTCATCCTCCTAGGAGCCATAAACCAGGTTAACAAAACTGTAAATAGTAGCCACATAACCGAATTAAGAAAATTAGTAGGTCCAACGCATCTTAGAGAAGAGAAAGGCCTGAATAAGGGTGTGGATGAGGGGAGGAACCCTTCGGCCGATGCACCGAATGGATGAGGAACACCCATATAATGGTATGGAGGAGGGGAGTACCGCGCAAGGGATTGAGAAATCCCGAATGGAGAAGCCAAGCTGCAATTGGAGAATCAGCAATGTGGATGAAGGAACCACGATGAGGGATGGAGGAACTAAAGCTAGCGAGGACAGCAGGAGAGGACAACAGCGAGTGAAAGATATGAAAGATGAGAGGGAAGAGAGGAGGGTGTAGTGAGCGAGGTCGTCGGGAGGAGGAGAGGCCGTCAGAGGAGAAGGGTGTCATGATGAGGGTTTCATATCGGAGAAGGAGTAGCCCGATAGGAATCGGGAAAAAAAGAAAAGAAAATGTGTAGCCACATATGAGAATTGAACTGTGGGTATAACCGAGCTCATGCCACGAACTTATAAAACCATGGATATTTGTCTGTGGCTATAGCTTAAATTTCCAGTAGTGTTATAGTTGATCGTCTTATGAAGTCGGCACACTTCATTAATATTAGAGATGATTTCTCTCTTGATCAGCTTTCCAGGATATATGTGAAGGAAGTGGTAAGATTTCATGGAGTACCACTTTCCATTATATCTGATCGGGTTCCATGGTTTACCTCAATGTTTTGGCGAAGTCTTCAGCATACTCTAGATATAGAGTTGAGTTTCTGCACTACTTATCATCCTCTGAAGAACAGTCAGTCTGAGAGAACAATTCAAACTCTAGAAGATATGTTGAGAGCTTTCTCTATGGATTTCAAAGGTGGTTGGGATCAACACCTCCCTTTGGGGGAATTTTTTTATAATAATAGTTTTCACTCTAGTATTTAGTGGTCTCTTTATAAAGCTCTCTATGGAAAGAAATGAAGAACTCTAACTTTCAGTGAAGAAGTTTGGGAATGAAAGCTATTAGGACCTTATCTTGTCAATGATATGGAAGAAAATGTCAGATCTATTCAACAACACATAAGAGTAGCTCAGATTCAACACAAATGTTATGTCAATAACCAAAGAATAGACCTAGAGTTTGAAGTGGCTGATAAAGTGTTCTTACAAATATCTCCCTGGATGAGAGTAATAATATTTGGAAAGAAGGGCAAGCTGAGCCCTAGGTATATTGGTCCGTTTGAAATACTGGATCGTGTTGGGAAGGTAGCTTACTGATTGGTTCTTCCACCGAATCTCTCTCTAGTTCATGATGTGTTCCATGTATCTCTCCTGAGAAAGTAAATACTTGATCCTTCACATGTACTCAACTCAGAAGTTGTACCATTGGAGTAAGATCTTTCTTATAAAGAATAACCGATAAAGACTCTAGATCGTAGTGAAAAAGTCCTATCGAACAAGACCACTCGCTTGGTGAAAGTTTTATGGAGGAACAACCAATTAGAAGAAGCTACCTAATAGCTTGAGGAAATGATGAGAGAGAGTTATCCTCATCTGTTTATTACGAAGTGACTAATTTAGATTAAGAAATTCATTTTAAGGGGGTAGAATGTAACACCCTAATAATTTATGAGAAGTATATTTTTTATTTATTATGTTATAAGCAACATCAAATGAATATATCACTACACACAAAATTATATTGTCTTGCATTATACGCAAGAGCATCCTTCCTCGATAGCGTGTGTTGTACGCAATACCGAGTTTTACTAAATAACGACATGTTATTAAAATATTATATAAACTAGCCGTTATGAATATTAATACCCACTTTTTGAAATTTTATAAATTTTATCTTTCAAAATGAAATTCATTTTTGGATTCAGAATATCATAATTATCATAGGGTGAATTTTTGGTATTTTTTAGAAAACAGTCAATTTTTGTGGAATAGTGAAAACACTGTGATACTATTTAAAAAAAGGCTTTTTACTTTAATAATTATTTATTTTATTTAAATTTATTTTAGGTAAAAATTGATGAATAATACCGATATAATTTCAATGTAATTCATTGGAGTCATTTTATAATAATTTTAGATATATAAAAATTTTATTGACCTCTTTGACCGTCTTTTACCCACCTCATAAAAGCATTTGTAATTGTACATAAAACTTAATTTTATCACTTCTTTAAGTTGAATTTCAAAATTATGAGAGACATGGTTAATATCAAGGAGTAAAATGTGCTTCAATAAGATAATAATATTTTTAGTGAATAGTATCTTTTTACTATTATTTGCCACGGTTAAAAGTAAATAGGGTAATTAAGGGAACAAATGATATTATTATTACCCTAACACATGACCTAATTCTATTAGATAAGTTTAATATGACCAAAAAAACCTTATTAATAAAATATGACCATTTAGGTCCACGTGGATTAGATTATGACACCTATTGTTATTTTATATAAAGAAGAGTTAGAAGAGTTAAAATCAAAGTTTAATAACAAAAACATTTTAAATATAGTGGTATAAAAAAGTTAACTTCGACTATAAATATTCTTTAGAAATCTAAAAAGATTTTCTAAATAATTTAATTTTATTTATAATTTTTTGAAATTAAAGATTTTAATTTATTTATGACAAAATGATGATGCTGCAATTACCTAATTAATGAAAAATTAACAAACTTGATTTTAGGAATACCCAAATAAATTTAATTTTAGACTTTTTATGAATTAAATAATTTTATAGGTTAATATGACATGTTATTATTGATTTAATATACTTTTTTAGAACTAATCATGTTGTTATAATTTTCACATAAATCAATTACCAAATAGTGTCAAACGTGACATAAAATAGTTTTGATAACAAATATTATATTATTAATTGTAATTTTATTCCTAAAAATCTAAGAATCAGCCAAAATGACTTATATGAGGCTATATATATTAATAATGAACCACTTGGGGTACTTGTTTCATGTTATAGTATGTTTATTAACCATATAGTGTAAGAAAACAAGAAGACACTGTAAAAGTTAAATGTTTTATCTTAGAGTTAAATCTAAATGATAAGGCTTAAATAGTAGTATAAACTTGTCTAAGACATATTGGTTGACATTATTTATACACATACCCACCTTATCTTTTAAATAAATCAATTTTGAGCTTTTAATAACCGAATATGACTTTATTATGAAATAATATTTTATGTTTTTCCTAAGGTGCCCCTCTCCTCCCTTATAATAGGGCACCTCCTCCCTCTCCTCCTCACACCACTTTGAGCCTTCAATATCAACCAATCCCTGACAATTTCTCTTCTAAACTTCCCTAAAAACATTCTAGAGGTCCTGTTCTTCTTCAATGACCATCTTTAGTGCCCTAAGAGGAGGTTAAGAAGAGGCACTTCAAAGAAGAGGAAATGTCCTTTACTGATTCTTTCCAATTTATTTCTTCTTCTACTTCTTCTTCTTTATTTGTTTCATCATAAATTAATAACATAAATATCACTCAAATACTGATATTTTATTATAAATATGAAACAAACCTATTTCACCTTATATCCATCCTACGGAAAATGAAATCACCGCGCATGCGTACGTACGGAATACCGTCTCTACGCTGTGGTATAATATGATTTCCACCACCACGTAACGTGGATGTGTATAATAGTGTAAAGAATAACTAAATTTTAGTATTATAACATTATAAAAATTTTGGACATTCTATTATCCACTCCAATACCATTCAATAGTTATGGGAATGATGTCATCGCTCGTGCGTACGTACAGCCTATCGTCTCTGTGATGTGATGCGTCTCGTTCTACATGATCTACATTGAATAATGATTATAAAAATGAATTTAATGAATAAATATGATATATATTACACTAATAAAATTCTGTAAATAACGCATCTACAACCTAAAAAGAGGAATAAGAATTTATTCGACAAGACATACATAAGAACATAAAACAATAACACCCGAATAACAAGTAGCAATGAAATATTACTAATAAGAATATAATAATATGACCATATATGATATCATAACAATGAATATGATTCTGTAATAAGTCAATGACATTATTTAAATAATTATAGAGGAGGTTCGTATACGTATAAAGAATATCAGACCTAAGGTAAGGAAAAATCTCACAATCTCATTTTTATTCGAGATTGTTTATACTTTTGTATTCACTAGGGTGTATTTATCATCCACATCCATGTTTCCTCAATATGTAATATTATTTCTATCCTCCAAAAAAAAATTAAATCCAATATTACTCATTAGTGAGTTTTTAGTAAAATATATGAAAGGAATCTTTTGTCGTTTTTAGTACGAGGTACTTTTTGACTTTTCCGACCAAAGTACGAGAAAAATGTATATTTAACTTATACTGCGTGAATAGATTTTATGATTTCATAGAACATTATTTCCATGAAGCATCCGTTAAAATTTTCATGTTTATTTTTAATCAACTTCTTTTAGTTTAAAAATTGTATGACATGTTAACAAAGGAAAAATGTTTTTGAAGTAGAAAAGATATTTTTCTCAAGAATGGAGTTCAAGCGTTTTATCAATATTATTTTCCATCTAAGATAATATACTATTCTGTTTCTATCCCTATTTTTACATTTATTTTGTTATGTTATGATGGAATTATTTTTGTGATGTCCTTTTATTTTATATGGATTATGTTTTTATGGAATGTTGTTTAAGAATCTCATTTTTATTACTTGGGTTATGCTATGATGTATGATTTATGATATTGTGGCACAAATAAGATTGGTATCATTATGAGATGGGTGGGACCTATATCTCCCTCCAATAAATTGGGTGAAGATTTATATCTTATTAGATAGAAATGGATGGAACGACAAATTAATCTGTTTTAGTGATACACGACTGAAACGAGGAGTGAACTCAGTTCAGAAATGGGCTTTGTCCACTAGGATAGTCTTGTAAATGAGTCTTGACTACTAAGAAATGATTATCTATGATTATGTGTGTATTCCACAAAGTTTCATGTTTTATGTTATGATTATTGGAATTACATTTTACAAACATGATTTATCCCATGTTATGATATTATGATCTCTTTTGTAGGTTAAGATTTTCAAAATGTTATGTTCTTATGAATATGATATTATTGATATTTGTTTTTACCCTTACTGAGCATTTGAGCTCACCCTTTTGTATGTTTTCTTTTCCCTAGGTCATGAATAAGGGTATTAAGTAGGATATTCCAAAAGGGACTCTATATATGATGAAATAAATGGGAGACAATATAGATGATTTATGAACCAGTTGTTTATGTTTCCATGTTTCTAAAGACACTATAACTATACGGTCAAATCATTGTTTTGTTATATGTTTTAATAAGTATTATTCAATTCTGAATTTATAACCATGTATGTAAATTATAGGCCATTATATTTAGGTTTGGTAAACCTTATCTTCTCAAAATAATAGTGTGATTTTTGGAAGTGGGGATAAATTAGAATACATGACAATGAACCATATGATTCTAGAAAACTACCATGTTAAATTGCATGTATATGAAGAACACCCACCATGTGTGGGTCCCTAGATGTGGGGTAGGGTTTTTCATGAAATAAAATATCAGATTTTGTGTGACATTTGTCACACACTTTCTGACCTGGTGTTGGCAGCTCAGTCTGCATCATAGAGGATGCTTGGACATAGATAGTGCCTGGAATAAAGTAACCCGTAGATTACACTGTCACGACTGGGTACTCGGATATGAAACCATTCACTGTCATAACCATAATACCAGGTCATGACCCCATGTACACTATCATGGTCATATGTACATGGGAATTGTCTAGATGCACAAAAAGTTCTCTCCTAACCCCTATATACAATATACCTCTCAATAAGACAGTATATATATGGATTTTTACAAGAATTGTGAGATTTTAAAAATGAAAAAACCATTGGGTAGACAAGAAACATTATTTAAACCATTCCCACACTATATAGTTTTCTAGAGAAGTGTGGGGCCCTCTATATCTTGATCATAAATAATGCTTAGGTAAGTGTGATATCGTAGTCCATGTCTATATCAGCATAATGTGGCATTATGTCCTCATAATAGAATATTGGTCCTTTCTACAGGTACTATTTGGGTATATGATCAACTCAATTTGACTACAATGATTCAAGAAACATCTGAGACATCCAAAATAGAAGTTCTTAATTCACCATCGGTATTGGTCTATGATAAGGACTAATACTTCTTATACATTTTTAGAAAATTATTATTAAATTTTTTATGACATATAAGGTATCTACATGGATTTATAAATTTCTTTCTTACATCATCATGCATTCTACATTAATTACTTAGTGTGAAACAACTAGACACATCAGTAATAGGATTTTCGAGGTTTAGAATAATAGGACTTATAACTCAATGGATAGTAAATTTGAAATCCAACTTAAATAATATAATATGTTGAGGGTGGAAAAACTAATGAGGGAGTCATTAAAAATTACCCCTAGCTTTATTCAAAGGACCATCTTACTCACAGTTTTTTCTAAATTGATTATCTTCCCTACCATCGGGTGAATAAAAACATTTTCAACCAATGAAGGTTATACATAATCATTTTCAGCATCAAAAAATTATTAAAGAAATATATATTATAAGAGTGTATATATCAGAACACTATTGATTAAGGTTCACCAACTCAGTGAAATAATTACCATACTCTTTGAAAAAGTGATTGTATTACTAGGGGCACATAAAATTATTTTCCATCGTAGTTTTTATAACATTAAGGTAATAATATTGAAGAAAAATTTTCATAAATTTTTCCAATACATGTATTTATGTATCCAGGATCGAAAAATAGACTCTCATTGTTCTCGATTCTGTTCTATAAACTTAAGTGCAGAATATTTTACATTAGGGATATCAGAAGATTTAAATCAATAAAATAACTCATAATATTCTACCTACAACTCCATAACCTCTTGAATATATTGGATCCTTTAAATGAAAGGTGGGTACCAAATTTTAAATTTTAGGAGTGATCTATATGTCCAGATGGGAATTATTATACAATATTATTAATTGTCTATGGATAATGATGGATAGATTGAAAAATATTTTTTATTTCAAAAACTATCTCATGAAACAAACTCTAGAACTCCCTCCCCATGATTCAATGAAACTTTTCAAAGATGTGTATTTATATAGGACAATAAAAATGAACCCAATAAAAAAAATAAAAAAAAAATAAAATATCAAGACATCATATTATCAAAATAGGATAATAAAATATAATAATACAATCGTTTCACAAAAAATATATTAATACTATCATATTTTTAATTTAAAACCATATTGGAGAAAAAAAATCCCTGATGTATGGTATTTGAAAATTATGGTTTTAAATAAATTGTTTCCCAGACAATGAATCTATAATGAAAACCCAAGAAGAATGTACTAGAATAAAAGTACAGTTTATGGAGGGTTCATATAATATGGAAATTATTCCAACATCCATGAATATTAAATTTAATTTCCTTAAAAACAAATTGATTTACATAAAAACTCTTATAATCTCAAAAAACCTTAAAAAAATCAATTTTGTTTCAAATATTAGAACTAAAATTAAAAAGGAATTAATTTGACTAAATGTCCCCATCATCCCAAGGTAAATCAAATCTTATCAGGATTAAGATTTTATATGACACTGTTTTTTAATATATCACTTGATGTTTTATGTTTTTTCTGTTTTGTAAATTAATTTTACAAATGAAACGATATCTTGGATTAAAATTTGTAATGAATAATCCAGAATCATCCTAACACATCAACTAAATGGGCTATCCACAAGGTCTAAAGAACATTCCATGTCACTATTTTCTAATAAAATGTCACCATGAAATCAAACAAACCCATTTGTAATGATTTCAACATTCAAATAAAAACATGCAAGGATAGATCACTCTTTACGAAGAATCTTGAATAAAATATCCATATGTTTGACATTCATTACAAATAATTAATAGTGTTCAAATATGTGGAATCCCAAAACATGGTAAAAAAATTGTATAATTATAGTTTTTCAAAAAATGTAATTACTATAAAAATGTAATAATGTTCACACAATACGATATGACATAAGAAATATAATAAAAAGCTTTTGGATAATGATTATTGTTGTCATTATGAAATATATAACCAATTGAAATATACATGTCATAAAATTACCACATGGACGACCTCTGAATGACATGAGGTGACCACTAGAGAATTCCATTATCAATATATAATGGTAGAGTCAATGGATTACTAAGCAACAAAAAGGACCACCCTTACCCATTTAATTGAACACATAAAACAATGGTTACATTTATGGAGTGTGTATATAGTATGTATAAAAACTCCATGTAATATAACACCATGAATCCATCAAAATTATTTTTGAAGGCATATAGTTATTAAAAAGTTATAAATTAAACTATGAAATAATTTTTTGTTACATATATATAATATTTAAAATAGGAAATAATTCATGTTATGAATATATAATTTTTTAAAAGGAAACCATTTTTTAGATTGAAAATTAATTCAAAATTTATTTTATTTTATTTTATATGTAGAATATAAATTATCAGAGAAAAATATTATATATAATATAAAAATAAAATAATGCATTACAGTAAAATGATATTTTCCCCTTTTAAATAAACGAATTTTTTTTAAACATAACATAGAATAGTGTTTTGATAAATTTAAAACAAAACATAAAATAATGAAAAAAATCATGAGAAATATATATTCATAAAATTAATATTATAATATTCAATCCAGAATGAATAATACTCATCAAGACTGTAAGAAATATAAAAAATTCCACATTATTTGAATAATGGTACAACTCAATAGGTCATATTGAAAGACTATATGATTGCATATGGAAAACCCATTCACCATCTTATAATGATATGTTTAGATTCCCAATATTTTTTATAAATATAGATGAGTAAAAAATTTAATATATTATACAATACATTATTTTTGATACAATACATTATTTAAAATCACATATCTCTAGTTAAAAACCTATAAATAAATATCCAATTTTCACTATGATATATAATAATGAAAATTTTATATTTCACTCTATATAAACTCATATGAAACAGTAACCCAAATATGTAATGAAATAAAGGGTGTAAAATGTATAATGAGTTAACATAATTTCCTTGCCAAAAAAAACCGTAGTTTCTAAAAGAGAAATAAAAATAATAAATCCGTAGTATAAAAATAAAATATAATTCATATCATCATTAAAAATAATTATTGAATAAATATAATACTCAATATTTATATTAGGAATATAATGGACCTAATAAAGAGAGTTAATAACTAATAAAATTTCTATTTACCAAATATATATTAATAATACAAACTGAAAACCTACAATCTAGAAAATCTCCATTTTTGAAATCATCCAAATGTTAAAACACAATTTTATACAAAAATTTGTTTATAAACTAATACAAGGTTATTTTTTCAAATACATTGATATCAAAAAATATTATTTTTATATAGACACCCTATTTTTTGTTACATGGATATTAGATCATATTAATGATAAATAACATAGTAGTGTCACATATCTCTGATCAAATTGTTTATTTTCATGAGAAAAATAGTATCATACCTAAATATTACATAATTAAACATAAAATTTATTTAATTTATTCTTTTATAGATTCTTATTATCCCTTGAATTCTCCATATGTAACGCCCCGACCCTAGTTACCCAGAGTCGGTGCATTATTACATAACATTGGCATGATCACAAGAAAGATCAAATCTCGAAAGACCGATTGGTTTAGTAGCCTTGGAAACACTAGATATATTCATAAGGTTTACATTACATCATTAAACGAAAAACTACTACAACAACATATTGTCTCCATAATCCACACTCATATCCCCACATAATATCCCTGCAGGTCATTCATAATTTACTTCTTCACTTCCTGGGAAAAATAAAACATAGAAAAGCGGTGAGCTCAAATGCCCAGTAAGGATAACAATATAGCGGAAACTTTCATAAATAAGAATAAACATTTAAGGAAATGTATAACTAAAACAAAAGCCTTTAAAACTTGAACTTTCAACATAGTATGGCATAAATAAAATGAAATAATTCCATTTACTTATTCACATGGTTATTCTACTAATCGAATAATCACATGAAAAATCAATAACCACTTTCATAATGATGGAATGCATAATGCCAGACTATCATAACCACATAGCCAAGGCCTCGTGCCAAGACTACAAATAAGATTTTGTCAAGGCCTTGTGCCAAGACACTAGTTTGTCTCATGAGACCTACCGATGCATCGAGGAGCTATAGCGGGCTCCACCCGTCACATATTAAGTCCAATGCATTCCCATATGAAAAGGTTTAAACATAACATAAACATTCATATTAAAACTAGCATATGAAATGTCAATACTTTCACCATAAACTATGAATGGTATAAAAATAGCACATCCACAGTCAAACATATCAAAAAACCTTCAATACAATATAGAAGTTTTGTATCATAATAAATCAACTTCAAATAATCTTAAAATCCATCAAAGGATGTTGACATAGATGAAATCAAAATTCTTTTTAAAGAAATATCTCCTTTTATTTTGAAATAATTTAAGATCCATATAAAATAAAACATTTTCTTTGAAAATATTCTTATAAGCTTGTAAGGGAAGCTTTGAAGATTTTATAACGGCGGAAAATAGCCGCACCCGCCGTATAAGTTAAAAAAAACATTCTTACCTTAATTCTGTCGAAAAGGTTAAAAAGGACCTTGTTTTGAAAACGACCGAAAGATTCCTTTATAAACCACTTATAAAAGTCAAAAAGGGTATAAATGACTTTAACTCATATTCTAGTAAAAAGTAAAAATGTTTTGAAATACATTTTTAAGAAACATGGATGTGGATGATAAAGAGATCCCAGTAGATTATTACGTATAAACAACCTCGGATAATGAAGAGATTGTGAAATAACCCTTACCTTGTACTTTTCCTTGGTTGGGGTATGTTAACCTCCTGTATAATAGTGAAATAATTGTTACTAAATTATACAAGAATCATATACATTAATATGATATCATATATGATCTTTTAATATTGATTTGATAATAATATCTTAGTATTATCGCCGTTTCGGGTGTTAACTTACTCATTTTCTTTATATGTTTTGTTACATAAGTCATGTTTGTTGTATCTTATTCATATCCAGAATGATATAAAGTCTTTAAACATCATTTTTAAATCATTAAATGATAATTATACTTGAATGGATACGATGGAGAATGAATCTCATCGCGTTTGTGGAGACGGTAGTCCGTACGTACGCACGAGCGACAATATCATTCTTTTGATATTAAAATAATATATAAATGGATGGTATATCATATATACAGAATCATTAACATGTTATTTTTATTATTTACATGAGTTACACATCATTATTATACCCATCCAAATAATATTATATTGAATAACAATTACACCACGACGTGGAGACGGTAAGCCGTACGTACGCACGTATGGTGACATGTTATTCAAAGGGTGGATAGAATACTGAATATGGTTGTACCATATTTATAATAACATCACAGTATATGTAAGATACTGGATTTATTATTTTAGAATGGTAAGAACAAAGAAAGAGGAAGTGGAAGAAGAAATGAACTTGGAGAAGGGTGGTGAAATCATTACCTCTTCTTCGGGTTCTTCCTTTTGATTTGATCAAAAGGGCTCCTTAGGTTGGATTTCTGATCAAACTAAGGCCTCTAGGTTGTATTGAGGGATGTTGGGAGAGTATTTGGGCAGAGTTTGGCCGAACCAAAAGGCTTTGAAGGTGTGAAGAAATGAGAATGAGGAGTGCCCTTTTATAAGAGGGGTGAGGGGCACCTTTGGAAAAGCTAGAAATATTAATTTATAATAAATTCATATTCGGTTTCTAATGGCTCCAAATCTTATTATTCAAAGGTTAAGGTGGGGATAGGTCGAAAACCACTCAACCAATAGAATTTAGACAGGTTTGGGTACTTATATTAACCTTATCTTTAAGTATTAACTCTAAGTTAATTAGTTTCACTTTTACAATGTCTCTTTGTATTTTTTAATAATATGGTTAATAAACTTACTATATACATCCAAGCGACCCCCAAGTGGTCCATTAATGATTAACCTATCATGATATAAGTCTCTTGGCCGAACCTTAGATTTTTAGGAATTTAATATCAATTAATAATATAATATTTGTTTTAAAAACTCTTTTATGTCAATTTTGACACTATTCAATAGTTGATTTTTTTGAAACTCATAACAGGTTGATTACTTCGAAAAAAGTCAATTAAATCAATCCTAATAAATCATATTATCCTAGAAAATTAGTTTAATGCATTAAAAGTTTCATATTATATTTTTGTGGGTATTTATAATATCAATTATTTTAATTTTTCACTATTATAGTAATTACTGCATCATCATTGTGTCATAAATAAAATAAATTATTTTATGTCTAAAAATTATAAATAAAATATCATTATGTAGGAAATCGTTTTATCTTTCTAATGAATATTTATAATCTAAAATCAAACTTATATAACCCTATGTAACAATTGTTTTGCTAAAAGATATATGCTTGTGTCATTTTTGTATTCATTTTGACTTAATTAAAATAAAGTGTCATTATCACTTACAAGTGGATCCATGGGGTCCCAAAATTGACAAAAAGATGCCCATGGTCGACCATGTATCTACCAATAGGGTTAAGACACGTTTTAGGGTAATTTATTATTATTATAATATTATTTGTTAACCCTTATTTACGGGATTTACCCTTAACCATGGTAAATAAAATATTTACCGCAGTAATTATTGAAAATGTCTAAAAATAAAAGTTACCTATTTACACAATTTGAACATTCTGATTCAAAATATTGAATCCATTTTTATAAATTCAAAACACAGAAGTGGCAGAAATTAATTTAAAATTAATTCCCGCTGTCAAAACAAAAAGCGTGTTTTTAAGAGATAATAACTATCAAAAGATTGACAGTTGTTTATGTTTGGTTTAATTGTAAAATTATGTCCAATGACCAACATTATATTAAATTGTAAAAATATATTCTAAATATACTTTAAAACTACTAAAATTCATAATTTATCACTATTAATTAGTTTGATTAAAAAAGTTGTTTTTAATTAAAATTTAGTAATTTTCACTATTCATCAAAATATGAAAGTTATCCGAAAAGTACCAAAATTTCACCTTAGGATAAATTTGATATTCCGAATCGAAAAATGAAGTCCATTTTAAAATATAAAATATATATAACTTCACAAAGTAGGTATTACTATTTATAACAGCTAGTTTGATTGGTTACAGTGTGTTAGAACTCGGTGTTGCGTACAACACACGCTAGCGTACCGTGGAAGCTTGGGATGTTTCATTTTAAATTTTTGATGTCCCCATTTAGTCAAAAAGTTTAATATATAGTATTAAAAAGGGGTTCACTATTAAAGTTGATAAAAGTGCAATACTGAAAATGAATTTGTTCTTGCATTATATCTAAGAAACTCATAATATGGATTCTAAAATTATAAGGATTATATAAACATTAAAATTTATCTAATACTATTCATAACCTCTTTTGTACGGCTTGTTTGGTAAGTCATGGTGTACTTGAACTTTTTGTTGCATGTAGTGAAAGTTATTGAATTATTTTGAAGAACTAACACACTATGAAATCTTGGGGTGTTACACCTTAGTTCATGTAATCACCTGAAGATATAAATTAATGGAAGGGTTCAGCTTAAATCCTAATATGAAGATAAATAAGAACACTAATCACTATAACATGGAAGAGAATAATAATAATCATCATAAAATATGAGTAGGATCATAATCATAATCATGAGAGGAAAAATTATATAATGTCCTAGAATGTTGAAATGCATAAAAATGAAACACCATGTCTTATTGGTTAAATACACCACATAGTTGTGACCAAATGTAGCATCATGTCTAAGCATAACATTTGGGAATAATAATTACATAGCCATTTTGAAAAAAGATAGCATTATTAAAACCCATATTTTACATTTTCTCTAGAAATAAATAACATTAACGAATTCATTAGAGCACCATATATTTTCTAGTGCGCCTGTCACATCATAACATTTACATAATCATGCATGTATCATAGAACATACATCAATCAAACTCATGATGTTATAGAAAGAAAGATAATGGGTTCCATATGGATTTTAAAAATTATATATTAATAATAGAAATTTTATGCTCCCATATGAAAATGGGAAACAATAATTTGTATAATAATTACCAATATTGGGTGAATTAAAAACAATCTCAAGTGATTCAAGATGTGTTTTGTAAAGAATGGTTTTTCTAAAAATTTCATAAAATTTCTCACAAAACCATGTTGGAGACATTTAAATCCTTATAAATTATATTTATGTAATGGTAAATTTTATTTAAGTAAACTTAAATGAATATAAATTATGAATTTGTTGAGAGAGTGGGAAAACCCAAGGAAATGGAGTTGGGTTTGGGAATACCCTTACATTAACTTTCTCTTAATATCCCCAACTTTTCACTTCCTAAATATTAATCTTATGCACATTAAAACACTGTTAAATAAGAATAATATATTTATTCTATATATATTTTGGTCAATTAAAATCGTTGGATTTTATTTTTTTATTTTTTTGATAAAATTGAAGTGTTTTCATATCATATATTACTTAATAATTCCCCATTGTGTAATGATATATCGATTAAACTAAACATGATTTAAAAACTATTATATTTATTTCAAGAATAATATAGTACATGAAATTATATATATATATATATATATAATAATTACACTATCCATACATAAATTTAGTTTTAATAATTTTCTTGGAAATGTCTCCATAGGTGGATAACCGTCATTTATAGGACGTTGTCGAAAGAGTGGGAAAATGGAGTATAAAATTTATAAATGTAATTTATATGATAATTGATTTAGTTTTATCATAAATAATGTATTATAAACTTACATAATAATTAATTTTAGAGAGTAATGTTTTTAATGGAATTGGTAAAAGAAGAAGTAGAAAAATAAATGAGGAAAGATACAATGGAAACTTACTTCTTCTATGATGTGGAATATCTGATAAGAAACTATAAATACTTGATGATTGTAGTTGGATTTCTCTGGTATGTTGATATATATTTTAGTAGTATTAATAATGAGTATTTGGGATAATATTGTTATTTTTAATGGATGGAATGAGTGATTTACAAAGGGAGTGAGATGAGTTATTTATACATTAGGACAAGGGGTGCCTTTACAAATAAATATTTATTAAAATACTATATCAAAGGAAAAAAGTTTTGTATTGAATTTTTGAGATTATAAATCATATATTAATATAATATAATGATTCTAAAACTTTAAAACCTTTTTATGACACTAATTCAATAGTTTATTAAAAAGGAATTTATAAAAAAAGAAATATTGATATTTTAAGGAATCCCTTTTAAACTTTTGGGTTTGGGAAGTTATTTTTTGGTTTAAAAATTGTGTTTCATTATTTTAGTGAACCATTTATGAAATTTAATATACCATGGGTGAACCTAATTTCTTATAAAGTATTATTTCACCATTAAATCTTGATTGGAGTAATTTAAGTAAAATAAGTAATGTGAAAACAATATTTTTACAATTAACTTGAAAAATGAAGTATTTCACAAAATTACTAAATAATAACACATAGATAATTTATAAATTATAATTTAAAAAATAATATTCATTTTTTCAATATAAATTTATAAAATTGGAAATTATAGTAATTACTTTCACAAAATACATTAAAATACAGTTTATTAAAAATGTACTTAAATATTATTTTAGATGCTTTATCATGATATTATTTTGAATTATCAAATTTATATTTACTAAAACTATTGATGATAATTATTATTTTTATTAAAATTTATTCTTTGGGTAAAAATTACAATTCCAATGGTCATGTTACTATTATTAAGGGCTACACTCCTACTTTAATGGTAAAAATACCTCATATAAATACCTCTACATTTCTTAATTAATTCTTCAAATCAATTACTCTCAAGGTTCTAAACTTCCATTTTCTATATTTTTCCCTAGTTTACTACTATTTTATTATTCTCTATTGGTTTTTAGTGGGGTTGATGACTCTAGTATATTTCAGTGATCCTTATTTTAACATATTATTTTATTATTTTATATTTCTTGTCTAGTTGTAATATTTTGAATTTAAATTGGTTTCTTTACTGATTAATGTGAAAATATTTAGTAATTGAACAAATTTTTTATTATTTTCTATATATTTTTAAGTTTATAATATAATATAACACTCATTCATTTTGGAAGACAATTTTTCTAAAATCCTAATGTCATTACATCCTTCCCCCTTTAGAAATATCATCCCGAAAATTTCAAATTGAATTCTTAGTTGATAATAGGTTAGGGTAATTTTGATTCATCATTTCCTATGGTTTCATAGTTTCCTTTTCAAAGATATGGTTCTCCCACAACACATTGATAAGGTGAGATTTGTTGTTGCGTATAAATTGGTCACCATAATCTAATGACTAATCTTCATATGAGTTTCCATTCTCTATTTGTACCACTTATGGAATCAATACATATTAGGGATTATGTTTGTACTTTTTTAGGAGTAATATGCAGAACACATCATGAAATTGAGAAATAGTTTGTGGATGTTAATTCCAATAGTCCAATGTTCCTATGAGATCATGGATTTCATGGGATCCAATGTACCCTGGGCTAAGAATTCATTTCATTCAAAATATCACAACTCTCTAACATGGTGATATTTGAAGGAAGAAATTGTCTCGAACATCAAAATCAAACTCCCTTCTATAGTTTTCAACATTGCTCAATTTCTAAATCTAAGAATATTTTATATTTTGTTAGATTTCATGGACATTATCTATCATTTCTTGCATAAGATCTAGTCCAAGTAGATTTGATTTTGCAACATCATCCCAACATGTTGGAGTTCTACGTCCCTTCTTATATAGTGATTTATAAGAATCCATCTGAATACCTGAGTGAAATATATTATTGTAATATAACTTATCAAATGGGAGATACTAATACCATCCACATTTTAATTCCATTTTTTCAGATCTTAGTGTAATGAAAAAAAAATTCAATGTTAATTATTCTCTTAAAAATATGTTATATTTTATAAACCAAATAAAATAACATTGTGAATGCAATACAATTCTTTTAAAATGAATAATTAATGAAATATGAAGTATTTATAGAATTATAGGAACATATATCAATGAAATAGTAACATGACCTTAGGAATAGAAATATAACCATTATGAATATTAAACTAGCTTAATGAATTGTAAACTCACACATGAATGTGCAAATAAAATTTAGCCATCTTATAAATTCATGTATGGCATAATTACATCATAGTATAATTAAATAAATGTTTTAAAAATTATAAATTAAGTGTTAGTATTTTTTAATTCTTAAGTATTTAAAAACAATTATATGAATAATATAATTGATAAAAATAAAATGTATTTTCATAATATTTAATCATAAATTAAGAATTTTTTTTAAATTAAAGTTAATTTTATAATACGTTAGCTAATTTTTAATATTTTTATAAAATCTATTATAAATTTAAAATCTGTTTTTTTGTAAAGAAGTATTTTTATTAAAAAAATCATATATTTATAAAATTGTTTTCATAAAATGAAAATCATTTTGGAATATTACACATCAAAAAAATGGTCATGGTGAATATTTGGGAGTTCTCTAAAAATCGTGAATTTTTATTGAATAGTAAAGTGTGATAATTTATGAAAAATGCTAAATACATAAATATTTTATTCATTGTTGATGTAAGTCTTATATAAGAACCATATTCTCAAATAGTAATTTTATTTTTTTTATATTTAGTTATAGGAATCATTACTATTCAAAATCTTGATCCAAAATAAGAAACTAATGAATAAAATAATGGGAAGACACCCCTCCATTACCCAATAAATACCACCCCTCACCACTTATTCTCCTAACACATTCCATGATTTGAGATTTATATATATTCTTCCCAATCCTAGTCCCATTCTCCTCCTCCACCTTTATGATACTTTCTTCTCAACTCATGTCTAAATCATTTTCAATAAGTAGGTTTTCAAGGAGGAGAAATTCAAGAGATAAAACCCTCTTTCATTACTTTTAATTTTTTTCAAGTTCATTCCATTTGTTAGTCTCTCCGCAAATCCAATAATTGAAATTGAATGATAACTCTAGTACATTACATAAACTGTAATGTTATTATTCTAATGGAATAATTTATCAACCAACTTCTTATCCTCTCTCTATTATTCTAAAGATTTAAATGTCACTTCTATGGTGTTGTTTTACTAACTTCAAGGATAAAAATCATTCATTTTAATTAATTGTATTTAAAATAAGTCTTAAAACTATTATAATTGTTGAAAATTTTTGTAAAATTTATTTCATAATCATTTTTTTATTTTTGAACAAAATCATACAAATAACATTGTGTAATAAAAAAAGTTCATTATGATAATGGAACCACCAAATTTTTATAAATAATTTTCATTAACGTTTTATATAAGGATTCATCCTCATATATTATAAAAATGATTTATAAGATCATTTTGTCTTATGGAAGTGAAATAATATAATTTAATTTTAGTTATGGATAATATTCTCAATTTTAATCAATCCATCATACTCATGTAAAAAGGAAATAAACATGAAAACCATGAAAATAAACACACCTGAATGATGAAATTAAATAGTATCACTCATCAAAATTCCCATAAATGAACGTAATAAAAGCACAATGAAAAAAATTCATGTATAAATAGTTTTGTATTTTTTAATTCAAAAATTTAAGTTTATTATAAAGCATATTAAACTGAATAAAGCATTCAGACATATGGTAACTGGATTTCTCAAATATATCTCCCATTCTTTGGGTTTTCCTTCTTTCAATCCACTTTAATAATAGAAGTATTTTTATTTTTCTAAAAATATAATTTCTTTTTTTCCTTTACTTTAATTTTCATGGATATGCATGTTTTTAATTTGGTTTTATAAAAAATGTTTTTTTCAAAATAACTATGTTTTCAAAAAAATCATCTTTTACTTCTCTTTAGATTGTTTTTCTTAATTCAATATTGATACCAAGCATCTTTTTCCTTTTAATACTGCTATCTCCAATGTTTATTAATATATTATTTGTGTAACTAAACTAATTCCATTCCATGGGCTATTTTTATTTCAATATTGACATATGATCAATGAGGTGTGTGTGATAATGAAAATTTTATTATATGTTATGTGCACCCAAATAATATAGATCATATAAATTTTATGATGTGATGGGTGTTACCATAAATATGGTGATCTACAGATTTGGGTAATGTTATTAATTTCATGAGATATTGTAAAATATTTTGGAACAAGATGCTAGCTTTTTTCATAACTATGTGTGGAGGTTGACCAGTAGGATATGATGTTTCATTTTTATCCATGACCACATTCCATGACATATCTAATGATTTAATTCATGACTATGATTATGATATTTTTATTATGTTATTATCATGTTGATTATTATAAAGTATGTTGTATTTATTCATGTTGTAATTTATTCTCTTACAGTGATTTTTACTCACAAATTCCTTTGATGTATATTCTAATGTGAATACATTTATAATGAAGAAAAAAAGGGCCAATACTAAGCTACTAAAGAAGTAAATAAATTATATGTTTTATTTTGTAAAAATTATGTAAGGTTCAACTTTTCCCAAGACACTAAACTATTGGATCCTGGTTTGGTAACACTGTTTTATTTTTTTCATTAATATGGTTTAAAAGTAATATATAAAAAAGTAGGGTCTGTGTAGTTGTTATTAATGAATAATTTAGTTAATTTGGGAATTATGATAAGATAAAATTTATTGAAACCATTATAATGAAACTAGGTATATAACAATTAATCCTTTTTTAGAATAATTCTAAAAATAGGGATCCAAAAATACATTCCATTATAATTATTTTCAAAAAAAGAATAAATTATTTATTCATGACTTGTTGACTTCTTTTTGGTTCTAACCATTTATATTTTCAAAAATGATGGGAAACTGAGAAACATATCTAACCAACCATGTGTGGGACAATTCAATGATTTCCCTAATCAATTTTCTAATTCATTGGGAGTTGTAGTACAAAATTTCATAGTGATCTTTACCTATGTATACCATGATATGAATAATAACCTGAATAATGTGGAAAGTCATCTGTCATCAATGGGGGGGGGAAATTGATATCGGGTATTTTATGAGGAATCGACCAATGACATTTAGTTGATCTCATGATCCACACATCACTTAACAGTTGGTCAACTCAATTATTATTATCTTTTTTGTGCTTCATTATTTTCAGATGGAGAAGGTGTCTCTGTTTGTTTATCATTTTGGTGGAGGGGTAGGTCAATGGTTGGTGTTGATTCAGAACACCAATCCAAAGGATTAAATTTAAGAGTTGGAGTTGTAAAACATTGCGGTAACATTTTTTAACAACTATTTAACTCCAACCCTTAATAAAAATATGGTTTGAGAATTAATATATATATTGAAAAAAAGAATTTGAAGTATTCACATCCTATGAAGAAAATATCAAAAGGCATACAAGTTACTATTTTTGTTTTGTTATCTACAATGGTAATAAAATTGATTTATTTTGTAGTGGTTTATAACCACACATTGAAATAATCTGGAAATTTGATACATTGGGAGTTACAAAGAATTTAATTGATGTTTTGTGAAAGTGGAATGGAGTTCGGATAATGGTCCCTAGGATTATGGTGATTAGAAAGAAAATATTGAGTCTCATTATGTGGTATATAATGACAAAGGTGGAATGTATACTCAGAGAAAATCATGTAAAAAATATCAAAATAAGTATAAAGGGAAAATCCTCAAAGGTATGGAGAAATTCTATAAGTGTTCGAGAGAAGGACACCAAGATCATCAATCTAGAAAATAATTGAGGAAGCTGGATAATGTGGTTGTAGAGAGTAGATTAGCACCCATTGTTAAATTCTTCAACTATGGGATGAATGATCACTATTCAAGCTAGTACACTAAACTTTTAGTTATTTATGTTAATCAATGTTAGCTATGAAAACTGGGTCCCAGTGACAACACAGACACCATGCCTGAACATATCCATCAGGGCCTAGCCCAACTAGTACATCATGTTGCCCCATAGACACGTGGTCACCACCCAGGGGCCCACCCACATGCCTAAATGGGTCATCTGACTAGTTATTGTCCCTAAATCCAAACACATTTCCTTTTTAGTGTGCTTTTTCCTCACTTACACATACCCTAGGAAACTTCTTTGAAGGTCACCCATCTTGATCACTACTCCAGGCCATGCTCACTTAACTGTGGAGTTATCATCAAGTAGGTTTCTGAAAAAGAAGGTGAACCTTGTTGACATGTGTAATATCATTTTTTTCATTTAACCCTTTATTGTTTGTGGATGTTACAATCACCCCTTTTAGATCCCAATATCCTCATTGTGGTCCCTACATCTCATCTCAGGCAGTGTGCTGCACATAAGGTTGGCTACCACCTCTGATACCCAATGTGACAACTGGGTCCTGGTGACAGCACAGACAACCCGCCATAACATAGAAGTCGGGTCTTGGCCTGCTAGGTACCACCAGTTTCCCCGCAGACATGAGGACCCAACCCTGGGGCCCACCCATGTGCCTGAACGGGTCATCTGACTAATGATTGTACACACGGGCCAACACATGTACTTTCCAGTTGCTTTGTCCTCAATCACACACACCCTAGGAAACTTCCCAGAAGGTCACCCATCCTGATCACTACTCCAGACCAGGCTTTCATAAAATTGGAGTTCTAATCAGGTAGGCTCCCAAAAAAGAACGGTTCACCATGTTGAAATGAGTCATATCCTTTAGTCATTTAACCCTTTAACATTTGGGGAGGTTACATTAGCAGGAACCAAATCCCAATAAGAAATGGAAGGCTTATTCCATTACTACTACTGAGCTAGATCCCAAAAATGATATGGTGATAGGTACACTGGTTATTCATTCAATAATAGAGAACATACTATTTGATTCTTGTTCTATGGTTTCTTGAATATCTTCCATTTTTCGTAATACAATTAAAACACCACGTAAAAATGTAGAGGATGAGTTATTTGTGAGAATAGAATTTGTAGAAATAATATAATCCAAAGTATATAACTCCTCCCTAAATCATATTTTTATATTAAGTCACCCCAAAAATCATTTTAGACTTCTTTTAGTAAATTTTGATGCTATATTAGGCATGGATTGTCATTTTTATAAAAAACAAACATAAACTGTCGGGAAAGGAAGATGACTCTTCACATCTCAATGGATCCCTTAATTGTGTACAATTTTAATAATGAATAAGAATCTTATTCAGATCCATTATATTATATGTGGATATTTTGGCCTTATGAGAAATCATACTAGCTCAAATGATTGATACGAAGTTTAGAATCATGCTCAAATACATGCCAATTGTTAAGGACATCACTGATGTGTTCCCTAAAGAATATTATGGTTTTCTTCTAGATTGATAGGCTGAGTTATCATCTAATCCTATACCTGGATATCTATCTATATCAAAGAAACCATATATAATGACAACAATCGTGTTCAAGGAACTGTAAAAATAAGTTAAAAGTGAATTTGGACATGGTTTTTATATGCCTGAGTGCTTTACCATGGGGTGAACCTTCCTGATTCATCAAGAAGAAGGATGGATTAGTGATATTATCAATTGATTAATGTGAGATTAATAAAATCCTGATAAATATTCGTTATCCCTTTCTAGGGATAGATGACTTGTTTGATCAACTATGTTGGGCCAAATATTTCTTTAAGGTTGACCTTCAGTTGGGATATCACCAATTAAATGTGAAAATGATTATATTCCCTATAATATATTTGAAATGATGTAGGGACACTACAATATCAATATGATTCCCTTTAGTCTCACAAATTCTCTAGGAATATTCATGAACATAATGAATATAGTTTTTATAGGTTTCCTCAGAAAATATGAAGTAGTATTTATTGACTAAATTATGAAATAATCCACGGGAAGGAGTAACATGAGGAGAATTTTAATACTATTCTAATTTATTTGTGAAAGGATAATTTTTATGAAAATTATAGAGAATTTTAGTTATGGATGGATTTAGTATGATTATTGGGGAATTTTATCACTGGAAAAGAGATATATGTGGTCCCATCTAAGACAAAGGTAATCAAAAAGTGTCCCTATAAAAAATATTTAAAATAGATTCTCATATTCCTTTAACTATATGTATATTATTACATATTTATTAAGTAATTATATTTATTTTAATACCCCCAAATCATGTTGACTCAGAACGGGGAAAATATTTTTTGGACCAATGAATGTGATGATTGAATCAAAGAGTTAAAAAAAAGTATTATATTCATGCCCATACTCACACTTCAAACAAGTGGATAACTCTTTGTAGTGTAATTAAATTTTGTAAAGAATGTTTTAGAATTTTTATTGAATCAAAATGATAAAGTTATACACTACGCCTCAAGGATGTTTATAATTCATGGGAAAAACTATCCTATGTATGATCTGGAGTTGGCAGATGTGATCCATGCATTAGAAATATTGCATCATTATATCCATGGGGATAAGTGTGAGATATATAATAATCAAAAGAATCTAAAATATATATTTCCAAATAAGGATCTCAATATTTAGTAGTGAAGATGGTTATACCTCATCAAGAATTATGAATACACATTCCATTACAATCTTGGCTTGGGATATATAGTGGATGTTTTTATAAGTCGAAAGGATCTAATAACATTACAAATTATGGGAATTGTGAAGGATGCAATATTATCAGAGATAAAAATATGTACATGAGATTCATTAAAGAAGGAACATCATCAATTCATTCTCAAATGATTGCTCAACCATCCCTCAAGGAGAAAATATTGGATTCTCAAAGAAATGATGTTAAAATTCAGAAGAAGGTGGAAGCTATGAGAAATGGGAATTGATCAGAATATAAAATTGTTGTGGAATGAGTTTTAATATTTGTCTCATGATTATGTGTACCGTATAATCTAGAGATAATGATGGATATTCTAAATGAGGCACATAAATCAACCTTCTCTATTCTACCATAGAAAACTAAAATGTATTGATATCTATGTAGAAATATTTTAGGGATGATATGAAGAAGGATAACATTGATTATACATCAAATCACCTGGTATGTCAGCATGAAAATGTATAAATTCAAAACCATAAGAAATTGATGCAACCATTCCCCTACCAAATATGAAATGTGTGTTGGGATCACCTGTTTTGATAATCCCAAATCATGCTTAAATAATTTCCCATGATATATTAAGCCATTTTCTAACCCTTTTTAATCTGTATTTATAATTCTTTATCCAGAACAATTATTATTCTTAGTCTCATGACTTTATTTCACCAGCTAACTGTTTACATTTATCTAAATATATGTTCACTATTAAAGGCTACTAGTAAGACCCTTCTGTTCAATGTCACCGTTATAGATCACTATTACTCTAGGTCACTGATCCTAGAAGGTTACTGTTGAAGATCTACTGTCACTGATAAACCGGTACAAGGTTACTGTCACTAGTCTACCATCGATTTTCTTATCAAAGCTCACATACAAAGAGTCACTATCCCAAGGTCACTGATGTGGCAAGGCTTCTGTTAGAAGTTCACTGTCAGACTCTTTCTCAAGACTTCTATTGACAGAATCACTATTCAAGTCTACAATTGGACATGTCTACCATTAGTAGAAGGCTACCGCTAGACAACTCCTACTGTTGACATAGTCGACTGTTGTTCAAAGTCTACTGATGGACATATTCCACTGATAATGAAATTACCTATTGAGATAATTCTACTGGTGGAAAGGTCACTGTTGAAATAATAGGATGTTACAGACCTATCGATGAAGTCCACTGATGAGGAGCTACTGTTACATAGAGTAACAGCTACTATTACAAGACATCCACTAACACAAAGTCCACCGTTACAAGCCTACATATAGAGAGCCTACCGATGAAGCTCACAGTTGTAGAGACTACTGTTGAAGTCCATTGTGTGACATGAATCTGCTACCAGTCTAATGATATTCTACTATTTTCATTACCAATATTATTATTATTATTACAACGGTCAAGTCTGGACAAATTAATGCACCTGACATAATTTTATGTTATTTGCAGGCATATCATGAGATAGTACGAGGTACAAAGGATACCACATGTGGTTGAAAAAATTCTCTTGTCGGCCCCTACTGAACCAAAAGAGAATAAGCTGAGCTGGAAAAGTATATATATATATCAGTAGAGACAGAACTCATTTGATATATATAGAGAATACACAGAATATATAGAATACACATAAGAGACACATACAACACCTAAAATACAAGGAATAAGAAGAACACTCAAGAACTCATTCAGAGTGACATAGAGCATCAAGAAGATCTGTTGAAACAACCTTTTTAAAGCTGTAGTGGTGTGCTACAAAGATCATTAAACCCAAGAAGCTGATCATCTATACATATGGATGTCAGAACCTAGAAGTTGCGACACTCTGTTTTGGAGGAAACATGCAGAGAAGAACCATACACTTCATTTTATTCATTCCAATGAGTCCAGAGCTGATATTCCAACACAACAGAGCATTCTAAACCTATCCCTACTATCCTAATCTCTATTGTGTTTAAGTATTTTACATTTATGAGCAGTGTTTCTTTGTTAAAAACACTGACTCTTGTGCCTGAACTGAGGGATAATGAAAATCCTCATACCAAACTCTCTTTACATTTGTTTCCCACGGAAAACTGTTGAAGAAGCCTAGTGTGGCTTGGTAGTTTATTTTTCCAATGTATAACTGTGGTAGAGGTTATAAAACCAGGATAGTTTGTGAAAGTTTTTTTAAGCACGATACAGGCTGTGTATCACTTTTTAATATAATAGCATTGTGGAAGGTGATCACCAAGTAGAGAGGACTAGGTCTTGACTTAAGACTAAACCTCTTGTTTAAATTATTGTGTTCATCATTCCATTACTCTGGTTTACATTTATCCGCTGTGCTGATATTAGCAAGGCAGAAATTTGTTTTTACATTTACTCTGATTGTTAGTTCTGGTTAGTGTGTATATGTGATTCGTTTAGTAAACTTGTTTCAAAAGTGGAATTAGTTCTCATATTGATTCTACTGAGGAGTAATCAACCTTTGAGAAACTTGTTGAACAATAAGACACATATATCTCTGCTTCCTTAACTGAATGGGCCGTTTCAATTTGGGGGATTATAATCCTAAAAGTTTTTAACAGAAATTTTAATTGGAACTCAATTCACCCCCATCTTGAGTATCCACTCCGACCAACATTTGGTATCAAAGGTTAACATTTTTTTTGTTATAAAAAGTTTTCAAACCCTTTATTTTTCAAACTGTGATTTTAGTTTTATCTTAAAAATCTTAAATTTTTGTTAGTTCTAAACTTTCTCTCTTTAATATATTTTCTAAAATATAGTTATGGACAATAGACTAGAAGGTGATTCTACTAACATGACACCTTTCTTTAATGGTGTGAATTATGCTCAATGGAAAATTAAACTGAAAATTCATTTGGAAAGTATTGGTTTTGATATTTGGTCTGCTATAGAATCAGAATATGAGATCCCCAAAACTGCTATATCTAACTGGGATGATGCTAAAATGTATGACTACAATAATAACTGTATATCTATGAATGACCTTTACTTTTCTTTAAGAGATGTGGAATTTAACCTAATTTCTACATGTAAAGCAGCTCATGAAAACTGGGACACCTTGGTTGTTTCTCAGGAAGGAATAACCAACATGAAAGAAATGAGATTAAATACTTATACTATTAAATATGATAATTTTAAGATGAGACATGATGAACCCATTTCTAACATGTACCTCAGGTTTAATGAGATTTTCAACACCATGAGTTAACTGGGAAAAGGTGTTCTAGAAAAGGGGAGATCATGAGAATATTGAGATATTTACCAGACAGATAGAGAGGCACTTTTGTGTCTATCCGAGATTCATGTGACATCAACAAGATACCTGTTAAGGAGTTTGTTGGTAAACTAATGATGTATGAATTAGAACTGAAAGGTGAACAATGAAGAAGAAGATGAACCTAAGAGAAAATCCATAGCATTCAAGTCTACAACTTCAAAGAGAAAAGACAAGGAGAAAATACATGTACCTACTGAATGTTCAACTAGCCAAGATTCAGATTTATAAATTGATGAAGAAATGGATCAAATATCCAAATGATTTAAAAAGTGCTATAGGAATAAGAAGTTTTTCAGAAATCCAAACTACAATGGTAAGTATGATCAACATGGTAAGTGGAAGAAGGATTGGAAGAAATCCGATAAGTAAGATGATATAGTCTGCTATGAATGAAAGAGGAAAGGACACATCAAGGCTGAGTTCCAGAAGTTAAAATTCAAAAAAAAATATGATTATAAGGGAAAAAGTTATAAAAAGGCTTTGAATGAAACATGGAGTGCTTCGGAAGACAGTTCAAGTGAATCTGATGCTTCAGACTCGGAACAGAACAAACATGCCAATCTATGTTTTATGAAAGGGACATCTAAGGTAATAATTAATTCCCATGTTAATAATACTTATTATTTTGGGAATGAATGTGACTCTCATAGTAATGAAGATATTACTAAGGAAGAGTTATTTGTATATTTCTAAATGCTTGAGGACACATTTAATGAACTCAAGGACAAATATAAGTCATTAAAAAGATATCATGCTTTAAATGCGAATTATAAGTCAAATCAGGACATAGAAAAAGAGAAATTTGGTACACTGCTAAAGGAAAATAAGGAGTTAAAATTATCTAATAAACAATTAGGAAAGGATATTGATAAGTTCAATGCTGTTAGGGATACCTTGACACAGTTTCTAGGAAAACATATTTCTCCAAAATATACAACTGGTCTAGGATATCATCCTGGATGGAGACAAATTATCATAATCAAATTTGTTCCAAAACATGAACAGTTCACTGATAATTCTAGACAATATTTTGAGAAACAATTTTCTAAAGTACCTAACAAAGTATTTATGTCTCAAAATGTGTTTTTTGATCATAGAAAACCGATAAATCAAATATGGGTTCCCAAATATTTACTAGCTAACCTCTCTGGACCCAAGAAGATCTGGGTACCAAAATTACCCCCTGTTGAATTTGTTTTGTAGGGAAGTTGTTGAAAGAGTTCCTGTAATACTCTATGGTACGTGGAAAGTGGTTGTTCAATTCATATGATAGAAGAGTATTCTTGCTTCAATAGTCTAATTAATGTTTATGGTGGGAATTTCACCATTGATGACAATGCAAAAGTAAAAATCATCGTCTTAGGCCAGATTGGAAACCCTAATACGATATTAATCTCTAAAGTACTTTTTGTTGATGTATTAAAGTACAATTTACATATAATATCTCAGTTATGTGATGATGACTATAATGATAAATTTGAAAATGATTCATGCAATGTTTTTAATTCGTAATTGATTTAGTTTTCACTGCATATAGAAATGAGAATTTATATGCTGTTGATTCAAATTCCATAGCCAAACATAATGTTTCCTACTTAAATGATTTTCCTAAAGAGTATTGGTTGTGGCACAGAATATTATGACACTGTAATGTGCAGTCACTTATTAAGCTATCTAATAAATGTTTAGTTAGTGACTTACCTAAATTAGAATTCCCAATTGAAAATGTATGTAATCCTTGTCAAAAGGGAAAGAAACACAAATTTTCTTTCAAACCAAAAAAAGAAGATTCAACATCTCAACTACTTGAATTGTTTCACATGGATTTGTTTGGACCATCAAGAGTTTCAAGTTTAAATGGGAAGAACTATATTTATGTTCTTGTAGATGATTATTTAGGTATACTTGGGTATACTTTCTATCTCACAAAAGTGAATCTTGTTCATGCTTTATTAACTATTCTAAGTCTGTAGAAAATCATAGTGGACTTAAAATTAAGACCGTGAGAAGTGATCATGGCCGAGTGTTTTTGTAACAACCCAAAATTTTGAATAAATCTTGTTTCCTAATTTTATGTGTTATTTTATTTTGTTTTTTATACTCAACAAAATTGGTTCATTTGATAACATGAGTATAATTAAAATGAGACCATTGGGTTTTGACTGTTATATGACCATTGGTCAATATGACCCCTGGAAACTAAACGTTTTGATTATTGTCTCTAAATACAAGTAATATTGGTTAATTATTATAGAAAGATGATTCGATGGCCTCACCCAGTAGTCTTGGACTGATTGAAGCCCATCTAACAGAACTTGGGAAGGAGGTAGCACCACTAGGATTTCCTCTGGACCAAACCCAAGCCAAACTTCATCATGTGAAGCTAGAATAGAATCGCCTTTGCGAGAAGTTCAGACTGATAGAAATTACTACTCGTGCGATTTAGCCAAACCTCCCTCAGATTCTCTCACCATAGCACACCTTACACATAGGTCCTATGCTGGTGTGATAATTGGTTATGTAAGGATACTGTAACTGCCTTGTGTAATCATTTGTTTTAAATAAAAATTGGGATTTTTTCTTATGATGATGTTTATGAATTTTCAAATGACCGAATAAATATAGTATCCATATTTTTGATGAATTTTAGAAAAACGGATATTTTAAAAATGTTTATGTAAACCTTAAATAATTAAAAATGTGTAATGATATTCAAAAAATGGTCTTCTCCAATTATGCTCAGTACGAAATTTAGAGTCTAATAAGATCATCTTAAATTTTTATGAATAGTAAATTATGAATAGTGATTTTATGATTAGTATTAGTAATGTGTCCAAATGGATTAGTAATCTCACTTAATGAAAGTATTAATATAATCTAGGAACCTTGATTAAGTAATGTGATTCAATAAAATGGTTAAATAACGATTTCAGAAATTATTATTCAATTATTAGTTTTTTCAAGTGAATAGTGTTTTTTAAATAAAAATTAAATTAAAAATATTTAAAAGATTATTTTTATAAAATGGATTTCATTTTTGAACTCAGAGCACCGATATTATGTTTTGGTAATTTTTGGGGTTTTTTCTCAAAAAAATGAATTTTTGGTGAATAGTGTATTTGTTTAAAAAATAAATTAAAAATATTTTGAAAATTATTTTTATAAAAATAAAATCATTTTTGAAATCAGAGCATTGATATTTCGTTAAGGTGAAATTTTGGGATTATTCTGAGAAAGTCGAATTTTCGATGAATAGTGAAAATACAGTTTTTAAGTTACGGGTGTTTAATGACATCATTAAATGATGTATTAAGTATGTAATCAATATGGTCGAATTATGAATAGTGAGATAAGGTATGAGGTGTCCCAAGTGTCCAATACCATGGGCAACTACCATGGGCAAGCCCATGGTTTTTCCAAAACAACTAATGAGGTGTCCCTTGGCCATTAATGCCTTGTCCCGTCACTTTCCCTATAAATACCAAGCCATCCTCTCATCCATTCGAATCCCCACTCTTCCACAACTAAGTTATGGTCTCATTAACTCACAAGGAGTCCTCACAAGGTGCCCCCAAGCCCTCAAGGTCCCAACCTTTGATTTTTAAGAGTTACGTTTTAAGGTAAGGGATCCGATCTCTCTCTTTCTTTTCAAGAAATCTCTTTTATGTAATTTCTTTTATGCTCCATGTTCTTTGTTAAAGGGTGTTATTTTATACTCCACTTACTGCCACTTTCATGTTCAAATAATGATATATCCCCTCTTACTCTCATTATTTAGTTTTATGAAGTTTTTTGTGGCGCCGTTAGGCTGCCGAAATTTTTGTAACTGATTCTTTCACCCTTCTCATTTTCAAGATCTATTTTCATGTCAAGTATTACAAGTTCCTTTTTATTATGTTGGGGTATTATATCTAAATCTATCATACTGATAATTTATGTTCATATGATGAGAGACCCTATTTTATCTCATCAATTCATTTTTGTTGAAGTTTAAGTGATGTCGTTAGGCTGTCGAATTTCTAAGGGGTTCTTTCACCCTTCTCATTTTCAGGATCTATTTTCATGTCAAGTCTTTCAAGTTACTTTTTATTATGTTGGGGTATGATCTCTAAATCTATCATACTGAAAATTTGTGTTTATATTATGAGAGAACATATTTGATCTCATCAATTTATTTTTGTTGATGTTTAAGTGACGCCGTTAGGCTGTCGAATTTCTAAGGGGTTCTTTCACCCTTCTCATTTTCAAGATCTATTTTCATGTCAAGTCTTTCGAGTTCCTTTTTATTATGTTGGGGTATGATCTCTAAATATATCATACTGATCATTTATGTTCATATTATGAGGGACCATATTTTATCTCATCAATTCATTTTTGTTGAAGTTTAAGTTACGTCGTTAGGCTGTCGAATTTCTAAGGGGTTATTTCACCCTTCTCATTTTCAAGATCTATTTTCATGTCAAGTCTTTCATGTTCCATTTTATTATGTTGCAGTATTATCTCTATATATATAATACTGATCATTTATGTTCATATGATGAGAGACCCTATTTGATCTCGTCAATCCATTATTGGATGTTTTAAGTGACTCTGTTAGGCTGCCGAATTCTCATAAGAGAAATCTTATTTTTTTGTCTTCCTTTCAAGTTCTTCGTTTCAAATGGTATATCATTAAAATTTCATTACCATGTTCTTAAATACTTTATATTTTGTTCCCTTACGATTTTATGTATCATTTTTGAGTGGGTGACCTATTTCCCCTCTCTTTCCAACTTTTTCTAAAACCATGTATCATAGACGTTATACTGCATAGTTTTCGTCTCAAAATGCCTCCCTCTTTATCTCAAAATTATTTTTTGTTATTAAGTAAATAATCAAAGATCTTATTTATACAGGGGTATTCACATATATATATAAAAATTTTCTATTTTAAATTTTGGGATTTACATACATGAAACCCGCTTTCCCTTTTCCATGGGTTTAAATTGACATAAAGATCATGTCTTTAATGTAGTATTTAAAACGTTATGATTGTGAAATGAAACCCATTTGTTTTAATCTATATGGGTTGTTTATGAAATGATTGATGATGATATATGTGGATCACATGATAATAAAGACATGTCAAGGGTGCGCCCAGATAGCGCTCCAATGCATTGTGTAAAGACTTAATCTCAAGAGATGACTTTTTAGACTGATACCTTGGTGAATAACCATGCTAATTTTTAATGAAACCTTGGGGATAGACCTTGGTGAAACGAAATGATTGTCAATATTAAATGTTTCATCCACATATTCACGTTATGAAAAATGTTATTTTATTATGATATGCCTCATTATTTATATCTCATTCCTTAATGTTCTTTTCATGACCTTATTGAAGTATCTCAAGTTCACATGTAAAATGTTTCTCTTGTTTCCCTTACTGGGCCTTCTGCTCACCCTTTCTTTTGATGTATGTCCCCAGGTTATAAGATGCAGTAATGAACCTAGGATTAACATGATGATAATCCTTTCAAGTGTTTAAGAATAATCTTTTATGTTTTCATGTTTAAAGTTCCTGGTTTCCAAGACACTAAACCTTAAAGATCCTCGGTTTTGTAAAATGTAATGAAAGTTTATGTGATAAAAAGGCAGGATGCTATAGTTGGTATCAAAGGATGGTTTAGTTATTTATGGAAATTAGGATATGAAAACTCTAGGAATAACCCTATATAAAAGTTTAAATATAGGGAATCTTCCTGGTATTTTGGTGAGTATTGAGTAAGGGGTTTCCAAATAAATACATCCCTATTTGGATACGAGCAGGTAGTGGTGGATTTTTCACATATGTACATAAGGGTAAACCCCAAAAACACCACTTTGAGGTAGACTCGAACAGGAACTGGTACACGACAATGGGCCTTGCAGCACTCTTGGTTATGACACTCCCGGGGGATATGCTTTGGTAAATTCATAAGCTTAGTATGAACCATTGTTAAAGGAACAAAGATAAAATAAAATAAAGATTCACATAAGAATATATGATCATGGATAACCTAGATGGGAACCTATGGGATCACAATTTAGGGTATAATTTTCTTCTAAAAGTTATCCTTATATGCTTTCAGTTCCTTTTCATGATTATTGGCTAAGTACTTAAGCCCCTAATTGTGCTTTATCTTCTTAGTTAATGGTGGTAAATGGAAGAACATGTCCCCACAACCAATGTGATAGGAAATGCGACAATTGTAGTATTAATATGACAGGGATGATTAGGGGATTAAAATCTGATTATTATTTTGGTTGAAGTTCACTATTTTGGGGACCCTATATGATCGAGGTAAATAGATTACTATGGTATTTTCATTGTGGAGTAAGGTTGACTTATATTTTGAAGAATAGATGAATTTAAGGTGGACTTATAGTAATTTAGGTTACTTATGGGAATGATTAACCTATCTTGGGTAAAATATGCTTAGGTTAGATACTTTTGTTATAAGATTATAGGAGTGGTTGATGTCATTTGGAGATGAACAATGAAGTTTATTTTGGAAGACTATGTTATCAAATCCTTCTTGTATTTGGGTTTCAATCTTAGTTTGGTTTATTTTGAGGAATTTTAAGGATCGTTATTTATGGAATAGACTATGATGAACATTCTGTAGTACCATAAAACTTTGAAGATTTAAAAGTAGTTTCCATTCCTATGGGATTATTTCTTTTTGAAGAGTTGTTTTACCTTACCCTTTCTGTTTTTGGGATCCTGATTGAAGATACAATAAATAGATAGTTAATATTTCGTGGATTATGTGATTCTCTAGAGATGATTCTTGTGTTTTGATGAGACCAAGTAGTTTTGAATGCTCATAGTTTGGAGAAAAGATTAGTTTTTGGAAGAAACTTATTAAAGGATGAAACTCTACATGATGATAGGTATATTTTCTTATGTTTTTGTTTTATGATGTAAATGAATTCCTCAAAATTATGAAAAGGAACATAAAACAAAAAGGTTGTTGGTATATGTTTCCAACTGGGTAATCAAAGACCATTTACACACATCATATTTTTGGGATTTTCTTATGGTTTACTTTCTCCTAATCATGTTTTCTATCACTCTCCCTCAGAACATGACCCTTTGTTTTCTCCTCCATGTTCATGTTTTCGTACATGGAATCCTATTGTGGGCTAACTCAGGTGACCTTTGTACTTACCTTTTTTTTCTTTAAAGTAATAGTTTTACTGGCTCCTTTTCCGATGTGGGACTTTCAATGAAATTTCAAAACCCAATTTTAAAAATTGCGAGGACGCAATTTCTTAAGGGGGGAAGATTGTAATGACCTAAAATTTTGAATAAATCTTGTTTCCTAATTTTATGTGTTTTTTTATTTTGTTTTTTATACTCGAAAAAAATGGTTCATTTCATAACATGAGTATAATTAAAATGAGACCATTGGGTTTTGACTGTTATATGACCATTGGTCAATATGACCCCTGGAAACTAAACATTTTGATTATTGTCTCTAAATACAAGTAATCTTGGTTAATTATTATAGAAAGAATATTCGATGGCATCACCCAGTAGTCTTGGACCGATCGAAGCCCATCTAACAGAACTTGGGAAGGAGGTAGCACCACTAGGCTTTGCTCTGGACCAAACCCAAGCCAAACTTCATCATGTGAAGCTAGAACGGAATCGCCTTTGCAAGAAGTTCAAACTGATAGAAATTACTACTCGTGCGATGTTAGCCAAGCCTCCCTCAGATTCTCTCACCTTAGCACACCTTACACTTAGGTCCTATGCTGGTGTGATAAGGGGCTATGTAAGGATACCGTAACTGCCTTGTGTAATCCTTTGTTTTAAATAAAAATTGGGATTTCTTCTTATGATGAAGTTTATGAATATTCAAATGACCGGATAAATATTGTATGCATATTTTTGATGAATTTTAGAAAAAGGATATTTTAAAAATGTTTATGTAAACCATAAAGAATTAAAAATGTGTAATGATATTCAAAAAATGGTCTTCTACAATTTTGCTCAGTACAAAATTTAGAGTATAATAAGATCAACTTAATTTTTTATGAATAGTAAATTATGAATAGTGATTTTATGATTAGGATTAGTAATGTGTCCAAATGGATTAGTAATCTCACTTAAAGAAAATATTAATATAATCTAGGCACCTTGATTAAGTAATGTGATTCAATAAAATGGTTAAATGACGATTTCATAAATTATTATTCATGTTTTAGTTTTTTCGAGTGAATAGTTTTTTTAAATTAAAAATTAAATTAAAAATATTTAAAAAATTATTTTTATAAAATGGATTTCTTTTTTGAACTCAGAGCACCGATATTATGTTATGGTAATTTTTGGGGTTTTTTCTGAAAAAAATGAATTTTCGGTGAATAGTGTATTTATTTAAAAAATAAATTAAAAATATTTAGAAAATTATTTTTATAAAATGGAGTTCATTTTTGAAATAATAGCATTGATATTTGGTTAAGGTGAAATTTCGGGATTATTCTGAGAAAGTTGAATTTTCGATGAGTAGTGAAAATACAGTTTTTAAGTTACGGGTGTTTAATGACATCATTAAATGATGTATTAAGTATGTAATCAATATGGTCGACTTATGAATAGTAAGATAAGGTATGAGGTGTCTCAAGTGGCCAATACCATGGGAAAATACCATGGGTAATCCATTGTTTTTCCAAACCCACTAATGAGGTGTCCCTTGGCCATTAGTGCCTTGTCCCCTCACTTTCCCAATAAATACCAAACCATCCTCTCATCCATTCGACTCCACACTCTTCCCCAAACAATTTATGGTCTAATTACCTCCCAAGGAGTCCTCCCAAGGTTCCCCCAAGCCCTCAAGGTCCCAAAATTTGAGTTTTAAGAGTTACATTTTAAGGTAAGGGATCTGATCTCTCTCTTTCTTTTCAAGAAATCTCTTTTATGTAATTTATTTTATGCTCCATGTTCTTATGTTAAAGGGTTTTTTTATACTCCTCTTACTTCCATTTTCATGTTCACATAATGAGATATCCCCTCTTACTCTCATTATTTCGTTTTATGATGTTTTAAGTGGCGCCGTTAGGGTGCCGAAATTTTTGTAACGGATTCTTTCACACTTCTCATTTTCAAGATCTATTTTCATGTCAAGTACTTCAAGTTCCTTTTTATTATTTTTGGGTATTATATCTAAATATATCATACTGATAATTTATTTTCATATTATGAGAGACCCTATTTTATCTCATCAATTCATTTTTGTTTAAGTTTAAGTGATGCCGTTAGGCTGTCAAATTTCTAAGGGGTTCTTTCACCCTTCTCAATTTCAAGATCTATTTTCATGTCAAGTCTTTCAAGTTCCTTTTTATTATGTTGGGGTATGATATCTAAATATATCATACTAAACATTTATGTTCATATTATGAGAGAACCTATTTGATCTCAACAATTCATTTTTGTTGAAGTTTAAGTGACACCGTTAGGCTGTCGAATTTCTAAGGGGTTCTTTCACCCTTCTCATTTTCAAGATCTATTTTCATGTCAAGTCTTTCAAGTTCCTTTTAATTATGTTGAGGTATGATATCTAAATCTATCATTCTTATCATTTATGTTAATATGATTAGAGACCCCATTTTATCTCATCAATTCATTTTTTTGAAGTTTAAGTGATGTCGTTAGGCTGTCGAATTTCTAAGGGGTTCTTTCACCCTTCTCATTTTCATGATCTATTTTCATGTCAAGTCTTTTAAGTTCCTTTTTATTATGATGGGGTATGATCTATATATCTATCATACTGATCATTTATTTTCATATTATGAGAGACCCTATTTGATCTCGTCAATCCATTTTTGGAAGTATTAAGTGACGCCGTTAGGCTGCCGAATTCTCATAAGAGAAATCTTATTTTTTTGTCTTCCTTTCAAGTTCTTCGTTTCAAATGGTATATCATTAAAATTTCATTACTATGTTCTTAAATACTTTATATTTTGTTCCCCTAATATTTTATGTATCATTTTTGAGTGGGTTACCAATGTCCCCTCTCTTTCCAACTTTTTCTAAAACCATGTATCATAGACATTATGCTGCATAGTTTTCGTCTCAAAATGCCTCCCTCTTTTTCTCAAAATTATTTTATGTTATTAAGTGAATACTCAAAGATCGTATTTATACAAGGGTATTCACATATACATAAAAATATTCTATTTTAAATTCTATGATTTACATACATGAAACCCACTTTCCCTTTTCCGTGGGATTAAAGTGACATAAAGATCATGTCTTTAAAGCAGTTTTTAAAACATTATGATTGTTAAATGAAACCCATTTGTTTTATGATATATGGGTTGTTTATGAAATTATTGATGATGATATATGTGGCTCACATGATAAAAAAGACATTTCAATGGTGCGCCCAGATAGCGCTCCAATTCATTGGGTAAAGACTTAATCTCTAGAGATGACTTTTTAGACTGATACCTTGGTGAATAACCTTGCTAATTTTTAATGACACCTTGGGGATGGACCTTGGTGAAACGAAATGATTTTCAATATTAAATGTTGCAGCCAAATCTTCAAGTTATGAAAAATTTTATTTTTATTATGATATGCCTCATGATTTTTTTCTCATGCCTTAATGTTCTTTTCATGACCTTATTGAAGTATCTCAAGTTCACATGTAAAATGTTTCTTTTGTTTCCCTTACTGGGCCTTCAGCTCACCCTTTCTTTTGATGTATGTCCCCAGGTTATGAGACGCAGTAATGAACCTAGGATGAACATGATGAGAAGCCTTTCAAGTGTTTAAGAAGAATCTTTTATGTTTTCATGTTTAAAGTTCCTGGTTTCCAAGACACTAAACCTTAAAGATCCTCGGTTTTGTAAAATGTAATGAATGTTTATGTGATAAAAAGTCGAGATGCTATAGTTTTAGAATCATGATTTTGACTCTTACTTCTCACACAATGGATATAGTCACAATTTCTCTACCCCTATAACACCTCAACAAAATGGAGTTTTAGAAATAATAAATAGGACCCTTCAATAAATTTCTAGAATTATGCTTAATGAGTATGACTTACCTGTTTATTTTTTAGCTGAAGTTGTAAATATAGATTGTTATGTTATCAATAGAGTTTTGATTAAAACTATACTAAAAAGGACCCCTTATGAACTTTGGAATAATATGAAGCCTAAGGTTAATTACTTCAGATTTTCTTGTTGCAAAGTCTATATTCTTAATACCAAAGATAATCTTGAAAAATTTTCTCCCAAAAGTGATGAAGGAATATTCCTGGGGTACTCTACATCAAATAAAGCCTATAGAGTGTTCAATAAGAAAACCAAATCTATGGAAGAAACAGTTCTTATCAAATTCGATGAGACTGATCCACATGAGCCTTAAACGTCTATTAAAAATAATGAGGAAGATTCGTCAAATCTAAAATTTAATGATAAGGATAGTGAATCCCCTGTAAAAGTATCCAGTTCTGGAAATTTTCCCGAATTTGCTCCTACCAATTCTGAACCAACAGACAACAATGAGGAATCTATTTTAAACCTTCCTAGAGTTATTAGGACTCTTAAGAATCATCCTCTAGATGTTGTTGTAGGTGATTTAACTAGAGAAACACAAACTAAAGCTTCTCTAAGAAACCAGGTTGAACATCATGATTTTATTTCATATCATAAACCCAAAAATATTAATGATGCTATCAATGATGAATTTTGGGTAATGTATATGCAAGAAGAACTAAATCAGTTCGAAAGAAACAAAGTTTGGGAATTAGTGGAGAGACCTAAGGACACATTGACCATAGGCGCTAAATGGGTGTTTAGGAACAATGTTGATGAGTCTGGGAATATAGTTAGAATTAAATCTAGGCTAGTTGCACAAGGATATATTCAAGAGGAAGGAAGAGACTATAAAGAAACCTTTTCACCTGTACCTAGACATGAAGCTATTAGGATACTACTTGAATATGCAGTCCATCGGAATTTCAAACATTATAAAATGGATGTTAAAAGTGCTATTCTATATGGGTATGCAGTTGAGGATGTGTTTGTTGAACAACCTCTTGGTTTTACAAATCCACATTTTTCCAATCCTATTTTTAAACTATCTAAAGCATTATATGGATTAAAATAACCTCCATGAGAATGGTATGGAATGATATGCTCAGCTCTTTTCTTATTTCAAAAATTTTTACCAAAGGGATAGTCGACCCTTATATTTTCATTAAATGTATTTCTAAAGATGTTTTGATTGTACAAATTTATGATGATGATATTATTTTTGGATCTTCTAAAAATTCATTACTTATTTATTTTTCAACAATGATGCAAAATGAGTTTGAAATGAGTTTAATGGCAGAACACAAATTTTTCCTTGGATTTAAGATATTTCAAAATAAAAAAGTCATTGTTTTGAATCAAAGTAAATATTTTAAGTATCTTTTAAAACATTTTTCTTTGGATCGTAGTAAAGGTATTGAAAAAGCTAAGAGTATCACCAGTAAGTTGGATACTGATGTAGCTTAAGAACTAGTGGATCAAACCAACTACAGACATATGATAGGGAGTCTAATCTATGTTACAGCTAGTAGACCTGACATCATGTTTAGTGTATGCATGTGTGCTCTCTTTAATACCAATCCAAAAGAGTCTCATTTAACTACTGTAAAAAGGATTTTTAAATATCTCAAAAATTGTCCCAACATAGGATTATTTTATCAAAAAGGACAATAATTTGATCTGCTGAGTTATTCTGATGCTGATTTCTCCAGTTGCAAGTAAGATAGAAAAAGCACCTCTGGGACATGTCATGTTTTAGGCAAGTCACTAGTATCATGGTGTAGTAAGAAACAGAACTTTGTTGCATTATCCACTACAGAAGCTGAGTACATAGCTGATGTTAGTTGTTCAGCTCATATTTTTTGGATGAAACACACTTTACTGGACTATGGATATCAGTTCAAAGATATCTTTATAAAGTGTGATAGTACAAGTGCTATTAACATTTCCAAAAATCTAGTATCTCATGCAAGGACAAATCATATTGATGTGAGACATCACTTTTTGATGGATCATTATCAAAAGGGTGATATCACTCATGAATTCATTGGAACTGAACATCAATTGGCTGATATATTCACACTGACATTGAATTATGATAAATTAAATTACATTAAACATGAGTTAGGAATGATTAATTTCAGCATAGGAAACCACACAGTTAGACCTCACAGTTAGACCTCACCGTTGGACCTCACAGTTGGACCTCACAGTTGGACCTCACTTTTGGACCTCCCAGTTGGACCTCATAGTTGGACCTCACAGTTGTACCTCACTGGTACATCTCACTGTTAGATACCTCGCAGTTTGTCTTTATTTTTGCGGGAATTCAAATCATTTTTTATTCCTATTTATTATGTCTATTATATTTTTTAATCCCTAAATGATAAAACCAAAGGCTATGAACATATCTCAATCCACCTTCCTCTCTCAATCTCTAAACTTTCTCTAGAAATCTCTAAACCATAACTCTTCATCTGAACCCTCGAACCTTCTTCAATCTCAATGTCTAGAACCAAGCGACCCCCGACTGTCAATGAAGATGATCCACAGACAAAGGGAACTAGAGACGAATATAGTGGGACTAGTAATACCCTGACGGCACCTATCAACCCGAATCTGACCAAGAGAGAAATCTTTGCTGAGAAGGAATTAAGTGATGAATGGATGCTGTCAAGTAAGTCATTAGTGTTGAAGGCACTAGATGCCAAAGGATAGACTGAATGTTTTCCAACAACAATAGACCATACTACCCAAATCCTTTGAATAAATTATATGAATATATGAAGTTCAAAAAGTAAGATGATGTGCATAAGCTAATATCCAGAGTCAATGGAAATGAATCCAGCTTCTCATCTGCTGAGTGGGCTGCCTGTTTGAGAGTTCCTCATGAAGGAGTATATGATTACTACTCTGGAGTGGCTCCTCCAGAGAGTAATGTTTTTTAGTATGAAAAAGCTCGAGAATAATTGATAGAAACTGGAAAATCATGAATGTTCCTTTCAACTGAGATGAATGGAGAAGACACGATTTTGTTCAAATTTATTCAGCATGTAATTAGTCCCACGAGAGGGGATTTTGCAGTACTGAAGTACTAGGACATATTCCAAATGTACTTACTAAAGCATGGAAAGAAGATTAACCTATTTAGGTTACTGATGGAAAAATTGGAGGATATGACTAAAGCAAGCTCAAAATCCAATTCCATATTCCATGCTAGGCTAATTTTAGTAATGCTAAAGGTAAAGGATGTGGTTGGAATATAAGAAGAGACGATAGTGGCCAAGAACAGTGTTTGTATCTCCAAGATGATTTGAAATTCATGAAAATTAGCTAGAATCCTTGGAAAATGGCATGGGTAAATGATGAAGGAAAGATATATGAAATCTTTGACCCTACTACATACCCATCTAGGCCAAAATACCAGAGGGATCCAGGCCTGAAGCATGATGAGCCAGAACCGGCTTATTTAGATGAGGAAGTGTAATTTGAAGGTGTTGTGGACACTGAAATAGAGAACACCACGATTGATGATGGGAGTGATTCTAATTTTCATAATAGTCCTGTAAGGATAGTAGCTTTCGGAGTAGCTATCCCTCCAAAAGAACTGCCAAGAAGAGAGTCTATTTTGAAGGACAATGATACTGAGACCACAGATGAAGAAGAAGCATCTCAAAATATTTTCAAGGACACCTCTGAAGAGGATTAGACTACTGAGTAAAATCATTCTGCTCATGAGTCAGAGGAGGCTTGTCATAATGATGAAGTAAAAGAGGTTGTTGTTGATGTTGATGATGAGGACATCGAAGATGAAGAGCTCAGTTTGAGCCCTCTGATAGATAAGACTGACAAGACAGTGTCTGGTTAGGAAGTAGGAGTGGCATCTACTTCCATTGATATGGAAGTCATTAATGACTCGGTGGAGGTTGTGACTCACCCCACTGGTGAAACAACAGAGAAAACTATTGTTGAATTTGATGGAGTTGCAGAGGAGGCTGTGGAGTTATCTAGAGCAGAACAAGTAGAGGAGAATAGTCAGGAGAGAGCTCTAAGTGAGGGGGAGAAACATCTTGGTTCAGTTTATGTGCTGTATGACATAGAGGGTTGGTCATCAGATCCGGGATACATGGTACTTGGACTCAATTATAGAGATTCTGATGAGGAAGGCCAGACGCAAAGAGATTCTTTTATCCTACCTAAAATTATTCCAGTAGTTGTGGCTAACATCTGGCCAACCAAGGAGGACCTTGGGTCCTTAAGAGTTGAAATGAAAAAGGCAGTAAGAGAATCGGTGGAAGATGTGAAGAATAGCCTTTTTGAAGAGATGAGGAATGTGGAGCAATCCCTGGATCTATCTCTGGGATGTGAAGTGTCTAGTCCAGTGATAGAAATGCTGAATTAGATTACAGTTTTTCATACTCAAATTGAAAGCCCGATAGGAGCTGTGGTTGCTCTGAGACAATTGGTTTCTTCTTTGACCACCATGAGCAGTTCTCAAAACCAAGTGAATGCTGAGATTCGATATATCAAAGAGGTAGTAAAGAAGTTTGTGGAAGTTTTTGAGTCTTTTAAGACATCAGTCAAAGAACACATGAACAGTCAGGACGTACTTGTTCCGAAGGTGATTGGTAATTTGAATCAGTCTTTTAAAGAGATGGTAGATTTCTCGGTCAAACCACTTCCCTCATCTAGCTCCTCTGTGTACATTGATCAGATCAGAAATGTAATTTAGTAAGAGATCTCTAAGGCCAGTACCAGTGGAAACTCTGATTCTTAGGTAATATCTACCACTAGGGAAGTCAACAGGGTTGTTCTTGAAAACTTCAAAGTAGCTACTGCTACTCATGAAGACATTAAGAATAAAATAGATTCTTGCATTGAGATGATCTATACCCAGCAACAAATGACCAACCACTTCAAGCTTTTTATTGAGAATATGAAGCTCCCTCCAGTGTCTCAGGAATTAAAGGACCAGGTCATCAAACTGAGATAATTGACCCCTTCTTTGGATAATTTTTTGGGGAATAAAGATGATTTTTTATCTTCTATGGAAAGAGGAGGAAGCATTATTATTGATTTAAGAAACCTTATTCTACCCTTTCTCCATGTGGATTATACCACTCTCATCATACCACCTGCCTTACCTGCATCTCACCCCAGTGGTTCTTCTACGATGTCTCCTTCTGAAGCTATCAGAGGCCTTACTCCACTGATCCCTCCGCGAGTTACCCACTACAGACCCACAAGAGCTTCTGTTGCTACCCCTCCAGTCATTCCTGCAGCAATTCCTAAACCTGCTGATCCACCAGCTCATCCTCCATCTTCTTCTTCCAAAGGAAAAGACCACTTACCTAAGGATGATGTGTATTGAGTCTGTTTATATCTTTTGATAGGGACTATGTATTCTTTTTTGGGTCATGTAATGTAATTTCATTAATACACGATTTCTCTGTTTTCTCTATTTGTGTTTCTTTTTTCTAATCACAAAGGGGGAGAAATACTATGCTAATTCCATGCTAATTCTAGACTAATCATGTGACTGGGGAGAAATGTTCTAATATTCTAATTTTATCCTATGCAGAATCTTTTCTGCCTTTTCTCTCTGAAACCATGTAGCAATATTTTCTGGTTTTACACTCTTATTAATCTCTGATAACTTTAGACATTTTTATCTATTTTTAGTAACTATATTATATATGATATCTATATTTAATACATATTGTCATAATTTTTGATTATCAAAAAGGGGGAGATTGTTGGAATCACCTGATTTGATAATCCCAAATCATGCTAAAATAATTGACAATGATATATTAAACCATTTTCTATCCCTTTTTAATCTTTATTTATATTGTTTATCCTGAATAATTTCTATTCTTAGTGTCATGACTTTGTTGCACCAGCTTAGAGTTTACTTTTATCTAAATATAAGTTCATTGTCAAAGGCTACTGGTAAGAGCCTTCTATTCAAGGTCACTGTTATAGCTCACAATTAATTTCGGTCACTGAGCCTAAAATGTTACTATTGAAGACCTACTGTCACCGATATACCAGTACAAGGTTACTTTCACAAGTCTACCGCTGATCTGATTATCAAAGCTCATAGACAAAGAGTCATCGTCGCAAGGTCACTACTGTGGAAAGCCTTCTGTTAGAAGTTCACTGTGAGACTCTTTCTCAAGACTTCTGTTGATAGAATCACCATTAAAGTCTACAGTTGGACATGTCTACAATTAGTATAAGGCTACCGCTAGACAACTCCTACTGTCAAGATAGTCTATTGTTGTTCAAAGTCTACTGATGGACATATTCCACCGATAATGAAATTACCCATTGAGATAAGTATACCAGTGGAAAGGTCACTATTGCAATAGTCTGATGTTACAGACCTATCGATGAAGTCCAATTATGAGGAGCTACTGTTACATAAAGTAACAACTACCGTTACAAGACATCCACTGACACAAAGTCCACTGTTACAAGCCTACAGATAGAGAGCCTACCGATGAAGTTCACAGTTACAGAGACTACCGTTGAAGTCCATCATGTGACATGAATCTGCTACCAGTATAATGATATTCTATTATTTTCTTTTCCAATTTTATTATTATTTTTATAACAGTCATGTATGGACAAATTAATGCACCTGACATAATTTAATGTTATTTTCAAGCATATCAAGAGACTATACGAGGTATGAGGGAGACCACACGTGGTTGAAACATTTCTCTTGTCGGCCCCTATAGAACCAAATGAGAAGAAGCTGAGCCGAAAAAGTATATATATATATATATATGAGTAGAGACAGACATCATTTTATATATATAGAGAAGACACAAAATATATCAAATACACATAAGAGACACAGAAAGCACCTAAAATACATGAAAGAAGAAGAACACTCTAGCACCCATTCAGAGGAACATAGAGCATCACAAAGAACTGTTGAAAGATCCTTTTTCAAGCTGTAGTGGTGTGCTAAAAAGAGCTTTAAACCGAAGAAGCTAATTATCTTAACATCTGGAAGTCAGAACCTAAAAGTTGCGACACTCTGTTTTAGAGGAAAATTGTAGAGAAGGACCAAAATCATCATTTACTTCATTCCAACGAGTCCAAAGCTGATCTGCCAACACAACAGAGCATTTTAAACCTATCCCTACTATCCAAAGCTCTATTGTGTTTATGTATTTTAAATTTATGAGAAGTGTTTCTGAGTTACACACACTGACTCTTGTGCTTGAACTGAGGGATACTGAATATCCCCATACCAAACTCCCTTTAAATTTGTTTCCCATGCATAACTGTGGAAGAAGCCTAGCGTGGCTTGGTAGTTTATTTATCCCATGTATAACTGTGGTAGAGGTTACGAAACCTGGATAGTTTGTGAAAGCTATTGTAAAGCCCAATATAGGTTGTTTATCGCATTTTAATATAATTGCTTGGTGGAAGGTGATCTCCAAGTGGAGAAGACTAGGTCTTGACTTAAGACTGAACCTCTTGTTTAAATTGTTGTGTTCATCTTTCCATTACTCTTGTTTTCATTTATCTGCTATGATTATATTAGAAAAGATAGAAACTTGTTTTTACATTTACTCTTATAGTTAGTTCTGGTTAGTGTGTATATGTGATTCGTTGAGTAAACTTGTTTCAAAAGTGGAATTAGTTCTCATACTGATTCTACTAAGGAGTAATCAACCTTTTTGAAACATGTTGAACAATAAGTCACTAATATCTCTACTACCTTAATTGACTGGGCCGTTCTAATTTGGGGGATTTTAATCCTAAAAGTTTTTAACAGAGATTTTAATTGGAACTCAATTCACCCCCTTCTTGAGTGTCCACTCCGACCAAAAATGTGAAAACAAAACCATTGTCTTTGTCAAGGGATATATAAATATTTCAGAGGAAACAATTCAATATTGGTTGTTGTGGATCTTCTTACAAAGACATCTCATTTTTTTTAAATCAAGAGTAGTTCCCACTAGATTAAATTTCCAAAATATACATCATATATGTTCTAATGATGTATGGATTACCACTATCGATTATATCTGATTGAGATCTGAGATTCACCTCTATGTTCTGGAAAATTCCCAAACATTTTTAAATAATTATCTAAAAATTATTATGTATTATATTAAAAAAATATATGTCCAATCTAAAAAAACTACTTAAAAATTCAAAGGCATGTTGAGGGTACGTCATATAGAAGTTAAAGGTGGATGGGGACGACATCTTCATCAGGTTGTGTTATCTTTCAACAACAGTTTCCACATGAGTTTCCAAATGGATCCATATAAAGCCCATTATGGTAAAATATTAATAAAATTGGCATTCAAGGATGATGATAGTGAATGCAATATTTTAGGACTTGAATTGGTTGATGAAATGCTGGATAATGTAAAAAACATTAAGCAACACATCAGGGTATCCCAAATTTTATGACAGAGCTATATAGATAATTTTAGACATGACCTTGAGTTTAATGCTGGAAATGAATTATTCCTCCACATATCTCTATGGATGAAGATCATGAGATTTGGGATGAAATTAAAGTCGTGTCCTAGGTACATCTTCCCCTTCAAGATTCCGGATCGAGTTAGAGTTGTGTCTTATTGACTAGCACATCTAAAAACTATGTCTCAAGTACACGATGTATTCAATGTATCTCTCTTGAGGAAGTACATAACATATCCCTAATATTTACTGAATCTAGAAGGTGGTATAGTTTGAAAATGATCTCTCTTACGAGTAGAATCCCATGAAGATCATGGACTTTAGAGATAAAGTTATACACAACAAGACTACTGACCAATAAAAGTACTATGGTTCAACTAGAAGTGTGAAGCGGGAACTTGGGAATTGGAGAGGCGATTAAAGAGAAGAACCCTCATTGTTTTTCACCATAGTTTGTAAAATGAACTTTCTTGTTTGATATCACCCTGATGAATAGTAAACCTTATCAATGAATAGTATTCTCACCCAAAAAAGTATAAATATAATTTAAGAATCTTATTAATGAATGTATGATATAATTATATCATATTATAAGTTAATAAATGTGTTAAAAATTAATAATTAAGTGTTGGCATTCTTTGTTGGTCATAAATATTTTAATATAATTTTTATGAATATATAAATAATTAGAATGAAAATTTATCTTCATAAAATGTATTCATAAATTAATATTTTGATTTATTATGATTTTAGGATAATTTTATGCGACCTTATTTAATTTTTCAATTTGTTACAAAATCAGTTACAATTTTAAAATTAGTATATTTTGAGCAAATGATGAATTTAATTTAATATTAATATTATTATATTTAGAAATTTGTTTTTCATAAAATATAGTTCTTTTATGAATTATAAATGTTAGAAAATGGTTGTGGTGATTTTTTTGGAATAGTATAATATGATAATGTATGATAAATGCTAAATACATGAATTTTTTAGTCGTTATTGATCTAAGGCTAACATAATCACAATAAAAAAAACTTTAACCTTTTACAATATTGATTCATGGTAATCAAGTGTAATAATATTATTGAGCCAGAATATTAATATAATTAATAATATAACAAGAAAATACCCATCTACTCTACTATAAATACCACCCCTAACAACATATTCTTCTCACACAATCCATCCTATAATCCTTGTCTATATTATTCCAAATCCTCTTCCCATATACACTCCCCCACATCCACAAGCCTTTGGTATCATAAAAAGACCAAAAAAAATCTCTATGGAGGTTATCAAGGAGGATAAATTCAAGAGGAAAACCCTCATTCTTCTTGTTTAATTTATGTTCATGTTATTCCCTTTTTTATTATCAAATCACTTACCCTAATCCAAATGTAATGATAAAACCTGTTCCTTATATATAATATAATATTATTATTATAATGGAGTAATCCATCCTCAAACCTATTTTCCTCTCCCCTTTACAATTAAAATTGAATCATCTTCCGCGAGGTGTTTTTTATCACCTTCAAGGGTGAAAATCCATAATTTTACTTTACCACATTTATGAAAGATTTTAAAATCATTATAATGGTTAAAAAAATAGTAAAATTTATTTCATAACTTTTTTTGATTGTTTAGGTACTAACTTATTTACATAATATTTTTTAATAAAAAAATGATTTCATTGGGATAAAAAAACCAAATTAATCTACACAATTATCATTAACACATTATCTAATAATTCATAGTCATACCTCATAACTAAATTATTTTTAAGATAATTTAATAATTTGGTGGTTTATTAGTAAAATTAACTTTCAATTATAGATAATTATCCCCATTTTGTAGAATCATCCATACTCTTATACAAGCAAACATATCAAGTAAACCAATAAAACAAACACTTTTAAATGATGAAACTAGACACTATAACTCATCAAAAAAGATCATAATTGGATTTAGTTGAACTATAATGAATCAAATTCCAGTATAAAAGGTTATTTTATTTATTAATAAATTATTTTAATTTGATTAACTAAGATATTAATGTGAATAAAGCATTTGGACAGAAGGTAAGGGGATTTCTTGGACCCAACTCCCATTATTTGGGTTTTCCCTCTTTCACTCAATTATCTGTATGTATGTTACATTATTTTTATAAAAAATATCATTTATTTTTCCACCCCATATGATTTTTGATTAATACATGTTTCCAATCATGTTTTAGGACAAGTGAAATGGTTTTTCCAAAATAACTCACCTACCTAAAAACTACATCATTTAATTCTCTTAAGATTGTTTTTTCTTCAATGAAATATGAAAATAATAATCTTATTCCATTTTTTATCATAGGTTATTAAATGATTATAAATGTATGATTTATTTAATAAAACCCATTCTTTTATCTTATTTATTTTATGGTCAATATTTTTATATGTTTTATGTGTCATACAAGATAATGAAAATGTTATGATATGAAAGGTGCGACTCGAATTATATAGCGTGTGTCATTATTATGATGTGAGAGGTGTGCCCAAAATTATTTATAACTATAATTCATTGTGTAATGTGGTGAATCTCTTGAGATTATGTAAAATATGTGTGAACGTGATGCAATATTATCTCAAAACTATGGGTAGTATTTGGCCACTAAGTTTTGATGTTTCATTTTTCTACACTGCCACATTGCACGCCTTTTTCTAATGTTTAATATCATGATTATGATTATGTCCCTTTTCTAATTTTATGATGATGATGATTTCATTCACTCATACTATATTTATTCATGTTTTTATTTATCGTTTTATAGTGGTTTTTCCTCACCCTTTATTTTGATCTATATCTTCTACTAGATACTAGTACAATGGAGAATATGAGGGAAAGTAATAATCTTGAAAAGAATGAATTCAATAAAGTTTTATGTTTTATTATGTAATAGTTAGGTATGGTCCTAATTTTAATAAGAAATGAAACATTTGGAGACTAGTTCTGTAACACTATTATAGTGTTTTTCTTGAAAATGATGTAATTGAAGGTTCTGCGTGTAGCGGAAGAGCGTGGATGGGTGAACCCAACATTAATTTTGCTATTAACAAGGATCAATCTGAGATCCACCACGATGATAAAATGTTAGATAATTGGAATATAATGATGAATGTAAAAGGAAAGAGGGAAGTAGCAACACCATATAGTTGATCATCATATGTTTTCTATAATTAATTTAATTAAATTACAATATTTTCCTTGATGAGAATTTCAAAATGTTGATTCTTCCAGTCATGATCTAGTGTGATCCATTGTTGCATCAGAGAATCCATGTGTAAGAATCCTCTAGTGGTGATCCACATGTGCTCCATTTATCTTTTGACATTTCTGAATGGATCTTTGGGTGATATCACAAAAGATCCTTCTCTTGCGATGTCTACCATTGCTCGCCTTCAGAGCCGCTTCCAACGTGCTCTCCTTGATCCAGGGGAAGAGGATCTCTCTCATATCTTGATAGAATTATTTGTGGAAAGGAACTCTCTCTTGGCATGATAGATTTCTCTAGATCCATTGTGCACAACCATAGAGAATGGATATATCTAATTATAATAATGTAATTGGTATCTATATTACTTAGAATAAAAATTTAGTTAATTATCCAAAGGAATTTATTCATTTCATTTCATTACTAGTAATACCACATGTCTAATAATAACATTTGAATATTATTATTACACAACATGTGTTCAAATAATTATACCTCATATTATTTAATTAAATAACTAATATTATTTCTCACAAATCCCCATAAAACCTTCATTGTGTGTATATTAATATACATGGCATGTACTTTTGTTTTTCCTTTTACTTTATTTCCTCCCCATCATTTATTAGACCATGAATAATGAATATTTATTTATTAAATTGATATCACTACATTATTTGTTAATAAATATATTATTTCACCCACAATATATTCTCTAGAATAACAAGTGTTGAAATAAATGTGATCAGGCATCCTTGAATAATTATTAAACTACAACCAGGATTAATATCTATTCAACTCGTTAAAATAATTTTTAACTTAGATACATGGATACACACATGCCTCTTTCTCAATGGAATTAGGCTATGACTGCCTAAATTCAATGGTTAGAATCAAGAAACATGACAAGGAACCCATAGAGATGATGTTAACTCTGTAATGACATGTCACCACCTACAAATGCTTACCATGTATTGTAATCTCTTTATCTTGATATCTTGAATCGTGTGGGCTTCATGCTAGTTTTATCAACCCATGTTCCCGAATACTCTTTCTATGACATCCAATAATTGAACATTTTCATTCCTTAGTATGGCCATGGAATTATTTAGGCTATATAAATTCTATAGTAGCGACTGATATATCATCTTTCGCTACATAACATAATGGAAAAATCATTTCTCGCATTATCAATTAATGCATTGTTACTCGTGACACACCCAACATATCCTACCTCATTGTTAATAGTGCATCATAACAATTTTCCTCAATAAATCTATGTGTGTGAGTTTTAATACCCAATAATAATAATCATAATGTCTAAGGACCAATACACACATCTGTAAATAAGAACATCCAATGAAACTATGAAATGTGGATTTTCTATTTGAGGGTTTAGTTCTCAACATATCCTCCAATATGTTATCAAGGGAGCACACCATGAGAAGGTGACTCAATTTTTTATGAGTCCTAACCCCTAATGGAATGTATTAATTGTGTTCCTAAAATAAAATTATCTGTGTATAGAACATACATTCAAGAATAGTGCTATGGAACTTCTGGGATCTCATCATAGTAGGGTCATACTATGACCCTTTAGTGTAACAGCTATCCTTTGGACATTATGACAAGAATTTTCTCATAGAAGAACAATAAAGATGTGATAAGGTATGTATTAATATTAAAATCCATGAGAAAATGTTTATCATAAATTATCAAGTAGTTGGTTGTAGGACACCAACAATAATAGAATGCCACATAGACTAGATCCAACTCATAACAACCACTAACCCTCTAATTCTCAATGATATTAATGATTCTACTGAGATAAGCCTTTATTCAGAGGTATGCCATGGTCAATTCCCTAGACACTCTACTCAGTGCAATGTCACCCATTTTATAGAAACCCTTCGAGAGGTGATACTTCCTGGGAATGTTCTTTGTCTGTTGATGTGACCATAGTTCTTTTTCAAGATCCACCTCTACAATATTATCACAATACAATGTGATAGGGGCTCTACAACTAGGCAGCACATCATGATTCTAGACAATGTTTCGAATCAAGACAGCTCTCTTGGATGCATTATAAGCCTCTATATAATTAGACTCCACTGTAGAATCAGTGAAAACATAATTCTATGAACTCATCACACTCACAACTCCTCCATTGGGATATAAAACGTATCCTAATTGCGACATTAGATCATTATTAAATTTCTAATAACCAGAACCATCATACCTTCTTATGAAAAGCTCCTTATCTCCTTCATAAACTATGATCATATCCTTAGTTCTCAGATACTTATGGATTGTTTTAACAACATTCCAATGTTGTTCCCCTATATCAGCTTGATATATTCCTACCTTTCATATTGAAAAGGAAACATCATGCCTAGTACATAACATGGGATACATGATGTAACCAATAGCCAAAGTGTATGGGATCATACTCATCCCATATTTCTCGTATTGTGTTTGTGGAAACATTCTCTTAGAAAGATGTAGGCCATGTGACACTAGAACCATTCCCCTATTGGATTGTTCCAAACTAAATATATTTAGTATCTCGTCAATATATGTACTGTGACATAGTACATGTATCCTCTTGAATCTATCACGAATGATATTGATCCCTAGAATTTAGGCTGCTTCACCTAAGGCCGTTATAGAGAACCACTTGTTTAACCAGTCCTAAACTAATAGTAAGACTGGTACATCATTTCCAATAAGTAATATATCATCAACATACAGTACTAGGATAATGACTGAATTCCCATTAATCTACTTATAAACACATGTCTTGCATGTTTTCTTAATGAAACTAAATTTTTTTATGGCTTCATCAGATTTAATGTTCCATGACATGGATGGTTGATCTTATCTGTAAATGGGTTTCTACAACTTTCAAACCTGTTTGAATTCACATGGTTTTACAAACCCTTCTAGTTGTGACATACAGAAATCTTTTTAAATATTCCTATTAAGGAATGTTATTTTGACATCCATATTCGAAATATCGTATTGATGGTATGCTGCTGTGGAAAATATGATTCATATGGATTTAAACATGGTAACTAGTGAGAATGTTTCATCGTAGTAAATTTCTTGATGTTGTCTAAATGATTTATCAACAAACCAAGATTCTTAAGTTCTAACGTGACCTTTCATTTCCAGCTCTCTCTTGAACACCCATTTCCATCCAACATGCTTTATATTAACTAGCTCATTGATCCGAATCGAGACTTGGTATAGATACATAGAATCCATCTTTGAATTCATAGCTTATAGTCATCTTGAAGCGTAGGAGATCTCTACTACTTCATTGTAGGACATAGTTTCATCGTTATCCAATAACAAGGATTCACCATTTTCAGTGACTAGGAAACAAAATCTCTCTAGTTTTCTCACCACTCTTGAGTTCCTATATAGTACTTGTGTTTCTGGAACCTCTTCCACATAGACCTATAGAACTTTTTACTATACCAAATCATGTGTATCTGGTCAATCAACTTCGTCGAAGTCAATATTTCTCCTATTATGCTTTTGGAGGATGTGCTCCCACTCAAGAAAGACAGCTTGTCTTGAGACAATCACATTCTTTTTTGAAGTGTTATATATGTAATATCCTTTAATTTCATAGGATATCCTATTAAGATACATGTTATGAACTTGTGTTGCTATTTTGTTTCATGATAATTCTTTGACAAATTCCTCACATCTCTATACACATGTGTGTGAAAAAATAGGTTTCTTTCCATTCCATAACATTTAAAGAATTGCATTTTCCATATTTGTTGGTGCTCAATTTAATGTGCATGCTGTAGTTTTTAATGTATATCCCAAAAAGTATAATGGATGATATTCCTGACTAATGATCAACTTCACTATGTACAAAAAGGTGAGGTTACTAAATTCACTAACACCATTTCACTATAGTGTATATGGAGGAGTGAGTTGAGATAGAATCCTAGACTCTCGTAAAAATGACTATGAAGTATTGGTTTGGAAATTCTCCACCACGATCTGATTGATGTTTCTTTATCTTCGTACCAATATGTTTCTTTACTTCATTCATAAATTCTTTAAATTTCTCCATGGACTCTGACTTATACCTCATTATGTAAATGTATCAATATCTACTCAAATCATTAATAAAATTAATTAAGTATGAATATCCACCTCTAGATTCTACTAGAAATGGTCCACACACATCCGTGTGTACAAATCCTTAATGCTTTGTGGCCCTTTCACCCTGTCCACCGAAGGATAGCTTGGTAATTTTTTCCTGTAAACAATAGTGACACCTATCAAGTGGTTTATCTCTTTAGAGTCTAAATAATCATCTGGGAAAATCTTTTTCAAGCGCTTCTCATTTACTTGACTGAGGTGGTGATGCCACAACTGGGAATTGTATGAGTCATGTGAGTTTGTGTCATTATCAGTTGACAACACTTGGTATTATTAATTTAATACACACAAACTGTTATTTAAATCTGCCACACCATAACATATGTTGTTCTTATAAAATAAAAAAACCCTTATTTAGAACCCTAAAAATAAATCCATCAATATCCAAAATGACACTCAAATTTTGTTGTTGATAACAAAAGTTAAATAAAAATAGTTATGTAAAACTAAATGTACCCTAGTTGAAAATGAGATATGGTAATCACCAATGGCTAATGTAGGCAACACTGTGCCATTGGTAGCTAGATGATACACCTCTCCTCATAAAATAATTTTAATTTTACCTGGTTCCTACATTTGAATATATATGTGATCCCCACATACTATATCTAATACATAATTTGTAGAAATGTAAATAATGAACATGATACCAAATTCAAATTTATGGTCCCCACCCTTCAATGTGCAGTTCCTCTTCAAGTGGCCTCGATTTCTATAGGAACAACATACCACCTACCATTTTTTCCCTACCTCTAGATATTTCCCTTCTTGGTGGGACAATACTCGGGGGATCCAAACCATTAATAAATCCTTGGCCCATTTTCCTAGTACTTCCTCTTCTTATTCATCATAAAGAATTAGAGTTAGTCACGCCCCATGTCCTTATCTATCTAGATAATCAAGGTCAGAAGTTCCAATTGAGTAATCTCATTATGTCTCATGTTTTAGTTGATAAAAATGCTAGATATGTTCTTGGGAAGTGATTATAGGATGAGATCTATACACAAATCATCTGGAAACAAAATATTTATGATGTTTTTGTGTTCAATGTAGCCAATAAACATGAATACATAAGGACTAACTAGTTAAGAATATGTAAAATTAGATTTGAACAATTCATTAGAGACCTTATATCACTCCTATATCGACTTCTCTTGATAGATATATTTACGGTGAGACATCAATCTATACGCGTCCATGATTTCATATTCCTTTAAGGAATCGTTAGTAATGACCGATAGAATGAAACATAGGAAATCTATTGAATAATAACAATTTTTTATATAGAGAAACATTTACTCATCACTAGCCTCGTATCCAGGTGCAACTGTAACATGATCCATCAGCACATACAATTCTCTCTCGTGGTGAAGGATGACGGGTAAACGCCTCTGCCACACATAGAATTTAGTGCCACTGGGAAGGTTTTCCTTCTCAAGTATCATTCAAAATGTTATGACTGAAGTCATTTTTCTTTTTGTTTCTAGAAATTATTATGGTAAAATATTTATTATTATATCATGGTAAATCTATAAAAAATAAAAAAATTAATTCTTATTAGCCTCCAACTATTTTATCGAAATCCAATAACCCTCACCATTGAATTCAGAATATTTTGTTGCATGGATATTTTGGTGGAAAGGATACATATTTCCCTTCACATTACCTGAACTAGGGTTGGTCATGAAACATGAAAGGTTTTAGGTAGGCATTCTAAATTCCAACTGCATTAACACACAACTCCTTGATCTTTTGAGTGGACTCCCCAATCATGAAATCCTTTTATTTTGGATTTACTCATCCTTTTCCTCTTGGTCACACCACTTCCTATTATGGAATTCAACCCTTGATATGAACCTAGAAAATTTAACCCATATCCTCGGTTTAGAATTCTCCAATGATTTAAATCATGCTAACTAGGGTTGGTCATGCACATTGATTTTTTGTATAATTCGAACCAAGATCATGGATGGCTATAGCGAATTAATATTTCCTTTATGGATTTTATCCTTATACATTTATTCACATTTTATTATCTTTAATGTATTATTTTTAATATTAACTGGGATATACATAAGTGATTAATGATATCTAAGATATTATTTACTAATAAACAAGTATTATTTTAGTTCCATGTAACATTATTCTTTAATTCATTAAATGTGTGATTGCGACAACACACCCACAATAAATAAACAATGAAATATACCAAAAATAAATAAATTGAACAATCATGAGCCTGTTATTTTGGTTATTTTATCTTGTAGTTGATAAAATAACATAATCCCTATGTGAGAAAACAAATTGATACTTTTGTGTTCATGTTTACAAATATCCACTTATCCACCTTTATATCTCCTTCGACTACTTTTTCCTTGGAACCTAACTTGAAATGCCTCCACTAGTTTGAGAGAACTATCTATTACATATGATTTTATCTAACATGTATGTGTGGGATGAAATGGGGTTTTACATAAAAGAAAACTTAGGCATGCAAGTACTACATATTAATGAGGAGAAGGCTCCAAGGACAAAAAATTTAATTTCAACAAATAAATTAAGAAAACATCCATATACAATGGTCCTGATCTAGATCACAATCATCCATACATGCAACGATATTTTCAGATAATTAAAACTAGAATTAAATTATTCGGTCATTATTGTTTATGATAAATCACTCTCAAATCTATTAATTTTTACATTTAATTAATCAATTATTTTATCTTAATCCCCTTTCTGAATTTCCTTGGGATTATTATCCATCAAAATTTACACAAATAAATATGTTTAATATTACCATTGTACGTAACATGTACCTTGGAAAAAATCTGATGAATTCTTGTTCATAAAAACCCAATGAGTTGAAATGAACATTACGAAGATGTTAAATTAAACAAACATATATATATAACTATCACATGTTGTTCCCCAAATTTATGGCTGCACCATGGTAAAGGACTCAAGGGTTTATATAATATAATAAAAAATTTAATAAATCTGCATAATTTGGATGAGTACACGATATGTATTTCCAACTACGTGATGTATATTATCGTTCACCATCAATTCGAAGTACACGCCTGGGTATAAAACATGTAGATGTATATAGGAAATCATCAGAGTACATGACGTGTATAGTGGTCCACACACCATATATTATCCGTGTTAAATGGTCTCTAGCTGGACAAGACGTTTACAAGGTACATGCTCCAAACCTAACCTAAAGAGAATACATGTCGTGTCCTTTGAGCCACACAACCTGTAATCCAAAAACCGTGTGCCACCCATTATTGGTCAACACACAGAGTCATTAAAACATAGAAAAACTCAAATCACACAGCTTGGTTTGACGGACCCATCCTGATGCATTGAACCTTGAATTCAGAGCGTGTGAGGAAGAATACATGCCATATGTTTTGGTGTTGTATATCTAGGAACCATTGGCACCTCCTAATTAATGAGAATGTTTATGTTAGGAGAATGATAAATGAAAGAGGAGGAACAAGTCTCGAGATTCTAATTTTTAGAAAGATTAACAAGAATTAAATCAACTAATTATTAATTTCATAAATAATCAAAGAAAAACTATATAATTATAATAAATGTTGCGACCCCTCTGATACCACTTGAAGGATCCGGGAATAGAAGAAGGTTGATGATTGGTGTACCAAACATTAATTTTACTTTTAACATCAATCAATATGATATTTATCACAATGATAAAATATCGAATCCATGGAATAGAATGGAGAATGAAATAGGAAAGAGGTATGTGCTAAAACTATAGAGATGATCATTTTATGTTGGATATAATTATTCTATTTAAATAAAGGAATTAACATGAGGCATTACTCTCTCCATTGATGCTTCATGTCATCAGACAATGTGAGTTGTCATTGCGTTGCAGAAGCCATGTGTAGTTTTCCTCTAGCGGTGATCCACACATGGTCCACCTATCTCTGGATGTTTCTAAATGTATCTTCATGTGCTTTCACAAAATATCCTTCGATGGTGATGTCTACCTTCGATCACCTTGAGATCTGCTTCCAAAGAACTCTCCTTGATCAGGAAGAGGATGATCTCTCTTTTAACTTGAGATAATTCATGGAGGAATGGAATTCACTCTTATATTGAAAGCTTTTTATAGGTCCTTTGGGAACAACTATATAAAATGGAAAGATCTAATATGAGTAATGCCAATGGGATTTATATTATATATAATAATAAAATTAAATAATTACACAAATATAATTATTTATTTAATTTAATTATTAGTAATGCCCTCTGTCTAATTATAACATTTGACTACTATTATCACTTGACATGCATCCAAAAAATTACACATAATATTATTTAATTAAATATATAATATTATTTCTCAAAAATCCAAAAAAACTACCCATAGTGTATATTAATATACATGGCATGTAGTTTTTTTAAGTTTTCTTTATTTCCTCCACCACATTAATTAGAACATGAATAATGACTATTTATTTCATAAATATATATCACTAAATTATTCCCTAACAAATAAATTATTTCATAGACAATATATTCTCACAAACAACTATTTTGGAAATAAATGCGATCAGACATCCTTGAAAATTTATTAAACATAAACATGAAATAATATTTATTCGACTTCTTAAATGAATATTTATCTAAGATACATGGATACACTTAGTGTATGAGCCACTAGGGATCTTTCTCAGTAGCATTATGCATATCCTACATAAATTCAGGGGTTAGTATCTAAAAAAATGCCAAGGCACCCATATAGAAATAAGTTGATGTCTTAATGACATGTCACATCATAAGAATTCTTACTATGTAATATAATTTCTTTGTATCGATATCTCGAATCAAGAGGGTTGAATTCTAGTGTCATCAACCCATATACTGAATTATTCTTTCTTTAAAATCCTAGAATTGAAAATTCCCATTCCTCACCAAGACCAAGGATTTATTTAGGCTATATCAATTCCATCAAAGGGCTTGAGATATAATCTTCTATTATAGAACAGATGGGACCAATCATTTAACTCCTTATCTATTAATGTAGTATTAATCGTGAAACACACAACATATCCTACCTCGCTGCGAACAATGTGTTTTCATAGTTTTAATCAAAACATCAAAGTTCATAAGATGTAAAACCCATAAATAGAAATCATAAAGTTTAAGGACCAATACACAGTCCTTCAGATAGGAACAACAAATGACACTATGATATTTGGATTTCTGCTGACTGGTCGCATTCTTGTAATATCATCCTGGATATTACAAAGGGCGCACACCAATAGACAATGACCCAAATTTTATAAGTCCTCACCCTTAATGGAATGTATTATTTGTTTCCCTCAAATAACATCATCTGGCCATTGAACATATATTTAAGAATAGTGTAATGGCACTTTTTGGTTCTCATTAGAACATTGATTTTCTATGAACCTTTAGTGCAAGAGCTATCCTTATGACATTATCACATACATTGTCATACAAAATAACAATCAATATGTAATAAGGTATTTATAAATATTGAAATCCAAGAATAAAGGTTTATTTTAAAGTAAAATGTATTTGGTTATAAGACACCAAATCCAACATTAATATTAATTTAAGAATAAATTGGGTCCTTATAATTATAATTTTCCCATGCCTCGGAATAGTCATTTCAGATTGTCTATCTATTTAGGGGTTATAGGTCATGATGATGTTCAATTTAGTACTCAAATCATGTTGAATACATCCATATAATTTAGATTTGTACCTTTGGTCCTGATCAGGTACAATCAAAATTAGATCCCCATGGAACCTCACTACACCATTCATATATATCATAGAAATTTATTAATGTGATAGATCTTAATGAATAGAAATAATTTGAACAGTCTAGGTGATTCGATACACCACAAACCATATCAAATTATTTATTTAAGATGTATTCTCCAAACCAGTGATGATTTCTAGGGTGATATTCTTTTATTCCAATGTGGTTATTGGAAATGGTTTCATCAACCCATTAGTATTATGTTTCTATTCCCTAACTTACTGATATAACAAACCCAATGAGATATATTCTTCAAACAGCTACTTCATATTATCCCCCAGAATGGTTCATAAAGATCACAATAAATCATTGTACTTATAGGATGGATGGAGATAGATGAGTTATTTGCATTATCTAATGGGTCCTTATTTATATTAGGGGATGCAGGAACACAAATATGCATTACAAAACAAATCAAACCATAATAATTGATATAGAAATCATGTAGAATCCTTTCCTTTAATGTAGTAACCTTCCTATTTTATTCCATATATGCACATGGAGATTCCTTAATCTTATATTGGATAGATGTTTGGGAAATGATGTATTCATGGTAGGATATATTCCCTATCATTATGATTTCCCAATATATCCATTGCATTTCCATGAATATGGTGAAATTATAAATCCATTTCATAGATAGAGTAACAATTTATATTATGCTAATAGAATCAGCTACCTTGTTTTCCCATCCTAGAAATTAGTGAATTTAGTAATTTTAGTCTATGATTAGAATTAACCATCTTTATTGTTGAATTTGACTTAGTTTTGTGTGAATACATACTTTAGACTCTTATGATCAATATATCTATCACACTTTTCAAAGTAGAGGTAGTGTTACTAGTTTTTTACGAAAAAATCATAGCTTTTTTCTCTAGAACATTAATTGGGTAGTTTTTCTCATGGAACATTAATTATATCAAGTTATAATCTCTCATATTATAATTTTTTATGTGGATAAAACCCAATCCTTTCAATGAAGCATTGGTGAATATCACAAAAAATTCTATGATTAATGGTAATGTGAATATATGTGTAGTGGAAGTCAATTCCTTTATATTATAGATTCATTCCTCACATTCATTAATCAATACAAAAATTTCCGCATTACATGTTAAAATAGTTAACGGTTTCAAAAATTATCATAATTTTTTTTTAAAAACCACAATAGTACCCATCCAATCAATGAAAACTATTGATTTCTGTTACACTGGTGGGTCCAGGACACTCATCCATTTCCTTTATCTTTGATGGGTTCATATAGATTCCCTCTCTTGTGATAATGTTCCCCATGAATGTATATTTCTACATCCATAATGAATAATTACTCAACACAGAATAAATTTCCTCTATCCTTAATGTTTCTAGACCAATAGTTTGATTCTTTTCAAGTTCCTCTTTATTCATGGATTATATGACAATATAATTGATAAAATAGACAATTTTTTTGATGTAGTCACTAAAGACTCTATTAATAAACCCTATTAATATTATGGGGTCGTTAGTATTTCTGAAGGGAATCACTATGAAATCATAGTGACCACAACTTATATGGAAAGTAGTCTTATGAATATATTCTTTCTTCACCTTCATTTAATGATTTGAAATATGATGATCCACCTTAGATAAGTACTCAAATACACATATTGATCAAAAAATCATCAATACATTGAAGATGATACATGTTATTTATATTGATCTTATTCAGATCCTTGTAATCGACACACATCTACATTGATAGAACCTTCTCAAAAAAGAGAACTAGCACACCAAAAGGTGATGCACCAGGGCATATGAACCCTTTTTTCCAAAATCTCTTGTATGTTCTTATTTAACTATTCTAGTTTAATAGAGGACATCTTGTTGGTGAATTTTTATATAAGAGTATCTCCATGTATGAGCACTATTGGGAACACTACGTCATGATCTGGGGGATGTCCAAGATACTCTTTAAGATATACATCATAGTATTCCCTAATAATTGTAATTTATTATAGGATGATACCTCCCACTAACTAATCCATTTGAGAAAGGTATGCCACTTTATAGGGTATCATCACCCACACCATTGATGTATTTACCAAATGGGTTTCATGATAATCCTTTTATTTGTAGAGAATAATTGGATCATTCATAATATAAAAAAACATTTCCTTTTCCTAAAATTTAATGTATAATATATAAAATGAGATAAAACATATACCCATTATAGCATATAGTTACACCAAGGGTTATTTTAAATTATTTTTTGGAAGAATCTTCACAATAACTCTAATAGGATAATATTGAAAAAATTTAGTTTCAATGATTCCACCAGCATTCCTTTTTACAGATATGTTTACTTCAACATATCAGGTCATCAATTCAGTAGATCTATAAGACATGGATGATATAACGTAGTCTATAAAACCTTAAGAAAATAAAAAAAATTCTATTATCGAGTGAATTATAAATATGCATTTTACTAGTTCATTTTTTCACAAAAGTAGCTATAGTGAGGAATAATCATTCCCATGACCCTTTTTCTTTGGTGGATATTGATGTTGATTACCTAGAAATACATATTTTTTAGTGAATTTACTTGTGTAGTTCTCTCAATTCATACAATTGAAGCATTTAACCATGGGTTCTGTATTTGGAGATTCCCTCCTTTCCTCCACCATGTTGGTCGAATTCTTAATGTCTCTTCAAAATTAATGATCATAGTGGACTTCTCTCCTGTGGTTGTATAATTTCCTCTCCCCTTTGGAAAAATTCTCATGATGCTTCTTCACATATTTTTTACTTATGGGTAGTTGGTTACACTTTTATCATTTTTGATTTGACATAGTAGCATGAAACATGAATCTTATCTTCTTATCTCCACAACCATGGAACCACTATCTGAACTCTATATCTAATTTTAGGGAACATAGATCCACCTCTTCATCTCTCCCAAATTATTAGAGTGATAGATCATTTCAAAGGTGCGGTTTTAAACAACTAAACAATATATATATATATATTTATCCTTATTGATAATTAAACCTAAGGCATATCTTGATATCCTTGTGAATTATTATTTTTAATTTTTCATAGATTTTCCATAATTTTTCTTCTGCTCTATGAATTATTTCTATATATTTATTTGAAGAGTTCGAGAGAAATACATAGTAAGAAATATTTTTATTAATGTGTTCTCCCTCCATAACTTCTATTTAATCCATTATATTGGTGTTATTTAACAAATCCTTTCTTTGATAAATTTATACATCTAAATGATGATTAGAATTATTCAAATTCTCTATTATAAGAAAAATTTATTAGAAAAAATATCTTCTATTACGAGATCACCCAATGTCTCATGACAAGTAGATCATAAGTTTCACTAAAAATTAATAGTCGTAAGAACACTAATGTAATTTTCTAGGTAATGATATAACAATTATTTCTCATATTTATTAATATTTATGAATTAGAATATAATTTCACCGTAAATATAATTTTACATCCAATTGTATACACAAAATTCATCAATGAGTTTCTCTGAAATGTTGCATTTCATGCAATACTATGTTATACTAAATATAATATACTTTTATTATTATTATTTTAAGTTATAGTTATATTATCTCCATTATATAAGATGGAATAATTTAGAATAATTTTAATTTTTTTACACATGTTAATTAATTTTTTCATTCATCCAATAAATTTGATAGGCTTAAAATAAGAAGAAATCAAATTTTTAGTTTAAAAAGATATATATTATCCACAAGTAGTTCTATAACCATTTAATGGATAACAAATTGTAAATATATTTTTAAAACATTTATAATTTTTATCTAAAACAAATATTTTTTAAATACAAATATAAATATTTACTTTGGGTGAATTTTTAATATTTTCTAAGAACGTTCATATTTTAATGAATAGTGAAAAATAATGAATTTTAGTTCAAAATTGATTTTTTTCCAATTAATAAATATTGTGAAATAATTTTAATAACTTGTTTTAAAGTATAAATAGATCTATTATATATCATTTAATCAAATTTAATTCATTAGAAACAATTTTACCTTTAATATAGATATTAGAAATTAGTAAACTTTTGAACTTTATCTCATTAAATTTTTTTAGTTATATTCAATCTATGAGAAAAATTTTAAATTAATTTAAACCACTTATGTAATTTTAACAAGAAAAAATGGATTCCATATTTTGTATCAAAATATTTTATAATTTATAATAAATTCAAATAGATTTGTAAAAATGATTAAAACTAATTTTAAAGATTATTATAAAATTGTATGTGTTTAGTGGTTAAACTATAATATTAACAGTCCAAATAACCTAGAAACCAATTAAAAACGTATTAGTTGTGCATGAATATACCATATAAACTATACTATATAATTGGTACCATTATTTTAGTCACGTTATGTATTTTAGGCCTCTCAAAAGTGTTTACCTTTTTATATTTACAAAAATTTCACTCCCCCTCCACTATAAAAAGACATTATCCCTTCACATTTATTCAAATTGATAAATAATTTTGGTTCATATGAATCCTTCCCAAAGAAACTACCAATATACCAAACCTCACCTAATAGTCTTCAAAATTGGAATAATTCAAACCAGGAAGTTCATTGGTTGAAACCAAAAAGAGTTACCCGAAAAAGTGTAACCATTCTTCAGAGCGCATTTATGTGTTATTTCATTATCCACCGCTTAATTATTTATTATTTAATAATTATATTACAAAAAAGTATCCTACATATACAGTGATGTTGTTATGTTATGGTTTTTAACTTTATATACACACAATTACATCAAATGGGTAACAAAATTACCATTCTTGTACGATGAACTATTGTCTCATGAAATGTTGGTGTTCATTTTTTTCATTTAACAACTCCCATGGCTGGGAATTTGGATGGAAAAAATGTTTCTATGTGATATTTATATATTATTTATTATGAGTTCAGTGTTATATAATTTTTATATAATCACACATTCATGATTTCCATTATTTAAAAAAACAATAACATTGTCTGTGGACGTGATGACTACAACCTCCTCAAAGCGATGTGAAACATTCACACATTACATGGAATGTATCATGTATGGGTTTAATTAATAATATATGTCACACATAAAATATATATTATATTTTGGATATAATTACCTTATTGGATATATATATATCATTTTCTTTATTACACAATCATATAGTGGAAAAGATACATCATTATTTGAAGATGTGTGGACTAACGCCTCATCGATGCAATGTGATTGCTTTCATATCACAATACTTATATATATAATAATATATGATTAAATAATATTAAATTTATTATATAATAGTAATTATTGAATGTTATGTGTTACTTACCTTCTTTCAATAATGATCATTGAAAAATGGTAACATTAGACGTGTATATAGACGACCTACTGTATCCATGATTATAATATTGGGTCATTTTTCATAAAAAATAATTCATGATTTTCTTAATAGTATAATTGATTTAATTTTTTAAAAATTATTTAATTATTATTATTATAGATTTTTTATATGATCTCCCTTTGACTAGTAGAGCTACCAATGTAATTTATGACATAAACCGAATATGGTTAAAACACCCTATGCAAATATAACTCTTAAATTAGTTGCTTAAAACATTTTAATAATTAAAAAATATAATGATAATGTATAGAAATGTTTTTAATCATGTAAATAAATAATAAAAATTAATTATTCCATATTATAATGACATAAATGATAAATTATCTTCAATATATGGGATTTTTCATCAATATCTTTTAATCAAGACATTTCTTGATGATATTAACCTTTATCCTTTTATAAAGATTATATATAGCACCATTGATATTCCATGTACATATTAAATATATTATTAGGATATTTCTGTTTTTTTATTAAATGTTATTCTTTCTTGTGGATTATGATTTAAATGTGAAATGTGGTACGGGAAACATTGAATGTGTAAAGAATTAATCTTTTCCTCCATTTCAATATTATTGATATTATTTTATATATTTATCTATATGGATAATAAATATTACAATGGAAATTTTATGTCTACTTTGGTAGTTGTATTCCAATAAAGGCCTTCATGTTTTTCAAAACAAAATAATCCCCTCATTTTTTTATTGGTATTTTGTTGTTGAAAATGTGTATTAAAAATGGATTGATTATTTCAATAAATTGAACTGTTTTATTATGATTGAAAATGAAATTTAACAAGTGAAATATTAAAAATTAAAATATTATATGTTATATGATTTTATAATGGTATATTAAATTAGATGGGTTGTTCCATAATAATATATTTATTTTTTTATGTGATAAACCAACAAGGGATTTCTTCATGATATCCCCCTAAAGCATTGGGTAAAAGTGCCTATCATATAGATATTCTAATTGAAAGTGTAACATGTATGGAAGTCTTCCATATGGTGATTTACTTTATATGAGTGATAAGTATATAGATGTCCCAAGATACATTTATGTATTTTCAGTTCATTCTATGGGTTTTATAGTAATCTTGTTATTAAAAAAAAGAATAAAATGATATTACTTTCAATGAAAAGTAGTTAATACTTCATAATGGTGAAAAGTATTAATTTTTTGAAATTTTTAGCTGTTTTTATTTTTTATTAATGGATTAGTTACTTCATTCATTTATATCACTCATTAATCATTTTATAAACTTCCCGTTTTTAAATATTTTTCATAGGACATAAGGATGAGTACATGATTGAAAGAATTCATTTTAATAGTCATGAATAGTTTTAATAAAATAGATCATTATTTTTTTGAGATGATTTAAATTATAGAAAAATCGATATTTTTAGGAATTTTCCACATTATATTGTATTTCCTTTTATATATATTATTTATGAACCAATTCTCAAAAATTAATCCTTAATATATAATAAATGTATAAGAATCTTAAATTATTTTCTGAACTCAATATTATTTACTTTTTTAAGGATGGGTCATTATAGTTGGTACGAGAGGAAAGGTTTTGGTTACATTATATTATTAGTAAATATTAGTATCATTTCCTTGTAATATTTTAATTTTTTGTTAATGTGAGTTGATATATAATTTCAATATTACCATTTTTCTTATTCTAATGTATTATTGTTTAGAATGTATTTTAATAGAGTAAATAATGAAACTAAATTGTGAATGAACATGGAGGAAAATAACATTCTGAATCAGTATTCTTAAATGGTTAGAAATGGAAATTATTAGTTTGTTAAATTGATGACTCATTTGAATTAATCTATATAAATCCATAGTTTCTATGAAATAATCAACCAAATATACCATAGAGTAACATGATTCTAGTGGGTAATTTAATGAGACAACACACCCTTAATTCATATTATTATTTGAAATAGTGGTAATATATTGATGGATTATGTCCCTAAAATTTTATTGCATGTCATTGGTTTTTCATATCAACAAATGATAACTCTTTCAATTTATTATTTTAAAGGTGAATTTGAATAGTTTTGGTTAGTAACTAAAAATATTAGGGAAATTGAAGATATTTAAACATTAAAATTGGATGAATTTAAGAATATATTGTTGTAGAAATATTTTCCTAAGGTTCATCAAAATTGGATGGAAAATAATCACGGAATTAAGAGAAAAGGAAGATGATTTTGTGAATTTTATTAGAAGAAAATTTCACATAACCAACATGGAAAATCCAATATTTTATAATGGGAATTGATAGTAAGATAAATCCAATGTGGGATGATGAATTAATTGGTAATGTTCTCATGTATTCATAATGTTAGATAAATTCTAGCAATATAAGGTAGCTCATTTGAAAAATCTTGTCATTTTAGTGATCATATAATTCATTATATTTCATATGAGGCTTCCACGGATGAGTGTTTTTATACTGAGTGACCACAACATATCATGATCACCATGTGAGATCAACATAGCACATTGGGTTTTTAAAAAGTGACTATGTATGAATTTATGTAGATCATAAAAATTATTTTTGATGTTGATTTTGCATTTATGAAAAAAAATTCTATTTGGGGGTAAATTAAAAATCATTCCTGTTGAATTTTCTATATGATGATTAGTATGCTTGTGATGCTTTTCATAAAAATTAGTTATGCGGTAAAGCTTATATGTGGCAAGTTTATTTTCCAACTTAATGATAATCTTTGTGATTAAAATTATGTGGATATTTATACTATTTTTAATGAATTCATGTAGAACATGAGGATTTATTATTAAATTCTATGCATATACGCTCTATTTAGGAGATGAAATATTCATGAAGGCTCTGCATCCATGAATAGAAAATTCAATTCGAATAAAAGTTCATGGATGTACTAGTTTCTATATGAACATCATTTTATGTGAAACCACATATATAATTAATTTCTATGATGGAATGAAAGATTTTTTGTTCAAATTCATAATAATAAGAATAGTTTGAAGATGTAGAATGCAATATGAAAACATAAAATGTTATGCTAGCTATTGTTATATTGAGTATGTGGTAATGCAGCTTCATAAGAAAAAAAATTATACATAATTCGAAAGAAAATATAATATCAAATTCTATGTGATATATTGTGATATATTGACTGTGATTACCAAAAATGATATACAAAAACCCTTTTTTAAAATGAAATATAGATCCCAATTCATTCTATATAGAGATGTGTCACCTTTTTTGGTTTCACATAAAATAGAACAAATTTAAACAAGTTATCATGTTATAAGGGTTATCATTAATTAAATTCTTTAATAACTAATTATATTATCAGTCAATATATTGGGATAATTTCTAGATTAAATTTGAGTTCACTATAGTGGGGAGACTATTTTTTTGGAAAAAATATTTACCACTCAAAGTGAAGATATTAGTTTAGGATGTGGTAAATGTATTTTATAATTTATGTGGGGATTTAACTCATATATAAGATAACTAATTTATTTAAAAAATTATTATTTCATGAATTATATAAGATGAATATATTTGAGAAGCTAAAAAAATATTTTAGATGAACTAGTTCCATGAAGTTCTTCAGAAAGTGATCATATATTATTTTATTTAAAATTACAGATAAAAATAAATATCTCTACAATAGTTACAGAAGTATACAAAATAATATATTAATATTTCTTTTTTTTTTTGTAAATTTCACTGTGAAACTATTATTATGATGGTAATTTCGAAAATATAGTGGTACTTTATGATACTGATGAACTGTATGGTCTAACCACTTATTACTATAGTGGAAAATCTTTTATTTTTGAGTCAAACATATCATAAAAAAGTGTATGATCAATACAAAACCATGTCAAATTATTATGTTCCTGTGAAATCTATTTTAGATAAAATGGAAAATGTTGAGTAAATATAAGGGTGTTTTGGATTCTATTAGCTCAACTGAGAACAATTTTAAAAGAAATAATTATTATTAAATTCACCACAGATTCATCCCTTCTTCTAAGTGGGAAAACACCTCCCATGGAACTATAATTAGTATCAGATTGAGGCTCCCACTATCATGATATACTAATTAATGAATATGGATGATTTAAATTTTTTCAATAGTATGGGTGTTTCTACTTTCGATTGAATGAACTATCACAGCTTGAAGAATAGTATGGTATCATATATTCTTTATCATGTCCTTGAGGTTTACAATATTTTTATTATAGTATTCACACCTATCACTGAAGATTCACTTTTTATTATTACTAATAATATAAATATGTAAGTTTATGGGAAATCATTCAATTCCATCTCGATGTATCTTTCAAAAACCAATTAGATAAAGAATATGAGACTCAAAAAACACAAGGAAATTTGGGAAAAATGTAATTCTATTATGAAGGAAAAATTAAATTAAATTAATCAAAATTGGAAAATTAGACTATCCAGTTTAAAGATATCATGATGTATGAAGATGAACTTTTGATGAATACTACAAAATATTCAATGAAAATGTACGTAATATTTGGGGTTTTGAAGAAAATAAGTATTATCCAACTGTTGAAAATAACTATGGGAAATTATCCTAATAGGTTTGACACTAAAGTTGCATCTTAAAAATAGAGCTATTGTATCAGTCACAATTAATGACATAGTATAATAATTTCATATGTAATGAGAATGATCCTAGTCTTCGTGAAGAAGATCAATGAAGAGATGAATTTTGAGGCCATGAGAAATATCCAAGTATAGATGGTGAAATTTTAGAATCAAGTGAATCTGATGATGAACATTATGATGACATTTATTATAGAATAATTGGTCTTTTTAAAAAATATTCAACAATGGAATGTATTACGGTAAATTAAATTTACCACCAAGGTTCTAAAATAGTACATTCATTGGAAAGTTTCCATTATATTCTCTTAAAAAGGTATTTGGAAGCTTAAACAAATTATAAGAGAAAAAATGAAGTAAAAAAATAAAGGATGTTCTCAAAATTCACAACTAAATTTAATAGAGGAACAAAAAATTATATTAAATTAAATAATGAATATTGTTGAGAATGTAAGAAGATTTTAACTCTAGCATGAGCATCTAATCAAAAGATAAAATTAACCTAATAGATCATATAGAAAAAAAATTGACATCTATTATAGTGAATATGATGAAATTCAATGATTATAGTAAGTGAACATGTTTGAAAATTAATTAGATGATTGTCATCATGAAAATATAATTTATAATAAGGAAATGTAAATGTTCTTTTGGGGAAGAGAAAAACTAACTGAGTAAAAGGATGAATGTGAAATAAAAGAGATTATTTACTTTGAAGAAAATAATAAACAAAAAATTGAATATGGTAGAAATACAAAAAGTGGTAAAGCTACATGAATAAAACCAATCTCTTAATGGATATGAATAGTCTAGGACTTAGTCAAGAATTTTTGAAGCACACACTAACATGAAAATATTAAATATGATTTCATAATGGATTGTAGGGTCATGGAAGAGTTATCAAAAAAAATTAAAAGTGGGGTTCAAAGAAGTAGGATTATTATGTAATCTATGAATATAAAAATATAACTATATTATCTAACACTGAAGGTCTAAAAAACACTATAAAAGTATAGATCATGAAGACTAGTAAAAAATTATATTTTAATTAAAAAGAAGAAATAATTTTTCTAAGAAGGTTATTTCACCAAGATCATATGAAATCACAACATATAGAAATAAAAAAAACATTCAACATAGTGCCATTATATTTTGGGAAGATCATAGATCAAAGGAAACTACTTGGTTTGTGGTGTTTTTGGGAAGAAATAATATTTTTACTAGAATAACATGTCCCAACATGTAGCATATTGAAGGCTGGCTTCAGGAATTATTATCTATTTTCTCTCATTGTCATCTTGTGAGGGGTGTCGTTGAGGGGAGGGGTTCAGAAAACACTAGATCCATAGAAAAGTAATGAAAAATTATATTAATATAATTACATTCTATATTACAATACATCATGATAATAAACATCATGATCTTATACTCAAGGCGTCTTTTCATGGCTATTTTTCCCTGAGAAAATGTACACCGTAATACCCTAGCTAGTTGCTCTCATGAGACCTATTGAATCATTTAGTGTATTTTGAAGGCTCCACCAATCACAAATAACATTTCATTCATTCATCATAATAATTTATCAATAATTTTTAAAATAAAAAACCAATATCAATTAATAATCAATTTTCACCAAAATTATAATAAAACGTGCATATATTTTTTTATATTTCCCCAGAAAATAATTGGAATGACATTAAATGTAAGAATCCATTAAAATAACATCATATATTGAAATGGGTATATAAATAATTCAATTTAATCCCTGGTAAATTGAATTATATAATCTAAGTGAACAATTTCAAATTAAAAGACTTAAATAGAGATTATTCATAATAGAAGGGAATTAGATGAGAAATTATGCCTATAACATAGGATGGTTTTGAAAGGCAAAGGCAATGATGGATTTTCATGAGTTTAACCAACCATAATACAATAGTGTGAAATGATATAGAATTTAACGTATAACCAATATATATCCCAAAAAATGGGGATAAGTGGTGAAGAAGAATTATATACCAATTAATCAAAATTGGGATACAAAAATGTGAAAAATCATGTCCATACGAATTTAAAATATAGACAAATAACACTTAAATCCCTAAAAATAGTTGAATAAAAAATCCATGACGGATATATTTATAAATAATAAATTAAATAACATGAATAACAAGGGCATAATAAAGTTAAATTATGAATTGGTATTGGATACAACATAAAATGGAAACATGGTGTATAATAATTAATATGTCTCAATGGTCGAAAATTGAGACGAGAAACCCTTAACGTGTTCCAAATTTATTCTGGGTATAAAAATAAATTCATGAGTAAAAAAATTAATTATATTTCATATGATATTAGGAACCTTATTCATATTATTTCAGTTAATATATACTATTTATTATTATATCCTATTTATTTATTATAATCTTTTTGGTCATCTGTGTGTCGAGATTGAATTAGTTCTTTCATATTTTTGTAATTTTAGTGAGAAAGGATGATATATTAATAATTATTTAAATAATTTATATAAACATTAAAACCCATAAAAACTAATTATTTAATTCTAATGTAACACTTAAATATTTTATAATATATTTTTTCATCAAATAAATTTCAATTGTCTGATAGCTTCATTTAATCACCACACCGAGTCTGAATGATCGATAATAATGTAATAATTTATTAATTAGAAAATAAATGTTTTGAAACTAGTAATAATAAAATTATAAATAAATATATTATGTATTTAGATTAATTTATTAATGTAAAATAAATAAATTTTCTATATTTGATGATTTCATTTTTTGTATCATGAATAAGTTTTCTTCCATATTTTTTTATTTCATTATGTGTGCACAAAAAATTATATTAGTTTCAAAAGATTATAGAAATTTTATTTTAATAAATTAATATCATTTTATAAATCATCATTTCAATTTTATTTGAAGGTGATTTTTGAAGATTTTGGTTTAATGTTTTTTTCGTTTTTTAATGAATAGTAAAAATAACGATTTTTTTATATAACTAAAATTTATTTTGAATTCAAATTCCCATTATTTTTTTAAAATAAAATTTTGTAAGTAAATTTTAAATAAAAATAATAGGAATAATTAAATATGAATCATAATTATAATTTTTTTATAAAATTTCACTTCTGGTCTTAAAAACATTTATTAAAAAAAATATGCACACAATATGTTTTTATTTTAATAATTAAATAAATATATTTTGTTTCTTGGGATTAATTAAATCTATAGAATATATTTCAAATAAAATATTCTATTGTTAATTTTATGGGGTTTCATGGTAAGTAATTGATGTTAATTCTCTTATATGTTTATAAATTCATTTTAAAAAAATGTGGTTTCATTACAGCATGTAAAAATATTTTAAATTAAATTCTGAAAATAATAGAATTTAAATAGACTAAATTTTATTTTTTATTTTTGTTAATCGTTATTAATATAAATTTACAGGTCAAAAATATTTTTCCATAATAAATAGTTAAGAAAATATAATTTTGTTTTGACAATTATGGTTAAAGCGGGATTATCAGGATGGTAACCTAAGAGATATGAGTATAATTTACACCCAAGCATTTCTAATTATTATTATTTGTAGATATTTTAAAATAATATTATCCTAACTAAGAATAATTATCTATTTTGATCGACATTACGTTGAATGTGACATTATATCATTGAAATATTTTAAGAAATTCCATATGTGTCCCTCCACTCAGTTATTAAGGGGAATCACTTCTCATCCATTATTCAACCAATTTTATATTTCTATATTGGATAATACTTACTAAAAATAATTTTTATAATACTTCCCTTAATCATAGATAATTATTTATTCTTCCAATAATAATCTTCAAAGGCATAACAAGTGAGAAAAATTATGTCTCTCAAAGAAGAGGAATAATTCTAAACCAAACTCCTTTAGTTTTATTTCCTCATAAAACATAAAAATATATATTTTATCTCTAAAAAATTATTAAAACTCTCTCATACATAAACTTATACAATATTATATCTATTTAGTAACAATTTTACACCTATCCTAAATCAATTGAGAAATAATAGTATCACTAATGTGTACGTGTGGACTACCGCCTCCACATAGCGATCCCATTCATTTCCCATCACCATATATAATTGATGGTAATAATGATTGATTTATGCATTGTATGTTATATTTTAAAATTTATTATTCTTTTATATTTATAGTATAATATCAACCTTCATTCTTTTGAATGCATTGGTAGATAATAATGTCACACTTTTGTACATGTGGACAACCACCTCCACTATGGGATGATATTTTTTATCACCATAAAATTAATTTTATATTAGAAAATATAGATTTAATGAATATATATGATATTTATGATCTAATACAGATGATTTTAGGTTACATTATAATTTCACTTTCTTTTTTTCAATTCATAAAAATAATGATGCTAATAAAATGTTGTCAATGAATGGGTAATAAGATATTATATGTAAACCATGTATGGTATTATAGATATTACTATGATCCTCGTATAAAATTTTCAAAAATTTAAATATATTAGAATGGGTGATAAATTAATTATGATGGAAGATGGTCTTATGGTAAGGGATTTTTGTTACAGTCCTTTTTTTTACTTGGAATTTTTTATATTAAATTTATGATAAAAAAATAAATAATCTATTTATCCTAAATATGATTCCTTTTATAATCCTATAAGTTTGTTTATGGATTACTCATTTTTGTTTAGTTATACATTATTTATGTTTTCAGGAGACTGAAAATAAAATTTCACAGAAAATTGATCCTTTTCTCTTTAGTTAGGAATATTTTATTCCTTTTCCATATTTACTTTAAAATATATAAAATAATTTTATTAAAATAAAAGAAATAATAATTTTTTAATTACATTATATTTTTTTACCAAGGATTAAAAGTAATATTGATATCATTTTCAAATCATGTAACCTTTTACATTTTTTTAAAATGGTATTGAATTTCAGGATTTTATTAAACGTCTCTTAAGTTATTTAGAACTAATATTTTTAAATTTATATTTTTGAAATTTTACATTTTAAATAATTTATTTTAAAATGAAATGGTATATATCTCAAAAATGTTCATGTGATCTTTTAAATGTATTTACAAATATAAGAACATCCGTTGATGTTTCATATTGGTTACTATGGGGATGATCTAATGTTACAATATTTATTATTTAACCTCATAGTTTAGGATTATGATGTTGAAATTTTTATAAAACCAATATCCTTTTATTTTGTTCTGATATGATGATATGATTAATGCTTTATGATGTCATGGCACAAAAATATATAAATTTCCTTCTCTTATTGGTGGGCCTGAAATTATATTAACCTACAACAACCTTGGTAAAAAAAGGATATATCATGGGAATAGGAGGACTATAATGGGGGCTGACCATGTTAATTATGGTAATATTTCAACAAAGATAGTATTAGGAGTGAACCCAATCCACTATGATAGTCATAGAGGTAATAATTATCTATTGAAAGGATTCTATATGACTATGTGTATTCTAAATACATAAAAATATACTAAACTTTTGATCTCAAAGTTTATAAAAGTTCTTTGATTATTCCACATAATTATATATAAAATACATTATTTCACAAAAACCATACACCAAGAATCCAGGTTAACGATATTTAACTAATTATCTATGATTATTGTAAGTCATTATCATGTCCCCTTTCCCTTATAATTATTTTATACTCACTCGTGATCATTTTTTTATTCCTCATCTATTTACCCTTCCTAATAATATTTTATCACCCATTTTTATATTTTATTTCACCCAGTTATAAATATGGTTTTATATAATGATATGACTATAATGGGTTTGAGTTTTGATGAACAAAATTTGAAGTGATATAGATATTTTATGTACCAATTTATTATACGTCGACATTACCATTGACACTAATACATTATGTTTCCAGAAGAGATATAAATTTTGTTATTGAATATTTGTCTCATATTATTTAATATATATGTATTATTTTATTTTTTAATCTTAGATAGTATTAGATAAATGTTTCTTTAATTTTGGAAACTCAGATGAGAATAAATTCGTTAGAGACTATATAATAATTCAACATATATTATAACATCCTAAATTATTGTTAAGGAATAGATTATGTCATTTCCCTAGAAATATATATATCTGTATAATATATATGGAATCATTTTGGAAAAAAATACATTTGTGGTTAAAACACTAAAATGATTTGGTTGATTATATCTTAGCCATAATATGGGTCCGTAGTAAATAAACCATTAATATGTACCTACTTTGAAAATAATGGTGGATAAATATAGGATAATTCAAATTTTCCTTATGAACATGTACCCAAGATTTTAACAGATAATAACCAATAATAACTAGGTAAATCATTTGGGATCATAGATTTAAAATATGTAGATATAATTTAGATATTTTTGAATTATTTTTCATGATCAATATGATTAATGATACTTAATGTTCATGAAAACCATTATTTTTTATTATGGTTTTATGGACATAATGATAAAGTATATGTGGTGATATGTTCATTCAAATATTTTAATGTAATTATTGAATGGTCAATGTCTCATGATATAATAATCCTATTATAATGTTGTGTTATTATTTATATTATGGTTATAAGAATATTAAAAAACTATATGTATTGTTCTATAGTTATTTTTCAATACTTATTTTCAAGAATATAATGAATGATAATAATATCCTGAAATTGTGATATATTGCTAAGGTGAGTTTTTATGATAAAACATGATTTATAGAAAGAAATCCCTATAATTTAATCTAGATGTTATGATAATAATGTTTCATTTTGATAAATATTTTACTGATATTGATAAATTAAATTGGATTGTATTTGGCTCCTTGAAATTGATTACTGGTTTAATGGTAGATTGATTTATTTTATATACGATTATTATCCTAGAATTTTTTTATTTATTGAATACATTTGGTATTATGTAGTTTTATTTTACTAGAACATATAAAGATATATTTGGTAAAAATTATTTATTTTCTTGTTGGGATTTATTTTCTGATTTTTGTTATTAGAATATTTATGTGTATATATGATGATGGTATTCACATGATTGGGATGTGACATTATGATCTAGTTTGTATTGTTTGGTGATTAATGATAAGGGAATTTTGGATATTTTGTGATCATTTTCCTAAAATCATGGTATTTAGATATTGGTTGAGAAATAATTGAGGTGTTTATATTTTTTCATTATTTTTTAGATCATGAGATCTATTAGATTTTTAAATTAGTCATTTAGGCATGAAAAAATCATCTTGTTAATTCATCTTTGAGATATGAAAAATTTGTGGAAACTAATTGAATAATGTAAAAAAAGAATTAAATTGATTTTAAATATTTGAATAAATCACATAATTATATTTCACTATGGTCAATGATAAATTAATTCCTCATCTATAGAAAAAATTTCATTAAAAAAAACAATTTCCTTTTTACATTTATTTCTGATTAATTTGTATTATTTTTTACCTCACACAGAATTATAGTATTCTGCTCTCTAAAATTCTCCTGAATGTATTCTATATCACTCTATATTATTATTTTAAAATTATCATTATCTTCTAGATATTTTTTTTCACATACTGCTAATATAAAACTTTTCTTAGAACATGATTTTGTTTTATCTATGATAATATTTATATTCCCCACTTCTTTAGAAAAATGATGTTACATTATTTGTTTCTATGATCTTGGTATTCATAAAAGGTATTCATGAATATTAAAACCTTTTATAACCATGAAAATGACTGTGAGGAAGAAATTTTTTTGTGCGGTATATAACACACCAATATTGTAGAATATATATTTTTAAATTAAATACAACGTGTTTGAAGGTTTTTTTATAAACAATACAACACTTAAGTGAAAAGTATTAAAGTAATAATTTATAAACAATTATTTAAATTTATATGTATAAAAATATATAAAAATCATTTTTAAAAATATTTTTTAAATTTCATACATATTTGTTAATTATTAATAAATATATACTCAATTTTTGTAATATTATTTTAGGCTTTGATAATTTGATTTCATAAAATATATTTTCTTTATTTTTTATGAAAAATTATTTTAATTAATTAATTTAATAATAGATATTATTTAGGAAATGAATTATATTTTGTAAATCAATATGTGAAAATTATATAAGGGGGAATGTGTAGTATTTTTCTAAAAAGATTTATTTCTATAAAAACAGTGAGAAAATGTTTATTTTTTAAAAAATGATATCTACTTTCTTGTAAAAACCATATTTTTTTAATTTTGGAATAGAGTAAAATAATTCTATTATAATATAAATAATGTAATTAAACTTATATGAATCATTTATATGAATCATTTTTTTATATGTTCATTTTGTAGCATAAAAACATAATTTTTTTAAATCCATTTTGATGTATGTAATGTGTTTTTAACTTCATAAATAAAATTCATCTCTATTTATTACTTTATTTAATTAAATTTATCGATTATAAATTACACAATATATTTTATGGTTTAATTTATGGTTTTTATAAGCTATGGAATGAAAGTAATTTCAGTTTTATGATAAAAATTCATTTTTTAATGTGGTGTCATCAGGGTTTGTATGATTATTTTAAAATAAATTATATGATATTTATGAATTTAATCTCATAATATATATTACATATATGTTATAATAAAATTAATATAATTTAATATCTTTTACATTATTTTTGGTCATAATGAATTATTAAAACAGTAAATAATTTTTATAATTATTGGAGTTAAAAACGTCTTATGTTGGGTTAAAAAATATATAATTTAATTTGTGACTCAAAAACATTTATAATTCATATTTTCTAAATATATTCAATCCCACTATTATACTAATCATGAATACTTGTCCATTTTAATCCACATGAACCAATAGGTGATCATATACCATTGCAATCTTTTAAGATATTTAATGTGTGTCTCTCCCCTCTCTTATCAAATAAAACATATTATCCAGCCTTAATACCAAAATTTTATCCTTTTAGATTTAAAAAACCCATCTCAAATAACATAAAATACTATTTCACTTAATCATATAAATTATTTCTTCTCCCAATATTTTTCCCTTAAGGCATAAGGTTTGCGCTAAAGGTTTTCTATCCAAGAAGTGGTTTATATCATAACCATGTTCATTCTATTTTATTAATTGCTAATGATTCTATAGAAATTATGTAGCATTAAAAAATTAATAATAAAATACCATAAATACACTTAGATTTTATTATCATGATTTCACAAAAAATTTACACCCTTATACGTCCAATGGTGAATAAAAGTATCACTCATGTGTACATGAGGACTGCCAACCCCACTTAGAGAAACAATTAATTTCCCATAACCATCATTAATTCATGATTATAATTATGGATTTAATATTTATATATAAAAATTATAATTTATAATTTTTTTATCGATAATATCTTACCTAATTTCATAAATTTTTAAAAATTCATAAACAAGAACTTCTTTCATGTATATGTGTTCTCTTCCACCTCTATGTAGCACTATGCTTTTTTATCATTTCATATTTTCATTCCAAGTAAAAAATCATATATTACATAATATACTAGTATTTATGATATAATAATGGTTATATAAAGGTAAATAATAATTTTCCTATCATTTTTCCTTCTATCGAATAGGGGGAATAACAATCTTCTATACATAATGATTTCTATTTCCATAACAAGATGTATTTCATTTATTATTAGTACTTCATATGACTGGATATAGATATGAATGTAATGAATATATATATGATGTTCATAAAATGATTAAATTTAATATTATTAATTAATAATGATCAATGTTAAAGGATATTTACATTTTAGTGAAAATATGCTTGAAAAACGAAGTAGTTATCACATAAAATAATTTTCATAATAAAATGTTTATTTTGAATTCCTGATATGATATGACAATTAAACCATGTATATTGATAAATTTATTATCATGGGTTTTTATTTAAATATATTTAATGATGATTTATTATACTGGATGTTAGAGAATTTATAGAGCTTGATTGATATAAGTTATATTATTAATGTTACAATAACAATTTTATTAGGATTGTTTTCACATAATTTTTTGAAAAAAAAATCATATGATCAACCAATCCAAAAAATTATTTATCTTTTCTATGAAATTTATTTTTAGATATCATTCATTTTTTATTCATTTTATTTTTTTTAATAACTAAATAAAATGAAAAAATGTTTTAAGGCAAACCATGCTTGTTTTTCTCTTCGGCATTGAATCATTTCATGCACGTTCAGTTTTTATTTATAAAATTTTAAATAATGGTTTTATTATTCATGTAATGTAATTTATAAACATTATATAATATATTTTACATTATTTACAAATTTTTAAAAGGTATGTTCTTAATTTTTCTAAACGTGGTACTTTTTGACATCTTATGGAAAATTGGAATGAAATTCTTATTTTTACATAAATACCATGAACTGAATTCCCCGCACCGATGCATAAACTTATCAATGAATATGTCATTATATGTTTACTTAATTCATCTAAAAAAATTACACAATGATTTTCTATTTTTTTTTATTTTAATTATCTGATTTCAAAATAAATGGGTCTTTTTTTCGAGAAATGTTCTTATTATCTTTAAAAGTTATTTTGATTTATAGAAATATCCTTTTATATTTCTTATAATTTTTATTTGGAATATGATCTTATGTTAAAATATTTATTCTTTATCTAATTTTAATATCATTATGTTGATGAAATTTTTATAAACCCATTTCCATTCCATGGGCCATGATATGATACTATGATGAATTTATTGTGATATTGTTCCACACAAATGTACGGTTTTCATTATAAGATGGGTGGGACCTGAAATATATATCCCTATTTTTTGTTGGATAAAAATGGATTTATCATGAAATTATAAGGACTAGAATGGGTTTATCATCCAGTCCAATAAGGGGCCTTGTCTTATAATATCATCTTAAGAGTGATCCTTGACAAATTAAATGATGTAATTTTGAGTGAACCCAGTCCACTATGATTGTTTTAGTAGTTATAATTCTCAAAGGAAATTATTTTCTATGCTTATTTGTATAACAAAAAAATAGTCTATATTATAATGTTATGTTCTCATGGATTATGATTTATTATTGATGATCCCACAATATTATTTCTTACATTTTTATGAATTCAAACACTATAATACAATATTAATGACCATTAAGTGACTCTGTGTGATTATTTTTAGTCATAATCCGATTCTCATACCCTTATTCTTATCTTATGATCTCTCCTAATAATTTCTTAATAACTATGATGGTTACCCATACTAAGCATCTATACTAAAAAATACTTATGGTTCTCTTCAAATGGTTATAAATAATGGTTTTATGTATAAACTATATATGCTGAGTTATAAATTTGAAACAATATTTGGGAAATGATGTAGAATTTTTATGAACTCGTTTTTTATGTATCTATTTTTTTTAAGGGAAGAACACAACTGAGGTTTTATGTCGATCATATTATTATCTAATTAATACAGTACTAATAAGATTAAATATCTATGTTTGTAATTTTTTGATCAATATATGTTGACTTATAATTGTATTTTTTTTATATTCCCATAGTCATCTGTGATAGAGTTTTACAAAGTCATTTAAGTAGGTGGTTAGACCAACCCATGAAAGAACATAAAATAATTTAATGGGTGAATATGATTAATAATTTTTTTATATTTGGATAATATTATTATAATATGTGAATGCATTCTATAGTTTTATGTTTTTAATCATTTAAATTTTATTTTAAGAGGTTTTTATAAATAATTAAAATCAAGATAAAAAAAATTAATTCATGGTGGAAGTTGTCCACACAATATATTGTTAACATACTTTAATTTTTCAATGATAATGGAATGGAATAAATAATGGTTATTTCATTAATATAATAGCATATAAATATAATTATCATAATTTGTCCTTTTATTACTATGGTTAGGGTAGGTTTAGATGGTAAAGAATAAAAAGAAATGGTAAATGATTAAGTAATACTTACATTGATACCTTTAACTTCATCATGATGAAATCCTTATAGGTAAATGATTAGGATAAATTTATGGGACCTAGGAATCTAGGGTACTAAACAGTGTTCTATGTGAATTGGGTTGGGTTAGTTGATATTTTAAATGTAATGTAGATCATTGAATGTGTAGAAGTGATATCATTTTATAAGTGATGATAAGGGTTAATTTTTGAATGTATATTGGTTTTTAATAATGTAATGAAACTATGAAATGGTTCATGGTTACAAAAATTAAAACGAATTGAGTTGTGGGTTATATTGGCTTGATAAATCCTCAACCAAATATTTCCTCATATATTTTAAACATGTTTGAAGTAACTTTCACTTTTATTTTAAATTTTATTTTTTTATTTGTACTGGAGTAACTAGTTTCCAACCAAGATATTATTTCTTACTAAATATATTAAATAGACACTCTTAAAAACATTATTTTATAGTATCAATTCAAAATTTTATTAATCATATACAATTTATAATGGAGAGAAAATAAAGTTTTTATTTATAACATTTTATATTTTTAAAAACAAATTGTATAAATTTTTTGCCACCATTTAAGGTACATAATATTATTTAGTATTAATTAACAATTTGTTGAGTTATAATTTATTAAATTATTTTAAAAAATATTTATTACATATTTTGATATTATATGAATGTTTTTGACTATATAAAAATTTCATAGTATTAACAAAATAATTCTATAAAACAAGAGTTATACAATTATCATGGTCATTAAAATTTATATTATTATTCATAATTTCATAAAAAATTAAAGTTTATGTATTTAAATAATATAATCCTATTTATATAAAATAAAAATTCAATTTTTTTATTTCTGTATGTTATGGAAGTAATTTTTTAATATCTGTAAAAAATAATTTTCTAGTGTAAAATACTACTTACGTTTTCTATAAGATATACAGGGGTTTTACAAATAAAACATAGTAATTTAAAATCATTTATTTATTTATAAATATAAATAATTTAAAGGAAAATTTTATTAAAAAATTTGTTCCATAATATAAGAATGATAGTATCATAGAAGTGAGAGTTTAAAAAATAACAATATTTTTTCATAACTCACCTAAAAACAATAGTAAAAACTGAAAAAAATTTATTGAAAAAATAATATATTTAAAAAATCTAAAATTTATTTATTTTGGTTATATTAAAATCATAAAATTATCAAATTTTACTTTTAAATAATTATATATTGAAAATATATTCATAGGAAATTTTTTTCTTAAATAATAACAATTCATATTCTTATTCAATATCAATTAATGATTATATTGTGGATAATAAATTATTCATAGAAAAATTATATATTTTCTATATTAAATCATTTTTAAAAATAATATGGATAGACAACCAATTTTACAAAAAATACACTTTTAATATTAAATGGTCATATTAGATATTTAGATATATTAATTTAATATTATAGAATCCTTAATATTACCAAATGCCTTTATATTTAGTTATATATTTTTCATAATTTAGTTACATAAATTTTTAAGTTACATTTCTTTGAAAAAAATAAATTGTTATATTTTTTGTTGTGGTTTTTTTTTGGTTTGGTGTTGTGTGTGTCATAAGATATGAAAATATTATGTTAAGAAAGAAATAAAATATATAATCATTAACATTGGTGTGTTACATTCTCTCCTATTATTTAAATTAAAAACGTGTAATATTTAATTATTTTTCACTTAATAAAAAAATTATTTTATCCAGAAGATAAACAAAATCCTAGGGTTTTTTAATAATGAGATATCAAAAATAGTATTATAAATACTATGAATATCATTATTGGTTATTATGGACTATATGATAAAAGTAATTTTAGTAGGAATCTTATAGTCAACAAAAATATTTGATCATGAGTTGGTTAAAAAACATTATGGTATTTTCATATACAGAATTCGATATAATCTCATTGTAAAGTGATGCTATAAATTTATAATGCCTCATAAAATAATTATGGAAAACAAGATCATTCTGAAATAACTTCCCAAGAAAACTGAATAAGATTTATTTATATGAATTCCACCAAGTGATTTTATTTTAAAATCAACATCTAATTCATGGTGAAAATTTATTTTTCATATGATCTTTCATAAAAATGAGGAAGAATCACTATACCTCGAAATACTATACATTTCACAGGTTATTCTTTGTTCCCATGATATGGGTGGTTTTGGTGATTATTTTTTTATTCGACATTTGACTAGTGCATTGATATGTATAGTTCCAAATTTACATACAATCAAAACTAAATATTTTGTAGATTATAAAACACAATTAAATATTGTACATTATGAACATCATTATCAAAAATATATTGAATTACCATTTACATAAGTCAATTTATGAAGAATTGTTTCCTACATTAATGATAATTAGAAAATCGAATCTTGATTCCTTCATTATATTTCTCACTCGAACACATATGATAATCCACCATTCCCAAATTTAGTGTCTATTTGTATTAATATATTCTCATATTGTTCAACATAATATGTGTTATACATATATTTATAATCATAAGATCTATCACACATGATCTTATCCTATTTGATTAAATTCATTCATAATCCTGAAAATTCCCACAACATCGATTGTTAACTTGTTTCCTTTGGATTGTAACCATCACTAAATCCCAAATGAGCTAATCACTTCTGATAAACACCATGGGATAATTATTTTATGATACTTACAAAAACAATTAAACCTTAATTTCTTTAATTTATTAATTTTTTACATTTTTTTCAATGTAATCCACTTTTGGTAAAATCCCGGTTTTATATTATTGGGCTCTCAAATATTCTATAACATAACTACATAAATAAAAATCCCATTAGAATATCTTGATGAGATAACATCATTAACTATAAAATATCCCAAATGTTTTCAATATAGGTGTACATTTATTCCTTTTTGTATTGCACAAGGAGAAAACATTGTTAGTACCCATTACAAATTTTTTTGGTTTATTATCCTTCAATGTATTTGTTCTAGATAATGTATCCACTAAAACAATCTTTTAAGGAAGATAATTCCCAATAAAACCACAAAATATCAATATTTACATGATTTTATTATTTTACCCCTTCCATTGACATATCTAAAATATGTATTCCTACGGTTTTCACTGGATTTTCCATATTCTAATATATAAAATATTAGATATTACATAAATTAATGTAAATAGTTCTATATACTATTGAAATCAAAATCAATATTACATTATCACCCGTTAATTATATTAATAGGTCTCCAGTTATCGTTAATGAATATATAATAATATATAAAGTAAATTTAAAGATATTTTGATACCAAATTTATCACTTCTGACCTATAATCCCAAATCTAGTTCTCATAAATAGCTTCTTTACATACCAACACAAAAATTAACTAGTGTGACCCAATATAAATCATTAATAATTAAAATATCACAAACAAATAACAAGTCAATTAAATTTGAACGAAATTATTTGTTTAATTATTTATTGAGTTGAAAATAACTTTTAACTAAAATACCCAAGTATATATCATCAAATAAATATTTTTTCTCATATTTGAGGAACATATTAATCATTAATACGTCATCAAAATGTTAAAAAAATACCTACACAAGCTATTCTATTAAACATTAAATGTATTACATATTTCTTCATAACATAGTAAAATAAAAACATAAAAAGGTGTGGGATTAAAATAATTTTAAACATAGATAAAATAAATAATAATCAATGAATATAATTGATCATAGTATGACCATTAGAAATATAGTATGGATAGATATTAAAAATTATTTTTTAAACAAAAACAACTATGAAAATATAATTTCCATGGTTTAAATATTAAAAAAATGCATGGATGATAATATTTTGTTCCTTAGCATTGAAATTCAAAATGTGGAATAGTTATGTATGTACCATGAGACATGACATGAAGATCATAGACGTCAAGAGCCTATTATAAATTCCTTATGTCATTGTAATACATTGTTCTCAGTATCCATACAGCAAAATACAAATATAGTCAGTCTCATGGTATGTATCAATGCATCAAGGGGATATTATAGTCCCCATAGAAGTTAAAGTTTCCCCAATTAGTTGCTTTTAAAAAATAATTAATAATATATATGATTTAGATCATGTTCTAATAGGAACTCAAATACTATAAGGAATTTAAAATTTTTAATTAGAGGACAAGATCATCTTTGAAATGATGTTTGAAAATGATTTAATAGAGTCTAACTATCCAAAAATAATTTTTGAAAAATAATAGAGTCCTAATAGGATCTTATGATGTTTCAAAATTCATTGGTAGAATCATGTTGAATTTAAATTGATTTAGGAATCATTATAATTTAGATAACTACTTCGGTGTGCATAGATTTGGTGAAACTGTGTGACACCATATGTTCCATGATTTTTATATTTTAATTTCTATTATGTGGCATGGTTAGTACATGGGTTGAACGAAATAATGTGGATTTATAGATAATACATACATCTTTGATTATTTTGGGGTCTTGGAAAATGTTTTTACCATTGTAATAGAAAACCCTTTTTAAATGTTTCAAAATAATGGTGTTTCAATTCACGTGGTAGTTACATTTTTTAGAAAACCATACATAAAGCCATGTAATAATCCTTCACTGAGAAATTCATATGATATAGTTAGAAAATAGTTTGGAAAACCATATAACCAAACCATGTATCACATTACAAGTTTAAAATTATTGATTTTAATATTTTTTATTATAGGGGATTCCCCCTTCATCCCTTTTTTATTTCACACACAGTCAAATGACCTCTTCCCCTTACCCTTTCATCATCCACAAAATTTTGGGATATGTTTATGTAGTTTTATTAAGAGTATCGTGGAACATTATCCTCCTCCTTCTTCAACACTTCTTATCCAAATTTTATTATGATATTCAACTACTATGGTTTTGGGGTTTTTCAATATTTCATTTGATAATGATTAAATCATTCATTTATATGATTATTTTACACATCTTAGCTACTATACATCACATAATGAAATTCAAATACTAATGATAATTTATTCAATAAATTTCAATAACATCATGGATTATAAACTTTTATTGAAATTTTAGTTTAGTTATTATGGAATGTCATCATATCTTGGGTTTTTGACTCCAAAATGGTTAAGGGGTGATTTGGGAATAGATAAAACCTATGTTTTCAATAATCTAGAAATAATTGGACCTCGGGAGGTTTTTAGGATATCATTCTATTTTAAAACACATGTCTAATTATTTATAAATGGTGAAAATACTTTTTTGTGTCCTTTTGACAGATTTGGGGCCATGAATTGAATAGTATTGGCCTATGGAGATTGGTAATGTATGGATGGGTGTCAATGAATGTAGGAGGAGGTATAGGACCAAGACATTAAAAATTTAATTGAACTATATATGATGTATATAGTCCTCAAAAATCATCTAATATATTTTTCATTTGGTTATTGATGCATGTGACAAGTGGAAGTACCCCTGAGGGTTTAAAAAATTTATTTAAATGAATTGTTTAATTTAAATAGTTTTTGGAATTTAAATTACTTCTTAATTGAATATAAACTATTTAACCTAGGAGGAATGAATAAATTTATAATTCCATGAAGGACCATTTTCAAATATTTAATGCCTTGACAAGTGATGGTTGAGGCATGAAAAATAAGGATAAATAAACACTTAGACAATAATAATAGTTGTTTTAATGAGAATCAAGATGGAATATTCTATCCATGTGGGTAAGGACCTAGGAATTATGTTATTTTTTGGTGGATCATTCTTAGGTTGATTAAAGATGGATTGCCTGACATGACTAGCTTGGAGTAAACCTAGACATAGAGATGTGATTAGAGCCACCACTTAATTTTGTATCAAGTGATATATACCATGGATTCATTTTAAATATGATGTTGATGTTTAGGATTCCATTGGATGGGATTTCCACAAACAATCAAATTTTCGGGAGATGTTCGTCTCGATCGATGATCCATAGTTATATTCCTCAATATTAATGATGATCTAGGGGATCCCTATGGGAACCCATTTGAGATATAAAACTCTATTAATGAATGTGTTTATGAGTAATGATAGATAAGAGTGACACCCAAAACCTAAACTAAATTGTAATATCAATGGGGTTGTGATGATGAATATTGGATTGGGGATTCACCCATCCACTACTATGTTTATTATTTATTTTTTGTATGATATGTGATTTCCCAAGATGGATGGAAATTTTCAATTGGTCCCAACATGGACCAGGGTTCATAAGAATACCCTATTTACATGGATGAGACCCTTATATTCTATATATTTTTGGGATCTAGTCTCACAGTTTGTTGGGGATAGATTATTAGCTCAATTACAATCCAATGATTCGTTTGATGTTGGAGTAGACTCTTATAGGTGGTACCTATCATCAATAAGTCAATCATTTGTAACCATGAATACAGAATATCCTAAGATGATAAGGATTCCATTGATGTTGTGATTCTATTATAAATGACCAGGTGATGAGATCCGAATATATATACTAATAGACCATTAAAAATAAATGTGATTCCTTATATTCGAATCATTTTATGAGGTGTCATGTGGGAATATATACACATTCATTGATATTAGAAATATTAAGGGTGAAGGTATAATACCTTCTAGTTTTCCTTTGATACAAAATATTATCAGTTGGACAAACCATTGATGGTTAATCTAACGATCTATGAGATTTTAATTACCTAAAAAGAAAACCATGTGTTCCAAGGAGAAAATTTACTTTGATTCTCCGGTTATCCTAGGTATAAATCACTTAAAGAAGTATATAAATTATTAGGGCCACACCATTATAGGAATTATATTTTTTTCCTAAATTTAGAAAATATCTAGGTACCACTATGGGGGTTGTCATGTGTTCTTAAGGATGGAGAAATCATGGTTATTCCATAATGTCATGTACTCATCATGATGGACGTGTAAGAATTATATCTCTATGTAACAAATAGATGTAACTATGAGGGGATGATAATGCTCAGAGACATCCCCACACTTGACAATATATATATTTTTAAATAGTCTCTTTGGAATGGGGATCAATGAAATTTATCAGGCATGATCCAAGTTCTATTTATACCCCATTGGGGTGGTTGTGAGATGTTGTTTTTCATTCTCACCATTATGTTCTCAAAGACATTACAATGTAGTTCCAATATAGGTTTCATGGTTGGTTCAATTATTTTTATCAACTGCTTATTTTTTATTCTAATTATGTCACATAAATACCTAACTATATTATTTTTATGGTATGATCCCATGATGGTTAATTGAATTTAAGTTATGTACTAACCCTTAGATAAGATCACCATTAAACTGTAATACCTAAATATATATTCACTTTGTAGAAGGTAACGGTCAGTAAAATGAATGAGTTCTAATTTTTTATTATGATAACTCATATTGTTAAGAGACTAGAAGGAGGAATTTATATATCCCAAATGTCTTCACTTTTGTTTATCGTGATGGTTTGAGTCTGTTTTCATCAATTCATTTTGTTATAGTATGATTTTATTTATTTCACTTCTTATGTTATATTTTTTAGTTATTTATTTTTATTGAGTACACTAATATGGGGTTCCAGCCTCCACATGGTACCTCTATATAATCCATGGGTAAGTCAATATCCTCTGGACAACTTGTAGTAATGACTTAGGTCATTTGGCTAACCGATTTGGTTACTAAATAGAGTTAATGGTGATGGAGAATTAAAAAGTGGTATCATAACTCTACTTTTCATTTCATTTAATATTTGAGATGTAGAATACACACAATGGGAATTTTTTAAATCTAGTGATGGATACAATGTCAGTTTCTTGTGAACACATAATAGAGCAAAAAGTCCAATTTTCAAGGGGTAAGGGTTGTTGTTTATAATATGTTATTTTAAAAATGATATGATTTCTAACTAAATTAATTTATATGGTTCTTATGTTTATGATAATTTTTTATACAAGATTTTCATATTGGACCATAGGGACAAAAGGCATACATGAATGCATCATTTCATGAACATAAGACTCACATGACAAGTAAGATCCTAAAAGTGTGTGATTTTTTCATTAATGATGGTCTGTCTATTTAAATTGTCAGAATATTATCATACATTGTTTTCCCATATAAGTAAATTGAAAATTATTATCATATATACCAATATATATATATATATTATACTTATTGATTTTCATGTGGATTTATAGTGAGTTGGTTATTGATCACGATCATATAGTAGATCTTTTGGAATAAGAGGTACAATGACCATAGTTGGATGGTGTAAGAATATGATACATTGTTATATTGTAACACCATGATATTTCAGAAAATATTTATCTTAAATTGATTTCATTTCATTGATAATATGTGTTACTCATAGCCCTGAATTTAAAAGAACATCAGTAAATTGTTGAAATATTATTATTTTAGGTGAAAGTTATATTCTAGACACTAAATTGGAATGTATGAATATGTTTAACTATGTTAAAAATTATTATAAAATTACTACACAGTCTAAATGTATTTATAAATTCATAATAAACAACCACTCAATTATTAGAAATGCTATTTAATGCATCAAAATTTACAACTTCCCCAAAAATGAAGTAATTTCATTTTGAGAGAAAATAATATAACAAATTAATAGAATATATAAATTTTTTATTATATAAAAATTATAAAAAATAATAAATTATCAAATAAAAAATAACTCAGGGAAAAATGCTAGAATTTATTTAGAAGAATTATTTTCCAATAAAAAATTAAAAATAATTATTTTTATTGAAAAATGTATTATTGTATCATCAATTTAAAATGTTCCATTTGATTATTAAATTGTTTAAAAGTAATAAATATTTATATTATATTATAAATCATATAATTTGGTTCATTGGAATAAATTTTATAATTGAATTTCATATAATATTTTTTTATAATAAATCATTTTTAAGAAAAAATGTAATTTTCAGAATAAAAGGAATTCATTCCATGATATAGTCTTATCTTATAATTAATTTTAGAATTTTATAGAGATTTTATTAGATAAAATATATTCATTATTTTGAATCCGGAGGATCAAATTTAGTAAATGGATCCCTTGGATTTTTAGGCATTATGAATAGTAATAGTTATAGAATTTATCGCCACAGTAAAGGGTAAATAGGATTAATGTAGGATAAAACTAATTGGTAATGAAATGTATTTTTTTCTAATTATTAACTATTAAAGTTTTCTTATAATATAAGACTTTATATATAAATAATAATGGAAACATTCTCTTAAAATATACTGTAGATATTATAAATAAATAAATATTAAAAAATGTCACTCTATATGTTTTAAATATCTATTAAGCGTCCACATAGGGAAAAAATAATGGTTTTAAGGAACATAAATATCTAATTAAATATTTTTGAGATAATTATCATGTAAAATTATCATTTATAATTTTTAGAAATTATATTATTACTGAAATGATTCTGCAATTCTAATATAGTATTTATTAAATTTTGAGAAAAAAATATAAATGATTATAAAAATACCAAATGTTATATAATTTTAATGATTGAATATGTCCCATTAATTTTAAATATTTATATGAAATATTAGAGTTGTTTGGAATAATTATATTCTAATTCCCCCGTTGTCACAACATATTTAATTCCAAATTAAATTAATTGTTTTAAAATTAATCGATATTAATAATATATTATTAAATAATTCAAAATTTATAAAAATATTATATTTTTACATTTGAATATAATATGGATGAAAGCATAATAAAATTTATTTTTATTAGTCACTTTCACATTTTTTTTCATTATTAACCCATTGTAATTAAAATATTGGTTATCATTGTTAACGTAAAAAATGAGTAACAAAGGGGTTAACAAAAAAGTTATGGATTAAAATGATATCAAAAGTTATATAAATTTCATTGTATAATGTTATTTCAACATAAATGGATATTATTATAATTAATTTATATTTTTAACAATTTAGATCCATAATTTCCTTATTCGATTTAAATTTTTATGGTCTTCCAATAGTGTCTCTTGCCTCAATTATAAGATGGATCCTCCTCCCTCACTTTTTTACCCCACATTGAGTGTTATATATTAAAATAAACCAACCAAAATTCAATTATAGACATATATAAAATCTTAATTTATGTTTCTTTCTTCCTAAAAGGTCAATCCAATAACCCTTTAGAAGAGATATACAGGAGTAATTTCCAAGAAGAGGTAATATCTCAATCTGATCTCTTTATTCTATCATATTCTTTACATCCTATAAATAAATGGAATTTATCATTCTATTTTAAATATATAATAATAAATATTTTTAAATTTTATTATAATTATGGAAACACCATTATAGTCCCACGTTCCTGTCAAATGATAACTGTATGTTTTGATTTTTTGTATGTACGCCTTAATTTCCCCATGAAGTAGTATAATTCAATTCTCCTCACTATCAATTATGGATGATAATTATGATGGTTTTAATGTTTAAATATGTTCATTATGATATAATTAAACTTTCATTATTTTAATATAACACTTACCCTATTATCCACCAAACCGTTTGAAAATGAAATTCCATTCCAGTGTACGTGTGGACTACCACATCGATGAAGAGATGTGATAAATTTTTCATTTAAAATATATATGGATAGTAATAAAAATATATTTCATTAATATTTCTGATATATAAAGAACTAAAAAATTATTCCATAATGATGAATTATTTTTTACCATTATTTCGTTCCATCTGTTGAAAAATGAAAATTGCATTCACGCATACATACACACTACCATCTCCATGAGTTGTGTGAAAAAAATTTATATCACAAACTTAATGGAAGAAATATATATATATATATATTTATATATATAATTAATTAATTTATATGATATTTATATCATGTTAAATATTTTATAGGTGATGGAACCATATTAAATATACAAGGACTATAACAAATGAACTGATGTAATCATGAATTAACGAAAGAGTCAACACCCATAAATAATGATTTGTTGATATAGGAGGTGATGAAATTTCATAAATGAACAATATATGAAATTATAAAAATTAAAATGACCCAATTATATTATTATATTAAATTTAATTATATGATATAATAGGTTATAGTACTTTCAGATCAAGATCATCTTGAAGTTAAGTATTTACATCTCACTTTTATTTCTATGGGACACATGCCATATATACCACTTGTTTTTTGTGATGTGTATATTTCATGTGAATATGTTTTATTTTTATTATAATTAAAAATGTTGTATTTAGATATCTATACCCTATTATTTCAATAATGGTTTTTACAATTCAAATGTAAGTAAATCAGTAAGAGTTTTATTTCAAAATCTCATCAATACAAGATATTGTTTATATTTACGTCTACACTAGGGAATATCTCACATAAATATCCATTTTTTAAAAAAAATTAAATTTATTTTTAGCATAACAATATATCTTTGTAAATTCATTTTTACTCATGAAAACTTTTTACAAAAAAAATTAATAGAATCCTTTTTTTATTTTGAAAACAACACACACTGTGAATTTTCATACAATAATATGGAATCAATGTTTAATTAACATAAACTTCATGAATTAATTTTGCACCATAATGAATCCTTTTTTATTTTAATATTCTCTTAATATTTTAAATGGTTAATTTTAATTAAAAAAATTTCTTTATAATTGATTGGTTTTATTATAAAATTTTTTATTTTAAAATGAAAAGGTTATTTTCCATAAAAATATTTTAATAATAATTTAATTGTTTTTCTATTCATATAAAACAAAAAACATTTATTTAACTTATGTAATATTGTTGATATTATCCAATAATACCATCCATATTATTTTTTTCTTTGATTATAAATATAATGAAATAATTTTTAGGAAACCCATTTATTTTCGACACATTGTGATATGATGGGATGTTATTGAAACCAATTTCAATTTAGGGGCTCTAATATGATGAATTATTTATAATTTGGAGTCCCACCAAACTATGCTTCCCATTATGTTATGGTTGAGATCTATATATCCCTCTAATGAATTCAGAAATGGTGGATAACCCATGAGGTAAATATATTGTGTGTGAAACCAATTTAATTTTCATAATTTTATGTATGGACCTAATTTTCATGTCCATAATTTTATTAATCGAACCATATTTAATGTTTATATGTTCGTTTGTAGATATGGATTGCATGACTATAATATTATTCATGGACCTCGTTTCATGTCAAGTAATTTTACATAAGGTTCTATTTTCATGTTATTAATTTAATGAGTGATCTTCTTTCTATATATTCATTTTCACAAATATATAATATTTTGTGCATGAAGAAAACCGATTTCGTATGCCAATTTTATGCCCTCATGGATCATGTTCTTTTATTATTTTATGATTCACTTGTTATGAACATCCAACAATTCATTCAATGGCTCAATATTATGATCTTGGACATGTAAGGTGTGGATTATAAATGTTAATATCATTTTTTACACCCTTATTCTCCTGTTATTATTATATGATCATTGATATCTTCCTTTTTTACACTTAATAATAATATGATATCACCTTTTATTATGTTTTCCTTCCCCATGTTATGATGATTCATTTTTGTGATATGTCTAAGAAGGGTTTCTAGGATAACCGATTACATTTTTTAATTAATTCATGATTTATTACATATGATTGCATGTAATACTATCCAAATGATCATTGAGTTTAATGTATTTATGAATTTGGAACATTACATTACTTCATAAAATACATAAAAATCACCATTATTGGATACATTGTTAACATTATCATAATATTCCATCGTACTTAAAACTGCATGGGATAACCTAGGGATATACATTAGAATGGGGTGACCTATAAATCCTAGTATGTGAATAAAAGAGCCATAAAATGAAGAACATATTAAATATTATACAATAAAAAACTAAATAGGACATTAAAAGGGTGGGAAACATGAACAATAATCACGTGGCTTGAAAAATAATGATAAGATAAATGCAAAATAGAAATGATGTAATAAAATTAAACATGAAATCATAAAAAAAGATATCGGCTAACCATAAAGACATCTTGGTGGAAAAAATTCATTGATGTATTAGGTTCAATCAATAATCCCATACATGAATTCTTATGAATTTAAAAAATTACCCCATGCATTGGAACACTATATAATTCTGGTCACACCATTCCCTTTCATATCATGTTTATATTTATGAGTGTGTTATATAGATCATTCAACATAAAATAATTTTTATTAAAATTTAATTCCATGATGAATGATTTAGTAATACATAAATGGAATTCCATGTTATAAGGAGAATATATATGTCAAGGAGACTAACAACGAGTGAAAATAGTGATAGTATTCATAATAAAATAGCTTGGAATTGAAAATACTAGTTAAATTTTGGCAACATAAAGACGATACATAATGATTCCTAAAATTGATTAATGAGAGAAAAATGGGTCACTTTACAAATTGAAATAAAATGTAATGTGAGAGGGATGTGGAAAAACATATCCCAATTTAAGGAATTTTAAATACCATATAGAAAATGATGAAGAATCTTGATTAAGTAGGAGAAAGAAATGATACCTTTCTAAATTTTGGCATGGTAACTGTTAGACATAAATATTCACAGGAGGTCTTAGTGAGATAGAAATGGGTGTCTCATAACATGGAAAGAAAATGGGAAGTTATGGGATTGAGAAAAGCATATAAAAATAAGAATAAAATGAAATTTAAATGCATAACATAAATTGGTTCATGAATAAAAAAACAAAGGGAGATCCCTAATATTGAGAGGTGATTCCAAAATATTTGGAGGATCTTCTTGAGATATTGAGTGTACCTTGGGAGGGATATAGAGGTGGTAGGGAAGATTTAGTATGTCCTTCAAGTATTTTTAGTGAAAAGAATGGTGAGGATGGGTGGGTTTATATTGGAAATGGGAGGGGAGATCATTATTACTTCCCAAACATAGCTTTTAGACTATATAAAATAAAATGACCAAAACAATAAACAATATAATGGTTTTTATCATGTATTCTACCAAAATGCTATGTATTTAAATATTTAATAAAGCTAGGGGAATAAATAATTAAAACATTACCCTTATTAATGTGTGTCAGAGTCATGTATTTAATAAAATAATAGTAAAACCATAAAATATATTATTGATTTTATAGGAATCTTAAAACCTTTATAAAATTAATTAAATAACCCCATAATCACATTATTTTAATGGAAAATTATAGTGTAAGATCTTATCTTTTTTCAGGAACATTTCACTTTGATGTTTTTGATTGAGACTTGGTTGTCCTATCTTCCTCAGAGGCATAGAATATTTATTGAAGAAAATGACTGATAATTCATAGATGTATACACGTTTGAATTAATGGAGTCTTCATATAAATTAGACTATGTTTTAATCTATTTTTTTGTAAATTGAGAATCATTAAAGGGGGTTAAGTTGTTTAAAAAAGCAATGGTCTGAAAACAAAATTTCTAAACATTTACACATCTTGATAGGGGATTACAGATCATGTAAGGGGATTACATTTCATGTAAGGTAATTACACCTCGTAATCATTTCGTGGGATTTATTAAAATAAAAATGAGGTGACAAGTTTTTCATAAAATTTTACTAAACCATTTTACATGACATTTAACTATGGTACAGACACTATAGATGCATGACTCGTTGTTTTAGACATGTTGTGTGTCTTAATTCTGAATGATTTCACTCCAACTCCTCTCTTATTGGACTTGGTAATTTCTCCAGGTGATTTTTGAGTTCCAATATCCCTTATGAACATTCCATTTTCCACATCAATCACTAATATGTTCATTTTTCTAGGTTTCTTCTTTCTCCTATCCAGTTCACTAACAATTGGGGTGAAACGCTTAGGCTGATTTCATTATTTATTTTGATCATGATCATTATTGACGTAGGAACCTCTTTATAATAATTCACACATTTTTTTCCTATGGGAATTAAATATTGAATGAATTATTGGATAATTGGTTAATGGTAGGGATCCAAATATTGACCATATGGTTTAATTATTGTAAATTTTATGAAATACCTTTATTGTTCCCTTGTTGCATGCAATGAAATAAATTAAATTACTGAATGAGAATGTCCCTTGAATTAACTTGGTTTTAAATAGACTGGTAATTTCCTAATGGACTAATGTATGTTTTGCATGACATATTACCTAGGATTATTCCTTGTAATATAATCCCCAAAGTGTGGATTATTACTTGTTGATATAATTGTTAATCAATTGTAAATAAAATTTTATGTGGAATATGAATGATGAGTGACAATTTACATAATTATCCCATGGTAAATATGATGTGATATTACGATATCCAAGGTATATGATTGGAATTATGTTCCATGAAAAGATTATTACATAACAGGATAGACCTAGGCATGTACACAAGTATATATCGTAACAAATATTTTGAGTGGGCTCAGCCCCATCTCATGTAGTAATAATTATAAAGATCGAACTATGCCAAGTACTATGCTTTAATTCTAATATGGATTTAACCTATATTATTATGACTATACCATGGGTATATGATTATGGTTTTCATGGTCATAGGACATGATTAGAGATATTCTAGCATGGGAAAAAGGTTGATTTTTTACCTTGGTTGTATTTTTGTGGTTGGCATGGTCATAATACCTAATAAGAGATATTAGAGAATGACACCAAACCAGGAAGTTTACCTTCTTTTATGATTATAGTTGGCATGGTCATATGACATTATTAGAGATAATCCCACACATATCTGAAGTAGTTTTTAGTTGTATTTTTCTAATTATGGAATTAATTAATACACATATTTATCTATTTATTAAATATATTTCTTATTATACTAGTTTTTATTATACATGGTGATGTTGACCTATTATATTATAATCACACACTATTCCGGTCACTGTTTGGTGACCAAAAATATTTAATGGATACAGGTTTGGGGAAGGGAAATGGGCATTGTAGTTTATTTCTTGTTTACTATTGGTATAGAGTTTGGAGATGGGAAATGACATGGGATTCGAGACACAAGACACTGAGTATTTTATTTTACTCCTCAAGTATTTTTCTAGTATTTTTCAACCATGATATTTTGTTACATTTCAGCAAGTCATTACAGTATTCCTTAATTATTTATTGTATTATTTAGTATTATTTTATTATTGAGTTTTGTTATGTGTAAACTTATATAATGTCTTCCTTATTATGATTTTTATGCTATTATGACACTTCATAGTAGGGGGTATAATCTCTCTACTATAAACATTGCACCCATACTAATATTCGATAGCCTATATCTAAGGTCTCGTAACCAACCCTCTCTAACCACCTAATAGAGTGCCAGATTGGGGAATCTTAAAAAGGTGTATCAAAGGAGAATGTTTTTATTTCTTATTCCCTACTATTTGGTAAAAGGTACAAAGGATAGTAAGATGTTTTAAGACTAGGTAATGAGCTTTAATAAGGGAGTAACTAACCGATGTAAGAGTGAAAATATGTGTACCCAGGGATGGGATTGTTATTATGTTGTGTACTTGTTATAATTGATGTTATTTCACCTTAGGTCAATCAAATGATTTTGAGGCTATTATTTTTTGATGTTATGGTTTCTTCTCATTGTACTTGTGTGGAGGTATGGTGCAAGAGGATAATACATGCTTCATAGTATATTGATAGAGATATATTGAAATGAATTTTTAATGATAGGGGCATATTATTTTTTCTTGTAATATATATGGCCCTATTGAACTATAATATTTGTTATCTATTTCAATGGAAAAAATCAAATTATTTTTAATTTCATACTAAAATATTTGTATGTAACATATATATAGTCAAATAGTTAGCAGTTCTATGTTGAAGTCACATGTTAGGATGACCTTTTATCAATCCAGTTATCTATGTTGTGTGTTTATCATATAAAGAAGATTCAGTCTCATCATATTCAAATTGAGAATCAGGAGAGTGGATGTCAGCACACTCCTAACATAACTGAACGGGGGTTTCCTATATTTCATGAGAAGATGATGCATTTTAATCATTATGAAAACATCATGAGGATTTTTAGATCCATAGAATGGGATTTATGGTCCTTTGTTTTCTTAATGTATATTTTTGTTTATGTTTTTCCTTGGGCCTCTTCTTTTGGCTAGATAAGTGTTTTCCAAGTCCTTAAGAAGGCTCAAGGGTGTTCTCGAGGTCTGGGACATGAAAAAAGAAAAAAAAGGATGCTTTCTGGGTAATTTGCATGATTTTCACATGGTCTGGAAAATCATGTGAGAGAAGGGTGTGTAGGCACTAGCCTCTACATAGTTTGCGCAATGTTTGGAAAACCGTTCGGTTAAGCCATGCAGCCTAGAAACAATGTTAAAATTACAAAAAATGACACTCCATGATTTTGAACTCTAACTCAAAATTTTATTAAATTCCCCCCCCCCCTTTCCACCATAGTGATTAAACAAGAAATTCACGATCTCCCATTGATCAATCACAACCATTTTTTTATTGTTGGGATACCGTCGGTTGCAGATTGATGCTCTGGGTATGACTAATCATCTACTTCATAATATTTTTTAGATTTCGATTTTTGGATTCATCCATATTTTTGGGAAACCCTAAAAACCTATTTTTCTGGTAGAACATAGGTTGGTCATTCAAGGTGTTCATGAATCCATATCTAAGACAATTATTAATAGTTATTTTATCACTAGATTTTAGGTAGGTGTTCTACAAGATATATCCTGTAGTTTTGTTATAGTTTTAACAAGTGTGTTGGGGTTTTGAAATCTCTTGTCATTTATTGGTTACCATGAGTATGATTGGGTAAATTGGGTGTTTAAATTATTTTTTTGAAACCCTCATTGTCTTCTTGGGATTCATATAGGATGGATTTACCATTTTAGGGCCACCCATGGGGTGCGCTTTAAATCCTAGAACTAGAGAATGTTAGGGTTGTGTGAAGGATTTGTTGAGTAAAGTGTGAAGAACGTTTAGAACACGTTTTAATGGATTATTAGGATTAAAATGGAATTATAATTGATATTCCTAGTATGATAAAGCATAAGCGGTTGGTTTTAATGACATGAAAATGGGAACAGTTGGTCGAATAGGATTATGTCAATTATTCGATGGAATTTTCATAGAATTGTAACAGGATTACGAAATATTATATTGTGAACTCATAATTTGATAATGGAATGGGAAAGGGGGGTTATTATAATAGTTTTTAATGAGTAAATGGATGAATATGTTGAATGGGTTAGTGCATGGGAATTGTGAAACACCTAATGGATGAATGCAGTAAGTGGTTGGGTAATGTGATATGAGAAATGTACCTGAAATGCATAAGTGGGTGAATGATTTTGAAATGATAAATGATCTAAATGGGTAAATTTATGGCCATTAATGAATTTTTATAATTCATAGGGATTGTTTAATACACATAAAGGGTTAAGGCATGAGAATAGGAATTTGGCTAAATGGACATGAATTGTAATTGGTAAATGTATTAATGGATTATGGAATTGCATTAATTTCCATGATGTTTGTTATGAAATGTGGATTAGAATGGAATTTAATATTACTAGTTTTGTTATGGTATGGGTGTCTTGACTTGATAAATAAGTATGTGCGCATGGCTTGGAAGGGTGGGGTATTGACTTGGGGAAGGGGATGAAGGCTCTATTCCCCTAACGATTATATTCAACCTATACAGAGGCTTTGAGGTGAGGATAATGTGTTGATGTGATATGTGTTTCCCTAGTGAGATAGGGAGTTTATTTATTTACCCTATTCATTGTGATTGATTTCCATAGCCCCATGTATAGATGATGTATATGACTAACCAAAAGTTATTGTGTTAAAAATGAATTATGTGGATAAAATGATATGTGAATTGAATTAGGATAAATATTAGTCATGAATTAAATGAACCATGTTAATTAATTGAACACAAAATATCCCTTGTTTACTGGCCTTTAATTCTATAATTGTAATAAATATCTATTATACTACATATTTGGTATACATCGTTGGTTGTGGCCTATTGTATTTTACACTCACACCCTTCTCGGGCAACTGTTTGTTACCCGAGAAAATATCATTGTTTCATGTTAGTACGAGGGCAAGGTGCCTACTCTTGTATGATGAGTTGGGATCAGGAAGTACATGTAGAAGGATCTGAACATAGATTCAAGAGATGTTGGGTGATTTGGCCATTTGTTTTATTTTGGGATTTATTCACCTTTCCCCACTAGTATGTCATAGCATAGCTTTATTTTATTTGTGGTTTGTACCATATTGGGATGTTTTGGTTATGCATGTTTATTGGTTGCTTCATATTTTTTCACTATTTATATCATGTTATGTTGTGTATTTCTACGATAAAGAGGGTATAGTATCCATGCATGACTTATTTAACCCTCACTTCTAGTTGGAAACCTCTGGCGTATGGGGAGGCATGCTTGAGGTCATGTGATGACCTGACCTAGAGAATCGGTTTAGTGGATTCCTTGTCGGGGAAACTACAAAGTGGTATCAATGAAGTTCTTATTCTCTTTATTTCTATTTAGGGATGGTTAATAGGAGGTTAGAACTGTGTTGGGACATGGTAATGAGCTTGTTCTTGGGAGTATCTTACCCATGCATGAAGGAAAACCCAAGTCACCCTGGGTTGGAATTGTTGTTCATGATGTGTTCTATTATAGTTGAATGATATTTCACCATTGGGTAATGCACACTCTTTGTGATTTGACTATTTTATGATATTTTTCTCATGGATGGGATGGCATGAGGTTTTTTATTAATGCGTCATTTTATAAAAATAAGGATATAGGTGGCATGCATCATTATAGGAACACACAGAGGATGGGTGTGTGGTTAATAGAGAGTAGAATGAATTTTATCTCCTTGTTAAATATGAAAAAAATCTTTCCTAATAATTTTAATGAAATAGGGTGAATGAAAATAATGAAAATGAACAGTTAAGTAATGTTGTGTATAAATAAATGGTTTGAATTTGTTAACATTTTGGGTTTTGATAAATGGTTGAGGAGGATTCAGTGTCTAATAGAAAATGGTTTGAATAATGAATGTAAAATTATTAATGAATTTTCACACTGAAAGGTAAAAATGAGATAAAATGATGATTATAAGAATATGTGGAATTGGAAATGTGCCTAATAGAAAGGAATGGTTTTGTAAAAGAATAATTGGTTTGAAGTGGTATCAATAAAATACTTCTGATTAAGAAATTTTTTTACCCCCGTGTTGACCATGAACTGTAGTGGGTATGGTCGAGGAGGGTGTTGTATGTTTGAGGACGACCATCGGGATAAATCATGAAGAATGGGTTGTTTAAGGATGCTAGTGTGAGCCCTTTTTCCATATGTTCTTAAATTATATTTTTCATTTTACGATGTGTTGGGTGAGTGGTTAGTTGAAATGGGAATGATTGAGTTCAATAGTGGATATCCACTTTTTTGATATTTTTACCCATGTATGTGTGGGTTGGGGTAGTGAGAATGTTGTATTTTGAGACATTGGATTTGGATTTTGAGGCATCGCTGGTAGTGATATAGCCTAGGTGGGTTTCTTAGGGAACCCATGGTAGGGTTTTGGCCTTTGAGTTTCAAGGTGTTTTTCGGTAATGTGTGTTAGGGAACTCTCATTTTTCGTGACCGAAGTACTTGATGGGACTTAAATATGGTGCCTTGGTCATGGTGACCTTGTAAGCAAAGACCTTGTGAGTTTTGTTATTAATCCTGAAGAGGAAGTTTTTTTCATAGTGCTGATGAATGTGTATAACATGGGTGTGTATCCTAGAATAAATGGTTGTTTTGTAAGCTAGGAACAGTGGACCCTGGAATTGGGGTGAGAGTCATATTCACGAGCATTGCTTTGTCTATTTCATGTTATGTAGGGTTTGGAGAGAGGACCATTGGATTTTTTGGGTTGTGATTCCCATCAAGGGACATGGTATCATTATAACTTTAAGGTGACCTATGAGAGAGTTCTGATAGGGTTTCTAATGGTTTTGGGTGTGTTCCACACATGTAGATTCTTTGGACATTGATAGTGGGACTCAAAGTGTTCCATGGTGAAAGATTGGCCATGAGGGATAAGAGGGAGGGTTGATTGTTGGTTGTATCACATGAGCTGTGGTTATGTTAGGATAGTTTCTTAGAGTTACAGTTGACCTCGTCTGAGGTTAGGATAACGGTGAAAGTACCTTTGAATATGATGCATGAGAGATGCTTCAAAGGTGGTGTCAATGCATACAAAGTACTCCAAGTCTTAGTGAATGGTAAAGTTGGGCCCGGTTCCTTCATAAAAAAATATTTTTTTATAAGGGGTAAGGTATTTTTTCAAAGGGTATTATTGAAAGGATTATGACTCACCTATTTGGATGATGATTAATAGAGGTATAAAAGTTGGTTTTGAGAAGAAGTTACAAGGGTGAATGATGTGTACTTATATGCCTTCACTCGATGGTGACAACTGAGATGAGGGTGGTCACATGGATAAAACATGTGGTATGAATGGTATTGTTTCTAGGTAAGATGAAGAGGCTTCCTTAGGGATTATGTGACTGAATAACCTATAGACACAGTTAGGTAAGAAATTAGTTGATGGGACATCACCTAGTTATGGTTTATTTATAAGAGAAAATTGGTTGATTGGTGGGCTAGACTATTGTGCTTCAGTTGATAGCAATTAGGGAAAAATATGAAGACCTCAAGTGGTGTGGTGGAAGTATTTGTACATGAAACATTGTTTCACTACTGCTTGACAGTTTAATCATGGAGCTATGGTTAAACTTGGTTGGAAATCACACCTAAGGGGAAGTGGTGTATTTTTCCTGATATGCGTTCAGAAGGGAGGAATGAAATCCTTGGCAGGTCATCATGTCCCATATTTCGACATTAGAAATAGATCAGTTGGTGGTGGTGTTCATTGACAACTTCTTATTGTACCTCATCTAGTGATGGGAATTCCCAATATCCTGACATCACCCCAGGTATGTTTAAAATCTCTATCTCACGCCAAGAGACATGATGTTTTTTGGTTGTATTAGGGATGTCATGGAAGTGGTATATTTGGAATATGATTGTCGGATTTACACTCTCTAAGTCTTAGGGTGAGGTAATCGGGGAGGAATGAATGATGGAAAACGTCATGGGTTTTGATCATAGAAGTCAATAATGGGATTTGGGTGACATTTTTTTTCTCTGTTTTGGGAAAAAAGCTAGATTTCCATGTCTATGTTTTGGGGTAAAACTTGATATTGAGTGTAGGAAACGGTGGTTGGGACCCTCCTGAGAGTAGAGGTGACAACACTTCTATGGTGGGAAGTGATATGTTAGTCTTGGATGTGGAGAAGAGAACATTTAGTCAACATAGTGGCACTGGAGTGCCAATGAGGAACCTTTGAGGTGCATGTCAGGTGCCTCGAAGAGGCATGTGGGACATGGATGTGTTGACTGATGATCAAAGTGATGGAATCGAGCTTAGGTTGGTTCCATTAGAATATTTTTATGTCTGTGTCGAGTCGTAGAAGGGTTTGGTTGGATATGAAAATAGGTTGTGGTAATAGAGGTTGTGTTCTATAACTCCAACAAATATCGGTGTTAGACTAGTGTAAATTCTCCTCAGGGGGTTTTATTCCATCTTGATGTTTATGGATCTTTGGCCTCATGATTTGGTGTCATGCCAATGGTGATGCTCGATGACAGTCTGTAGGGATGTAACATCATGCTGATGGAATTCTATTGGAATTCAAGAAACGACCTAAGTGGGTATGTGGGATGATAATGACAGGCTTCGAGACAATAAGAAACTTAGAAAGTTGTGAAATGGGTAGTGTACCATTAGTGGGAAGTTGGTGTTCTGGGACAAGCCAGTTGGATGTGGTCTGGCCTGGGAGCTTAAACATGAATGGGTGAGGTGGGAGCGACCCACCTCTGATTTCTTGTTGTAGCGGAAATAGCCCATTGAACCGAAGTTGTACCTTAATGGGGTCAAGTTGATCTTAGTTCTTGGACGGATAGTGTTGGAATGTAATGAATAATGGTTTCGACAGTGTCATTTGATTTCAATGTAGGTTAATTCCCTATGGATGTTTCGGTGTGGTGAGTTGGGACTTGTTAGGTGATGGGAATGTTGGGTTGAGTTCTTATGGTCCTTAATCAATAGAGGAGGTTCCAAGTAATTGGAAATGGTGGAGAGAACCATAATGTATAAATTAATGGTTGATGATGTGATCATATTTTTGGGTTGTAAGTACTCAAGTGATCACTATTCGGGTGAGTTGGTCCTAGTAGAGAGTTTGGGTGTAGGTTTGTTTGGACGACTAGTCGAGAGTTTGGGTTGTGTTTGAATATATATTTGTGGGACGAAATCATCCTGAAATGCAGTTGGAAAGATCATATGTTTTCATTTGGGTGGTATCAGGTTCGGGACCCTATTAGAGTTTTAAAAATAGAGTAAAATGATGCATGTGATTTGGGTCATGAGTCATATAGGGCATCGGGCCGATGAGGTTCCGATTGGTTCCTCTATGATGTTGTGATATTGTGTGTTTAGTTTACATGTGTTGTTATTTGGGTGATGTTGAATATGTTTTCTCTCTGAATTTCTTATGGTTCTACATGGATGAAGTTAATGCATCCTTGAGGAGTTTTCGATTTGTGTTTTGGTTTTCGTGGGGATGAATTGTGGGGAATTCCTACCCCCTTGATCCGTGTTTGGTGGCATTGTTATGTGAAACCAGAAAATGGAAGATGTGAATGAATAGACAGGTCTAGTGGAATAACTTTTATTTATGGGAGCTTAATGATGCATGGAAGAGCGGGTCGAGGAAGATCCTTTATAATTAGAGGATGTTGTAATGTCACATATTTTCATAATGTATGTTTTTTTATGTTTTGGCTCGAGCCTCTTATTTTGGCTAGGTACGGGTTTTCCCAAGTCCTTTAGAAGGATCAGGGGTGTTCTTGTGGTTAGCACATGAAAAATGGGGAAAATGGGATTTCTGGGAAATCTTCCTAGTTTGTGCATGGTCTGGAAAATCGTGTAAGAGAAGGGAATTAAGTTAGTATCCTCTGCATGGATTTTGCACGGTTTGGAAAACTATGTGGGTAAACTATAAGGCCTTGAAACATTTAGAAAATTACAAAAATTTCCACTCTTGGAATTTAGACCCCAACTCGAGATTTTCTTCCATTACTCCCCTCTCAACCCTAGTGACGAACCAAGACCTTCAATATCTCCCATGGATTAATCTCCCTCATTTCTAGGATGTTTTGGATGTTGTAGGTTGCGGATTAATGTTCTGGGTAAGTCTAATCCTCTCATTCCATCTCTTTTTCAGATTAGGGTTTGTGGTTTCTTCTCTCTTCATATGAAACCCAAAAGACCACTTTTTCCAGTGGAACCTAGGTTGGGGATTCAAGGGGTTCTTGAATCTGTATCAAAGTACATGATTAAGAGTTAGTTCATCAATGGATTCGAGGTATGTGGTATACAAATTTTTTCCCATTGTTTTGTTATAGTTTGTGCATGTTTTTTGGGATTTTTTAATCTCTAGTTGTGTATAGGTTACCATCAGTATGATTGGGTAAATCTGGTGTCTAAATTATTTTCATGAAACCCTCCTAGTCCCTATTAGATGCATATAGGCTCACTTGTCCATTTTAAGGCCACCCATGTTGTGTGCCGGATATCCCGGACCTAGAGAGTGGTAGGGTTATGTGACGGATATGCCGAGTAATGTTTGAATCCCATGTAGAAGTTGTTTTAATGGTTAATTACATTGTGAATGGAATGATAATAGATATTCCTAGGGTAAAATGGAATAATGGTTTGTTTGGAATGACATGAAAATGGGAAAAATGTTCTGAATGGGATTATAATAATTATTCCACAAAATTTGGTTAGAATTGCCTATGATGAATAGGGAATATTAAATGGTGATCTCATAATTTGATGATGGAATTGAAGAGGGGGGGTATTTTAATGGGTTTTAATAATTAAATGGATGATTATTTTTAATATGTTGGTACATATTCATGGTAATTATGGAATACCTAATGGTTTTATGTAGTAAGTGGTTGTGTTATGAGATATGGGAATTTTACATGAAATGCATTAGTGGGTGAATTCTTATGAAATGATAAATGAGATAAATGGGTAAATTAAAGGGCATTAATGAATTTTTATAAGGAATAGTGGTGGTGTAATAAACTTAAATGGTTATGGAATGAGAATGTGAATTTGGATAAATGGACATGAATTGTAAATAGTAGATAAATTAATGGGTTATAGAATTGCATTAATTCCCATGTTTTTTATGTATTGTAGATTCTAATGGAATTGAATATTCTTGGTTTGTAATAGTATGGTTGTGGTGAATTGATAAATAATCATGTTCACATAGCGTGTAGGAGTGGGGTATTGACTTGAGGTTTTACACCCACAGATTGAGTTAGACCGAGGCTATAAACCCCACACCAAAATTCGTGAGATATAGAATGGGATGAAGGCTCTATTCCCCTAATGATTTCATTCCTCTCAGACTGAGACTTGATGGTAAGGATAATGCGTTGATGTGATAGGTGTGTCTCCAGTGAGATAGGGACCTAACTAATGTCCTTGTTCATTGTGATTGATTTCCTTAGACCCATGTATAGATGATGTATATGCCAAAACCAACGAGAATGTGTTGAAAATGATTTATGTTTAGAATATGTAATAAGAATGGAATTGGGAGAAATACTAGTCATGAATTAACTGAACCTTGAAAACTAATGGCATGTGAACTATCCATTGTTTACTTACGTTTCATTTTGTACTTTCAGGCACTACTTATTACACTAAATATTTTTTAAACATCATTGGTGGTGGCCTACTGGGTTTTGTACACACACCCTACTCGGGCCGCCATTGGGTACCCGGGAAGATCTCTTGGTTGCAAGTCATGACGATCAAAAGGGCCCCAGTCTATATTGTTGGGTTTGGCTTGGGATATACATGGAGAAGGTTCCAGAAATAGATTCGATACCCCTTTTGGGATTTGCCCATTTGATTTATTTTGGGATTTATTCACCTTGGCCAAATAGTACGACATGGAATGGTTGAATTTGATTTTTGCTCTGTACTCTATTTGGGAAACATGTGGTTATACATGTTTATTGTTTGTTTCATATTATTTCCTCAATTTATATTTGTGTTCTTCTTTATATTTATTTGATAAGGAGGGTATAGTTTCCCCACATGACTCATTAGACCGTTGCTTCTAGTCGGCAACCTCTAGCATATGGGGAGGTGCGGTTGATTTCATGTGACAAAGCGGCTCAAAGGATTGTTTTAGTGGCTTCATGGTTGGGGATGTTACATGGGATGCAGTTCACACTATTTTTTTAATCAATGAGTTCAAAAATAATGATTTAGATTCAGCATCCACATCTTTTTACACGGTAGGGGGTCCCAAGTATTTGAGTTATGAATTGAGTCATTACGGTTTTTCTTCAAGCATCTCTGGAATCCCTTGGATATGGGGTGATTCTTTCATTATAAATGTATTTTCGACCTACCATGAACTAGTGGAATATTGTAGAGGATGCTGAGAATATATTTCATTTATCTTGGAAGGTAGTTGAGATGATTTTCCTAATCCATTACAATCTAGAAAAATTAGCAGATGAGAATGATTTTTAGTTCATGCTTCTAACTTATGAGGGTCTGTCTGTTATTGATGGTGTTGTATGTTTTACTGAACTATATCACCTCTCAATAACTTTGGTAGTTGATATGATATCGAAATATGGAAATTTCTAAAATAGTCTTCATTATGAGATCAGGTTTTAGTTAAACATTTTCCATTTAAGCATATATGTAGATATGATGAATCAAGAATTCATCACATAAGGGAATAGGGATGATGCCCTGATCAATAGCCATGTTATTTCATCAGGGAGACCTGAATGTTCTTCTTTGAGTGGTAAAAGTCACTGTTATGATAGTTTCTTCCATGTTAGTATTGGGAAGAGTAGTTAGGTAATTGAACTACTATCTCAAGACTATGTTCCATTCTAGTGCTACCAATGTAGAATGTTTGTCCACCTGAAGCATAGTTTCCTAAACCAACATTCATGTTTCATGTTTGTGGAAGATTGGGGAATAATTAAAATCTATTTTCAAAAATTCCATAGTATAATAGTTGAATAGGAATCAGAGAAGCACCAAAATCAATAAGGGGCTCAACTACCCATGAAACATGCTAGTAGCTGGAGTTCCCCATGCCTTTTAGGTTGAGGTAGTGGATATGGTACCCCCAATGCATAGAAAAATTTCCAGACAAGCGAAATAGATTAGGGTAATTAAACTAGAGCCTAGGGGAGAGGTACATGTTAGTTTCACATGATGAATACTACTTTGACATATATGGATGCATGAATTTCAATTTTCAGAGGTATGATTCCAGCATCATCTACCTTATCTTCTGTTTTGTTTAATAGAGGGGCATCAAATTATTTTCTATCTTATATTTTAATAAATATTTATATCATTAATGTAGAAAACATATATAGTGTTTTAACCAATGACACGCCATTGGGTTTGTTATTTGACAATATAAAACTTTTCGAGGTGTGTCCTCTAGATACTGGTGGTTATTGTTTCTTTTGGGATTCTTCATGTGGGAAATCATAGGGTTTGATTTGATTCATGGAATGGATTCAATATTTATGTAACAGTCTCATATTGACAAATATTTGAGGATAGATAACTTTTTATCTTTAGAAAGAAGTATCAATTCCCACTAGGGTGAGTTGGATCGTCAGTTTGGTCATGTGGGACCAATTCAGTACAAATTGGATTGTCTCGTGGATCTGATCATCGGTCTTGTTCATGATAATGGTGGAATGAATAAATATTATTTTCCTATTGGGGTTGTAACACCCCGATATTTTATGAAAAATATTCTTTTAATTTCATTAATTTCTTGTGCTACACCAATATTACCTTGCGCTATACACAACACCGTATTAGCTTGCAGTATACGCAACACTATTCTTGGATCATGTTACACAAAATTTTGATAATAGTTATTCTACGCAACATTGAGTATATATGTATATATATATATATATATTAAATGTATAAATGAAATATAGTTGGATTCTATTATACGCAACAACAAAGGAGTTGTGCACTACACGCAACCCTGACTTGGCTTGCATTACCCGCAATCGCGACCTTCCTCGATAGTGTGTGTTGTACACAATACCGGGTTTTACTAAACAATGATATATTTTTATAATATTGTTATGAACTAGCTGTTATGAATAGTGTTAACTAAATTTTGAATTTTATAACATTATTATTCATCTTACACATTTCTAGAACATGGTATAAGAACAAAATAAATTTTTCGGGTAAAATAAGTATTTTTAAAAAAATGCAGTTTTGCCGACTTTTGATGGCGCACCCACATTAAATCTAGTTTTTGACATGTTTATAAGTTCAATTTGAAAAAATAAAATTCTTCTTTTTAATCAGGATATAAAAATTTACATTAGAGAACGTTTTGATATTTTTCCGATAAGTTTCATATTTTAATGAATAGTAAAAACACGCTATATTTTAATTAAAAACAACTCTTTTCATCGTAATATCTTATGTGGTTAAATTATAATATTGAATGGTTTTAAATTATAAATAGAATA